>CM057450.1:1001311954-1001966240 GCA_016271365.2 Neoceratodus forsteri
AGATAATTCCCAAGAACTTGAGCAAGTAATTGAGGAATCTGAACACTACAGCAACGTGTTCTAAGTGAGCATGCACCTGTATCGCAGGGCTGGGACCCCTGGTCATGGTTCTCAAGCATATTTGGTGACTGGGGCACTACCCTCCTCCACTGGGTGGCAGTAATCGTGGTGGCGATACTGGCATTATGGCTCCTGATTGTGTTGCTCAAATTTCTCTTGCGACAATTGTGTAGCACCTTGTCGCCACATGCCATCACCCAGCTGCACCCCTTACTACACCCCGAGGACAAGACCCTAGCAAATTAGCCAGGGTGTTCCCATTCTGTGATGTACCTGATGTGACTAAAGTATGATAGTTAACAAGTTGATACAAAGTATCAAAAGGGGGGAAAGTGTGAGGGAATTTTTATATATGCTTTTTTTTATATATCCTAAAGCTATATTTGCTATTATATGCCTTGAAGTTATGCTTGCTTTGAAAGCCATGCTGTAACAAAGTCATAATGGATGTAGTAGAAATTTCTGAGTTCATGTTTTCTTTTCTTAAGGGTTATAGAATTTGTACTGAGGTTACTTGAGGTACATTTGTAAAAACAGAAAGCTAGATAAAACTGAGCAGAACTGGTTGTACCAGCCTGAATAACAAGCTCGGACAAAATATAAAGATAAGAGCATGCCTGGGCAAAATATAAAGATAACAGCAGTAGAGGCATTGAAGGCAAGCTATGCGTTGCTATGGTGTGAGTAAAACTCATTGTCTCTTTCAGGTCAGCTTGACCCAGGCATATGTATCAAGCAGTATTGGGAAAAGAGATGAAATAAGCAGTGGAAAAGTACCTCATACATATCAACGTGTTTTTCTTTTACATTACTGAAAACTTGTTATTCTGTTTTGTGATTGGCTTATACTGAAATGTTGGTATTTTTCAAGATAAGAAGTGCAGAATCTAGCTTATAAAAAGCTGCTGTAAATTGTAATCGGAGACCTTCTCCATTGTAGAAGTCCCACATGCATGTGTAAGGTTTGATCAAATAAAGCGACGTTAAGACAAAACCCAGTGGTGTGGTTTTTGCCCCATGACGATGGGAGTGGTTGCTCAGGTAATACTTACAGTGAGAGAATTTGCGATCACACAGCACAATAAATTTATCATAGAATAATTTTTATTGTTTTTGTCAATTCTGTAATCATACAATACTTTACATATTATATTCCAAACAGGAAAACTAATGCTACATTAAAGCACTACAATGCTATTTGCACATACTGGTATACATCACAAAAGAAAAGATATCTTAGGTTCAGAGCTGTACAATATGACCGATACCTTAACCATTACCTATCTGTCTAAAATGAACAGCTCAACTTAATAGTTCACCTTATCTCACCTACAGCTTATACTCACACATAGGTCATATAAATGCATTATCCTCAGGTATCAGTTTTTCAGCTACACTTGAAGGCCAGTCACATAACTAAAGTCAGGAATAACGGAGGGAAGAAAAAGAAGATAGAATGGGTTGGGCCTCAGCATAGCAGCAGCCAATAACTCATCTGATTGTGTACAAAGAAGTCAGGTCTTGGTGCTTATACTTCAGATTGCATGAATGGGGGCTGTCATTCTAGCAGTAGTCGGGATGGGTGGATTCCCAGGATGGGGAAGGGACTCAGCACAATGCAGAGTTAAGATAGGCCTCCCATTTGGAAAAGTACATGGACAGCTGCCCTCTA
This sequence comes from Neoceratodus forsteri, assembly GCA_016271365.2. Classification (NCBI taxonomy): domain Eukaryota; kingdom Metazoa; phylum Chordata; order Ceratodontiformes; family Ceratodontidae; genus Neoceratodus; species Neoceratodus forsteri. Next base: position 1,001,313,687 of record CM057450.1, read on the forward strand.
GTGTCATAGGTGAACCTTTCAAAAGTAGCCAGTCTGGCTATGGCTGAGTGCTATAGGGGAATAGGCGGGGTAGAGGTTGTTGCCAGTGTCTCAGAAGAAGCCACTTAGCCTCTAGCAAAACTACCAGAATCCAATTATGATGCTGTGGTCTTAGGTGCTCTAGTGGCGCCCAATCTCACAGCAGCAGCATAGGATGCAAAAGGTCTATGGGCTGTCCCAATACCCCAGAGCAGTCCATTGCTATCACTGACCAGAAAGGAACTAAGGCGTGATATTGCCATAGAAGATGCAGAGTGTCAGCAGGACTGTACTCACATCTCCAGCATCGTGCATGCGGAAGGGTTCCCCATTTGAATAAGACAGCTGGTATTCTATACCATCTAAGAAGTATCTTAAGTTGAATCAACTGGCTCTTAACATCTTTATAGGTAAAGTGCACCATGTGTAAACAGCGGGACCAGACCTCTGGATCAGTATGACTCCATGCCATTCTGCATGTCGCTGTATGATCCAGTTGTGCCTCACGCCATGTGTTGTAGAACCTGCCCGCTAAACCTCGAAAGGAAGGCTTTTGATGTAGTGAGGATAACCAGAGGCATCTTGATTCCCCTTTGGTAGTCCAGTCAATAGCCTGTACTATGTTACGAAGTTGCAGAAACTTCCAGAAGTCCTGCGACTTTAACGAGTAGCGTGTTTGGAGTTGTTTGAAAGACATAAGAGCGTTGGTATTTGGTAGGTAGAGATCTTGCACAGTATGAATCTCCTTCCCTTCCCATGAAGACCAAGTCAGGGGTTTGTTGTCCACCATAATAAGTCAGTTGTGCCAGAGGTCTAGATACCTAAAGGGTATCATGGTCCCTTGGTTCATTGTCTTGGCTGCTTTCATAAGGAGAAACCAGGCTCTCCAAGTAGCGTCCATAACTGCGGTGAGCTTGTCTGGGGATATAACGATGTTAGTTAAAAGTAGGCTAAGGGGAGTGGGTTGAAAAATTTGCCTTTCAAATTGTATCCATGGTGGTGGAATAAGGGAGGTTGGGACAAACCATTTGACCACTTGGGGGGCTAAAAAAGACCTGTAGTAGCCCCGAAGCCAGGGAAACCCTAAGCCCCCCCCTGAGACCAGCGTACTCATAATTTATGTACTCCCCACTTCAGCTTCCTTCCTTCCCATAGAAAGGATGAAATTAGTTTATCTAATGTTCGAAATACATTGTCTGACAAAATTATGGGAAGGTTATTCAGCAAATACGCTACTCTGGGCAGCAGGAGCATGCGAAGTGCTGCAACTTTCCCTGGGAGGGAAAGATTCAGTCATCGCCAACGTGCTGTTTCAATTGTCAGCTGTGTGAGTAACAGGGTAAAATTCCTAGATTCTATATGCCCCCAGACAAAGGGAATGTGTACACCCAAGTATTGTAAGTTATTAGGAGCCCATGATAATCCCAGCCCCCGCATACAGTCTTTAATGCAGGCCACGTTCAAAGGGGTAACACTGGATTTCTTTTGGTTAACTTGTAATCCTGATATTCTGGTGAATGTTTGTAGAGTCTCTATCACCGGGCGTAAGGACTCCTGTGGGTGGGAAAGAGTGAGAAGTAAGTCGTCTGCATACGCAGTTGCGAGATAAGAATAGTCCCCCAACGAAACACCCTGAATCGCTTGTTGGCCTGGAGTACTTGGATAAGAGGATCCAGAGCCAGCAGAAAAAGCAGTGGGGATAGCGGGCACCCCTGCCAAGTGCCCCACTGCAAGGGAAAGGGCATGGATGTGTCCTTATTGGTAAGTATTTTGGCCATAGGTTTATTATACAAGACATGGATCCATTGTTTAAAGTAGGTGCGAAAGCCATACAAATTAAGCACCTCATGTAAATAGGGCTTTCGAGAAGTCAACTGCTATAGCCGCCATAGGGATGGAAGATCTTTTATTTGTTTATTTTTTTTTTATTTTATTAAGTCTAGGATTACAAATATCTTTGAGCCAAGGCTCTTTACAAAGGTTCCACATCAGAGAAATACAGATTATGGGGAACATCAAGACAGATATTTTTAGCCGAACTGGTGATTAATGTCCCTACCCATGATTTTTGAGCCACCAGACAGAGTTTGCAGTGAGATGCATCTCTTGGAGCAACGCGATGTCTGCCTGCAAACAGTGGAGGTGTTTAAGGACAATAGATCATTTAGTTGGGTGATTCAGCCCTTTCACATTCCAGGATATGAGCTTAAGCCCCATTCTGGAGTACAGCTCTGTTATGCTGAGGATTTAAAGAGAAAAAAAAAGTTACCTCAGGGGTCCTGAGAGTGCATAGTAAGATAAGTAGTCAGGATACCTGAGGTATGGCAAGATATTCAGCAGAAGAGAAACCAGGAAAATTTGCCAGAAAGAATATGGCACGAATGACCTAGTGGTGAAGAAGGAGAAAAAAGAAACACAAATAAAAGTGAATATAACACACTCCAAACCAACAAATGTTATATAACTTTTAGAGGTACCCACTAAACTGTAGGTTGAACAGTGATATAAAGATTTCCTATTAACTGCAAATATCAGGCACAGTATACAGAAAGAGAACAAGCAATAAGCTAGTGTTCCCTTGCCAACCACAGGGATAAGCACTCCGCTATGCTAGCCAAAGACTCAAGTAAGGGGGAGAGGAGTCGATCCGTTCAGCTGCTTGTAGCTCGCACCCCAGCCATACCTAGTCAGTACTGAGTCATACATACCACCCACAAAGTAAGATTGGGTGGGACATCCAAGTCTGAGAGGGTGGGGGGAAGGGAGGGGGGACAAAAGTTGTGCAAGGCTTTAACATGCCTGCCACCCTGCGATCCCCTCTACTGGCACATGTCTTGAGGGGGCAATTGGACAGGGGTGGAGGACCCCTGAACAGAGGATATTTACTCGTTTCACTGATGGCAGGGCTGGGAAATCCAGGCATCACTCGATTACCTACTTGTAGAGCTTCTCAAGTGAGGTAATTATACTTTGAATTAAGTGATAAGTAAGAGGAAAAAAGAGGGTAGCTCCCAATCCCCCCCATGTTTTGTTTTTACTTCAACAGACATATGCCCCAACCCATCTTTATGGAACACCCAAAATGCAACGTTGGGGGGGGGGGAGAAGCTAACTCCCAGCGACATTAAAGGATAATAACAAAGAGGGTCACTTATGTTATTCAGTCTGGTGGGGAAGCTTTATCATTCAAGAGTGATTCTGTGGTTGTGTTCTGCAGATCCTTTGTCAGAGCTTCCGCAAAAGACATTGTCCCAGGTTTAATGGGAAGAGTAGCAGTGGTAAGTTCTTCTGTGTCTGGCAGATAGTCAGCCCAGGATCCCATTTCCACTGCTTCCATTAGAGTCTCATCTGGTATATCTTCTGGGTCAGGTTGTGATGTATAAAGAGATTCATCCTTTGTTAGCTTGGCAGGAGGCGCCATTTCTCGGCCTCCAACAGAGTCTAAGTCACTATTGGACTGATGCCTTATCCGAGTCACAGAACCGATATCCCAAGGTGGCTTTATAGAGGAGGAAACACCAGGGACTCTTGGGTGAGCGGCTACTTTTCCAAAACTCTCATTTGCAGCTTGTAGAGGTCGAGAAGGGCTGGGGGATCCATTTACTGAGGGAATCGTCCGATCTCTATTGTGATCCCTCTGTATGCTGCTGCTAGTAGATTGGTTCCTTCTATCCTTGTCAGGGCACCAAAGTTTCCTGGGAGATGGAGTTTTCAAGGGCAAGGGTGGCCAGTACTTGGAGATCCAGATTTCCACCTCTAGGGGAGATTCTGCCTCTGTTTCCTTCCCCTCCTTGGATACAGCCAGGTAAGCGAGCTGACGAAATCCATATTTGAAGCCATGCTGGGCCAGTAACTTTTTAATAGGAGCAAATGCCTTCCTCCGAGCTGCCACCTCAGCTGAGAAATCCCAGTAAAAAGAGATTTTTACACCCCGCCATATCACCTCCTCCAAATCCCTAGCTGCTTGCAATACTCATTCTTTCATGGAGTATCTGAAAAGGTAGGCAACTATGAGTCTTGGCATAGAGTTCTTTGGTCGGGAGCCTCCAGGAACCTGATGCACCCTTTCAGCATCTAGTGGGCCATGCCACCTATCCCCCAGCATCTTAGGGATTTCATCATTTAGAAAGTGCTCCATATTCAACCCTTCCAATCCCTCAGGAATACCCAAAATTCTTATATTATTCTGCCTGCTGCGGTTTTCTTGGCCCTCAGCCCTCTGCCACAAAGTAGCTAACTTGCTCTCATGGTCCTGAAGACGTTGCAGGATTTTGGCCTGACTTGATTCTAGACTTTCAGTCTTCTGCTCCACCACATTGACTTTGTCATTTAGGACATGCACCTTGGCAATGGTACCAGAGAGGGTAGTCGATAAAGAATCGACCCTTGAGAGCAATGTTTCCAACAAGGATGTTATGTGTTGTAGGGAGGAGTGAACATCTGGCAGGTGCGTAGAGGGCTCTGAGGCTGTGATGGGCAAGCCTCGTATAGGTTGTGATGGTGAAGTCATCAGGGAGAGGTGTGTAGGTAAGGCTCATCACAACCTGCTTTTTATCCACGTCTAGATCTAGAAACAGTGTCTGAGGATTTGTGAAGGTGGGAGATATCGAGCCGGGCACTGACCTGTATTACGATGTTAGCGCTGGTTCCCCCGAGCGTAGAGGGTGTGCGGCCCACCTGAAGCCTGATCGAGTCGCGGATGGGACCGTCATTACTAGACCATAAGTCGTATCTCGAACACAAAAGATTACCTCATCGAGCCGACCCTTGTGGCTTCGGAAGCATGCTGAGGCTTCTTTAGAAAGAATTATTCCTGGATGCTGATTTTTTCCACGAAATTGCTAAGCTGGGGTTTGAGCTGCGATATTAGGCGGCCATTTCTTTTGGCATCCAAACCACGCTCCAGCACGACAAATTTGTAATTACATTAAGCCCAACTTTGACAGCATGAAAAGGGATTTGGCCGATTGAAATTGGAAAATGGATTTTGATAATCAACCACTTCAACACATGTGGGACATGTTAAACAGTAAGCTCAACAACTTGGTTAAAAAATACACTCCCACCACAAATAAATATAACAGGACCAAAAAATCCTTCCCCCATGGCTGACTCTCCCAGTTAGGAAAGCAATAGATAAAAAGAACAAAGCTTATAAAAAGGCCAAAATGAGTAGTGACGAAATGTGCTGGGACAGATATAAAATATGCCTAAAGGTTACCAAAAAGTGTATAGAGCAGGCCAAGAAAAAATATGAGTACAGTCTAGCCTGCAAAGTTCAGGACAACTGTAAGCCCTTCTATGCATACATTAACAACAAGAAGGGAGGTAGCAGAACAATTGGCCCTCTAAAAGGTCCCGACAGGAGTTTAATAACAGACAATCAAGAAATGACCGAATAGTATAACAGCTATTTTTCCTCTGTTTTCAATCATAGGTCACTAACAACTAAAAGCCTCCAAAATCTCCCATCTGTATCTGGCCTTATACTAGATATCACAGACGTGAAAACAAGACTTAAAAAGCTGGATCAGAATAAAGTGCAGGGTCCTGATAGTATTCACCCAAGGGTGATAAAGGAGGTGGCAGAGTTCTTAAAGGGACCAGTTACATTTTTATTCCAGAAATCAATAAATGAGGGAGAGGTCCTGGAGGTATGGAGACAGGCAGTGGTTGTACCCATCCATAAAAAAGGGAACAAAGTAGGAGGTTGGGAATTATAGACTGATTAATCTGACATCAGTTCTGGGGAAAATCCTAGAAGGTATAGTAAAGGCGTTGTCTGGGGAGCTGGTACAGGCAGCTACGGTGGAAGGATTCAAAAGAGAGGGTGGGACAGGTATAGGCAAGGGGTGAAGCAGAGGCTGGTTTGCCCAGAGGGGCAGGACTGGGGGATGGAGTAACAGCGGAAGGAGACAGATAGAGGGCTACAGTACCCAATCAGAGTGCTGAAGCACGAGCAGACTCGATAGACCAATAGGCCTACTTTGCTGGTGTCTAGTATGTTAGTATGATTATATCACTGAATACCTACTCCTGACCAAGGCTGTAGATACTACACAACATGGGTTCACTAAAGGCAGGTCCTGATATACAAATGTCTTGGAATTCTATGGTAAAGTCAGTAAAGCCTGGATAAAAGAAATTCAGTTGATGTCATTTTTCTGGACTTTTCAAAGGCATTCAACAAGGTCCTGCATGGGGAACTTGTCGATGCCTTAATTGAACATGGAGTACATGGGAAAATATCCCACTGGATTGATGCATGGCTGTCTGGAAGGAAACAGAGGGTATGCATCAAAGGCACATACTCTAGGTGGGGCAGAAGTGACCAGCAGGGTTTCTTAGGGATCCGTACTGGGTCCCTGTCTTTTTAACATCTATATCTCTTCAATGAGTATTCAGATGGGAGTCTGGCTGTCTAAATTTGCCAATAACTCACGCATCAGGTATATAGTAAACAATCATAAAGATGCTGATACTCTACACACAACTCTGGGGGAATTAGAAACTTGGACCTTAGTTAAGAAGTTAACATTAAACACTGAGAAATGCACCATGATGCAACTAGGGAAACACAACATGCAGCTGAAGTACACACTGGGAGGAAAGGTACTAAGGGAAGTCCAGGATGAAAGAGACCTGGGCATTACAGTCAGCAATGACCTCAGCATTAAGATGCACTGTAATCAGGTCATCAAAAAAGCCAACAGTATTCAGCATCGCATACATAAACACATCAAGAGCAGGAATAAGGAGGTTTTGCTCCAACTCTATACCTCACTGGTTCGCCCCCATGTGGAGTACTGCATCCAGTTTTGGGCACCCGGGCAAAGGAGAAATTAAAGCCCTAGAGAGGGTTCAGAAGAGGGCAATGCACAAAATAAGGGAAGTCAAGGGTCTAGACTATGAAAACAGACTACAAAATTTAGGAATGTACTCTCTGGAATTCCGCAGACTATAGGGTGACATGATCTACAGGTCACTTACTGATGTACATTTGTGGGAACAGCTAGGCTTGGCATTAAGGGATCAGGTATATAGTACCAGAACCCACCTGTTACAGTTAGGTGGGGAGAGATTTAACACATGCAAGAGAAAGCTGTGTTTTACAGTGAGGGTAATTAAGGTTTTAAACAAGCTCTGTATTAAAGTGGTGTCCAGTAAGACCATGAATGAATTCAAAAATCCACTTGACACTTACCTCATCAGTAATAATTTTCCTGGGTATTCTTAAATTCAGTAGCGAGTTACAATGGACTCCAGTCTTTAAAAAGCTCTGTTAAAATCTATGAGACCTATGAAACCTATGTTGTAAAATGTAGTATTAATTTTAAAGTCAGAATGAAACTACATTTTACAATTTTATCTCACAAGCCACCTCCACTCACTGGTGACTTTTGAAGTTGGGGAAAAGCAGATGGCCAACTTGGGAGCACAGGGGAAAAAGAAAAAAAAACCCTCAAGGCTCCAGATTATTCCCCCAAATTAATCTTTTTTGAACTCTTCCTCCTGGGCCGTAAAAACCGCTTGAGGAAGCAGCCCTCCTAGTCAGGTACCAAGTGGTCAAGTTACGGTCAAAGTAAGTAATTACAGAGAGTCTAATCATTTCCCTTTCATGAATAAATGCTGTAAAATGTCGTGTTCATTTCCTTAAAGTCAAGAATGAAAACTACATTTTACAACTTTTATGTTGTCAAAGGTGAGCTGTTACTATCATGTTTGGTGCCAACTCAGGAGCTGAAAGGGGAAAGAGAATCCCCCCATCAATGCTCTATTTCCAAACTAATCTTTTTTTGAACCCTTCATGGCTGCAGTTAAAAAACACTGGAGGAAGCAACCCTCCTGGTGACTGTCTGCTGAGCTGACTGTCATGGTTTAGTAGTGATGATGGAATCCTTTTTCATTACCCTGTCATGAATTATGTTATAAAAATGTAGTGTTCATTCCCTTAAAAGTCGAGACTGAAACCTGCTTTTTATAACTTTTTCCTCATGAAAGACGTCTGGTTGAGTGCTGTAATCACAGTGTGTTGGTACAGTTTCATTCATGATCGACTAGGCTCAGGAGCCATATCAGAGAAAAAAGGCCCATTGGGTCCCGATTACAAAACTGTCATCTTCCGATACATTCCAAGAAAGCGTATAGTGTTAGCAGAACTTTTATTATTGGTCTCTTTTGTAGTGTTGTTTGTTTTATGCCAAAAGAGTACCAGAAAAAGTCATGCTGTTCCACAAGGAAAACTGCTGCTGCTTTTTTATTTACATATATTAGGTGACTGGGACCATTGGTATACTTTTTCCCTCCATGCAGTTCTTGATGTTCCTCCAAGATCCTACCTCTGTACAATGCCTTGGTTAGGCCACACCTTGAGTATTGCATGCAGTTCTGGAGGCCGCACCTTAAGAAGAACATAGTACTGTTGGAGAGGGTCCAGAGGAGGGCAACCAGGATGATCCGGGGCATGGGGGATAGGACCTATGGGGACAGGCTGGAAGCTCTTGGGCTATATTCACTGGAGGAGAGGAGAGATGGGGGGACATGATTGAGGTTTTCAAATATGTGAAGGGGGATTAATGGGGTAGAGCCAAAGAATTGTCCAGGATAAAGCAAAGGGGCACAACCAGAGGGCATCAATGGAAACTGGAGGGAGGAACCTATAGGGGAGAACATAGAAGGCATTACTTCACAGAGAGGGTGGTGGAGCCATGGAATGCTTTGCCCAGGAATCTAGTCGAGCAAGACCATGTGGAGGTATTCAAGAGGGGGTGGGACAGATGCATGGGGGTAGCGAAGCCAAGATTGACCCTCATGGGGACAAGAGGGGGGCGAGTGCCCGTTAGGGGCTGGCTAACCGAGCAGACACGAAAGACTGACAGGCCTATTCTCCTGGCTTTTAGTATGTTAGTATGTAAGATTCTTGGATCGCAGCTACAGGGAAGTTGCAGTGGAGATGCGCTCTAATTGTGGTAAGGCTGCCCTCCTGACTGGGGAACTTTTTTGTTAACTTGACAAGAGTGTTTATCCTTCACTTGAGTGTAAACAGAAATTGAGTTTAACCAATGTTTTATTACAATTATGCTTGGACAGAATTGCAGCAATGAAGCTAAAGTTGAAAGGCCAAATATAGAATTTGAAAGATGCTTTACCTATAGTCTTAATCAGATAAAGGGGTAGTTGCAGACGACGGTTGCATGTTGCCCCTTGTCACCCCCCCCAGTTGTGGGGTTGATATTTGGAAACTCTGTGTATCGCTGAGATTTAAGTCTTAATGAGGGATCCCTTGGGGATAATGTGTTTAAATGCTGAGTTTTTGTCAGTACCTCTTCTGTGTTGGGTTGAGGTTTTCTTATTAAAAAAAATCATGATTGGACAGGTTAAGGCTGTTTGGACTTTAAATACCCTAGTACACAATAATAAACTTTTACAAAATGATACATTTAGTATTTTAACATTCACAACAGACAAATATTAATTGTTGTATACAGAAGAAACATTAGACACATTACATGTTCTCTAAATTCTGTTTTCAGTAAATTCTGAACTTGTTTGTAGGGTGATCTCTTCTGTGTGGGGCTGGTGTTTTTTTAATGAGATCCCTTCTGTGTGTAGCATAGGTTTATTTATGGGGATCTCTACTGTGAGAGCTGGGGTATATTTAGGGGGCTCCTTTCTGTGTGGGGCTAGGCTTTATTTCAGGGAATCTCTACTGTGTGGGGCTGGGGATTAATTAGGAGATCATTTCTGTGTGGGGCTAAAGTTTATTTAGAGGATCCCTTCTGTGTGGGGCTGTTTTTTAAGGGATACTTTCAGTGTGAGGCTGGTTACAAACAAGGATGGCATAACAGACATCACAGAGGCCAGTCCCCTAAGTACCAGTTATCACCACACAGTGTGGTTTAACACTAAGACAGGAATAGAGGCAAACCACAGGAGGACAAGGGTTCTGAACTTTAGGAGGGTGTATTATAAAAAAAATGGGAGACTGTCTCATTGGGGCAATGTCAGTGGGAGATAAACTTGTGGAAAAATAAGGAATGCCATAATTACGGCAAACAGCCATTAGAAGAAATGTGTTTTATGGTTCTCAGTATGATGATTTCAGGTACTCTGAGTATACTCATGGAAGAAAATTTTCCAGCCAGGGCCCCCACTTTGGGGACCTCCTCCCCCTGAACTCCCCTCTTCTTGATTTACAAGAATACTGTCAACATTATGGCCTGAATCCACCCTGCTTAACCATGCTTGTACTGGCAGGAGAATGTGAAGCCCTGTCAGCTTCAGGGATAGTTGAGTAGGGAGGGATTTCCTTTACTGTTCTACAGTCATCTCTGTGCTTGCCCCACATGTTACTGTCAGATAGCATCACTCTCTCTACAGCAGTCTGACCAATCAGAACACTGGATGTATTCATGCCGTTGCATAATCCATATTTGATCCCTGAAGCCGAAAGCTGGTCAACCATATGGTACTGTTCCCACCACCCACAAGAGTCACAGCAATGCCTAATCTTTCTTTTAATATACATAGCATTAATGTGCTGTACATCTGCCTGATTCTCCACCCGGGCACACACAGCACACTTGTAGACATGTATGTGATATGCAAGCAAACAAATGGTTACCCTATGTCAGGGGATCTTTTAAAAAACACAAAGAGGATCTTTTTTGTAAAGTAATTATGTTATGTTCATTAGGCTAGCACTATATATCAGATAAAGGGGCACTAAGCCTCAAAAGATTGTCTTGTTAACTACGTATTAGTCTACTAAAAATATGATATTTACCTAACAAAAATATCTTGTTTTTGTTTTTCTAATAGTTTTAAAACAAACAATATAGCTTTTTGGAATGATTGTGTATGCTTAAAGTATACAAGCATATAAACATACCCAAACACTTGCATACACACTTACACAAACATATACTCATAGAAATATACACAAAAAATCCTACACACACATACTGTATATACTTATACACCCACTCATACTCACATACTGATATAACTGTGCCGAATGTGGAGGTGATCAGAGGGGTGGAGAAGCATGGTGACGTAATGCGTTGGAACGTGGGCTAGGCAGCATGAGGAGGCTGCACCCCTCCTTGTCCCACCAATGTTTTTGGTGTCTTCAGGAGCTCCATATGAGATTCTCAGCAGTATCTCCTTGGCGTGTATCCCTACATCCTGGTGTCCGTGGTGGTGAAAATGTGGGTTTAATTCCTTAAAGCCATTCAGAAGTTTGAAATGTGCCGGTACTACCACAGTGTCCGCTACACAATTGAAGTGAGTACAGCTAAATGAGATGGTGGATGCACTTTCAAGATGATGCAGAACTTTTCTAGGGCCAAAGGAATTTATTCAACTCTAGGTGGTAGTGGTCCAGAATTGTTAGTTACCGGAATTTGTCCAAAAGGGATATTGAGTTTGCGCACTACTCCAATTCTTGCTGACCACGCTGGTCAAAGATAAATATCTGCAATCTACAGAAGAAAATGCCAGTTCACACACCTGCATGGCCAAACCAGAGGAGCAAGAGTGTTTTAAGCTGAAACAAGTAAGAGAGGAGAAGACGCCAGTTATTAGAAAAAGCTAAGTAACCTTGCTTTGTTTGCCATTATCTACTTGGTCTATTTTTGAACTGTTCTATATATGGAGGGGGCCAGTGTTGTGTGATTTGGATTTGGCTATAAGACTTAAGATAAAGAAGGAACTCTTCTTCTGCAGGGATCAGCTATTTAAAATAAAGCCAATTTGAATGTTGCAACAGGGAAAGTGAGATTGCACGTGTGGGAAGGTGACCAGGATAAAGAGCTAAGTAAAAAGAGGCTTTCCAAACACTTTCATACCTCTGGGGGTAAAACAAAGGCACAAAATGTTTTAAATATTTCTGAGAATGAATGAAAAAATGGGACTGAAACAAGAAGGAGAAAATTAAAGCAATGAAAAATTCCCTTTAAAAACTGTTACCAACCAGCTGGTTCCAATTTAACTAAAATGGCCCCCAAAATTCAGTCAGACACTGATAAAAGGAAGGAAAGAAAGGGGAAAGTTGCCCCCACAATGAATGGAACTACACAATGTTCTCAGGAATTTGAGGGGGTATCCTCCAAAAGTGAGTGAGGAGTAACATAATTACTAGGCTCTTCTGCCGAGCTGCCACTTCTTTCAGATGATGATTCTGTTTAAAGTGAGACATCTATGGGAAACACTGGCCTGGTCAGTACAAATAAGAAAGAAGCAGAAGCAGGCCCAACTCAGAATGAATTTCATAAAGAAGTACCCCTGACTGGGCTATGCAAGTGCAGTAATAATGAACTTCAATACCTTGCAAGCCTCAATTGAAAAATTGTTACATTTACCAGATTCGATAATGTCCTTCTCGGATAATATTCAGAAACCAGACACCAGCTTGGAACAGGGAAATAGAAGAATAAGTGAACTGGATAAAAAGCAATCTAACTTAGAAGATACAGTATCTCCATTAACTGAGGAAGTAAAAGATTTTAAAAAGTAGCAGGACACTTTAAGATGGAAAGTAGATAATGAGGAAAATCAAGCCAGGAGGAAGAATATCCTTATTTTCGGACTCCTACCAGAATTGCAGAAAGAAACCTTACTTAAAAATTTAATGATGGACTTTTTTCCAAAATACTGGGCTCAGATACTGGTGTGCCAATTGTTAACAGTGTGCACTGGTTAAGGTTTGGAAAAGGAGGAGAATCATGAAGGGCAAGACCAGCAATAGTTAAAGTTTTAACATCAAAGGGAAAAGACAGCATAATGAAAGCAATTTATGGCACTAATAAGTTCACTTACAAAAAAAAATTTTCTTAAAAAATTACTTTTCTAAGGCATTGTGGGACCAAAGAAAACAATTTGTGGGAGTGGGGGTCAACAGAAACTTTGGAAGGAAGGGATAAAGGCTTATGTTGTTTTCCCCTCTAAACTGAAAGTATCGCTAAATAACCAAACTTTGTTTTATAGCTCTTTACCAGAAGCCATGTCTGACTTAAAAGTTAGACTACCTACAATATTTTCTACCTTTAAAGATGGTTGATATGTTATTAATGCATGACTGACATACAGAGACACACAAAAATGTTTTTTTATTTTTATTTTCTTGGGATAATGAAATGCAATGTGGTTTATGGATAGAGGTTAAAAGGAATAACAAGGTAAGGAGAGGGGTAACCATACTTCTCAACTGTCCCTGATTTTCAGGGATGTCCCTGATTTTGCTGCAGAATTTTCCTCTGTCCATCGTACAATTTGTATTTTTTGTGACTGAACTATGGTGACTGTAAGCACAACATAATGTCTAACATTAAAGTGAAAGACTTGCTCTTCTTCAGAAAATGCATCTTACACTAATCCCATTATTATATCAGCTTTCTGAGTGCATATTGCCAATGTTTAAATTGTGTCCCTGATTTGGGGTCCTTGTCCCTGACTTTTTTAAGCCTTGTTCCTGATTTATGAGGCAAGAGGTTGAGAGGTATGGAGTAACTAGTCCACTTTCAAATCATTGTCTCCCAAAGTGTTGGAGAGCTATGCCAGAACTTGTTCTTTGGCACAGATGATTGGGGTGAAGCTTTTTGGGAGGGAGGGGGAATGGAAAAAATAACTTAAAATGTGTTTGGAAGGGATGGACCGGGATAACAAATGGGTTATAAGGGGAGTGATTACATGGATGTATAAAGATGGGGTCAGTTATAGGATGTACATGGAATGTGAATGGTATTAGTTATCCAGTAAAAAGGACCAGGATATTGACTAGAATTAAAAAAATTGAAATCTAATGTAACTATGCTCCAGGAAACTTTCATGAATGATAAGGAGATAGAAAAGCTAAAGAAAAGATGGCCTGGTCAATTATACCATTCACAAGGAGTGAACAAGAAAAGTGCAGGCGTGGCTACTTTATTTGATAAGAATTTCAAAAGGAAAATTGTTGATACAGCGGCTGATAAAAATGGCAGAATTATACTGGTAAATACAAGAACAGATGACAGAGATATTATTTGTGGCTCCATATATGCTCCATTTAAAGGCTATGGCAACTTCTTGGCTGAACTGAATACACTTTTGTTTACCTGGAATGGGGAGAACTTTATACTAGGAGGAGATCGTAACTGTATACTTAATAGTACATTAGACACAAAACTTCAAAGGGAACTAATTGGGATAAATACAAAGCAAGATTACTACAAAAGTTCTTGGATTCAAATAATTTAGTTGACGTGTGGAGAGAACTTCATGGGGAGAGCAGAGACTATACTTACTACTCTGCTAGATGTGGGATGCACTGTAGGTTAGATTACACATTCATGTCTAGAAAATTATTAATAGATAACCTTGGAAGTATAGCTAATATAGAAACCCAGCTTATCTCAGATCACAGCCCAGTGACCTATAACATATTTCTGAATATTAAAAATAAAAATAAATGTGCTTTATGGTGACTGAATAATAAATTACTAGAAGATGAAAATTTCAGACAAAAATTGTTCAAGTTATGGAATACTTTGTGCTAGACAATGCAGTTTAAAAAGAGAACATTATAGACTACTGGGATGCTTTTAAGGCAATGGTGGGTGGGGAGGGGGTTATATTATTTCAGAAGCATCCTGGAAAAATAAACAAAGATTTAAAATAAAAAAGGAAGTAGACTCTAAATTCAACAAATTAGAATTAGCAATCAAAAATGATGACACTACAAAAGAAAATGAGTTGAAAGAACTTAAGAAATTAATTGAAACAACAGAATATTTGGAATTAAAGAAAAACTGGCCAAGATACAATAGGAACTGGAAAACAAACAGTGAAGTAATAGGTAAAGTTCTAGCCAAAAGGATATAAGCTATAGGAAAAGAAAAAGTGGAAATTACTTCAAGACAAAACATGGAGAGACAGATTCTGACTGAACAAAAAAGAGATTATGAAGGAATTTTCTAAATTCTGTGCTTCTGTATATGCTTCAGAATGTTCCCAATCATAGTAAGAACTGAGGTATTATTAGAAATTCATAAAGACAAAAAGATATCTGATTGTGAGGCAGAATCTTTATCCCAACCTCTCTCAGAAGAGGAAATTAAAGATACACTACATCAGTTGGCAAAAGCAAAATGCTCAGGGCTAGACGGAGTTACATTGGAGTTTTATTTTACATTTGAAAAAACAATAATTACAATTTTACATATACTTTTTAACCAGATACAACCATCAGTTAAGATGCCAGATTCCTTTTACCAGGCTTATATTTCAGTAATATTAAAACAAGGAAAAGATAGTAATAAAGTAGAAAATTACAGACCTGTGGCAACACTGAATGTGTATTATAAAATATTTGCAAAAATACTCAATAATAGGATACTCCCCTTACTTGTAAAATTAATTCATAACAATCAAACAGGTTTTATCACCTGCAGAACTACCCCATCAAGACTGCTCAAAGTTCAGTTTGTGTTAGAGTATTTAGAAAATGCTGGCATCTTGGTGGCCTTGGTGGTACTGGATGCCACCAAGGCCTTCGACATGCTGGAATGGAACTATTTATTTGAGGTATTAAAATTTTTTGGATTCCCAGCTGATTTCATCCAAATTATCAAAACTATCTACCATAAACCACTAGCAGAAATAAAAGTTAATAATAATTTTCGGAGGTCATAGAACTTCACAGCGGAGTCAGGCAAGACTGTCGATTATCACCATCTTTGTTTGTGATCAGAATAGAACTCTTATTAAACGAAATAAGATCTAATAGGAAATTCAGGGAATAAAGATAGGTACTGAGCTGATAAAACTTAACACATTTTCAGATGATATATTATTGACATTATAGGATCCAGAATTTAGTGCACAAGAATTAATAACAGTAATAAAAAGCTTTTCCAAAGTGGCGGGTTATAAAATGAATAAAAAGAAATCAGAAATGATTATTTTTCATATTCAACATCCAGAAAAAGTACAACATATAAAAGCCAACACAAAATCAAATGGTATGAAATATCTGGGAATTGTTATTCATAATAAATTAGACAGCCTATATACTTTAAACTTCAAAGAATTATCCAATTCATTAAAATATAGGCTACATTCTTGGAGTAAAATGCCACTATCCTTGTGGGGGAAAATTCAAATAGAAAAGATGATGATAGTGCCCTTTTTATCTTACAGACTACAAACAGTGGTAACCCCCATTCCAGAAATGTGGTTTAAACAAATAAATAGAGGCATTAAAAAGTTCACCTGGAACAATAAACCTGCCAGAATTGTCTGGCATAAACTTTGCTTACCCCAAGATCAAAGAGGTTTATCATGCCTTGATATTTAGAAATGTTAAACATAGGAAACATAACACAGGAAAATTTCAGGAACTTAGCCAAAGGCCATTATCATCCTGCACTATTTATAACCTCAAATCATATAGACAGCTACTTCTATGATGATCCAGAGCAGTTTTAAATTCATTTATAGTTATACTAGACACTACCTGACTGGGCAAATTGTTCCATTGATCCACTGTTTGTTGTGAAAACCATGACCCTCTTAAATTCCTATTACAGTTCTCTCCCTTTAACTGATACTGATGTCCCCGATTAGTGGTTAGACTAGATCTTTCTATCAAGCCCAAACATTCCCACATGTCAGGTGTTCTACTTGCCTTATGAATCAGACACTTATCTCCACGATATCTCCTGTATTATAAGGAATACAAACCCAACTCTCTTAGTCTATTCCCATAAGATAACCCCTCCAATCCTGACACATTCCTTGTCACTCATCTCTGCACCCCCTCCAGCCTTCGCACATCCTTCACAAACCTGAAGGACCATACACTACTGGCATACTCCAAATGAGGTCTAACAAGAGCCCTATACAGTGGCACGATGACCTCTCTATCTCTATCTCTACTCATTATATTTCTCACAATTAAGGCTAAAATTCTGTATGATTTTTTGGTTATTTCATTAACCTGATAATCAAACTCTAGATTTTTATTTATCCATACTCCCAAATCCCTTTCCATTTTGGTTACCATTAACTGGGCTCTATTTATGTGATATTCAAATTTAGGATTATTTCTTCCCAAGTACATAACTTTGCACTTGGCTACATTAAATTTTAATTTCTTCCCCACTGCTGTCTCGTAAATTAAATCATTGTTTTCCTGAAACTTCAGAGCTTCCTGTCTGTTAGTCACAACTGATTCAAGTTTAATATCATCAGCATATTTAACCGTCCATGTTTTATCGACACAGTTAATAGAAGAAACCAGCACATTGAACAAGAGGGGGCCCAGGACAGAGCCCTGAGGAACTCCACTTGGCCCCCCCATCCAGTCTGACTTTTTACCCTTAATACATACACACTGCTTCCTATTAATCAACCAAGCATAGATCCATCTAACAACACAGGAGCCCACACCCAGTTTCTCCAGAAGACACAGCAGTTTGCCGTGGGACACAGAGTCAAATGCCTTTTAAAAGTTGATGTAATATACATCCACTGTTAATCCATTATCCAGGAAGCACTAATTGACTCATAGAAGGCTGGCAGGCTAGTCTCACATGATCTTCCCTTTGTGAATCCATGCTGTGTAATATCTGCATGATCTTTTTCCCTTAGCAGACTTTTAATATGCTCCTTGATAATAGACTCCATTACCTTACTCAATATACTAGTTAAACTTATGGAATGGTAATTAGAACAATCAGTTTTAGATCCCGTTTTATGGACTGGAATCACATTTGCCATCTTCCAGTCCTCTGGCACCTCTCCATAGTCTATAGAGGACTGAAAGATGGCCTGAAGAGGATTTCAGATAACTGTGGCCAGTTCTTTAAGAAGTCTTGGGTGTAATTCATCAGGTCCCGGGGAAGTATTAATCTTCAAATTCAGCAGTTTGTCCTTCATAGATTCTACTGAGATTACTAATGGTATGTCAGAGGTTTGTATGGATATAGGGTCAGGAATCAGCCCACTGGAGAATATATTGTTAAAGTATTTATTAAACTCTACAGACATTTCCCTATAATTTGTTAAATTTTTTTGTCCCACCAATAAGGGACCCACCTGATTACTAGTTTGCTATAAGGAAGCAATATACCCATAAAAGGCTTTCTGGTTATCTGCAACCTTTGTTACTAAACTCTTTTCAAGATTTTTCTTTGCTCTAGTGATTTCTTTTTTTACTTCCCTTAATTTAGTTTTATATTTATCCTTATACTCCTTTTTACCTTCTCTCTTATAATGTTTATAGGCCCTGTTTTTCTTAATGATTAATCTATGAATTTTATTATTAAACCAGGCAGGAATCTTCACTTTGACATTATACTTCCTCTTAGAGGGAATTTCTGCTTCAACTAATTGATGGAAACACCATTTAAACTCGCTCCACATTTCACCTACTGTACTTCCCTTAAAATGTGTCTTCCAGTCCCAATTTTCCACCTTATGACTCAACCTAGTATAATTTACATTATTATAATTTCTTATTACAGTAGTTCCGGCCTGCAAAGTACCTTTAATTTCAATTTTTACCTCAATCATATTGTGGTCGCTCCCATTTAATGACTTCCTGACTCTACAATCATTTTATTTTTCATATTACTCATAACCAGGTCAAGGATATTTCCCCCTAGTTCCATCTTGTACATAGTTCTGCAATGCCAGAGAATCAATAGCCTATAAGAATGCATCTTCACAAGGGGAAGAAGAGGACCAGGAATTCCATTCAATTCCATTAAAGTTAAAATCTCCAAGTAATAATATATTTTTGGACTCATTCATATCACTTATATTCTTAATTAATTCAAGTGTTTTTCCACTATTGAGTGAAGGGGGTCTGTAATACACCCCCACTAATATTTGCTTCCCCTTAGGCGGAATAATCTGCACCATTAAATGTTCAAACTCTAGGTGCTTGAAAGTTTTCATTTCATATGCTACAAGATCACTGTGAACATATAAAGCCACCCTTCCTCCCCGTCTAGTTTCTCTATCACATCTAAATAACTGAAATCCGTCAATATTTGTTCCCCAATCATCCTTTTGCCACCAAGTTTCTGTTACATCACACAATTTAATTCCATCCTTCTTTAGTACGACCTCCAATTCCTCTTTTTTATTTCTCAAACTCCAAGCATTCAATAGTAACAGTGTCCAATAGTCAAGTTTCCCACTAGAATTTATTTCCTTATCCACTATTCTCAATAAAGAGTCACTAACCTCCCCCCCCCACCACCATTAGTTTAAAATTTTCCCAATTTTTATATTACAGTAAATCTATCTGCCATAACCCGGATCCTATATTTATTCAGGGGGAGGCCATCTTGGGAGAACAAATAAGGTACATTTATGAACCTTTGCCAGTGCTCCATTAGTTGGAAATTTTCTCTTTGAGTCCATCTTTTTATTTATTTATTTATTTAGATTTTGTTTACCGGGTAAACCCACTGAGACCAAAGGTCCCTTTTTCAGGGGCGACCCGGGGTGAATACACCACCAACTTTACATTATGTACAGTGTACAGCTTCGAAGATACATATGCAGTTCATATATAAGGTACAGCATACAGATACATAAGTAAATTAATTTAAAAAACAAAAATAATGTATATACAGTTCATACAGGAGGTTGCGTAAGGATGTAAGGAGAAATACAGGTTGTAAGGAGAAATACAGTTGATGGAGGTTAGTTAGTACCAGGGGCACCATGGGTTCGTAGATGGTCACATAGGTTCATGAGGGGAAGGGAGTATATCTAGCGGTTGCAGCAGCAGAGGCTCAGTTCTAGGAGGTAGACTTTGAGACCGGCCTTGAAGGAGGAGAGGGAGGGTTTGTCTCGTAAGGAAGAGGGGAGCGAGTTTCATCTTTTTAACCACGCAATAAATCTGGATAACGCCATACTTTTTTGTTTATTTGCTTTTGGAAATGGAAGGACCTCAGAAATGATCAAGGGGATATTTCTATTTTGCAAAACCCTTCCTACTTCTTCAAAGTCTCTTTGGATACTAGCAAGGTTCCTCCTCCCAATATCATTAGTGCCTATGTGAAGGATAGCCACAGGATTAAATGTATTCTCAAAGAACCCATCCAGCCGTGCCTTTATATTGGCTATTCCTGCTCCTGGTAGACAAGACAAAGTAATCTGCACTTTGTTGTTTTTTTCAAATCATCCTATCTGCATTCCTAAGCATTGAGTCACTGATGATAACTACATCTCTATGTTTATTACCCAGATTGTCTGATATGGCTGGTTGTTCATCTCACTGTAGACTAGTATTTTATGAGATTGCAGATATTATATTCTCCTCCTGGTTTTTATACCCTCCTGGTAAATTTTGTCTCACATTTTCAAGACTAGAAGTTTTCTGACCCATTTCTAAATTATTAGTATTTTCTCTGACATCCTCCTGATCAAGAGAAGTACACTCATCATTTTGCCCATTAAACCTATTAGTTAACTCTATTTGTTGTTCCCTATCTCATCTTCGCTTTCTAAGGCCCCTTTGCACAATGTTCCAATCACCATTTTCATCCATACTACATTCTTTGGTACTTACTTTCCTTTTATCACTCGGTCCTTTATTAATCTGTTTTTGTATTATTTATTTTTCCGAATTTTCAATTATTGTTTTTGTTGTTTGCACAAACCTAGCTATTTCATTTATTCCCAATTGAACCTTAATCCTTTCTTGCAATTCCTCAATTCTAGTTTCCAATGTTTTGACTAATCTATACTTTTTGCAGTTCTGATTCTCTGTTTGGTCCAGCATCCCCAACATCTTGCATATAATGCATTTCCTCCAACTATTTCCCAGTGTGTCACTTATAACTTCAATTACTGAGTCATCTCCTACCTGTCCTTCATTTACCTCTTCCTCTTTTCCCACTTCCCTGGCTGACATGGCAGACACATCCAGTGCCTTAGCCATTTTGCCTTTACTGGGCTCGATGATGCTCGCCAACAATCCAGATATATAGCGAGAGAGCGGAAGTTCACTGGAGCTTGTACTTCCGGTCCCTCGCTACAACTTTAAATTAAAACTATTTGCCAGGGACTTTGTCTGCCCTTAAAAGGTCAGGCAACTGTCCCACACAGGGAAAATGTAAAATATTTCTCAGTGCCCAAGCAAAACGAGCAAGTTGTAGCACTTTCTGAATGGAGTGTGGTGTTGCCTAGCAACTATACACACCACTCTGCTGGCAAGTTATTTGCACTTTCCCAAAAAGTACTTTACCTACCGGTGAAGACAGTGGTACACCAAAGCGTAGTCTTGCCTCACAGTAACAGAATAATTGCTGCCTGGAATAGCACTGAGTTCTATAGCGAGAGAGTGGAAGTTCGCTGGAGCTTGGACTTCTGGTCCCATGCTACAACTCTAAATTAAAACTATTAGCCAGGGACTTTGTCTGCCCTTAAAAGGTCAGGTAACTGTCCCACACAGGGAAAATGTATAACATTTCTCAGTGCCCAAGCAAAATGAGCAAGTTGTCTCGCTTTCCGAACAGAGTGTGGTGTTGCCTAGCAACCATACACACCATTCCGCCCGCAAGTTATTTGCACTTTCCCGAAAAGTCCTTTGCCTCCCAGTGAAGACACTGGTACACCAAAGCGTAGTCTTGCCTCACAGTAACAGAATAATTGCTGCCTGGAATAGCACTGAGTTTTATATCTTATTTATTTTACATAATGAAAATGGCAATAAAATGGGCATATGAGAAGGATCCCAGTACCAATCTAAATTTCATAAATAGTTAAATTAAGGAATCTTCTTCAGAACAAATAGGTATAACTCAAATTGCGTTTACAGCCAAGAAGTTGAAAAATGCCAACAGTTTGATTGTCAGGAATATAACACAAGGAATTATTAAATACACTAATAGGACTGAATTGGAATTACATTTATCAGCAAGGAATAAAATATGGAATAATCCCAACTTCAAGTTAGAGAGGAAACCATTAGTAAATAAGCCTTGGGAAATAAAAGGCATTACTAGATGGCACGATCTTTATGGAAAGGGGATTAAACTAACCTGGAGCCAATTTAGAAATATGTTTTCATTAAGTAACAATCAATATTTTTACTTTAACCAGCTTAGCAGTTTATACAGTAAATACTATAAAAGGTGGGAGAGAGCACCTAATAATAAGGAGATGGAGCAGGCCCTGCAGAACATTTTAGTTAATAAATCAGTTAAATTATTTGCCTGGTTAATGGGAAATTTACATAAAACCCATTTTAAAATTTACAAAAATGACTTTTCAAAAATGGGACAAAAAACTTAAGCAAAATTGTACAGCTCAACAATGGATTTTAACTTGCAATTCAATCTCTCAATGCAAACTTACCAGGGATAGAGTTATACAGTACAAGATTCTCAACAGGGCCGGCTACTCTCCCTATAGATTGCATAGAATGAATACAGGAATTACTGTACTAACTCATGTTGGCACTGTAAGGTTGAAAAAACAGATATGTTACATGTCTTTTGGGACTGCCAATTAAGTTCCAGCTGGTGGTCTTCTGCTTTTGGAATCTTAGATAAAATAGATTTTGAATTTCCACACTGGAAGGATCCTAGATATGCAATTTTGGAAATGTATAGTATTATGGGTATAAAGCTGGAGCATAGACTAATTCTTAAAACAAATATAATATCAATTAAGAGATTAATACTTAAGATTTGGAAATGTGACACTATCTCAGTTCTCTTTCCAAAATTTGAATGGAAACAACTATTTTGACTACACTTTACAATTATAAGTACTTCTATGATTTTGTCCCCATGTGGAATCTGTTTCATAATGAAATTGATCAATGGACAATAAGTGATTTCACAGTGCCGACAAGCCGATATTAATACACTCATGCACTTTCAATATATTATAAGATAGCATTTCTATTGTTTTTAGCTGCTGTATTTAAGACATCTCCCTAATATTTAATGTTTTCAGAATTTAACTCTGCAATATATAAAGATAATTTATAATTGCATTTGACAGAGTTATATTATGATGAAGCGTTTACCCTGTCTTCCAACTGTACATGAACTGTACAATATGATATATTTTAATAAAATATTATTCACAAAAAACATACTGATACGTCTGTACACACGCACTCTGATATGCACAAACGTACTCATATACACACACATACTCATACACAAACATATATAGACAAGCACACACAACCAATCCCAATAATTATTTATTGATTGATTGATTGCCTTTGACTTGCTGCATGATCCTGGAGCTCATCGTAGATCTTTTTCATTAAGTAATTATGCCAGCCTGGGTCAACTTGCCATAAGGAGCTGCACCCAGCTTGTTTCTCCAGACTGTGATTTCTTAAATTCAAATGGCCAACAAGAAGGTGCCAAGAATCCCAGCCGGCCAGCCTTTATAAAGTGGCTGATTTTCTATGGTCTCTGGCTGCAGTGAGCTCATCAGAGCTCTGTTCTAAGGATGTCAGGGGACCCAGGAATTAATTTCAGCTCACCGGGGCTGAATTAAAAATTTTGACTTGCTGCATGATCTTGGAGCTTATTGGAGCTCTTTTTCATTAAGTAATTGTGCCAGTCTGGGTCAGCTTGTCACAAGGTGATGCACCCAGCTTGTTTCTCCAGATTGTGATTTTTTTAAATTCAAATGGCCAGCAAAAAGACACCAATAATCCCAGCTGGCTAGCTTTTACAAAATGGCTGAATTTCTACAGTCTCTTGCTAAGTGAGCTCATCAGAGCTCTGTTCTGAGAATGTTGGAGGACCAAGAATTAATTTCAGCTCACTGGAGCTGAATTAAAAAACTTTGCCTTGCCCCATGATCTTGGAGCTCATCTGAGCTCTTTTTTCATTAAGTAATTGTGCCAGTCTGGGTCAGCTTGTCACAAGGGGATGCACCTGGCTTGTTTCCCAATACTGTGAATTTTTAAATTCAGACTGGCAGCAAAAAGGTGCCAAGAATCCCAATCAACCAGCCTTTATAAAGGGGCTAAAATTCTATGGTTTTTGGCTGAATGAGCTCATCGGAGCTCCGTTCTGAGGACGTCCAGGGACCAGAAAATAATGTCAGCTCACCAGAGCTGAATTAAAAAAACTTTGACTTGCTGCATGTCTTGGAGCTCACCAGACTCTTTTTTATAAAGTAATGTAATGTACCAGCCTGGGTCAGCTTGCTACAAGGAACTGCACCTGGGTTGTTTCTCCAGACTAAGATTTTTTAAATTCAGACTGGCAGCAAAAAGGCGTCAAGAATCCCAGCCAGCCAGCCTTTACAAAGGGGCTGAATTTCTATGGTCTCTGGCTACAGTGAGTTCATTGGAGCTCTGTTCTGAGGATGTCGGGGGACCAGGAATTAATTTCAGCTCACTGGAGCTGAATTAAAAAACTTTGCCTTGCCCCATGATCTTGGAGCTCATCTGAGCTCTTTTTTCATTAAGTAATTGTGCCAGTCTGGGTCAGCTTGTCACAAGGGGCTGCACCTGGCTTGTTTCCCAATACTGTGATTTTTTAAATTCAGACTGGCAGCAAAAAGGTGCCAAGAATCCCAATCAACCAGCCTTTATAAAGGGGCTAAAATTCTATGGTTTTTGGCTGAATGAGCTCATCGGAGCTCCGTTCTGAGGACGTCCAGGGACCAGAAAATAATGTCAGCTCACCAGAGCTGAATTAAAAAAACTTTGACTTGCTGCATGATCTTGGAGCTCATCGGAGCTCTTTTTTTATTAAGTAATGTAATTGTACCAGCCTGGGTCAGCTTGCTACAAGGAACTGCACCTGGGTTGTTTCTCCAGACTAAGATTTTTTAAATTCAGACTGGCAGCAAAAAGGCGTCAAGAATCCCAGCCAGCCAGCCTTTACAAAGGGGCTGAATTTCTATGGTCTCTGGCTACAGTGAGTTCATTGGAGCTCTGTTCTGAGGATGTCGGGGGACCAGGAATTAATTTCAGCTCACCGGAGCTGAATTAAAAAACTTTGAATTGCTGCATGATCTTGGAGCTCATCTGAGCTCTTTTTCATTAAGCAATTGTGCCAGCCTACAATCTACAATTTTTCCCACTCTCCCTCCCTCCCCCACCTCCACATTGCTTAAATTGGAGGAAGCTCCACCCACTTAGTCTGGGACTGGTGGTCACTGAGTCTTGGTTCTAGTCTTTCTGTCTGGAGCACAGAAGAGGTGGGTCCTACAGCACAGCACCCAGAATCACATTCAAGCTGCAAGGATAGTCTGCTCCCAGTGCTGCACTCTGGCTTATAATTTACTGTCAGTGCAACCTGCAGAGGTTTGCTCATTTTCTTGGTATCTGTTTTTCCCAGCATTTCTGTGTAGCATTATCTGTTAGTCATTAGTGTGCTTCACAGTGTTACGGTAACCCAGAGATATAATTTGAATTCAGATCACCCTGTTGCTGATGGCATAGTAAGTGGGGTAAAAGTGAACCTAGGTGGGAATCAAGTAACCAGACTCATCCTCCCACCCACTTAGCCTTATTCCTCTTAAGACTTGGGACTGTGCATTGCTGTACTCTAATGTAGTGTTTTGTTCAAGTAGAGATTAATAAATATTGTAGCAAATGCATATCATATTATTGTAATTAATGTATTAGTGTGGGTAATTCTTATCTGCCTTTATTTTCTGCACCCCACGCATGGTCTTGATCTTCTTCTGCTGATTTGTTGGCTGGTAGTTCTCACAGTTTTACAAAAGTCAACTATGTACCGGTGGGGTTACCCTGTCAGTCCAACACCCAGCCCTTTTCCCTCCCCTGTCTCTTTATTTGCAATCATGCTCCCCAAGGGCTTTGGTGCACCTGCCATCATCATCATCGCCCTTGTCACCCTGGACTTAAGTCTCTCATTATTGCCAGCACCTGACTACAACAAATTGCATTTGAACCAATCTCCACTCACATCCTGTCACCCAGTAACAGCCCACTCCCTTGGTCTGCTGACCCTCTATGAACTTAAATCAAAGGGGAACTGTTACAAATTCACATTCTACCTATTGGAACTCCAAGGGCACCCTCTACGAGTGACTCCATACTTGGCCACTCTCCTAAATAGACTTATTGTCCTCATCTCAGAAGACATTGAGTCTGACCCAGGACCTTTGAACATCAGGATCTCCTCCCCCTCTGACACTATCTGGAAGTTCACCAAGGGTCTAAAAATTGTTCAGATGAACATACACAGCCTATGACCAAAAATTCTCAAACTGGAAGCTTGGACGGATCTCTTTTTCCCCGCACATCTTCGGCATCACAGAAACCTGGCTAAAACCCTCCATACTTAACCATGAAATCAATACCCCAAGCTTTAATGTATTCTGTAAAGATAACTCCATAAATTCACTCAATATAAGTCCCCCTTGGCTTGATATCCGTGCTTCTGAGTGCCTTCTTATTAAGCTGCTACTGGGAAGGACCAAATTTCTAATGATAGGGTGTGCCTATAACCCACCCAAGGCTGTTAAGAGTGAACTGGATCACATCATCAACTATGTGGGAAACAACCCAATGGGTGAGATTCTACTCATGGGTGATTTTAACCTTAACTGGTTGAACAACAGTGTAAACAGACTGGCCATTATGGATGTGGTACTCACCCAAGCAATTAGTGAACCATCAAGGCTGAACCTCATATCTAGAAACCACACTCTTCTGGACTGGATGTTAGTAAACAGACCTGACAAAATAAAAGCTGCAGGACTATTACCAGATGCACTCAGTGACCATTCTTCTACTTTCTGCATCTGGAAGAACAACTCACCCAAAGCTCCCCCAAAGATCTTGATTGCCCACGACCACTCTAGGTTTGATGGAGTTGCCTTCCTGAATGACCTAAGTGAAATCCTCTGGAATGACCTCAACAACTCCATAGCATTGACCTAGCACTGGACCTCTTCATCAGCAAATTCCTAAGTGTACTCAATAAACATGCCCCCTTGAAACAGTGTTGAGTCAATGGTAAATGATCACACTGGCTAGACCGGGAGCAAAGGAAGAGCATGAAACTCAGAGATCAGCTTGGTGTAAATTCAAACACTCAGGGGAGCAAATGGACTGGCAGAACTACAGGACCCTGAGGAACAACTGTAAAAAGGAGCTCAAAAATGCTAAATGCCCCTCCAAACAAAAAACGTATCTGGCCCTAAATGTTTCTGGAAACAAATCAATTGTCTTCTCAAGGGGTGATCAGAGGGTGCCACCCTGAACATCCAAGTCAGTGGTCAACCGGTCTCTGAACCTAACATGCTAGCAGATGCCTTTAACAAGTTTTTTTAACCAATCTCGACAAATACAAAGACCTCAATTCCACTTCTGCTTTGTCTTCCAGAAAGAAGTACTCACACTACTGAGATTTCTTGAACCAAAATGCTCCACAGGCTTCGACAAATTGGAGGCAAAATCAAGAAAAACATGGCACCACCCACCAGTTATAAGCAAGTATTTTACTTACAAAGTGTACTGCATGTAAAAACAAGTTGCCACACAGGTAGAATAAACATAGCCACATATCAAAACATCCGACTGGTTTCACACATGCACGCTTCCTCAGGGACTACCATTACACTTACTGGTGTAATAGGGAGCTCCTGTTATTACCAGTAAAATACTGTACAGAAAGTCAGATATGCACCTCCCACCCCCATTTTTCCCTTTCACTCTTTCCTATCTCCTTTTTCTTTTTCTGTCTTTCCATTTTTTTTGTCAGGGTGGCCAACCTGACATTCTGTTTGCCTTTCTGTCCCCTGTTTTCTTGACCCTGCCCCCTTCCATTGTACATTAATTGCTGAAAAGCACTTCTCCTTTATCTCCCAATTTGGAAAGAATGAATAGCGCACATTGCACTTTAGGTTTAAAAGCAGCTGGTGTCCCCGAGAAATAAATATTAGCTGTGCACCTGATGTAGAGGCACTGAGCACCAAAGTCACGCTGCATGTTGCAGCTTCATGTGGAAAAAAATGACTCTGGAGCCCGACAATGCTTCTGTTCACAAAGTGCAACACAGGAGCATAATTTGTTTTGGAGCAGGATGCTCTGAAGCATCAGGAGAAACTGCAAGTGTGGTTAAAGAAATACCACTTGCCATTTAGCGAGACTCTATGGGCAGAGGTATAAAAATCCCCATAGTGTCCCATAATTAAATAAAAATGAGTTTATGCTGCTCCCGAGATGTTGTAACTAGGGCTGCCTGTAGAAATAAAGAATATTTGGGCAAAAAGGGCCAAATAAAGAGCTTCTGCATGTTAAAACATGGGATAATATGAAAACTCTCTATTATGTAATGTCATGGACAATGGGAATTCCCCCACAGTGTGTGATGTAATCTCTAGGGTATAAATAGGGCTCACCACTAGGAGATGACAGATAATCAGGTCAGTCTGGTGCTGACAGTGAGAGGAGAACGATCTTCATTGGAATGTGCTGATTTTCACACAGACGATTGAAGTGTAAGAGGTATTACACTGGTCTGTCTAGGCTGAAATGAAGCCACAGGCTCTGCTGGGAAAAGCAGAGTCCTAAAGTTATTTTATTATGCGGGCCTAACATTTTCTTTGTTTCTTCTATGATTTCTGTATATATATTTATTGATTTTTCTACAAAATAAATTGACAAACGCATATGTACGTTTTTTATGCATTTGATCCCTGGTTGGTTGTGTCAGTTATTTATCCCACACATTCACACTGGTGTTACAAGTGGGATACCTGGCTCATTTAGTCTGCTGGGGAAATGCAACTGGGGGTATAGTAATATACGCTACACATGTGCAGGATAAAAAGTGCAGAGCAGAGGAAAATCCAATGGACTTGAACCATGGCTGATAAACTGGGTTTGAAGCCTACACCAGGATTGGAACCAGGAGCTCGACCAAAGATGGCAGCAAAAAATGAAGAAGAGGAATGCACGGATGAGGACCTGATTGAGGAAGAAGAGAAGAGACAGCTGGAAGAAAGTGTAAATTGGTGTGGGATAGATAACACGTACACAACTTGGGAAGTTTTTAAAACACACTTCAGTGTGATATTTATTTAAACTCAAAATAGGCAAACAAAACAAAAATCAAAGCAAGAAGCAAATGTCTGCTACATTTGGTAGTTTTCACAGTTTTTGACCTGTCAATCCAAGTACATTACCTCTCTGACCATGTCTGGCTACTTACCTTAGGTAGCACTTTCCATTACCATTACCAAGGCTCCACCGAAGAAGTCCCCTCTAGGAGGAGCATTTATAATGGAAACTAGGGTCACCTGGCCTGGCCCTTAAGTTAAACATACATGTAACTAACTCTGTATTTTATAAATCAGGTAGGATGACCCTTATATTAAAAAATGTTAATCATATGCAACATATAACATAATGATGACATAAAGATAATTTCCTGGAAGCCCACATAATGCTTTGCATGTTTAATTGTACTATAATGAACTTCAAGCTGCTCCCACTTCTCTTTGAGTGGCAGCTCTGTATAATATTAAAACAGCCATGTAAGGGCAATGTTTACCCTGTACTGAATGTTGCTCATATCTCCCAGATGCAAGAATGTCTGGTATAAGTATTTTGGTAGAGCAAAGAACAAAGGATATTGCTGGGATGTTTGTTATTATTTATGCCTAAACCCATTTAAAAGACAGCAATGTTTGTTTGTTGTGTAAAGGGTTATTTTACTAAGGGTTGTCTGTAACTGTATGTAGGGTTAATATTCTAAAATGAGCAGTGGCTGCCATGTCATTCGAGCAGCTTGCCTATCGCTCGTTTTTATTTTGTTCATGTTAGCCCGAGATCAGGAGCAAGGAGTCTTTTATGTATTTCTTTAGGCTCCTTCTCAGGTTTCAAGTGACTTTCTGGGTTCACAAAATGTAGTTAGTACTAAAGGGGCACCTGGGCAGAGCGCAGCAGAGTGTAGCAGCTGAAATCTTTCTTTTGGCACTCTGCCAGTCGCTCGCTCCTGCCCGGTATAACGTCTCTCTTTAGAAATGTGTGGACCATTAGGGTCCCTTCCTTTTACTCATACTAGGCCAACTCTGAACCTTTTGAAAGTATTTCCAAAAGATTGGGACACAAAGCAAATAAATGAATGACACCCAGAGCAAGCAGTACCACGGAGCGGCTGAAAGTTAAGTTCTAGCTGTTCGCATTACTGTTGGACCGCATTCTGTTTTTTCTACCTTTTTGTTTACACCAATCCCTCCTTCACACCTAGCAGGACATACCTGCCACCTTTATCTATAAGTGTACAATAACATCTATTAATGCAATGGTTTCAGCCTCATTACATTATGGGCACCATTTATTTATTATCAGGTTTCATGAGTGGACTCCTGATGTATGCCAGCCTTAGTTAATTTGACATATTCTCAAATGCCTTATTCTTGTCTTAGGCATGTTCTCTCTCTCTCTAGGGTCCCCAAGGAAGGAAAAAGGAAATCAAAAGGATACTAAAAGTAGATAAGAATAAGTATATAAGTATATAAGAACATATGACAGGGTTACAATAGGTGGTAAAACCCATCGTAACCTGAGAAAAGCACAGATAAAGAAAAAGAGATACTACTACACAGTAGGTTTTTTAGTATGGAAAGTATAGAAGGACAGAGAAATATTTCCTGGTGTTCTAAGCTTTAACAAAGGTGGAACACAGGTCCACCACAGAAAGTGCCCCAGAGGATCACAGTGACCTGCTATTATGGTTCTGCTTATGACAACTAGAGATAGAGCGTGAGAGGGCTGAGGAGTGACGGTTATGAGAGGAGGACTGGAGGCTACAAAAGAAGGAGAGAATGGAGCACTTGGGGGTGATCAAACCTTCTTGTAGTGCTTCGGCATTGCCTATAGTTGTAGTGGACAAGAAGGAAGGGGGAATTCGATTGTGCTTAGATTTTTGAAAAATCAAGTGCCATTTTGGAATTTGATGGATACCCTATGCCATGTATAGATGACCTCTTAGACAACATTGGGAATGCCAGGTACATCAGCATAGTGGACCTTACGAAAGGCTACTGGCAGATTCCCCTAGCCCAACAGGCCCAAGAGTATACTGCCTTTAGCACCCCCATAGGACTGTACCAATTAGCCAAAATGCCCTTTGGGTTGCATGGGACCCCAGCAACTTTTCAGCGGTACATGGACCAGACTTTACATGCCCATTCCTAGTACAGGGCAGCCTATCTTGATGACGTTGTCATCCTTAGTCCTGACTGGCAAGCGCACCTCGTACACCTCAGTGCAGTCATTCAATCCATATGTGACTCTGGGTTAACCATTAATCCTGCCAAATGCACCATTGCCTGAATAGAGACAAAGTATTTGGGCTTTGTTATTGGGGAGGGTACTGCAAAACCAGATGTCAGTAAGGTCCAAGCAGTAGCAGACAGTCCCATACCCCTGACAAAGAAGCATGTACGGTCCTTTCTGGGTCTGGCCAGTTACTATCACCAGTTTGTACCAAACTTTGCCATCATAGCAACACCCCTGACTGATCTGACTAAAAACAATTGCCCTAATAAAGTATGCTGGTCCCAGAAGTGTGACGAAGCTTTTTGCAATATTAAAGATATCCTATGTTCCTCCCTTGTACTGCTCAGCGCAGACTTTTCTCTCCCTTTTCAAGTGCACTCCTTGCCTCTGATACTGGCATTGGTGCAATTCTTTCCCAGACCAGGAAGGAAGAGGAGCACCCAGTGATTTATATCAGTCACAAACTTCACAAGAGGGAGAGAAAGTATTAAACCATGAAGAAAGAATGCTTAGCATTGTAATGGGCAATAGAAGATCTGAAGTATTATTCATGGGGTGCAAAGTTTAAAGTTCTTACAGATCATAACCCTCTGTGCTGGCTCCAGCAGATGAAGGACACGAATGTCTGTATAATGCAGTGGTACTTGGCTCTGTAGCCTTACTGTTTCACCATTCAGCATACAGCAGGTTCAAAACATCATAACGCGGTTTACTTGTCTTGATATGGGGCCCATACTGATGAAACTTGATGAAGTGTGTTGTACTAATGAGATTTTGCTTTCTGTATAATATGATACTTGAAAGAGGTGATAGAATATGATATACAAGTAAAGGGATTATATTCAACCCATGATTTTGAGCCTCAGGGAAAAGTACAATATTGTAGAGATTATTGTGTCTAAATGAAGATATTGTACATATTTATAAAGTTCCCTGACACAGAGTTTCTGAGAGTGGGTGGGCGGATGCTCCAACCCTCCTAGGGCATCAGGAGGGTGTCTGACAACAGTAAATACTGTTGCCTCTTGATGGGAGAGGTGTGTAACAGGGAGCTCCTGTTATTACCAGTAAAACAATGTACAGAAAGTCAGATGTGACCCCCCTCCATTTTTCCCTTTCACTCTTTCCTATCTCCTTTTTCGTTTTCTGTCATTCTTTTTTTTTCATGTCATGGTGGCCAACCTGACATTCTCTTTGCTTTTCTGTTGCCTGTTTTCTTGAAAATCTCACTGCTTGCACATTAAGTGCTGATAAGCATTTCTCCTTTATCTCATGATTTGGAGATAATGAATAGTGCACATTGCACTTTATGTTTAAAAGCAGCTGGTGCCCCCAAGAAATAAATATTAGCTGTGCACCTGATTTTGAGGCGCTGAGCACCAAAGTCATGGCAGCATGTTGCAGCTTCATGTGGAAACAAGCATTTGTCCATGTCGGAGTTCGTCGTTAGGATTGCTGTTGTTACGCACTGACTGGCAATACTATAGTTCCCAGCAGAAAGAACAAGTTATGCCACCAAGTTCACATTCCTGTTGAAATACAGTGAAGTGCATACCTGTTTCCTCAATTCGTGATCTGGCTTTGAAGAGTGATGATGTGTCTGTGGTTTAGAGAAGATAAGGGCACTGAAGCCCCACCATGGGTTGGGGGGGACCTTATGGTTAGAAACCCTAATGCCCTGGGCTTTTGTTGGTATTTGCACTACACATTTTCAATGTGGCCTTTTGTGACTCCCACCTTCTGAAAGCATTTGGGACCTCTGCTCATAAACGGTGGCACTGTGATTTTGTTAATCTCTCCCGAACATTGATTTCTCACAGCGACCATGCCATTCTGCACCAGATGTGTGAGAAAACAGTTCAGGCAGGAAAAATTACAGTTGTACCATTTATAGGGAGGTGTGAAGAGAAGGCAGTGTTGAACATCTGGAGTGAAAATATTAAAAATGCTTGAACATACGAGCGTACGTGGAAACTGCACAATGCACGCTCATAATAGTCATTTGGTGGAATAAGTTCACCAAAATTTCAACATATGCATTTTGTGACCTCTACTCATGGACACTGTCACTATGATTTTCTCACTCTGTCCCGAACGTTGACTTCCCACAGTGACTGCGCCATTGTGTGCCAGATGTCTGAAAACACATTTTGGGCAGAATGTGAACAATGACAGCTGTACTGTTCATAAGCAGGTGTGCTAAACTGACAATGCTGAAACTCTTGAGTGAAAATATTACAAATCCTTGACATTATGAGTGTGCATGTAAACTGTGCAACGTATGCTCATAAAATAATCATTTTATGGACTTTTGTCACCAAATTTTCAACATAGGCATTTTGGGACCTCTGCTTATGAACAGCGCCACTGTAATTTTCTTAATATGTCCTAAACACAGAGTTCCCACAGCAACTGTGCTATTCTGTGTCAGAAGTGCAAAAACACATTTTGGCTGGGATGTTAAAAATGACAGCTGTACTGTTCATAAAGAGGTATAAAAAAATGCCAATGTTGAAAATCTGGAGTGAAAATATTACAGATTCACAAAGTTACGTGTGTGCGTGGAAACTGCGCAATGCACGCTCATAACACAGTCATTATAAGGACTATTGTCACCAAATTTTCAACACAGGTATTTTGAAACCTCTGCTCATGAACAGTGCCACTGTGATTTTCATAACATGTCCCAAACACTGATTTCCCACAGTGACCGTGCTATTCTGTGCTGGAAGTGCAAAAATGCGTT
Organism: Neoceratodus forsteri; assembly: GCA_016271365.2. NCBI lineage: Eukaryota > Metazoa > Chordata > Ceratodontiformes > Ceratodontidae > Neoceratodus > Neoceratodus forsteri. The sequence continues at coordinate 1,001,347,703 of CM057450.1, forward strand.
TTGGCCAGGATGTTGAAAATGACAGCTGTACTGTTCATGAGGAGGTGTAAAAAAAAATACCAATGTTGAAAATCCGGAGTGCAAATATTACATATTCGCGATGTTACAGGTGTGCATTGAAACTGTGCAATGCACTGTTGTAAAACAGTCATTTTTGGGAATTTTGTCACCAAATTTTCAACATAGGCTTTTTGGGAGCCCACCTCATGAACAGTGACACTGTTGTTTTGTTACTCAGTCCCAAAAGGTGATTCCATGCAGTGACTGTGAAATCACCTTTCAGGACTGATTAACCAGATGACAGTGTCTGAATTCATGAGGTGGGGTCCCAAGAACCCCATTTTGAAAATTTGGTGCCAAAATTCCCTAAAATGGGTGAGATATGCACCAAAGTTGAAAAAAAACTATTTATGCCATTATAGAGCTTACCGGCATTTCTTCAGTTTGTGGTCAGCTTTGAAGAGTGCAGACGTGTTCCCGGTCCACCACAGATCATTTCACTGGGCTCCGGAGGTAAGTATGGGGTGAGACGAGGGTGTGGGAGGGTGGGGTGCACAAAGGGCGGGCACAGGTTGGGGGAAGGGCCACTGGACTCAACAAGGGATAGTTTTCTAGTTTACAGGTTTAATTTTTTTTTTAAAACCTCATGGGAAGGTTTTCCTTTTTATAGGGACATTTGGCACACTGGGGTGGGATCCCAGCATGTCACCTGAGTGTTTGGGCGGGCTGTAGCCAATGAGGGATTGGGCACCCCCATTGGCACATACCAAGTGTTGGGGACAAGAGCTGAGGGGGATTGGGCACCCCCCCTTGGCACACAAGAAATTGGGGGGCATTATGCTGACAGGGAGTGGGCTCCCCGTTGGCAAAATGAACTGGGAGAGGGCATGCCAACAGGGGGATTGGGCACCCACATCGGCACATATAAGTTCTGGGGAGGCAAGAGCCAAGGGGGATTGGGCACCCCCTCTGCATACAACAAATTTGGGAGGGGGGACATTATGCCTACAGGGAGTGGGCTTCCCCGTTGACAAAATGAACTGGGAAGGGGGCATGCCGACAGAGGGATTGGGCACCCCTGTTGTTTTTTTTTTTCTTTTTTAACTGTGAGGGGGCATGTGGAAGTTCTGGGCTCAGTGTGTTCACACTGCTATAAGCTACAGCAGTGTAAACGCACAACCAGGAATGCAGTGCATGCAGGAATGCAACTTCAAAGGACCAAGCTGCGCCACTATTGGTGTGGCTCCATCCTTTGAAAAGTTGTCTAACTCCATCCAGAACAACTGAAACAGAGTGATCGCCAGCCTGCTGACTGATTCACCTGCTGCTCACCCACCCCTAGCAATGGAGCTCTCCATTGGGCACACCCCTGTAGAGCACCTTATAGCAGTGAGTCTGGCTGCGCCTGCGTGCCACAAGGAACTCAAAACATGACTCCGGTGCCCAACAATGCTCCCACTCACGTAGTGCAACACAGGAGCATAATTCATTTCAGAGCAGGATGCTCCAAAGCATCAGGAGAAACCACAAGAAATACCACTTGCCATTTAGCGAGACACTTCAAACAGATTTATAGAAAGCCCCATAGTGTCCCATAATTTTATAAAAATGAGTTTCTGCAGCCCCAGAGATGTTGTAACTGGGGCTGCCTGTAAAAATAAAGTAGTTGAATGCAGTGGGCAAAGGTTGCTTATAGAATTGGCATTTACAACATATTGTTATCTCTAGAACATACAGTATGGCCCTGCACTCAAATTAAAGGGGACAGGAAATATGTGCTTACTGGTAGCAGTTAGCACATATTAACATAAATGAAATTCATACTTCCAAATGATCCATAATTAACTGTACTGGAGCAAACACTGATGTGAAAAACTGTGCTTTCAATTGTTTTCTTTTTACGAGCAACATTCTGCACAATTCTCCTCATGGAACCAGTAATTTGGAGTTTTCACTATGCCACAATTTGTGTAAAGAATCCTAAGCATGAGCTGCTGACCTGTCAGAACCATATGTTCTGTAAACAAACCATGACATAGTTAATACTCCAGATCCCCCCACTCCGTCTTACACAAAAAATATAATAAAAAGAAAGATACTATGATATTTGCCTTCTTGTTATTCTTTGGAAATGGTAAGGCCCTCTAGGCACAATGCCCATTTTCAGGGGTGCTCCGGGAGCACTTGCTCAGAGACACACATTGTGCAAGTTAAGGTTGCGGGAATCAAAACCAAGGGCTCAATTTTCAAAAGTCAAACTATGATGCAAGGTGCCTGCACCAAATGGGTGTGACGCAAGTGGCACCTTGAGTCATAGAGAGCAGCTGTCCTGATTTTCGAACACTGGCTGTAGTGAAATCTGGATGCCATGCAGCAAAGACCTCATTGGCCATCCTTAAAAGCACCTCCTTGATTAAACATGTAATCCTCACTCAGTTAAACCTTAAAAGAAAAGAAAAAAGGTTTCAGCAGCTGCTTAGCCACAGAACGCAGACAGAGTTTCATCCCCACCGGACCGCAGTTGTTTTATTTTTTATAATTGCTGTAGTGACAAAGTGCTCCCCAGCAATTATATAAAATAAAACATTGGGTGATGTGTTTAACTCAAGATTTTAAACACACCCTTGGTGTTGGATGACTAAATAAACTCCTTGAGCTTCACTCTCTGGGTTTATGTAGCACCCAACACCTTGGGTGTGTGTCAAAGCTCGTTAAACACACCACCCCATGTATTATTCTATAATTAATAAACATTATTTTTAACTGCTCAGTACAATGCAGTATTTCCATTCACCATTCCATATTTATAAGAAAAAAAACAAATGTACAAAAATAGAAAAACACATCACCTGGTCACTGGTTCTGACATGTATTTTCATAGTGTATCAAAATGGGCAAATGTAAATGTTAACGATTAACCTGGTCTGACCGCTGTTCTGGTGGTGCTGAGGGTTGAGGCACTGGATGCCACACCTCATGCCATGCCAGTGACCTGAGTTCGGGAACAAGCTCGGCACTGGGGGCTGGCAGAGGAGGGAGAGGATCGAGTGCCCGATGAACTGCTCTCCTCTCCCAGGAGAGGGATCCAGGGTTCCTCTGGTGCAGTAGTGATCCCTGGTGGAGACTAGAGGCAATAGTTAGTACCTGAGCAGTTTAGGGGAAGAGAGTGGTGGGTGCTTATGGCAATCGCCATGCTGGTGCCATTGCACACCCACGTTCCTAGGGGATAAACCATGCACAGCAAAAAATACCCAGCCTCAGGGATAGGCGAAGGCACCTCCAGTGCCATGGCCACACTCCCACAGTCGGGCTTTCTTTGCCAGAGGCCTACCTCTGACTCCAACCTGGCACATCAGACTATAGATAGAGTGCCAGGGCCATAGTTGCCCCACCTCGTGAGGTTCAGAGCTGGGGGATCCACTGGGCTGGATTGGACCAGGCAGGAAGAGAGCTTCAGATGAGAGATAGAGCCGTTGGTGAGTGGGGTTGCTTGAGAGAGTTCCCCAAGCTGGAGCAGAAAAAGAATGTACAAAAAAAACAAAACTGATCTGACTGTATTTTCAACTTCACTTTTTCGATTTGTTTAATTATGCACTGGGGTGCTGCATTTGTAAGAGAAAGCACTGCATACCTTTAAATATTTAGAAGTTAAACACATAATGGGTGAACAATTGTAGCCGAGTTTGTTATTTGCTGTAAATGATGTCAAAGTTGGCATGGTATATGCTGTGGTGCAGAACCATCAAAAATCTGTAAATGTACTTGAAACGGTTTGGGTAGTACCCCTGAGTTAAACTATTGTAAATATACTGGTAGATGACAGCAATTTTCTTCACTCTCTGAGGCGCCTAGGAAAGCAACATAATGGGCTTGATTTTCCAAGGCTGACGCAGGACTTGCGTCATGCCCTGTGTCACTCCCGTTGTTTGATGCAACTGCACAAAACTCCTTTGATGCAGCTGCACTCACTTTTAGTACATTGGGCACAACTGCAACAGTTCCCACACTTTACATCAGCTTGCACCAAATATTTGGCACAAGCCCCATAAAAAGGGTCCCCTAAATGGCGTAAGTTAGACCGGGGGGAGCTGGTCCAACTTGTGGTATTTGGTGCATGGGAATACAAAATACCAATCGGTGCTGAGAGAATGCCACATGGTCGCCCCCCCCCCCCCGTGCTGTCTGTTCAATGCACCGGGGCATGCAGCATTCACAGGGCTTTTGAAAATCGGGCTTTATGTCTCAACCATCCTTCTAGTTTAGGGCCCTAGTCTGTTTCCTACCATGGCTGTACCCAGCAAATTCAATTTTGTATGTATGTAAACAGAGGCATTTCTAGGGTCTGAAAAGGTATGGGGCTTGAGCCCCCACCCCTTCCACCCAGCAAAAAACAAACACGCCAGGGGTCAGTTTTAGGAACTGAGAATCCTTTATTCGGTGCTAATGAATATAGATTAGTAGCTCCAGAACCTAATGTCCATCCCTAGTGACATGCCTACCAGAAATACTCCCCTCTCCACACACACAAAATGAATGGACAATCACAAAGAATTCTATAACCCCCCTCCCCCTCCCCCCCCACACACACATACTAACATACTAAAATGCCAGCAGAATAGGCCTAATGGTCTTTCGTGTCTGCTCGTGTGGTCAGCCCCCACCCTGGGTGCTGACCTTGGTGTCCCCCTCGCCTTCTCTGGCTTCTTCCTTCCCAGTTCCAGATATTCTTGCTGCATTGGATTTTGCTTCCAGAACCCTTCCCCTGTACCTGTCCCACCCCCTCTTGAACCCCTCCACTGTCTCTGCCTCCACCAGCCCCCTAGGTAGTGCATTCCATGGCTTCACCACCCTCTCAGTGAAGTAGCACCTCCTCCTTTCTCCCCTGAATCTTCCCCCCTCCAGCTTCCACCCATGCCCTCTAGTGGCCCCTTCCTCCTTCCTTCGAAGCACCCTGACTGTTCCTCCCCTACTTACCCTCTTCATGTACCTGAAGACCTCTATCATGTCCCCCCGGTCCCTTCTCTCTTCCAATGTGTACATATTTAGCTCTTCGAGCCTCTCTTCATAGGTCCTGTCCCCCAAGCCCCAAATCATTTTGGTTGCCCTCCTCTGGACCCTCTCCAGGAGGTTAATGTCCCTCTTTAAGTGTGGCCTCCAAAACTGCATGCAGTACTCCAGGTGCGGCCTCACCAAGTACAGGAGCATTTTGTCAAGAAGAAGCAATGCCACAATTGTTATGTATCAGGGTAAAAAGTAAATATTTATAGCATTTCCATATGAATTACAATTTGCTATTTGGGGGCAAACTACTGAAACCTGTACATCATCTTCAGCACTTAAATATGATTCGGATGTAGCTCAACAGCTCTACAGTGTTCAATTGACTATAGTAGACAAATAGTAGACGAAAGATCTACTTCAGAATTCCATGAGTATTTGCGCTAGATGACCAAAGTCCTGATCTCCATTTCTTAGACCAAAGTAATAATCTTTTTTCCTATATTGATTTTTCTCCCTGGCCGGTAGCTTGTTGTTGCAGGGATATACCCTGGTCAGGCAGAACCCAGTTACCATTAAGATGGATACTGTTTTTTTTTGTTCCCCTCCCCCCCACCTCCCTGGGAGGGAACCATGCCTGAGTCAGCCTTACACAGCTGCAGCTTCCCTGAGCAGCACAAGCAAGGTCTCTGGCTCAGTCGCAGAGGTCGCAGTGGTGGCAGAGTCCACCGTCAACCCTCCCCAGGTGAAATGCACTGCTGAGCAGCAGCTGTCTCAGTCATGGCCTGCCTCCTGAGTGACTTCCCAGGTTTGTTCCCAAATCCAGGTCATCAACACGGCAGCGCATAGTGCTGCTTCTAGGCCACTGGGTGGCCCAGTAAAATTCTAATGGACAGCTCATGAAACTAGAGTGCTGGGAACAAAAAGTCACATTTCTCCCACTGTGATAAATTTTACATGCCAGGCACTGTACCACAGACACTGAAAACAAATAATTTGTGTACTTTTTTTGAATTTTGGTATTAATCCCTATAATTTAATTAGTATCCATATCAGTGTAATACCCATAAACGTATGCCTTAAATCACATGGTGAATATTCCAGTCCCCCCCCCCAGCAGCACCAAATCTTCTTTCTGAAGATAATAATAATGTTCTTACCTAAAAAAATTGGACAGGTGTAGAATCCTTTAGAAGAAACTAAATCTAGTACTAGGAATAGTACTAGATAAACTAGATAGTTGTATGATATGTAGCATATTGACAATCTGGCAAACTGTAACTAAATTATCCTTCAGGTGAAGTAATAGATCTTAAACTTGCTTGAACCATTAGCCTGACAGTTCTAGCATAATCATGGCTGTGGATCTCTTAGATAGTCTTCCCGCCTCCTTAAATGTCAACCTTTACAGAACAACTAAGTATGTGACTGAGAGGTCAGTATATGTTAATAAAAGATAAAAGAAGAATTACAAAATCCTTACCAAGTGACTCCCACCTCCAAATACCCCATCCCCAACAGGAATGGATCACTAGCAGCTAGTGCTGTGTGGAATGCGGAATTCCGCCGGCGGAATTAGTGCAGAATGACCTTTCCGCCGGCGGAATTTCTACCAGAATTTCACTTGGTCACCTGCAGAATTCCACCTTACTGTGATCCATGGAAAAATATTCTGCGTAACAGTGATTTGTCTGTGGAAAATCACTCTGCAACTATTACATGCTGTGGAATTCCACCATTCCGTTTCAGGTGGAATTTCGGTGAAATTTTCAATATTCTGCAGAATTTCATTCCTCCAGAATTTGAAAATTCTGCACAGCACTACTAGCAGCCTTGCTTAGTGTAACTTGGATTACATACAGCAGCCAGGATTCTGATTCCCAGGAACAAAAGTAGTTAACCAGAATCACAGAAGCTAGAGTGGATTTGTGACTAATGCTTTCTTCTCTAATAACACTCAGTGAGGGCCCTATGCCCATATGTATACCATCCATATGTGCCCCGATACATGACACATAGGGCTGGGATACATACAACCCAGTTGTCCAATGGGCACCTGTGGGTGCACAAACAGCAGGGCCCACTGCACATCAGTTCCTGGGGCAATCCATGCCTGATCCCATGCAGCTGTGCAGCTGGTCTTGGCAGGGGGCAGCCTGTGGGCATGCCGACATTAGGCCAGCAGAGCATGACCTGCACTATGCCAGATACAATCTGCCGGGCCCGGGCAGGGGGGCTCTCCATTATGCTAGCCAGAGGGCTGCCGGAACCTGTGTGCACCCCCTGACTGGCACCTAGAAGGTCACATGGTGCCCTGCATCCATGGACCCTGACCCCCTCCATACCACAGAGGGCTGATGGGCTGGAAGATGGCTAAGAGGAGCAGGTTGTCAGACCTGAAAAAATAAATGTTGGGCTACAGCAGCAGGGGATCCCCTTTGGTACTGATTAGGGTTTCCAATTGGAAGCCCATGGTGCACCCCACGTCTAACCCTTTGACTGTCCCCCACAATGCATGGATCTACATGGCCATGTATCAGTCTGGCCAAGGTCATGCATCCTAGCCCCATGCATCCAGCAGGGCCAGGTACACAGCATGCAAATGCATGGCCCAGTACGTGCCCTTACTGGTGTGTATCAGACCCATTCGTACATAGTGTCATCTGTGAGTGACAGAAACTGTACTGCTTGCTGGCCCATTTCAAAACAAAACTGCTACTATCATGTTCCTGCATGTCTGCCATGATTCAAAAATGCTCCTCTGTTATTACTAAACTATTAGAGTTCAACTCCGTCTATGCTGGTTGATGCTTCCCTGCTGTGTCTCTGCTGGCTGCTTCTACTCCACAGTTTATGTTTCACTGCTTGTTGCTCCACTGTATCAAAGCTGTCTCCAAAAACACTTCTTCCCCTACCCAGGACTCTAGGCAACCTCATACAAATGCCATTCTATTTTCAGGCTTACTTTGTAAAACCTGCCACTCCACAGGCCCCACCCCACCTCACAGCTTGGAAATCACTGGATTGCTGCTGTTGCCAGTCTGCTAAAACCACAGTAGGCACTACTTTACATGCCCAGCAACCTCACTGATCAGCAACATCCACCATAGTGGGATTAGGTGTATTAAATAGAGAATAATGTATGGGGTAGTGTGCATTACAAGAATTTAATGCACACTCAAGGTGTGGGATGCTACATAAACCCTGAGAGCGAAGCTTGAGGGGTTTATTAAAGCCTTCCACACCAAGGGTGTGCATTAAATTTGAGTATGCACACTACCTCGTGCATTATTTTTTATAATTGTTGGTGAGCAATTTTTTTCAGCCAGATTCCTGCAACTAAACTGGCTGTGTACTGAGTGAGATGCTAATAAAACAACTTGTTGTTAACAACATGCTTTTTATTGTGATTTTGAAACTGTAAACTGTAAAACTGTATTTCACTTGTAAGAAGTTGTGACAAACTTGAAACAGGAGAAAAAAAATCTAACAAGAGTAACTGGTATTTTCATTCCTTTCATTTCAAACAGAGTAATGTGTCTGAGATAGAAAGTTAAACTGTTGCATTCCAGGACTTCCAAATTTAAAATTTCTAGTCTTTTAACAGATTGCTTGTTTGTCTGGTGCTGTCATTGCTGTTGGTGCTGCTTCTTGGTTTTTGCAGTCCATTTGTTGCGTCAGCAGTGGAGTTTGTGTGGCTATTTAAGAATCACGAAGCTGTGTTTTTTTTAATATTTGTTCCATTGTCTGCTGGGCCGATGTAAAGATTTCTTGAGATAAGTGAAAGACTTTGTGACCTGAGGTGATGGCTGAGAGAAGCTGAGCTTGACCGCTGTTGTTTTTCAGACCGGGAGCATTTTTTTAACTTGGTGATGTTTCAGTGAGTTTACCACTCGCACTTAAGATTCTCACAGTGAACGCATGTTTGCCGTAATAACCAGCAGGTTATTATGGCAAAAAACTGGCTGAGCCCATAGAAAAAAATGCTCACCAGTTATTATAAAGAATTAAATTCCAGCTCTATGGATTTTCACTCACAAACCTCACTGGACAGTAATGCAGACACTGGAACCACTCAACTCCTGCCATCTGTCCAGTATGAGCTATATGGCCTGCGATAAAAAAAAAAACAGAATCCAACTTTTAGAAATCCCTGTCTCACTGGGTGAAAGTAAACAAGATACATGTTTCTTTACTCAGAATCCCCCATCACACAGTTGTACTGCACAGTAGAATACAAAGAGCACCCTGAACCTGGGCATTATCTTCTTTCTCATGCTTCACTGACAATTAGTAGACAAAATAGGGATACCACTGCATGAATTATACCCTTACGGAACCTCACCAGGCATTAATGCATACAATCTGTGTCTATAGATCACGTATCATGTGCACTAGCCTACAGCATTTATCATATTCAAACCTACAGCAGGTGGAAATACACAAAACCAGTACACCCCTGATTGTGATTCCCATTCTATACCCAGCCTGAATAAAACTCTACATAAATTGTATCTACTAGCCACCATCGGTGTTCTCTGAATAGCAATGTGAAAACACACTAGCCTAAAACTGCAGAAGTAGCAGTTGATTTGGCAAGTTATTTTAGAGAATTTGTGGAGATCATGAAGGAGATCTTCATAAGATTTCCTGCAGCACAGGCAGTCCCAGATATTTTTATGTTTGCTTGCATGCATGTGCAAGAAACATAGTGCCACCATATGAATTTTCGTAGATGTGCCACTCAGCTTCCAAAGCCCTGCTCCCTTCTGCAGGCACTGTCTCACCGCACCAATAAATGTTGGAGCTGTCTATGACAGCAGTTCAGATGCAGTGGCGTACAGCTGAAAGCGAAAAACTGCTGCAATCAGTGGCGGTAACGTGTAGGCAATTTGCATACTGTTGTCGGCAGTTTGCAAATTGCCTACACTGCATCTGAACTGTCATAGACAGTTCTTCCCCCTCCACCCCGAACATCTACATAGCACGCTGGGAGCCCATCCCAGCATGCACATGCACTCTTCCCACCCTTCACCGTATGGCTGATGGGGGTGCTCAAGCCCCCGTCGGCTCCGATGCCCCCAAAACAGATTTCCAGGTGCTATGCTGGGAGCCCACCCAGCGTGGCAAACATCCATATGGCTGATCCGGTGCCCAATCCCCGTCAGCTCCACTACCCCCAAAATTAACTTCCAGCTGCCAGCGCAGGAGCCCACCCAACATGGCAAAGTCCGTCATCTTCTAAAATAAAAAAAAAAAAGACATCTGTAAAAAAAAAAAAAAAGGTTCCTAATTGGCTGTCTTGTCCCCATCCCCCAACCCATGCCCACCCTCTGCGCACCACCTCCCCACACACCCTCACCGCATACTTACCTCCGGAGCCCAGCACGACGATCTTCAGTGGACCGGGAACATGTCTGCACTCTTCAAAGCCTACCATGAACTGAAGAAATGCCAGTAAGCTGTATAATGGCATAAATGTTTTGTTTTCAACTTTGGTCCATATCTCAGCCATTTTGGAGAATTTTTTCACCAAATTTTCAACACAGGGTTCTTGGGGCTCCACCTCATGAACTCAGTCACTGTCATTTTGTCATTCAGTCCTGAAAGGTGATGTCATGGTCACTGCATGGAACCACCTTTTGGGATTGAGTAACAAATGACAGTGTCACACTTCATGACGTAGGCCCCCCAAAACCCTATATTGAAAATTTGGTGAAAAAATTCCCAAAAATGACTGTTTCATGAGTGTGCGTTGTGCAGCTCCTTCGCACGCTCGTAACTTCACAAATTTTTAATATTTTCACTCCAGATTTTCAACATTGCCATTTTACCACACCTCCTTATGAGCAGTACAGCTGTCATTTTTCACATCTCACCCAAAATGTGTTTTCGTGCACGTAGCGCACAATGGCACGGTTGGAGTGCGAAATCAATGTTCAGGACAGATTAAGAAAATCACAGTGACACTGTTCATGAGCAGAGGTCTTAAAATGGCTATGTTGAAAATTTGGTGACAAAAGTCCGTAAAATGACTGTGCTATGAGAGTGCATTGCGCAGTTTCCACCCACCCTCGTAAGTTCAGGAATTTGTAATATTTTCAGTCCAGATTTTCTACAGTGGCATTTTTCCACACCTCCTTATGAACAGTACAGCTGTCATTTTTCACACCCTGGCCAAAATGTGTTTTCGTACTTCTGGCGCAGAAATGCATGGTTGATGTGGGAAATCAGTGTTCGGGACAAATTACGAAAATTACAGTGACACTGTTAATGAGCAGAGGTCCCAAAACACCAGTGTTGACAATCTGCTATAAAAAATCTCCAGACTAATTACATTACAGGTGTGTGTTGTGCAGTTTCTACGCATTCTCATGACTTCATTTTTTTTATATTTTCACTCCAGATTTTCAACATAGCCATTTTTTACACCTCCTCATGAATAGTACAGCTGTCATTTTTTACATCCTGTTCGAAACATGTTTTCACACCTGTGGTGCCAAATGGCATAGTCGCTGTGCAAAATCAGCTTTGGCTAACGAACTGATATTGCCACTGTTCATGAGGTGAGGGCACAAAACCCATGTTGAAAATTGGAGTGAAAATACCAATGAACGCCTGGGGCGTGAGCCTGTAGCCATAGCCTCACCCTGTAGAGACTGACAGGCATCAGGGGTGTGACTTGGGATTGTCGCCTGTAATGCTCATACCATTCCACCCCCACCCACACCCTGCTGCCAGTGACAGACATTGAGGTGTGCCTTGGACTCTTTGGCCCCAAAGGTCCCCCCATTCTCCTATACTGCACCTATCTCACCATATTTCCTTATGGAATGGGGTGAGCATAAAGACCAAAGACCCCAAGGCACACTGTGATACTTGTCGGTGTCTGCAGTGTAGGGTGTGGTGAAATGGTGTGGCCATTATGCTTGACGACCCAAAAGCACACCCCAATGCCTGTTAGTCTCTGCAGGGTGGTGGTGTGGTTGGCTTCAGTTCAATACTTCACTGCCATTCCTATTATGCATCTCTCTAACTCCTACACTACCACTGCCAATGCCAGCAAGCAAACATTTGGTATTGACAAATGCTTGTTTCTCTAGGTATCTCCAGAGAATTTCAAAAGATAAGTTGCTGAATCAATTGCTACCATGATACCATGCAAAAGAGCTCAAATCAGCACCAACAGCAACCCCAAGGAACCTACAGTTAATGTAAAAGTCAGTATGAACAAGATGTTCAACACTTAGAGTCTCCCAGATCTATACAACGCTCTCAGTGGCTCAGCAGGTTGCATACTTGTCTCCGAGGACAGATCAGAAGGCTGCGGGTTCCATCCCCACACCAGAAACTTCAGCTAAATCCTAATACTAACACTATAGTGGAACATGAGGGGTGTGTTGCACCCCTGAGGGGCTGTCTTTCAGATGAGACATTAAACTGAGGTCCAGTCTAGTGGATGTTAAAGATACCATGGCACTTTTCAAAGAGAGAAGGGGAATTTTTATTTGCAGAATACAAGGCAGAACAATTGCTTACAAAGAATAAATAATACTATTTACAAGAAATACATGCATAAACCCAAAGGGAAAAAGAAGAAAAATCCACATAGAGCACACTGAAATTAGTTGGACGCTTAAATACATTATCATTTGTATAGAAAGAACAAAAAGCATGGTCACCAAAGCCATTAAGAAAGCTAAAGCCTAAGGGACAGATTTTCAAAACATTGCCCCGGCAAACTTTGCCCAGGCCTCTGCCTGATATGCTAAATTAGCCGGGAGCAAATAGCTCGCTATATTCAAAAGGAATAGCTGGTGCTAAATCTGCTGAATATAGCATGCTAAGGAAACCGGGCAAACTGGGCAGGTGAGTGCAGGGCAAAAATAGCCTGGGAATAAGGCAGCACTCAATATAGCAAATAAGACTGCACTGAATATAGCACCCAGCCAGGCAGTGCAAACAGACACAGAAACACAGCGCAGAGGTGAGACTGCCCTGCCCTGGAACACATGCAAAGAAATACAGCCCTGAATGTGAACACAGGAGCCGACAACAGTGCAGAACCCAGAATAAAACACACACACCTATGTAAATGCCATGGAACACCCAGGACCCATATGTGAGAACCACAGAACAGTACAAACTGCCTGAAATACCCAAGCACCCAAACATAACAAAGGACACAGGGATATCATGAAAGCGTGGTTTATAAATGACAAAGGCAACACAGGAAAACAAGAATAACAGCACAGCAACCACAGACGAACACATAAAATGCAATAACAGGAAGAGAAATGCAAAAACAAAACTATGCACAACCACAGCAACAACTGACAGTACAACATCTTATTTTATTTATTTTATTTATTCAGTTTTTGTTGACCGGGTAAGTGCACTAGACAAATCCTGCCTATTTTCAGGCACGACCCGGGGGAGGGGGATACAGATGAATGCCAACTGACCTTGAACCAGATTAAGCTGTCGGTGGTATTTTTTTTAGTGAATGAGGGAAATTTGGCCAGGACACCAGGAAAATTCCCCTACTCTGCTTCCTGAAAGCAGGGGGGTCCCATTTTCATGTGGGACCAAGATGGCTGCCTCCGGACATGCTGTGGAGGACATGGAGGTATTGGAGGCAGTGGAACTGGTCTCTTCCCCTGTCTCTGTTCTGAGAGAGACCCCATCTTCTATGCCTATTGTGCTGCAATCTACTGAATATGGTTCTTCTGTGCCTTTGGATACTTCCCCTGCTGCTGTTGTGGATACCTGTGTGCAGTGTTTATCTGTGGATCCTTCATTTATTCCTCAAACTGTGTTTACAACGTTTTCTAGCCCTGCTACTATGGATATACGTGAGTCTTCTTCTCCTGTTTCTATGGATGTAGATGTGTTACTTAAAATCGAGGAACAGCGTTATTTCACTGTTAGACAGCATTTGTTAGCCCTTAAGCCTCAGTCTGGTTTTGTACCTGCTGCTACTGACTCACCGTCTGGGAATGCTTGTTTTACTGTCTCTTCACCGATTCTGACACTTCCGCATTCTTTGCCTGTTGCTACGGACCCTCCTCACTCCCTACCGCCTGTACTGACTGCACCTCTTGCTCAGCTTTCTCCAGAAACTTCTTCTATACAGGTGCCTGCTTCTGCTCTCCCTGATGCCTTGCACACGACGGACTGGTCTGTTGAGTCGGCCCTGGAAGAGGCTGGGTGGGAGAAGGATCCTACCATTGGGACTTGGCGTTCTGGTTCTTCCCTGATCTGTACTAGGCCACCTGACACTGACAAACTGCTGGCCTCTCCTGTTTTGAAAGACTCTGCTGCTTCTCTTGATCTTTCTTTGCCAACTGAACTCCTTCTGACTCAGAACCCGACTTTGCAATTTGGTCCTGCTTCCTCGATGCCTCAAGAACAACGGACTCTTCAGGACCCTGAGTCTCATCCAGTTCCTGCTACTTCTACTGCTTCGTCCCCTTAAACTTATGCTGCATGCTTTCAACCCCCTGTACATCAAGCTAAAAGACACAACGCTGTTCGGCTGCATTATTTGGGGGGCTTACCTGACTTTCCTGACCGTTTTTGTAGGTCGCACTCTTTTGAAGGATTCTATGCAATTTGCTGCTTTTGAGATTCATGCCTTAATTCATGTTTCTTCAGAGTCTCATTTTGATATTAGTTTTAAAACTATCACTGGTTTAGAAAAGTTTTGGAGAAAATATCAGGAGCTTAAAACTTCTCCTTTATGGTCACCATTTAATGCCATTCCCTTAACTAAACCTACTCAGAAAACTGTTACTATATTGTTTCGTAATGAAGGTGTCAGTCTTAATGATATTACTGTCTGGTTAAAGCAAAGATGTACTGTCCTTTCTGACCCAGAGGCTATCTTTGATTCTGAGAATATCTGGACAGGTGGGTGGAAGCGAGGTTATGCTTCGCACTTCGGAGGTTGGAATACAGCATCTCCCGAACAGCTTTATGCTTGGGAAAGACAGAGGAGTTCTTTTTTACCCCGGCCAGCCTAAAGCTTGCTACAGATGTGGCTCCCAGAATCATATAAGTAGTGTCTGTGACAAGATTAAATGCTCTGTTTGTGATAACATTGGCCATGCAGGTTCCCAATGTGTGGATGAACCTCTTTGCGTCCTTTGTGACGAATTGAGGCACACTTTCCAGACTTGTACTTGGGCAGCTCACAACTCCCTGACTCTTGCTGATGGGGAAAAACAACATTTGATTATTACTGTTGCACAACGTTCTTGTTTATCTGACACTCTTTCTAGACCTCAACGCGTACCCCTTCCTCGCCCTGTTGTACCTGCTGTTGACCCCTCTTCTACTTCACACGAACGGTCTGCTCCTGTTTTGGAACCACAGACCTTTACTACAGCTCTCTCTCCCCCTTCCTCTGATCTTGCTATTTCTACCTCAGAAGAGGTCCCTATTCCTGTCTTGCCTAGTATTTCTGGGTCTTCCATGGACCCCCCCGAACCTTTTGTTAGAGTTACACGAGGATCTAAGAAGGGGACTTCTCCTTCTTCTAAGGCCCTGAAATCCTCTACTGGGACTCATATGAACAAATTTGAGGTTTTACGCCACCCTCAGGACAACACAGACTCTGATACATCCTCTGTTCTTTCCTCCCACCCTGATGTGACTACGGACACAGAAGTACCCATTGATAATATTGGTTCTCAAAAAAAGAAAGCTAAGGCAAAACTGAAACATAGGGAAGGTACCCCTAGGAAAGGTAGGCTAAGGTGAATTTTGTGTTTTTGTTTTCACTTTCCCGTTTCATGTCTTCTGCTTTCTCAGTGCATACTGTTAATGTTAACAGTACAAAGAAGCATGCTAAGAGAGATGCAGTTTTTTCCTTTTTATCTGGCTTAACAGCTGGTCTCATCTTTTTGTAAGATGTACGTTTCCATGCTCTTCCAGAAATTTCCAGGGCCACTCGTGCCTGGACCTCTGGGCTCTCTTTTTGGTCCTTTGGACAGGACTCTTGTTCTGGTTTGGGTATTTTATTTAGTATACCTGATGTTACTGTTATTAAACTGTTGGATGTCTACCCTGGTTGGCTTCTGTTGTTGGATATTTTGATTTCTTCTGTTCCTTTC
This sequence comes from Neoceratodus forsteri, assembly GCA_016271365.2. Classification (NCBI taxonomy): domain Eukaryota; kingdom Metazoa; phylum Chordata; order Ceratodontiformes; family Ceratodontidae; genus Neoceratodus; species Neoceratodus forsteri. The sequence goes on from CM057450.1 coordinate 1,001,363,818, forward strand.
TGGATTATTAATATTTACGCCCCTCAATTGAAATCCCACAGAATTGAACTACTAAAACTGATTCAACCCTATTTATACACATCAATGCACATGATTTTTGGGGGTGATTTCAATTGTGGGTTATCCACTAAAGATAAGTCTTCTACTTCAAAGTCTACTAAGTTGTTTTGTGACACGAATTTTCTGAAACAATTGCTCTATTCCACAGGTTTACACGATGCATATTTATCTTTTACGGGTCAGCATATTCCTACTTTTCACAAAGGCCCCCTTGCAACCCGTAGTGATTTTTTTTTTATTTCTTCCCACCTCCAACTTTCTGATGCTGTAATTCAAATTGCGGAATTTTTGGATCATAATTTATTACCTATTTCTTTAGGCCCTTCCTTGACATCTCGTTTTGGCCCTGGCATTTGGAAACTGAATGCTTCCCTGTTATCTGATTCACGTTTGTTAAGTCACTTAACTGAGTATATTCATAATCGAAAGACTGCATTTTTTTTATATGATGCCCCCTGGGATTGGTGGCGGATACGAAATCTGGACTCTGAACTTTATTTAAAAATTTTAGTAAACATCATCATGATTCATTGTATTTCCTTTATCACACTAACAGACGACGACTTCAAAAATTACTTACTTTATCTCATGAAACTGACCATGATTTTTCTGCCCAAATAAGTACACTTAAGAAGCGCATGACGGATTATCACCTTCTGAAGGCTACTTCTGTTCAGCATCAACAGCGTTTTGGGACCTCTGGTACCCGTGACACTGTATGTCCATATGCTTCTATTCGGCGAACAGTAGAGAGTAAAACCTTTACTACGCTGTTTGATAAGTTTCACCGAGCTCACTGATATTTTGGATATCAGGCACCATGTTACCTGTTATACACAAAAAACTGTTTGGTCCCATGCCCCCCCATCTGCATCCATAATGGACTACTTTTCCTTTTTACAACTTCCTGATGTACCTTCTTCTTTTGTAGATATATTAGATACTGAGATACAAGCACATGAAATTGAAGCAGTAATCAAGTCTTTACGTCCAAGAGTGACACCGGCCCTGGATGGTCTCTCCAGTGAGCTGTATAGATTGTTTTCTGCTGACCTGAGTTCTGAATTGGCTACAGTTTATAATTCTGTTCTACAGTGCGAATATCTTCCTTTAGACTTTAACATGGGTTGTTTATTTTACTTACATAAAAAAGGAGATAGAAGATTGCTCTCCAATTGGAGACCTTTATGCCTCTTAAATACTGATTTTAAAATATTGACCAAAATTTTGGCCCTTAGACTTTCTAAATTGGCCATATATGTGATTTCTATTGCACAATCTTGCAGTGTCCCTGGGAGATGTATACAGGACCATCTAATTTTACTTAGAGAAATGATTGAACATGGAAATTCTAATGTTTTACATGGTTTCATATTCTCACTGGACCAACAGCAGGCTTTTGATTCTGTACATCATGATTTTTTATGGTCTACTCTTCGATATTATAAAGTACCTGATTATACCCTGACTAGACTCTGGTTGCTATATCGGTCTGCAACTGTTGTCCCACTAGTCAATGGATGGAAGGGCCCTATGCTTCCTCTACACAGAGGGGTTAGACAGGGCTGTCCCCTTAGTCCACTTTTATATGTTTTTTTTTTTTGGATCCCTTACTTCGTTCTATTAATTCGGCCCCAAAAATTATGCCACTTCCCTCAGCCCCATATTCCGTGTTGGCCTATGCAGACGATATGAGTCTCATGGTGGCTAATGTTGCCTCTGTGCATTGTGCCTCATGACATTGTTCCAAGTTTGGGGCTGTTTCTGGCATGGCCCTTAATCTTGATAAATATGTAGGCCGTAGATTAGATTCTCCTTTTGTAGATGAGTCTTCTGTTGACATTAGACTTTGTGATGACCCTATTAGGATTTTGGGCATTTTATACGGTAATGGTCCTTTAGATGTCCTTAACTGGACTCCCAAATTAGATTATGCTCAAACTATGGTTGCAAGTTGGAATTCATGGCAGATGAGTAAGAAAAAAAGGATTTACATGATTAAAACCTTTCTGCTTCCCCTTTATCTCTTTCTGGCTTATATTTCCCCCCCTCCTCGGCAATTTGAAGCCAGATTGCTTAGTCTCTTTTTTCAAGCCCTATGGGGTAGCCACCTGAACCCCATTAAATGTCAGATCATCTATCTTCCTATTCAGGATGGAGGCCTAGCTATGGTCCAACCTGTTTTTTTTATACTAGTTTTTTCTTGTTCCATAATATTAGACCCCTGCTAGTTAACCAAGATCGAGGTTGGGAACCTTGGTTTCTTGAATCCTGTGGTCCTTGGTTTCATAAATGGGAACTTAACAAATTGACAGTTTACAATTCCCCCAGATTTCTGCTTATGTTACGGATAGTTTTTCATTTGAAACACTGGCAGATTACTAGCCATATGCTAATAACTGTCTCCAGAAAATCATTGTATAAGTATTTAGTGGACCGTGTATGTTTAGAGATTGTTGTTTTTCCCAAATGTCCTACGCAACATCTCCCTGCTTTGCTCACTTTACTTCGTAATTCTAGGGTTCCCCAAAAGATGTGAGACTTACATTGGCTTAGCTGCCATGAATGTATCAACGTCAAATGTAACCATAAACACAAATCACTACAGGACAGGTTTTGTTCCAGACCTGAATGTCAGCAACAAGAAGAAACTATTTCACACCTTTTTTTCCATGTACATTTATTGTTTCTTTTTGGACTCTATTAGCTGCCAGATGGCGTGAACCCTTGTTTGCTCTCATTTACTTATGACAATTTGATGTATGGTATTTTCCCCCCTCACTTGGTCTCATTGGAATATTAATACGTTAAATTTGATTTTTGTAATAATCAAATGGCATGTGTGGAATGCTCGTTGTCTGTTTAATTTACAGAATCAGGATGTGCCTCTTCTTACCATTATTGAAGGATCGAACATGATTTGAAGGCCATATATTTTTCAGAGGCAGAGCATTTGCCGTCTGACTCTTTGTTGGAATTATGCACACTATTACCTTGGATAACTGATTCTGATTTTCCTGTTACATAATTATTTTGTGTTTTATTTTTCTCTGTATCATTTTCATTTTTCTTTTCTGTTCAGTTGATATTCAATATAAACTTCCCCTACTCTTTTAGTGGGAATGGGATGGGGGTTATGTATACATTATGGATATTTTATGTTTGTGTTTCATGTATGCTGTAATACTTATTTCTGTTTTTTTATTTCTTTCATTATGAGTTTGTATGATGCAATACAATTTTGTATATTTTGTTTTAAGTTTTCAATAAAAAATTCCCCTACTCTTTTCAATAAGTGCCATGGGATCTTTAACATCCAACTGAACTACCACCAATCCAGGCAGATGGGACTTCGGTTTAATGTCTCATACAAAAGATGGCACCTCAGAAGTGCAGCACCCCTCTCATGCTGCACTACAGTGTCAGTACTGGGATATTAACCCAGGTGCCAGATGTGAGAACTGAACCCACAGCCCTCTGATCTCCTGGCTTCAGAGGCAAGAGTGCTACTTACTGGGCCACTGACATGGAAACAACAGAGATAACAACATCTAACACAAAAACAGGAAATGATACTGTAAAAAAACAAATCACAATGACTAACTGAATCCCAGAACAACCATCCAAATGAGTACAGTAAGAACACATTTACAAGATGGAAGTGAGAATGTAGGGGAGGGGGAAGGGGAAGTGGACTTATACAGCAATGGAAGGACAAAAGAAGGGAAACAACCATCGATCCAGGTGGGGGGGATAACAATTAAAAAGGGACCACAACTACAATTGTGCATTGGATGGCGCCTGCAGACATGCCTCCAGGATATCTGCCACCCTCCTGATCTCTGAAATTAACACTGCCTGCTGCTCTATCGGTGTCTGTTGCTGGCGCACAATCCTGCGCAGGAGTTCACCACTCCCCTCCAACTCCTCTGGACATGTTGCCCACAGTGATGAATGACATGGACCTACAGGAGTAAGGGGACCATGTCAGGATGGGATACCAACAAGGAGGCACAATGCAACCCCAGGTGGCAACCCAGGGATGGACAACATGTCCCAACAACCATGCCCATGTGGCAATACAAAACACAATGCAATGCACACCCGACAAGTGCCTGCATGACAAGGCAGGATGAACATAGGCAGCAACCACCATCCCAATGTACATGGACACATGTTGAAGTCTGCTGTCAACACCACAGCATAGTGGACACCACCCAACCCAGCAGCGCATACAGTGATACAGTGCAACCAAACAGCCAGTTCCTGAGATGACAACGATAGTAGACCACGGCATGACAAACACATGGGATGACACACATTGGGACATGCTGCCCATAGGAACAAGTCTATGATACACAATGCAGAGCACACCCACCAGAGAAATGGGCACAGCCACAACACAGTACGATGGCATGCAGCCTGTATTGTAGCAGAGCATGGCATGTGGCAGTGCCAACACCCACTGCATCAGCACACACAAGGCAGACATGCATGGCAACTCCCGTGGAACACAGGGACACAGACCATGGGCTACCAGTGGCAGGACAGCAAAAGGCTGAACACACACCCAGTACAGTGCCGCACATGCAGGGACATAGCAGGTGCCCCCCCACTGGAGGGTACTACACCATCCACATGAATGAAACCACTGCACACCATGCCACCACAATCAACCAGCCCCTGCATCTCCCATGCATGACCAGTATACAAACACCAGGCACTGCAGGGACAGAAGAACACCGGCCAGTAGAGGAACATGGCCCCCCACCCAACAGTACACAACAGGCACACATGATGGGCAGAGCTACACATGCCTGTACAGCACTAGGGCACCAAATGGCCCCCCTCAGCAGGCACTGTGTATGACCACCACCCATCCAGACCCAGGGTCCAACATGCCATACCAGTGACCATAATGTACTGCCCACACACCGGCATGGTGTTGCTGTGTAGAAGCCACCCCCCAACCCCCTGCAAAGTACATTGTCAACAACACCAGCATGCACCTACAACATGCCTTGCAGTACCTCATAAACCCTAGACCAGGTAATGATATACTCACATGCCATGTGAACAATAGAACAATCAAGCAGGGCTATATATGGCAACGGTAACACATGATGGGCAGGGCACCACATTCTAGTACAGCACATAGGTCCCAGACAGCCACCCCCCCAGCAGACACAGTGTACGGCAGCTGCCTATTGAGACCCAGGGTCCATTGTGCCATACCAGTGGTCATAATGTATTGCCCACACACTGGCAGGGTGTCGTCATCAAGAAGCCACCCCACAATGCCCTGTAAAGGAAATTGTCAGCAACACCAGCATGCACCTACAACATCCCTTGCAGTACCTCAGAAACCCTTGACCAGGTAATAATATATGCACATGCCATGTGAATAGCAGAACAGTTAAGCAGGGCTATAAATGGCAATGGTAACCCATGATGGGCAGGGCAGCAGATGCCAGAACAGCACATAAGCCACAGACAGCCACCACTCCCAGCAGGCACAGTGTATGTCTGCTGCTCATCCAGACCCATGGTGCACCCTGCCACCCCAGTGGCCAATACAGTACCACGTGGCACATGCCATGGTACCAGGCACACAGCCATGTGCACAACAGGACCAGCACTGTAAGCCCATGGAAAGACCCACCCATTTAACATGCTGTGCAGTGTGTAGTCAAACAGTGTACTAACGCAATAGACTCCGGTCACCATCGCTGCTCTCCTCCACCCTCTGTAGCATGGCTGGCACCCTCCATCTATCACAGTGCCCAGTGGCTCCCTGGGCACCCTCCTGGTCTGCACTACTGGACCCAGTCCTGTTGATGCACTCTGCAGGGGGAGTAGGGTACATCACCATTACTACAATGTGAGCCTCCATGGTATGCCACAGCACTGTCCATGGTACACAGGGTATCCCATGCATTCCCCCCCAGCCACAGGTGGCATGGCACAGTGCACACACATGTGCCCCCCCAGTATGCAAGCACACTGTGTCACCCATGCCATGCAAAGCCCCAGACATGTGAAGCCACAATGCCCCATTGCAGTGCCATGGACTGTGGCCATATGCAGGCGAACATTTGCAGGACACACACACAGCAGTGGAGGTCTGATGTAAGGGGAGACATGCACAGGCACACCTCCCAACATATAGACACACTTGAGGGAACACACAGACACACACACACAATCACACGGCACTCCTGGGCATGGCGACAACCGACACCTACCTGTCATTGGGCACTGTCCCATCACACACCATTCACCTGTAGTGCTCCAGCTGGTGTGGCTGCCTCTGCTGCATGTCCATGTACCTGTGGTGGCACTTTTTCCCATCCCATGTGATGCCCATTCTGGCTGTCAGGTGCCAAGCGATTGATGCCCACACCAAGTGACATGGAAGGTTCCCCTTCCTGACCTCCCCAAACAGCCTCCTGTGCCTCTGCTGCATGAGTTCCACCAGGTTGGCAGTCTCTGCCTCACCCCACCTCCTGTCCCTGTGCACAGCTACCCTCTGTCTCCTCCATGCAGACATGCCTGGTACAGCCTTACTTGGCACCTCCCTAGCACTACAGTGTCACACCCTGCACCAGTCCATGTAATAGTGCCAATCACCATGCTTAGCACTGCACTGTTGTGTGCTATAGTGCCACACAACCGAGAAGTGCACAATTTGTGCATGCATGACCCCAGCGATGCCGTACGGTGCATGCACAATGGATCCGCACACGTGCCCTGTTGCGTGGCACTAACGTGATAGTGCTGCACAAGCATAGTGTGCATGTGCATAGTGCAGTAGTACTGTGCATGTGCCCCATAGCATGGTGCTAACATTACAGTGCAGCACTGTATACTGCCATATTGGACTGGTGATATCCATTTGCCCAGAGCTAACCATCTGTCTGGCGCTAACTGTTGAGATATTCAAAGGCTGCATGTAAATGAGGCTCTTGTGTATGCACAGGACAAACAGAGTAATTATCATATCATTCATGCCTCATTTGCATGCTCAACAGGCTGGATTGCCTGGCCATGCTATTTAAGGGCAAACAGTGCTCCACCTGTGTTGTTAATAGGGACTGCAGTGCTGTAGCTGAAGGTGGACTTAAACACTGTGTGCAGAATGTCACAGGAGATGCAACCTGAAACTGCAGGTCTATACAGCACACAGGTCAGACTGCCATTCTGACAGCCAGCACGTGGGACAGGGTGGTGGGGGGACACATGCAGGAATTATAACTGGCCAATAGCTGTGCTGTCCATATCAGTATGTGCACACAGCACTGTAGGCCACCATGAAGCAGGACAGCAGCACAGGCAACACTGTCACACTCTGTACAGTACACACTGGTACTGCCATGTGGTGTTGTGAGGGCTACCCTGACACCACGCAATGTGCCATGGCTGAAGCCATCATGGCAACAGCACTGCTGCAGCATGGTATGTGCAGGCTGGGGCAATGGCAGAACCAGTGGCCATTTGGCCCCACTGTTGCTGTTGGGCATGCAACAGCACTGCACCATATAGGACATCAAACTGACAACTACCATGGTGTGAGTACCACAGCTGCCGGCGGGTGGCATGCACAACTGAGCTGTGGGATGTCAGGCAATCATGCCTCTGTCACAGGTGTGGGTCCGACATGGTGTGCATGGTGTGTAGCACACACACTATGCCAGTGCCGGGGGGGTAGGAGGACTGCAGCTGGGGTATGTGTGTGTCACAGTCTGTGTGTCAAGCCATGGGGACCAGCCACATGATCACGCACATGGCACCATGTCCCCAGCAGGGTGCACATGACCATGATGGCTGACACACGGCCAACATTGGGCAACTACACTGTACACAGACAAGGCCACTGTGTGCCGTGTCACACACATGGCGTTATGACTACATGGTGGCACATGGATTCACCACCGCATATGTGCATGTTGTGTGCCAGCGATGCAGTGTGGCACACAGGTGCACTGTTGGCATGTCTGTACCATGTGTTAAACTGTGTGCCCAGAGTGCACAGTGTCTGAGGCATGCAAAGCCAGCCATTGCATGCCAGGTGTGTATGGTGCCATGGTCAAAAGGTACAGCAACTGTCGTGCACACAATGTACACCCCTGTATCTAACCACTACCATTTCCTCTGTCCCACACAGGTGATGCTGCTAGGCAGGAGTGTCTCTGTGTGCACAAGTTCACAGGGGACAAACTGAGGGCACTGGTACGCACCTTCAAGGAGAGGGAGCTGGTGATGAGGTGCAACAAGACCACTGATGCCGTTGTCTGCCATATGTGGGAGGAGATAGTGGTGGAGGTTAATGCTGTGGGTGGCTGTGAACGCAGCACAGATGCTGTGTGAAAGTGCTGGAATGACCTTCTGTGATGGGCAAAGGAGGAGGTGGTCCACAGAGTATGGGAACAGCTGCAGACAGGTGGAGGGCCACAGACCCTGGAGTAGCACGACTGGGACCCAATCATGGCATTGGTTGCCTCAACCCTGAGGCCAGTGGCTGTGGAGGGGGTTGAAGGTGGTGGGTGTGAGATTCAGCTTACACCACCTAGGGCAGGTATGTACACAGCATGTCAAGGACAGTGGCTGCATGATACCTATGGGGGAGTGGGACACCATCCCACTGTCATGGGCCAGTGGCACATGCCAGGCACACACATGAACCAGTCGCGTTGTGTTTGCAGTGCATATGTGGCACAGTGGTGTGCTTGTGTTGGCAGTGCACAGCAGTCAACGGTACACAGGTGTATGATTCTGTCTGTGCCGTGGTTGGGATGTGTGCATGGGGGCTACATCATCATTCACACAGACAGCACTGTGGGGGTGCAAGGGCATGCTGTGTGGCTAACACTGTTGTGTGTCACATGTCATGATGGTGGGCTTGATGTTCAGTGTGCTGTACAGGTCTTTGACACTGTTCTATTCTCTCCACAGCACAGGGTGGACATCCAGCCATGGGATCGGAGGTACATGGCCAAGTGACTCTGGAGGCTGAGGAGTACACTGCACAAGTGTTGCCATCAACATCTGGCATGGGGGCTGGCTATGAATCATCTGTGGTGGAGCACCAGTGGGTGGCATGAGGCCATGGTATACATCTGCCAGTGCGTGCAATAGTGGCTTATGATGATAACGAGGAGGCTGATGATGTAGATGCAGCATATGGCCTTGAGGATGCACAGGTCAAGGATCTCAGTTGCAGGCAGGTGGTCATCCTCACAGTGACCAGTGTACTGTAGGGCACCACCTGAACAGTCTAGGCAGCAGAACTGCATTTTTAGCATGCCAAAGACCCTCTCTATGATGTTTCTGGTTGCAGCATGTGCCTCTTTTTTACCTCTCCTCAGTCACTGTGGCCAGCTTGGGTACTGGTGTGAGCAGCCAGGGTCTCAGGGGATAGGCACTGCCCCTTGTGAAGAGATGTGTACATGTTAGTTGCACTGTCCTGCTGTCTGCCCATTACACATGTGTGTCACTTGTATTGCTGTCCCATTGCCCCCTGCCCCAGCCTCCGTCCTGATTACCCCTGCTTGGCCCCATTCCCACTATGGTGTTTGCATGTCGTGGCTGCTGCTCACCAACAAGATGCCCACTGGGTATCCCGCCCTCCTCAAAGGCCTGGCACAGCCTTGATTGGTCCCATATGAAGGCATCATGGGTGGGATACTGTGCAAAGACATTGCTGATGCACCTTGTCACATCACACACCACCTGGCAATTGATGGAGTGATACCCCTTTCTGTTGACAAATATGTCACTGCCATCACCAGGTGGTGCACAGATAGCAACATGGGTGCAGTCAGTGGCACCAAGTACTGCTGGTAGGTGTGCAACTTGATAGAACTGTTGCATGGTTTCTCTGTGCTCAGCTGCTGTGCTGGGGAATAGAATGAATTCAGCAGCATGTGGCAGGAAAGCATCTAGGAACTGGGTCAGGAGGCATGAGGTGGCAGACTGTGATACTCCAATGATGCCTACCACTGGGGTTTGGAACTTCCCAGTAGAAAGCACATCTCTGCCGTCACCTTCTCCTCCACTGGCATGGCATGGCATGGCTGCTTCTGGTGTCTGGCTGCAACTGCTCATGTAGGAGTTCACATATCTGCCTCACCATTCCCCTGTTCATCCTGCACCAGCCAGTGATGTGCTCATCAGGCAGGGTCTCAAAGGAGACTCTAGGCCAGTACCACCTGTGTGCAGCATATCTCCTCCTTAGCCTGCCTTGTAGACCGAGTTGGGCCAGGTCCCTCTCTTCCTCCTCCACTACTTCCTCCATTATGTGCATTAACACTGCATTACTGAAAAATGCCATTGTGGCTTCCTTCTCTAGCCACTACCCCCCATGTGGATTGCCCTGAGATAAGATCTGCTTTTTATAGGTGGTAGGTAGCACTGCGCTATGTGTTGCACAATGTGGCTTTGCACAGTACTATACCTTTGAATATCCCATTGCACCTATATGCACATTCCTGCCCCTCACTTTGCCCCTTGCATACATTAAGTGTTTGCACCGGCACTAACGCGTTATGCCAGAGCAGTGTCCTGTTTTGAATATTGCAGTCCTGCGCTAACCCGGCGCTAATCTAGTGCAATCTGTTTGCACATGGCACAAACCTTAGAATATCTCCCCCTAAGTATTATCAAACTATTTCAGTATGAAAGTGTTTCCATAAATAAGCTGCATGATTTACCCGAAAATTTGATCTATCCCTCTGAAAAACCTGACATAAAGCTGATTTAATAAAAGTATGGATTTCAAAACAAGACACCTGTTTCTGTTGGATGGCTAATGTGTGTCTCACCTGCCAGATGTAAAATGTCAAAATGGCAAATAAAACAATAGCAGTATTTAGATAAAACTGACCAAAGAAACATGGAAGAAAGCAACGTATGAAACAATCAAAGGGAATTTCTTCAAAGAATTTCCAGTTCCACAGTGTGACAGGGAGATCCTACCACTCTTGAGGACCAACCTTTTCTTAAATCTGTTGCAACAGTTCTTCTGTTTCTTAGCTTAATCTATCCTTTACAATTTCTAGTCCATAAGGTTGGCCACCTATGGTTGCCCCTCCCCCTCCTGACTATGCTATAGTGTCCTTTTTAATTTTCCTTTTCTCTCTCAGGTCTTCATACAGGGAGGCTATTGTGGTGACCTCTGAGCTGATGTAAAACAACAGGATGTGTTCCTCGGTGTTGGATTTAGTATGCAATAGCACTATGTCATAAAATACCTTGATGTATATGGCTTATGTGTATGAAAACTGTAAATGTTGAAAATACCATGGCACTAGTTGTTTTTTATAAAGGTAAAAAGTTACTAGGGAACTGTATTATAAAAATAAAGTTGGTTGTGTTATTTAAAATGCATGTAAATTACAGATTGTTTGAGTGGCCCTTTGGCACCATGCATTTCTGCTTTAAGTTGAACAAGCCTAAAATGTGACGGTGATTTGCATATGGATCCCATTGCATTATGGGGGTATGTGTGATGTTGTGTTTCTTTGAAACTTTATTGCCAATGCCCTTTGAGATAACCCTTGCTTCAGTGCTTCTGCAGTGAGGTTCTTTGTCTAGCTTGTTTTTGGAGTTTTTCTTTTTTTGAGCTCCCCATCACTCAAACACACAAGACAAACATAGGGAATAAAATAATTTTCTCTAAAGAGATAGATCAGTAGATTAGTGGGTCAGTTGGGGCAGACTAAATGCAGAGGAAGATATGTATAGTCTGTTGCTGCAGACTGATGTTTTGAAGAAGGGATATGCCATTGCTTAAGGTAATCTGTATTTTAAATAAACATCACACAGAGATTGTGTATTGAACCTGAAGTTCTGTGTCTGGTCCATCTGTTATCCCAAAACCCCTCCACAGTCTTGGTGTCAAAAGTGGGAAAACTTTGGATATCACCCAGATGTCCCAGGTGGACCGATGCACCAGCAGTTGCCAGAGAAGAACTTGGAGATGAAAGCCTGTGGAATTCTGACAAGAACCATGGTAAACAGACTTGGAGAGAAGCTCCTGCCTAGACTGGACCTGGGAGTTGAGAGGAAGGCCAAGCCTGAAGATGACAACACCCTGATGGTGGAAAACCTGATGAGGCCAATAAGGTGGATGAGTGGTCAGTGGCTGGAGGCAGACCAACTATGCAGAGAGGTGGAACACTGGTACCAGGTGGCCGAGAGGTCTCTGCCAAAGAGTTTGGATAAAGAATCAGAGGAGGAGGATTTTTCATAGGCTCAGCTGGAGGAGGACCTCCTGACTGAGTAGGATATTCCTTTGTTACCTGTGTTTCCAGGATGTAACCTGTTGGAGATGCAAGTATGGAACTTGAGTGTGAGACCCCAAAGAAGCTTGTGCCTAGTGTTACTGTGCTGGGGTTGAAGACTCCAAGCAAGCAGGAAAAATCCTATGAGGCTGAAGGGATTTTTTCTTGTGTTGATACAGCTAAATCCATTAACAATATTGACTGAGGTATACTGCAGTCTAAATATGCTAATGCTGTCAAACTGTTAAGGTCAAGGAAGGTATGCAGATTAATGGTGATGTGAGGGCAAAACAATGTTGGTGGTAGGAGCCGGAGATGTGTGTTCTGTACTACATGAGGCCGAACCCCCATACAAAAAGTGTGGATGCCCAGGTAGTGGTGCCTGAGGCCTACAGACAACAGGTGATGGAGGCTGCTCACTCCTGCCCCTGTGGGTATCTGAGCCATAGCAAGTTTTTGGCTTGGCTAACTCCTTATTACTGGCCTGGTATGTACAGACAGGTGGTGGCCTATATTAGGACTTGTCCAATGGCAGTGTACTGGAGGGGTTTCTGCTGGGAACAGAAAACATTCATTCAGCAGAGGTACTGGTTCATGGGGAGTGGGAAGAGTGTCCCAAAGGGAAGGGGTCATTACGGAGAAGAAATGGCACCCTTGGAATAGGGAAATCTTCCACCCAGGACACATGATACCAGATGGTAGCAGTCCTTGGTACTGTTAGTTCACATACTGCTGAGATGACCACTGTAAATCATAATGATGTTAATGACTTTCTCTAAAATGAGCCCTTGAATACGATTAATTCCTTCAACCCTATTTAGTTTTTGAAGTAAGGGGTCAATGGCAAAGACATAAAGTAAAGGGAACAAGTGGCATCCCTGCCTTATCCCTCGATGTATTTGAATATGCTTTCCTACCCTACCATTTACAACCAAACTTGTAGAAGCATTTTTATATAAGATTTGAATCCAACTAATAAATTTCTCTAGGCTTCCATATTTCTTTAATATCTCATGCATCGAATGCTTTAGACTGATCAAGTGTTATTAGAATTCCTGAGGTATCTGGACTGTCAAAAACTTCCCTTATAAATTTAAGATTATCTAGCATGGATTGCAGACGAATAGCACATGCCTGAGCAGGAGATATAATAAACTGTGCAATTTTTGCCAGTCTAGTACAAAGTATTTTACATAATAGTTTCAAATCAACATTTATTAGACTTGTAGGCCTCCAGTTATTAAGTAAGGAAAAATAACATTGTTTTACCAGAAGTAGGACACTAAGCCAAAGCTTGTTTTCAAGTGTGACCTGGGAGCACAAGGAAATTAAGTGACTTGCTCAGGATCACATAGTATGCACCAAGGCAGCTGTGGGATTCAAACCCAGATCTCCAGATTTGCAGCTCAGAGCCTTAGCCCACTGTGCTATGCTGCAGAAATCTCCAACATTGCCACGATTGGTGCTTTTTAGTGTAAACTGCATCAACACCTCGTGGCTAGTGCCTTCTGTGATTGCTTCTCATAATCCTCTCCAGGCAGACTACCCTCAAGCATCCCTTCTCACTGCCTCAGCTCCTCCTCCTCCTCTCCTACCCCCCATTACTGGGTATAGGATGAATCTGCCTCCTTTTCATCCCCCTTTCCTCCTCCCTTGCTGTTTCCCATCTACCACATACCCAATGCAATGCCCTCCCCATTTCTCCCCTCCTCCCTCTCTCTCTCTCTCCCATACCACCCCCTCACCACCACTCTTCTTTCTCTTTTCCCACTAACCCACTCCTAACAAAGCTTCACTAAGCTGCCTATGACTTGTACTGTATAATTAACTCGCAACACAATTCCTTGGCAATGCCTTTGGCTGCTATTATTGTAACCTTATTTGTCTTTTGTTTTCGTAAGTTCCATTGTAATGATCATATTATGTTTTGTACCTTATTGTCCTTATTGCCTTGATGTGGAACCTTTGTAAAAGAGCCCTCGGCTCAAAAGTGTCATCTGAAATACAAATAAATAAATAAATAAAAATACTGCCTCCATAAGTGAAGCCCTATCCTCTTTTTTTACTCAGAAAATTAAAAGGCTATCTACCAGTGAGGTTGGAAAAGGTACCACCCCTGCCAAAATATCATTAAATATGATCAATAGGTTGTCTAGAAGTGTATCTATCTTTTTTATATAAAATTCTCCTGATAGCCCATCAGGGCTGGGGGAAATTCCATTTTTTAAAGCTGAAATAGCAGATTGTAATTTTGTCCTTGAGATAGGGGATACCAATTGATGTTTTTCCTCTTCAGGAAGCCCTGGAATGTGCAACTGGTGGAAAAAGCTTTTCAGAATATCTGGGTTAGGACAAACTTGACCAAATAATCCCTGCACATGATTAGTCACTATCTGGTCCATTTCTTGGGCATTATCTACAATTTCTCAGCTTCTGATTGAAGTTCAGTCATATATTTGGACACAGTTATTTGATTGCAACTATCATAGGGATTTGTATGCTGTGCCTTGCCCTAAGTTCCAAACATTTGTTCTATGAAAAGTGATTGAGCCCTGTCATACTGAAATTTATACATTTCAGTTTTAACATCTTGTATGTGAGTGGATAAATCCATCCCTGTTTCTATGGCTTGTGACATTAATGTTTGAAGTTTGTTCCTGAGCTTAAGATAATTCAATACGTTTTATTAGAGGCAATTTTAGGCAACTGGCTACAGACTGTTTTTATATCATTTTTAGTGTCTTGCCACCAAAAAAGTGAATTACCATACAATTCGAAGACCGAAAGTCTTGCATCTAGCTCAGTCTTAATACCCTCACATGAGTCCTGATCTTTGAGAGAAGAGACATTACAGTAAGTCACCAAATTAAGTTAGATTGTGGTTTATTGTTTGGTGTTCCAAAACTCACTTCAATTAGACTATGATCTGAGGTTTCAGTCAGTATCATCCTAAAACAGGTCACTGCCATCAATTGAGATGCAAATAAAAAATCTATATGGGTGGACAACCTTCCTTTAAAATAATATGCTCTGTAATGCAACCTTTCACTGCTGCACAGTCCTTAAGATGTGCATTTTTAAATAATCTGTTTAAAAAATTTATATTGTTATACAATTTCTGCGTAAATCCTGTTTTAGCCTCTAGGGACAATATGCAGTTGAAATCCCCCCTAGGATTATTGATTTTGAGGTATTTAGATAGAGTTGCATCTTTTTCATTAATTCAATCCTTTGAAATTTAGTTTAAAAATTATAGACATTTATCATCCATGCCATAAGGTATGTTTATCATATCCCCGCCACTCACCAGAAAAAAGACCCAACTGTAAAATATCCAGTGTTAAAGAACTAAAAGGGCAGGTAGGCCATTTCTGCACAATAATGCCCCAAAAATTCTGTATGTAAGGGCACTCCAATGCACAAATGTTTCATTCTTTCGACCACTGCAACACACGTCAACCTAGGACAGTACCGCTCTTCCATGCCTTTGTGCTTTAAATTACCCTTGACAATTAAACGGCCATGCATAGAGATCCAAGTCATGTTCCACATCTGTTTAGGGATCCTAGGGGAAGTCAACATGTGACCTGTTTCCTGCCTCTTCCTTAGAACTCTGTTGCTATAATGGGGATTTACTATAAACCACCTTTGCATAATAAAGGTATATATCTCCTTTTGCATACCCATTGCTGCCTGAGACTTAGTGATCATCCATAGCTTTAATTTACTAAAACAGCCCTGAAAATGTATTGGAAAGTTAGAGAACAATCTTTGCTTGGTAATTATACCATGTTCAGGCCAGAACCGAATAATAGGGCTCAGGGAATCCAAAACCCAGGGAATCTATAACTTGTCTTTATAAGCAAAGCTGGTTTCAGGTTATATGACAAATACATAGAAAAGAAAAAGGGGATAGGACTGACCATTTTCAATCCGCCCAAGGATCTGTCAAGGAACAAAGTGCCCCTTTTAATAGGGTTAAGTTGGTTACCCCAAATGCATTTAAAGAAACAGGCATATAGCTTGGTTTCTAAATGTTTAGGTAAAAGAAAGATACAACTCAGGTGGATCATGGCCACTACAGGAAAGTTTTTATCATGTAGACCCTCTTTAATTTAGGCATTCTCCATCTATTCCACATATCCACCTTTTTCTGGGCTGCTAAAATCTGCTGATGCCAATTAAACAGGGCCATATCCCCTGTACTGAAATACACCCCCAGTAACTTACACAGACATCTTATTACCGGGATGTGCAAAATAGATTCTGTGGTGCCCCCAGGATCTCCTATAAGTATGCATTTACTCTTAACATAGTTGAGGTTAGCCCCGGTGGCATTTGCAAAGGATGTCAGTATATGACCTGCACATACACAGGAAGGGTCATCTGCCAATATTAAGCAGCTGTCATCTGCATAAGCTAATGTTCAGATCTCTGGATCTGAACTGGAAAAGGAAAGCCCCATCAGGCCTTGGGATTTATTTAATTTATGAATCAATGGATCAATGGACAAAACATAGAGTAGAGGGCTCAGTGGACAGCCATGCTGCATACTCCTTGCCAGAGGACATGCCAACCCTGAACTACCCATTACAATAAGGGAGCACCGTGGCACCTATACAGCAGACTCAAATCCACTGGACAAACATGCATGGGATACCATTTGCCCATAGGCAATCCCATAGGTATTGATGGTCCACAAAGTTGAAGGCTTTGGCCTGGTCTAAGGACAGCAAAAACCCAGAAAGTTCCCCCTCTTGTCCTTTCTGTAAAATTTCCTGTATGAAAATTAGATTATCCGGTATAGTTCTCCCAGGAAGTGCACATGACTGGGTTGGGTGCACAACAGTGGCTGCTGCCAAAGTTAACCAATTACAAAGTATTTTGGAAAAAAATGTCAGATCCGCATTGAGGAAAGTAATCGGCCTCCAATTACTAAGGAGATTCCTATCTCCCGATTTATAAAGCATCACAAGCAAACCAGCTGTCATACTATCTGGAAGATTGTGTGAGGCTAACAGAGCATTAAACAAGTCAACCAATTCACCTACCAGTAGTCTCAGAAAATGTGTATATAGTTCATTAAGTAGACCATCTATGAAACATAGAAACTAGACTTTGACGGCAGATAAAGACCTCTTGGCCCACCTAGTCTGCTGAACCAACTTTAAAGTTAAGTATACCCCTTCCAGTTCTGATCTAGTAATAAACTGCAATGAGAGAAGCCAATGATAAGCTGTAAGGGATGGTAAGTGACACGAGGACAACCAGCCCTTCCTATCAGGCTCTGAGGTGGGCTGTAGTGAAAATAGTTGTGTTAAATAAGTATGAAGCTCCTCTAATATGTCTCCCCTACTAGTAAGTAGCTTCCCTGAAGCTAATTTGAGAGAAGAAATATGTTTCTGTTTTACTTGTGTCTGACAGAAGTGAAAGGGGTTAACAAAATCTTGTTTCCCCCGAGTCCCAAATTTCTGTTGCAGCTCTAGAGACTTCATCTTATCATATTGCATGTCAGCCATTTTCTGTTTGGTCATCAAAATTTGATGGGAAATATCCACATGTGACCGTTCTTGTAAGGACTGTAAATGGTATGATTCCTCCCAATGTAATTTGTATGAGTCAGATTTTATTTTCCCCTTTATTTTCCCAGTTGTCTGGAAATATTGTTTAACATAACATTTAGTATCCTCCCACCACTCCAGGGGGGAGTCGTACAGGAATGCTACAGATTGTCTAGCCACCAGGAGATCCGTAAACCCCTGGAACACTAGGGGGTCATTCATCTGACTCAGATTCATCCACCAGTATCCTGGTCCTTGCCCCATGTCATCAAAGTTGCCAATAGTGTTGGCCAATAAGGCGTGGTCTGAAGAGACAACCAGAGAGACCACTGCAGCCCGTACTTCCAAAGAGTTGAACACAAACCAGTAGTCGATCCATGAGGCTCTAGAGCCACAAAATATGTATTGGGAGAACCTTATAGCTTACTTCAAAAACATCTTTCAGCCCTGTTTGTACCAAGAGATAATTCAGACGGTTAACATCACAATAAACCTTGGGTGATTGCAAGCCTTTATCCTTGAGATACCTGCTAGTTAAAGTCCCCACCCAGTAAAACAAAGTGAACCATAAATAAGTAAGGTAAAATTAGCTGCAGTAACCCAATTCTAGCTGACTTCACTTGGGAAGCATACACATTAATACAACGAAAATCTGAACCAGCAATGGAATGTCCAGGAGCAACGCACGCCCTGGGATGTCCATTTCCACCTCATGTATTACCTTTGCAGCAGGATTATTGATGCCTACCCCACTGCATGTGTCCGTACCCATGGACCAATAGCAGTCACCCCAAATCCAGGCCTGGGATGCCTTTTGTAATTCTGCAGCAGTATGGAGTCTGGTGTCCTGAAAGAACAGAATATCAAAATGGGTGTTCTCAAACTGGGCAAATGTTAGCAGTTATTTTCTCTCTGTCTTAACACTGTTGACGTTGACAGAGGTGACCTCTAGATTATAGAATGGGGTGGCATGAAGGAACAGGTCACCATTGTTTCCTAGACCATGCTGTAGTCCCCATACATTTCCTAGGGGGTTTCGGATCTATGTCATCAGGCAGAAGTTCTCTATCTGAGCTCCCATCTACCTGTGAGGAGTCCATGGACACTGAGTCCGACTCCAACTCCTTCTCACTCGCCTCCTCTTATAAAACATCATATTGATTCTGTAGCAAAACAGAGGGAACCTGAGGCATGAGTGGTTTATCAGGAGCAGTTGTCTTTTTTACTGCCCTTTCTAAAACCCATTTGAAGGGGCACATCAGTAGTGTCTGTCGGTGGGGTTGGGGGGCATAACCGTTGGACTATCTGAACCAGAAACAGGGATTGCCACAGGATCCGGTGTCTGCGATGGGATAGGAGGCTCCAGGACAAGTACATCTAAGGGGGGGACTCCTTGGCCTATGATAGGACAAGGTGGTGGTATGGGGGTGGAAAGTACCCCTGCCTATTAGTTTTCAAAGTAGTGTTAATGTAGAAATCTTGGATCGCATAATCTGCATCAGTAGTATTGTGCACTACCCAAGGACAATCAGTGAAAGAGTGGGCTTCCTCACACAGGCTGCATCTTAAGGCATTACAGCAATGAAACATAGAGTGGCCCTTTTCCCCACATTGGGCATGCTTAACTACATCACACATTTTGCTCAGATGTCTCAGGGACCCACATTTATAACACTGCCTTGGTTGCCCAGGATAAAAGATGAAGCCCTTATCTCTACCCAGGTAAAAACAATTGGGCAAGTGATGTATACCTGAGTCATCTTGTAACAAATTGATTTTAACCCACCATCCACAATTCCAAAACCCCTCTGAGTCTAGAAAAGGTTCGGGGTTACCCTGCAAGGTACATTTTTTTCCAACCAATATGTTATATCAGTAATATTAACACCTTTGTTTCAAAATAAGACAGTAATGACCTTAAAGGTCTGTTTAGTCAAGGGGATAGCCTGAAAGTGTTCCCACAGTGGGTTGGTCTTCAAAGTGCTGTACTTAATCCAAAAGCAATCTAATATTGCTGGTGTCCAAAAGCTGATGTCAAAAGTGTTTTTGCCCAGTGTATGAATAAGGGCATACACTTCTGAAGGGTAAAATCCCATAGATTGCTTTAATAATGTTTTCACTATGTAAAACCTGTCAGGTATATCCTCAAGCTGACCCAAATAATGCAAATCAATGGCATTGCGATGTTTTGCCAACTCCACAGGCTTTTTCAGCAGGCTAACATATGTAGAAGCCATGTTGGGGCCAGCAAGCACCCCATCCGGGCCAGTATCAAGAGGAGCTGTCTCCTCAAGCATAAGTACCAAATCAGATGCACCCCTCTCCCTGTGGTGCCTCAGTCCCCATTCCTACTGCTGGAGTCACACTTATTCCCACTGTGGAAATTAGGGGAGAATAAGAAATTTTACCTGGAGAAGAATCATTTGCTGAGGCAGGGAGAAACACCTGAGTGAGTGGTGACCCAGGCACTTGCACCTCACCTCCTGTCACTGGTATTGCCACATTCAAAGTCCCTACTTGTTGCCTTGCAAGACCCTCAGACCCTGGCATGCTAACCGGCAAAGGTATCACTAGGCCAGGGGTCCAGGAGCCATCCATCAAATGTAGCCATCCAGCCTCACTTAGGGCTTTCTTCAGAGACCATCCGGTTACCCCCACACTCATGTGGGTATCTTAACGTGAAGGAGAAATAATGCCCTCACCTGGGCCGAGCAGCATGATGTCGCAACTAACACCTTGGCTGCAGTCTGTGGCAAGATACCTGGGGAAGCATGAAGATCCCGCTTTCATTTTTTTTTTCCACATCCAACTGCTGTTTAGCCACCAAATATACCTTTTTTGCCTCTTGGACATGCTGCTCCATGGAATCATCCTCATTCTCTGCCTTCCCGCTCCCCATGTCATTGTGGCCTAAAAGGACAGGCTGCTCACTTTGTAAAGAAGTTACACTCCCGTGCTCTCCATCAGTGTCTCCTGCACCAATGTCCTCCGCACAATGAGGAAAGGCTATAGAGGTGATGTGCTGACCACCCAAGGGGGTACATTCCAGCTGTCTCTCATACCTCTCCATTAGGCCCATTCGATAAATCAGGGCTCCCTCCTCCACCATCACTGTCCACTTCCATGCTACCAATGCTCTCACTAGCACTGTGAAACAGTGCCCTCTAGCATCGTGAGTAGGGTAATTTCCCCAGTGTCCTGGCAAAATTTAACCCACTCACAAAAAATACCACCAACAGCTTACTCTGGTTCAGTGTCAGTTGGTATCCCTCTGTATCCCCCTTCCCCAGGGACAAAGCTGTAAATAGGCAGAATTGCCTAGTCATCCTTTCATGGAAAGAAAGAAAGGAGGGAAGGAAGGAAGGAAGGAAGGAAGGAAGGAAGGAAGAGAAGAAAGAAAGAAAGAAAAGAAAGAAAGAAAGAAAGAAAGAAAGAAAGAAAGAAAGAGAACATTAATACAGATGAGTCCCTCAATCCAATGGCCTTAAGAAAGTCAATGGAGCTTGCTGGATACACAGTCACTTTGGGATGCAAATAGGCCACATGCTGCCTAAAAACATAACTAGGAAAGTAGAAAAATGTAGGTGAATTATAGGCCCTTTTCAGACATCTTCTTATGGGGTGCCCTGACTGGATTCTGTTTGCTAAAAGATGTATAGTATGCATATCTTTGGTTTTGCTTTTGCAGTGATCCTTTTCGCAGTGTAGCACACAGCCTACTAAATCATTTTTAATACCCTTCAAAACATGATGGGTTTTCAACAAAGAAGTTCCTTCCCCACAGGGAAGACTTCTGTGTGCATTACATGCTGTATTGTGCATTTGGAACTGCTGCAAATACTTTGTAGGTCAAAGAGTGAGAGGAAATTCAGCAACGCCTAGTTGGGTTTCCTATTGTATATTTCTGTTTTCTTTGGATTGTAAAGCTAAATTGTTAGCAGTCTACCAAATGCATTGTGACTGTTATATGGATTTTTCTCAAGTCTCATGAATGTATGGCATTTTAATGCTCATGCGTGAAAGACTTGGAGATATTAGCATTTTCTGTCCATTTGAAACTTTGTACTTCAGCATCTCCAGAAGCCATTTCTATATACTGATATGGTTAAATACTAAGACATAATTAACTACATAATGCATCGTCAATGTATTACTACCCCAAATCAGCTTCTCCAGGTGAAATCTTCTTTTCAGTCCATCATCTAAAGAAGAGACTTTTGAGACCATTCCTCTCAAGAACAACCATTAGTTGAAGAAGTGAAGTATCACTTTGAAGAAAACAACCAAACTTGCAATACAATGAACCCAAATAGCATTTCTTGTGTCTTCATTCAGACATGCATTTACCATAATCTTATTGTGAATAATTATGAATTATTCAATCAAAAATTATGTTTAATGCAAAAAAGTGCAAACTCATGCAAGTAGGGTAAAGAAACCCTGTGGAGCTACAGAATTGGGGTGGGGGTGGAGGGATTGTTGATAGTCACTAGGAAAGAAAGAGATTTAGGAATACTTATCTTGGATGACCTACAGGTGACCAAACAGTATAATAAGGTTGTGGGGGGGGGGACAGTTGGATGTTGGGGTGCATAGAAAGGGGTATCACTTGCAGAAAAAAGGGAGGTGGTCATGCAAGTTTACAAAATGCTGGTGAGGCCTCATCTAGAATACTGTGTTTAGTTCTGAAAGTCACATCTTTGCAAAGACATAGACAGGGTGGAGGTGGTCCAGAGAAGGGTGACCAAGATGGTACAGAGCTTGCATCAGAAAACATATGAGGGCAGATTGAAAGATCTCAATATGCATACACTTGAAGAGAGGAGGGAATGGGGGGGATATGATAGAGACTTTCAAGTATCTTAAAGGCTTGAACATAGTGCAGGGGAATGATATCTTTCAGTACAAAAGTTGTATAAGGATGAGAGGGCATGATACGAGATTGGGGGGCAGGATAAGGGAAAATGTGAGGACTTTTCCTTCACAGAGAGGGTGGTGGATTCTTTGAATAGCCTACCCCAGGAAGCGATGAGTGCTAAAACAGTGGAGGGATTCAAACATACATTGGATGGACATAAGGGAACCCTAGATGTGGGGAAGAGAGGAAAACGTCAATGACCAAGCAGGGTCAGTGCCCGCTGATGCAGGCAGGGAATACAGGTGGACCTAGCTGTCTGGTAATCCATCATATGGGTGACTCAAATTGAGCAACTCAATATGAGCACCCTACAAAAGAGTGAGATATGAATAAGAGCGAGGGGGTGAAAGGAGCGAGAGTGGAAAAGAGCAAGGAACACGGGATGGGGAAGAGTGAGGAGATGTTGGATATAGTGCTGCCGCTGTGAACTGCAAACTGAGCTGCTGACTCTGGATAGTGGTTAGAGCAGGTACCTCTGAGGAGCTGAGCTGTGTGGCAGCACTGGGTTCAAGTCCCAGGTAGCATTTTTATTTTTATTTTTTTTTTTGTTTGTGCTGTACAGGTTGCCGTATGTTGGGGTTCATGTCTGTTCCTGTTCCTCTACTTTTGATGAGCCCCGTAGTGGCGCTAGTAGTTTTCTGCCCCCAACCCCGACTTTAATATCCTCCTTGAGTTCCATCCCTTAGGAACATCTCCCTCATAAGTTTCTCCCATTCCCGAGTTGCCCTCCCACCCACCCCGAGTTGGTTAGTTTAGTTATCGGAGTGGGGGCAGGGCACCCTGCAAAATACAATACAAGACTTCGTTGTTTTGGCACTGGCTGTAGTGCTGGTCAATGGTTTTTCTTTTGCCATTTTGTATTCGCTGTATTGTGACAGCGCCATTTTTCATTAGCTGTTATCACATGGTACCTAGCAGTCCTTATCCGCCGTCAACTACTATGTTACTATAGTCATTCAGGAACAGAGCATCAAAATAGATTCAGATGTCAAATTTAAATTTTCTCTCTTTGCATTTGGAATTTATAATTATGGTAAAAATATTAAAAATGACTGAAAACATATGACCTTTTGATCATGGATAAAGATTGTGAACAATAGATGGTGGGTGGGATATTCAGAAATGCACCAGAGGCAGGCGCAGCAACGGTGCAGTGCAAGTACACTGCGCCATGGCACACCAAACGTGATATTCAAAACCTGCGCATGATGGCAAGCACCAGTGCAACATGGCTGAAAATCACAGGGATGCACCATAGCACAACTAGGACTGCACCAGGGAGCAAACCCACATGCACCATAGCACAATGAGGGTGGCACCAGGGAGCAAACCAACATGTGCCATAGTGCAACCAGGGCTGTGCAAGGGGCAGAGGCACATGTGCCAGGACACAGGACAACAGGCACAGCAAGGAGCATGCCACCAGGGTGGGATAGACCACCACCAGGGTGCAGAGGATGCCAAGAGGAAGGCATGGAAGTCACAGGGCAGCAGACCCCCGACCATGTGCACCACAGTGGTGCACGAAGGCATGGTGGCACCAATGCCCACTGGCAAACAGCCACCGGCAACACCCACAGGAAGGCACAGTACACACCACCTGGACCACAGTTGGCAACATACATGCCAACAGCACACACCGCACACGCCACACAACATGAACAGAGAGCACACATCCACCCCAGGGCACAGCCACCAGCCACTGGGCAGAGAGCACCAGGCACAATCCACAGTCAACCCCAGATGTACCACTTGGCCACCATGCACAGCACTGCAGCATGGCTCCACATGCCAGTTGCAAAGCAGACACAGACACAGATGGCTAACCATAAAAATATGTATTAAAAACAGTCAGAATACAACTATATACAGTAAAAGAAACAACAGGTACAAGGAGCAAGGAATGAGGAGGCAACAAACAAACTGGGAGGCCGGGGAAGGGAGGCTGGGGGACAGGGGTAATGGCTGTACAAGGGTATAAAGGAGGGAAAGGGGGGACAGAGAAGGGAGGCGGGTGTAGGCCAATGGGCCCTATAGTCATCCACGCCCCACTAGTGCCTGACGCTGGCGTCATGGCTGTGGCCCACACAGGGCCCATTGAATCAGACATGCCACCCGGAGCGTGGCAGTAGAGACCTGCGAGATCCTCCTCAGGAGCCTGGTGTGGACATCAGGGCAATGGACACCTAGGACAAAGGAGGGGACATGGTATGAGTGCAAGTCCATATGACTGTAGCCCACCCACCATGCACAGCGGACAGCAGTACATGTGCCCCTGAGATGGCACGCAGCCTCCCGC
This sequence comes from Neoceratodus forsteri, assembly GCA_016271365.2. NCBI lineage: Eukaryota > Metazoa > Chordata > Ceratodontiformes > Ceratodontidae > Neoceratodus > Neoceratodus forsteri. The sequence goes on from CM057450.1 coordinate 1,001,388,937, forward strand.
AGTGTGTGCTCCCACATGAGCCGCCAACCTAACTATCCACAGCCACGCAAAGCACTGCACACCAACACCACCCATGTGCCACACACCACAACCATGGTGGCCAGGCAACAGGGTTAAGTGGCGGGATGGCAGTGGCACAGCTGGAATCCAAGTGCACCCACAGCCCACCTGCATCAGCCACACACATGTGCAATAGCCACAGCATGGTGCAATGGACATTGCCAGCAGTGCACAGCTGGAATGGCCTTGTGCACAGGGGGCTGTGGCCCACCCCCACCCTGCATAACATCATACCCTGGAAGAGTGCCTACCTGCTTGCTGTGGTGCACCCTGCACCTGTCCAGTGGCACCACCCCTGTGACCTGCATCCCACGCCCCTGCATTGGCCTGCCCTCACCCATCTGCAGCACCAGCCAGTCGTGCATGTCATCTATCTTCAGAGCCTAGTAGGGAGACTTTGAGAATGACATATCAGAACCTGGCAACACGACATGCCCCCCCACAGCACAGCAAGCCCTCTGGCCCTGTGCAGTGGCAGTGCGGTGGCACAGCGCACACATGGTGTGCTGCCACAGGCCAACAGAATGCACATCCACAGCCCCCCCCACAGCATGGTGTGATGCCCTGCTGGCCCCCACAGAACACTGGAATGGCATGGACATGGGCGTAGTGCACCTACCTGGACGTGGCACGGTGCCCCTCTGGACACATGCCAGTAGTGACCATAGCCTCTCAGGGTCCCTCTTCCGCAGGTCACCATAGTGGTGGCGGCACTGCTCACCACTGCACTGGACCCCAGTAGCCTCCTCAAGCCCCTGAGCCACCTCTTGCCATTCCTCCATACATGGCCAATCCAGAGGCACCTGGCCAAACAAACTGCACTCATGTGGCTCCACAAGGGCCACAAGATTAACCAATTCTACTTAGGACCAGTTGGGAGCTCTAGCAGTACTGTGGCATCGCATGGTTGTTCCTGCAGTTGCACAACCAAAATGGCGCCCAGTAGCACACAATCCACACATGCCGTGTGTGTGCATGACCCACTTGGTCATGTGCTGCCATCCCCAATCGTGCATCCACAGTGCTGTGCAATAGAGCTGGTGCAGCACTGGCACATGCCAGGGGGGCACTTGGAGGATCAAAGGGCACTCATAGGGTCAAGGGTCGACACGCACACTGTGCACAACAGCATGACTGACCGTGCCAGTATGGTGCATAACAGGGGGATGTGGGCCCCATGGGCCATGGGCCAATCACACACAGGTGCCATAGGGCATATAGCACACAAGTGCACCATGCCCAATAGTGGCAGAGTGCTGTACTGTGTATGGCGCAGTGTGCGTAGGATGCACCACTGATGTACGTGACGGCACTGCGCGCATGCACACTGATGGTCCTACTGTGCACATCATACTGTTACGCCATGGCGTGCATGCATGCATAGCTCGTCATATGCACAATTTCGCCATATTCAGCCAGTATATGCAGATTAGCTAGTCAGCATATTGGCGGTGCATCAGAGGCATTTGCATCTCATTTCAGTTGCACATCCCATCATTTGCATGTGATGAGCTATAAATGCGCCACGGGACTGCACAGTCACTAGACCGGTATTGCATCCTTCAGAAGTAAGCCACCAGGCCGTGGGCCTATCGGGACAGTGGGATGGGAGGGCAGTGTGGGTTGCAGTCATCACTGACCACATGTTCATACCCACAGGACTAAGCATGATGGAACATGAGGAGGTTGAGGAGCATGGGCCTGCACAGAAGCACAGGCCCAACTTCATGAGGGCAGAGATTGATGCCTTATTTGATGCCTACCTGGACCAGGAGCCTCTCCTGAGTGGCTCAACAGGTACCCCACAGTCCCAGGCAACAGCATGGGAGGGTGTGGCCAGGGCCATGAATCTGCAGGGCAGTCATCAACAGAGAGCACAGGAGTGCAAAAAGAAGGTAGGCACCAACCAGAGGAGGATCAAGGAGAAGGTGGCTGCCATCCAGGCTGCACGTGCTGCCATGGGCAGTGGACAGCCTGACATGCCACTGCTGTCACCGCGGGAGGAATTGGTGGTGGCGTCCATGCGGTGCAGTGCCGTTGAAGGGGTGCCCGGTTGTGGGGATCCAGATGGGGGGCAGCCCATCACTGCATGGTGGGTACGGCAGTGCCTGGGGAAGGGGGGCATGGGTGTGTGCCAGCACCACTAATGCGACTGTGTTTCCTTTCAGCTCTGGAGTGCCTGCATGTGGCAGCAGGGATGGGGGTATCCACCATGGGGGTGGTCCTGGGCCTGGAAGACCAACTGTCCACTTCCACTGGTGTCTGGGGTCCAGAACATGGTCAGTCCAACCCCACTGTCCATCCGGATGCCTGTGATGTGGTCGCGGACGAGGCCCTGGCTGTGTTTCAGCAGGACACCAGCCATGGCATCCAGTATTCCAAGACACAGATTGGGGTGGGGTCCAGGACCGATGATGACGACGTGGCTAGTATCCTGGATAGTGGTGTTGCCGTTCAGGGGGAGGCACCCATACCACACCCACCATGGCAATGCAGATGGTACCCTGGCAGAGGTGACCACCCACCACACCCGGCGATGCTGTGGGCAACATTGTTGCAGCATGGACAGAAGGGGGTGGCAGTGGTGGTGGTGGTGCAGCTGCACCGGCTCTGATCCACGCACAGCAGCAGGAGGGGCAGCAGGATGAGGTTGATGGGGGGCCTGGTGCAGTGGCTGCCAATAGTGCACCACAGACTGATCAGCCTGAAGGGGGCCCCACTGTGCAGTCCCCACCAGTGCTGGGGGCTATGCTGCAGCATCAAGCACCACCCATGGGTTGGTGCAATGCCCATGCCCCCCAGGGTGCCGACCCCTTGACCAAGCACACCCGTCTGCTATGGGTCTCCATGGAGCAACAGGTGCTGGTCGTGTCAGGGGTGCGTGCACTCCACACAGAGCTGTGCCAGTCCACAGAGAGGCATGACAGGTACTTTGAGCAACTCCTGACCGAGACCTCACATATGCGGGAGGACATGACCGCAGCCCTGGATCGGCTTACCACTGCAGTCACGGCCGGCCTAGCACCACTGGCCACCCTGGTGCATGGCCATCTGCCACAGACCCCACGGAGTGCCTTATCCACCCCTCGGTCATGTTTGTCATGTGACCCCATCAGTGTAGACACCAGGATCTGCTGTGGGCATTCCAGGCATGCTTGGAACGGGCATGTTCGGGAGCCTGAAGACCCCTGCGAGGGAACGGTCGCATTCCTGAGGTGACACACCCAGGGGACCATCAGAGACACCCCCTGTGGTCATCACACAGCATGCATCTGCTGGGATATCTTGACGGGGCTGTCCATTTGTCCGTGGTGGCCGTGTGACCGTGCGGAGGTCCTGAGCCACCATCCTCTCTGTTCGCTGTCTGCCGCTGCTCTGTGTGCACATTGGTGTGGCGTGTGCGTGTGCATTCCAGGAACATGTTATCCATGGTCAGCAGCTGCACACAGGCCTTGTGCACACCCACCCAGCCACTGGCCACTATGGCATGTGCATGATGATACCAACACAACACCAGCCATTACTGTGCACTGGTGTTCAGCATCTGACACATGCCCGTTCGCGGCCTCTGGGCATCCGCATGTGGGTGCCCATGTGCAAGTGGATGTGTGTGCAGGTGTGTGTGGGGTTTACAGTGCTGTACAGGGTGCTTCCATGGGGTCCAGGCCCATGCCCATCCACGCTACCCACCAGCCATGTCTGTCATGGAGCCCTGGCCTTGCATGCCTGACTACTGTGCCATGGTCCCTGGGACATGCTTATGGTCATGTTCACCTACCTGCATGCACCGTAGTGCTCCTCTGCAGCTGGGGTTCCCTTCACCTGGGGGGGCTGCCCACCACCACTTGGCCCGGCGTCCGCATCGTCCCCACTGTTGTTCCCCTCTTCAACCTCGACAGCTATCCCACAGTCAGTGGCCATGTTGTGTAGCATATAGCAGGCCAGGAATAGGCCACAGGCCTTTGAGGGGCTGTACTGTAGGGCACTGCCAGACCTGTCCAGGCAATGGAACTGGGCCTTCAGCAGCCTGAACACACGCTCGATGATGTTCCATGTGCTGGTGCATGCCACATTGTATTGCCCCTGCACAGGGGTTGGTGGGTGCCATTATGGGGTAAGCAGCCAGGGCCAGAGTGGGACTCTGCTGTCACCTGTGTGTTGACATGTGTGGTTAACATGGTGGTCTGTGTAGATGCACCCCCCTGCCTTCCTGGCCACACCCTCTGATGCCCCTGGCCAAGCATCTCCCACACCCTACCCTGTTGTGCCAGGCTGACCATTCCAACTGTATACTCACCTACTAGGAGGCCAGTGGGGATGTCCCCACTCTCAAACCTGTGGCACAGTGCTGACTGGTGCCAGATGAAGGCATCGTGTGCGCCACCAGGGTGTGTGACACAGACATTAATTATGCACCCCCTGGCATCGAACATCACCTGGCAGTTGACACTGGGGTAGCCCTTCCTGTTGATGTAGGCTACCCTCTCCTGCCCAGGTGATGTGTGGATGCCTACGTGGGTGCAGTCAATGGCCCCTAGCATGCCAAGCATACGTGCCACCCCATGGAACTCCTGCATGTTCACTGTATGCTCTGCCTGTGTGCTGGGGAAATGGATGTATTCCACAGCATGTAGCAGCAGTGCATTGAGGAATTGTGTGAGGAGCCGTGATGCGGCTGACTGGGTTATGCCTGTGGTGTCCCATGTTGGTCTCTGGAAGGTACCTATGGTGAGCAGGCACATGATGGCAGTGACCTCAGTCTCCACCGACAGGGTGTGGCTCCATCTTGTGGGTCCCTGCATCTCATTACTGCACAGCTCACACAGCTGCCTCAGGATTGCCCGGTTCAGGTGGTACCGGCCCATGATCTCTGTGTCACTGTACTGTTCAAAGGTGGTGCGGGCATGCTACCACCTGTTCCGGGCATACCGCTGACGGGCTCTTCTACGGCCGCACTGCTCTGCCTCCTCACACCCCTCATTACTGCCTCCATCTAGAAGATGGCACTGGTCATGGCCTGGGCTGTCCTGCCCCCCCTCGGTGGCTGTCTCCCCAGGCCCCCCTGGCTGTGTGCTGCTGCGTGTGCACCTGCGCTGGGCATGCACCTGTGTTCGAGGTTCCCAGCTGGTGGCCTGTTGGCTGTGGCCTCCGCCTCCCACCCATCTGGGCACTTTCTCTGCCACTCCTCAGCCCAGTGTCACAGACTCACGCTGCTGTGGTTACCCCGTACCTGTCTCACACACACACACACACACACACACACACACACACGCTGGCTCATTTAGTGTCACACGCCCAGTCCCACACTCTGTTGCACTTCCTGCCTGCCTCTGTCTCTGTCTTGCACCCCTACTGCTGTCCTACCTGCCCACTCACTCTTCCTCTCTCTCCTGCTCCCCTGTGATGCATGCCTCCATCCCTTGCTTGCTCCCTCTTTTTATGGGCTCAAGTTTGCTGCCCGCATGTCCCTGTTGCTCTGCGCTTGTGCCATTTGCTTGCTGTTGAATATTGCACTGCTCCACTTATTCATGGCTACGCCCCCTGCACTTGTGCATACATTCATTAGGGCTGCACATTGGCACACTGCAATTTGTGTGGCGCATTGACTCCCACTGAATATCGCTCTTTGTCGCATTTCCGCATTTGCGAAGGCATTGCGCCATGCACAACTGCTTTGAATATCACACCCGCTGTGTTTATTCTGAAATGAGCATGTAAGAAATGGCAACTGATTTGGAATCACAATATATGTAAATAAACTGACCTGTCAAAACAGTTGAGTGTTAAATTTTGGATGTGATGGGACATGCCAATATACAATGCATGCATCATTTACCACTATAGCATCACAAAGTTCAGTAAAAATAGTTTAGTATTCTATGATGGGTGGCCCCACTGGCCACTGAATACAGTGCTTTTAACCTAGTATTTGGCAGTATAGCACAGCACAGTGGTTTAAGGCTCTGAGCTGCAAATCTGGAGACCTGGGTTTGAATGCCACAGTCCCCACTTGCATACTGTCTGACCCTGAGTAAGTCACTTAACTTCCCTGCGCTCCCAGGTTGCACCTGTAAACAAGCTTACAGCTTAGTGTGCCACTCCTGGTTAAACAATTGGAAAAAAAAAAACTTGTGACTGTTTAACATCTTTGGATTATATGGGGCTGTGACCACTGGAACCTCACTGTATGTGGTGTGACCCACAACAGATGTGGTTTCATAGCTGATGACTCAAAAATGTGGTTAAATATGATGCTCCTCTAGAAAAATTATCTAGTGAGCAATTGAGCAAATAGCAAAAGAACAAGGGTTGTGATGCTGTGTAATGACAACAGTTAGTTTAATGGGTGTACACAACCACAGTGTGGAGTAATGTTTGTGCAACATGTTGATAGCCAAAGGGCTAGTTGTATGACTGGATTGTTGACTGTCATATGCGGTAACTATGGTTATTAGTACTGTCTGTCCCCTGACAGACTACCACACTGTTGGGGTGCCACAAATGCAAAGATCCCTCTTGAGGAGGGTTCCACACCTACAAGTGCAATGAGAACATGATTCCTTTGGCTAAAGATACCTTGGGAAAGAGCCCAAGAAGAGAAGCAAGCTGCCGGAGGAAGAGGGGTGGATGGAAGAAGTAAGGAAATTATGCTTCTGACTGAGGCTGGAGGAAGCCGGTTTATATAACCCAAGAAGGGGGAATGGCTGTTTGCTCGCTCCCATCAAACCTCTGGCACTACCTTTTCATTTAATGGGTGTACACAACCACAGGGTGAAGTGATGCTTGTGTAACATGTTAATAGCCTAATACTAGTTGTATGACTGGATTGTTGACTGTCATGTGTAGTTACTTATACCCTAGCACTGACTGCATGATGATGCAGAGGCAATGATTGATAGATTGGTTTAGACTGAATAATGACTGCTGAAGAATGACTAGTATAACAGAACATGAACTACAGTAACTGAGAAGGTATTAAAAATAGGAATACATACCAAAGACCATTATTGTGAACACTCAGCTGTGTACAGGAATAGCAGGAAACTGTAGCACAACCATGACTGTAGTGACAATACCGAGAAAGACTGAGATTGATCACTGAATTACTGAGACAGGTGGGCTGAAAAATGGCTAGAATTTACTGGTTACAGCTGCTTGTTGGAATGCAAGGGATGCAGATGGACTGTGGTGAAATCACTAGGCCCAGCCTACCAACTCTTCCATTTCCTGACCCCTAAAGCTCAGCTTGCCATATCTCAAGGTGTCCTCTTACCCAATTTTCACTACAGCTCACTTATTTACTCTAACACCTCTAAGACCATTCTCCAAAAATGGGATGCGGCCTATAACATTATTTACCAGATTGCTTTGTCCTCCCCCTCAGAACTGACCACTGTAACTGCTACTCCTCCCTGATCTGGCTCTCCCCATCTGCCTTACGCTCTGACTCAGTGGGGTGTTTTCTCTTTAAACTAATTAGATCTAGTTCCCCAACTACTCTTGTCTCTATCCTACTTAATTCCTGACCACACTATTCACTTAGATTAGTGGACTCCTCCTCCCTAGTTGTTCCTACAAATGCTACCCAAATAGGGGATCAGATCTTCTCCTCATTTACCCCTAGGCTATGGGACTTCCTCTCTCAATATGCAGCTCTCCCACTCTACCATTGTTCAAGGGTGCATTGACAACACATCTCCTCATATCCTCAGCCTGCAATTGGTCCTAAGTTACTCAACTCCACTGGTTGTGGAAACACTAATTCCCCTAATGTGGATTTCAGCTTCTTCCTCTCCAAATCTCTTGCCTCTCAATGCACTTTTATTCACATTGGGCACTATGAATGAACCCAGATCACTGCGCTTAAGCCTGTGCAGGATGGGATATGACACCCGGCCGTGCAGGCATACGCAGTGTGGCATGCATGGTAAGTGTGAAGCAGACACATGCACAGCCATGTGCAGGGCAATCATGGAGCTGCATCGTGGGGGCATGCCTGCGTAAATGTGTGCACAATGGGACCCACCCACATGCACCAAGACAAGCATGACACACAGGCACGCAGGCCCAGGGTGCATAAGTATGCGAGGGTAAAGGCTGCCATAAAGACATGCACACAGGAGGGCATGGAACACTACAGAGCCGCACACACCCCTACAACACCTCCCCATGCTTCACCACACCATGGCATGATGGACGCAATGTCTCCAGCACCCCGAGCCACATGGCCACATCAGCCCCACCACCACCATAGTGCGGCCAAGCTGGCAGGGCAACTCCAACATGCATGGAACAACATGCAGACATGCCACATGGCAAGTCCTCATTCACAGGGCACGTCACTGTACACAAGGCATGCCATATGGCATGTTGCCGTACACAGGGCATGCCGCACAGCATGTCACCATTCACAGGGTATGCCACATGGCACATTGCCGTACACAGGGCATGCCATATGGCACATCTCCGTACATAGGGCATGTTGCATGGCATGTCACTGTACCCAGGGCATGCTGTACAGCACAGCACCATACACAGAGCATGGCATACAGGCATGGCCCAGCCACATGGGAAACTGTCACCCACGTGGCCCACGCATGAGGACTGCAGGGCACATGGTACACATGGCACAGACTGGGACAGGCACAGGCAATGGAGCTACCTCATGGTCACCACATGTGTACACATCACATGGCATGCACACGCACAAACACCCTGCAGTGGTGTCCCATACAAGCAGGCCACCCCGGTGCACCAGCCGGTGATGGCAAATGGCAGCACTGGCCCAACTGCCCCCCCCCGAGTCAATGAGCACACAAGTGGCATGTTAAACATTTATTGACAGACACAGCTGGTAGCACTACACAGAGCGCAAGACACCCCCCCCAGCAGTACAACAAGAGCAGCAGACCCCAAGTCCATCAGTGTATACATCCACCTCCCAGATATCAGCAGATGCTGGCCACACACACAACACCCCAGCAACAAGGCAAAACAGCACCCCACCCCAGACAGTATCCTCCCATACATTGGAGTGTTAAACACAGCCCATCCTCGGAGATAGCATGATCCCTCACACCCACACAGGCTGCCCATCCTGCAGGTCCACATCACTGCATGATGAGCTGGTGTCCACCTTCAGTTCCTGCAGTAGGTGACCGATATTCTGAAGCATGATGCACCTCACCGGGCCCCTGTAGTGCTGCAAGACAAAGGGAACAGGTCCATGGTGGCATAGTGACCCATGCACAGGCATGCTGCACCATGCCAACAGTACCTACTGGGTGATGGGATATAGACCTCCCACCGTATGTAGTTGGGATACCGACACCAGTACCTCTGTAGCCACTGTCCAGAGGTACAGACAATGCACAGGGCACCGTCTGACTCAGCTCCATCCACTTTGGTCAGCCACGTGGGTCCTGCATAACAGACATGTGGGGAGGTAGTGAATCACAAGGCCCACACAGACAGTGTCACACAGCAGCACACAGAGGACATGCTGTTCTCACCTGGCCAAATCCAAGGGCCTGCCACAGGTCCCCCATGCCCCAGTTGGGCGTGTACATCTCGAACATCCTGAACAGGTGTCAGGGAAACATGAACATCCTGTTGACCATTGTGTACACCGTTACCAACACTGGATCGTACACACCACAGGTTCATGTGTGTGACTGGGCATGTGGTATGAATTGTGAGGCATGGCAAGGGCGTGCCAACAGTGGGGAGCACCATGCCCACATCGGCATGGGTCTATAAGGAGTGCATATTGCGGACTGCACTGTGTGAGGGAATGGTGTAACAGTGATATAGGATGTGCCCAGGTGTGGGATTCCATCTGTTACTGCTGGAGGCAAACAACAGGAGATGAAGGAACAGGCTGCCATGTCCCAGGGTGTACCTTGACAGGGTCGATGCCACAGGATGGTGGGACATGCACTACCTGGAATGGTTCAGATTCCCATGGCTGATCATTGCAAGGCTGTGTGACATGGTCTGCACAGCCACAGCACCCAGGATCCGGCACTCCATGGCAATGGTGGTTGAGACTAAGGTCATGTGTGCACTGTTCTACTATGTGACTGAGTTGTTCCAACATGTGACCAGCAATGCAGTTGGCATGAGCCAGTCCTCTGCCTCCCATGCCATGGCACAGGTCACTGATGCACTGCTGGCACACCTGGGGGACCACTTCTACCTGTCTCGGAATGCACAGGAGCTGCGTGACATGAAGCAGGCATTCTATGCATGTGGCCCCAGCATATGCGGGGCTGCTCGATGGCCCGCACATTGTGATCCTGACTCCCCCAGTGAATGAGGAGGCATACCATAACAGAAAAGGATTCCACAGTGTGAACTGTCAGGTGGTGTGTGATGGCACTGGCCTGTTCACGGACATGTGTGCTAGGTTCCTGGGGTCAACGCATGATTCATACATATATACTGGATGCCTCCAGCCTCTGTGTCCTGCTGCATGATAGGCCCACCAATGGCTGGCTACTGGGTAAGTCCGCATGCATGTCCCACACCCCGTCCAACATGGGGTCATGTGCCTCCTCACTCACACTGTCACGTTCCTCTCTGCAGGTGACAGTGGATACACCATGTGGACCTACCTCATGACAGCAATCCTGGCTCCGGGAACTCAGGCAGAGGAGGCCTACAACACTACACATTGGAGAACATGCGGCATAATTGAGAGGCATATTGGACTGCTGAAGATGCGCTTCCAGTGCCTTGACAAATCGGGAGGGCACAGTCATGCTGTCACCCGCTAGGGCATGCAGGGCGTTCACCATCTGCTGCATGTTGCACAACCTAGCCAAGCGTGAGGCTGTGCCACTGCCAATGGTGCCACTCCTGGACTCCATGAATGATGATGATGGTGATGATGGCAATGATGATGGTGCTGTGTACCCCAGGGAGCATGGCACGGCCAGTGGCCATGCAACATGGCATGCACTCATGGTGGGGACATTCTCACATTGATGGTGTTACACGTCATGTGTCAAGCTGCACACACCTGTCAGGCACTGCATGGGCATGACACAGCCACTGACTGTGTGTAGCATGCAGCGTGTGTCGACCATTGATATCGTTACAAATGTGATTAATTTGTCACGCATACAGCTCAGTGAGGCCGAAATCTCCATTCTCAACAAGGGACTTACATTTTCACCGACAAGAAAATGGATACATTTCAGACAATTGTGGACCTTAACAAGTTGAGACGAAATCTGAGCCTTAAATCTTTCTTTAACAAAAAGGACAGTGGGACCCTAGAGGAATCAGGGACCACTGAGGTAACACATGCTTTATCTGATTGTTTTCAAAACTTTAAACCTCATTCTGATTTTTGTCTGCCCATGTCTGCTGCTTTATTAACCTTCTAACATAGTTGTGAAAGAGACATTCTAACACTTAGTGAAGAGACTACAAACAATGTACATTTTAATCTTAATAATATGAATGGTAGGCATTACAAATGCTAGGAAATAATGAACTTATAACTATTAAGCAGGCAGACAAGGGTGGGGCAGTGGTTGTATTAGATAGTGATGCATATGAGAAGGAAGTATATAGACAATTGAACAATGTGGAATTTTATGAGAAACTGAGGAAAGACCCAACAGTTGATTTCAAAAAAGAAATTGACAAATACTTGTTAGAGGTCAAAAATGAGTTTCTCCAGGTAGAGCACCCTGTCTGAGCAACATTCTATCTGCCAAAAATACACAAAGATATGGTGAACCCCCAGGTCACCGAATGGTGTCAGGGAATGATTCCCTGATGGAACCCCTTGCAAAATATATTGATAATCATTTGTTAGAATTGGTAAAGAATGTTCCATCATACATAAAATACACAGGAGAAATTCTGAGAGTATTGGAGGATATAGCGATATAGGAAGACAGCCTATTGGTTACATTAGATGTCACCTCACTTTATACTAATATACCCCATAAAGAGGGAGTGGGGGCACTAAAGTTCTTCCTTGATCAGAGACTCACATTAGAACCACCTACAGTAGTGTTGACCAGATAGGCTGAGTTTGTTTTGAATTTGAACACTTTCTTTTATAAGAAAGATTGTTTTCTGAAAAAAAAAGGGCACAGCGATGGGTGCAAGTTTTGCACCAAACTTTGCTAATTTATATATGGCCTAATGGGAACATGACTTTGTTAGGTGCACCAATAATCCATTCCTCCACAAAACTGATTTGTTGAGGTGCTTTATCGATGACATTTTGATAATATGGAAGGAGACAGAAGATGAACTATTTGACTTTGTTGCATACTTGGAGAACAGTAATCCAAACTTACGGTTTAGTATATCCTTCAGTCAGAAACAGATCAGTTTTTTAGATTTGATTATTATGAAGGATGGAATAGGAGGAGTGATTACTGATCTTTTTAGAAAAGAGACTGATGCAACACAGTACTGTTAGCAGATAGTAGTCATCCTGGTCATGTGATCAGGGCTATTCCCAAGGGACCCTTTATTCGAACAAAAAGAAACTGCAGTACCAAAGAGTTATTTGACAAAAAAGCAGGTGCACTGACAGAAAGACTAATGGAGAGAGGATACAACGAGGTGCTTGTGTCGGATGCCAAGAAAATGGTAGGAGAAATACCTCGTGAGAATCTCCTGCAAGAGAAAAGGAGAGAGTCACACACAGACCCACAGGTCACATTTGTCATTACATACAACCTACAATCTGCTGGGAATCCTGGGATTACAGAGATTGTAAGGAAACACTGGCACATGGTGAAACTGGGCCCAGGGCTCAAAGATATGAAGGGATATGAAGGAAACAGGCCCCAAAACTGTTTTTAGGGGAGGCAAAACAGTGAAGGATTTTGCTGTACACTCCTTGCAGCCAGAAGTGACACAGAATAGAGTGTGGTTACCACAGAGAACCAACAGCTGCCATAAATGTGGCAACTGTAAGTATTGTAGTAAGGTGAAAAATACTGTAACATTTAAGAATTTTGCAACTGGAAGGGATACTGAAGTTAGGGGATTTATAACATGTGAAATTGTTTACCTGGCTGAATGCATATGTGGTAGGTACTACATTGGTAAAACCAAACGGGCATTCAAAATCAGAATAGGTGAGCATGTTCAGGCCATCGAGAATGGCGATGTAAACAAATGCCCTGGCAATACACATTTTAAGATCAAGAAAAAAAGAGGATCATGAGTTCACCTTTACAGGCATAGAAAAACCTGTGATGTCACAGAGGGGAGGTGATTATGACAACTTGTTGTTAAAAAGGGAACAGTATTGGATACATGCATTAAAAGCAATGGAATGCCCAGGTCTGAATGACAGGATAGAGTTTAAGCCATTTAAAAAAAAAGAACACGAAGTTTGCTTGCTCTGAATTTTTGTATATGTATCAGTTTTTGTTTTCATATGTCTTAATGTTTGTTTTGTTTATTTTTTCAGATTTGCACCAGTAGTCCAAAGAAGAATGCTGATAAGTTTGTGCCCCAGATCCAACTCCATGCAATCTTTTCTTTGTTTATTCACCTAAGAAGTATGTATGTTATTAATTATATCCTGGTTTTAGTAGTGTTAACAGAAGTGCTCTAGGATATAAATATATCTGGTTAAGCACCTGTTGTGTAAATAGATGTATATAACATTGTAATTATGAGAACATGACAGGGTTTGTTTGTGAGACATTTGAATCTGTTACTGTCACTTTAAGCACCAGGACTACTTAAGGGGAGTGTTTAGCAGTAATTGGTATCCTTTGATTAAGCACTTATGTATGAAACATGTTAGGAAGCCAGTGAGTTAACACACTCATTCTTTGCCTGAGGGGATCTGTGTGTGGCAGCACTGCAATGCATTGCACTGAATCCTGGACCATGTAACTTTGAATTCTACACCCTGAATTTTACTGGATTTTACTCTGCAATTTCAATAAATGAAGAATTGAGTGGAGATCTTCTAGCTGTGGTGTTTATATTGGTGCTGCCATTGGGGAAAGTGTTCTATTGACATTTCCTAGCCTTTTAGCAGGTGCCAGCATACAAGGTACTATTCTAAAGTAAAAGAGTAACTTGACCCAATGGAGAGTAGTGGAATAATTAAATAGATAAAGTAAACAGCCTGATATGCCCAGTGATACCAGTTATGAAGTGGAAGGGGGAAGTTTGTACCTCTGTGGACTTCAAAAGATTCAGTGAGGCTTTATCTCCCTATTTTGTGCATTGATTGATTGATTGATTGATTGAGTGAATGAATGATTTATTGATTGATTAATTTCAAAGGTTTTACCAGGAAGGACATAGCTCATTTCCAGGTGCATCCTGCCGGGAGAAAGGGGTTGGGGTACAGTACAAAAAGGTGTAATATTTTTAATAAAATTACACATTGTGCTAAAGGCAAATACAAATTCAGAGTGCCACAGTGCAATAAGGTGCAATCAGTTAAAAAAAGATTAGAATTGTACACAAGACAAATGTTAAATTCAGAATAGGATTGAAGGGTGTAGTTGGAGAAGGTGATTTCAGGGAAATGTACTAGAGTGAATATAAGCATACAGTGAGCAGTGACGGGAGGATGTTGGACCCAACAGATTATAATTACAGGATCAGGAACAATGCAGGGGCCAGTTGTGAAGTCACAGAAGAGAGATTTGAGGGAGTAGGAGCAAAATGGATGGTCAGGGGCAGAGAGAGGACCAGAGGTTAGGGAAGTGGATGGAGAATGCAGCTTGATCAGCAGTGGATTTCATACAAGGAAAAGGTAGTGAGAGTAACTGTTGCTACTAATGACATAACTTCCAAACTTTCGGAGAGGGTACAAACAGAGGCAAAAACATAGAATAATTCCAGGTAATGAACAAGTCCCCCCCAAAAAATTTAAATTTAAGTGGGAAATACATAAAACTAGTGACACAACAAGAACAAGCTGGGTTTATACTATGCATATTGGCAAAAAAGTGAATAGACACAATAACTCAGACGTAAGTATATTTAGAGATTATGGGTGCTATGCATGAAGGGCCCCACAAAATGTGTCAAGCAGTAGTAAACCCTGTGCACCCCTATGCAGCGTGCAGGGCAAGGCAGACACGTGGCATGCACGACCTCATGTGCATGGCACGCAAAGGAGGAATGAGCTAGGGCCATGCAGAGTGACTTGCTGTCAGAAAGTGGGCGAGGCCAGGATACATGGAATTGCTCCTTGACCCCACCATATAAGGCATCGCAGTCTGCACTACACAGCAGCATGGCTGTGAATGCAGCACAACAGCAGTGCAGATGAGACAAGGCAGGATGACAGGAGGACATGGAAGTGCCTGAGGAGGTGGACGGAGAAGGTGGCAGCAGAGGAAGGGGAGGAAGAAGTAGATGATGTGGGGGTGGAATGAGGACACGCGCCACAAATTTCAGCAGTGGGCAAGTACTGGTGATGGTCACAGACATCAGGGACAACTACAACAGACTGTACAGGGCCCTGGCACTCACCACGACCCCAGAGGTGAAGGCCCGTATGTGGCCTGACATTCAGACCAGTGTCAATACCACTGGTGTGGAGACACATACACTGACTGTGATAAAACATAAGTGGCATTACCTCTGTGCGGCAGTCAAAAAGAAGCTGTCAGCCAGTGCACGGGAATGGTAAGGCACGGGCGGTGGGTCCTCTGCACAGGACACACAGCTGACACCCATAGAGAGACTAGTGGCAGAGACCCTCTCAGAAGTGGCTGTCCATGGCATGAATGGAGGGGTGGACACACTGGCAGGTAGGTGCAGACCATGTGGTGGTGACAGGGTGGTGGGCAGCATAGTTATGCAATGCCATCACTACAGTGTCGCTCTCTCCCCCCAAATGGGGACATGCACCATGGAACACAGCAACCATCAGGATGCTGGCAGCGCATGCCACTGTGCCAAAGCCGGCACCGTGCTGCACCACACAACATGTGGCACCATCGGGTAAGTATCATTGACCACTGGTGTGTGATGCCCCATCTGGTTTGTGGGTAAGAATGTTGCACTGATGCACTCTGATGTTGTCTCCACAGAGACAGAGATGGACACTAGAACCCAGCTGGACAGTGACAGCAATGCTGAGCTGACCATCGCCCACACTGAAGAGGTGGACAGCATTTCCGGGAGTGAGGGCTGTCAGGATGAGGGGCCCACGGATGGTCATGGCAGCGGCCCACACCCACCTTGTAGGGTACCATTGCCCCCCTCGGGCAGGGGCATCAGTGCAGCCCCAGACACCATGCCACACACAGCACCAATGGAATCCAACAGAGCCATGGACCCCGCCGACAGTGGCAATGAGGGCCCATCCACAGGCACATGCAGACACAGACGTACCCCCCATCATGACCCATACCAGATGGAACAGTACTGCGTGCTCCAACAGCTGGAGAGGGACCGTCTCACTGAACAAGGGAACACCACATCTGCCATTGCCGCTCTGACTGAGGGCATACTGGCCATCAGCGATGGCATCACATGGTCCACCGTGGCACAGAAGTGGATCCTGCACCAGCTATGGTCCATGCCTGCTGCACCCCCTGCAGGAACACCCCAAGAGCAATAGTCACACACCCATACGGTATCCAACCAAGCCACGTACACAGACTGCAGACCAGAGCAAGGCATGTGCAATGACGTGCCACCCCTGCAGGGCTCAAGTGCTGTTGTACAGGCCACGCCACCATGCACTGGAAGTGGCAAAGAGGAGGGCAGCGATGCCTACACCACCATAGAAGACAGCCAGGATACACTGGACAGTGCCACACCACCGTGCAGTGCCGACACCCAGGGCCATGAGGATGCAGGGTTCACAGGGTGTCATATGCACATGCAGCACCCAGGCACCTGGGCAGATAGGCATCGTCGCGGCTACAGTCCCAACCTGATGCTACTGGACTGTGAATACAACAGCATAGTACTGTTGAACACCAACACATGACACCGCCCCCACCCTAACATGCCCCCTCACCCCTCCAACAACTCACCCCCCACCTCCCCACAAATGGCCACTCAGCATAATACGTCATCATGGTGGCCGCAGTCCCAATTGTCGTGTTCCTCTCCTTTGTCTCCATCATCCTCTCCACATCTGACCTCTGCCCATACCTCTTTTTTCATTTTCTACCCCCTCTTCTAGTTCTCTTGTGCCTTCTGGCCACCACCTGTTCACCAGCTGACTTCTCCATGGAATCTGGGGTGGGGGGTAGGATTGGAAGTGATGCAGAGGGGGTCCTCAGCACATTCTCCTTCCTCTCCTAAAAAAGTGTCTATCAAGTCTTTCCTCCACTCCTTCTTTCTGAAAACAATCCGGATTATTATTTATACTTTCCTGTTCCTGAGCTTTCAACTAGTGTTCTTTAAGGGGTAGATCTGCGTCACCTATTTTAGTGCACCAGTGGAACACCCTGCCTTCCCAGAAGTCTCGCTCATCTCTCTCAAACTTATTCTTTTTAACAGCCTTTATTTTCTCTTCACATTTATGAATATTGATAGCGAAGCTCTCCAGGAGTTCTTCATAACTTGCTGAGCCAGAAAATTCTTTTAATTTGTCTTCCCGATTCACAAGCTGTTTCCACCTCCTTCTGGATCACAAGGTTTCCTGATAAAATTAGCTCTATATACTCTTTACTCGCCTTAGTGCTAATATTTTGCCATTCATCAACAAAACCAGTTCTGTTCAGACCACTTGTGAGTTTTAAAAGTACACGTAGCACCCTCGGGGCTCTCTCCACCTCCAGATAAGCACACAGGGAAATTTCTTCCGGCCACAGTCCCTTTAGTTTTTGTGCTGTTCTTTCAAACTGTTTAAAAGCTTGTCAGATATTTACCAGTCCCAGCACCGGTGTGGTGTCATTAAAGAGTATAAAAGACAAAGAACCTCTGTGTGCAAACACTGAGGCAAGGTTTACCCCAAAGGGCATTTGGCTGGGAAGCCAAGTTTCAAGAAAATACAAAATCACACATGCCCTCACAATGCAAAGCATCATGGGCTGCATATGCAAATCACCACAGAATGTTGTGCTGGTCCAACTTTAAGCAAAATTGCATGGTGCCGGAAGGCTTCTCACACAGTTTGCAAAGGGTGCTACCAGAGATTAAAGAGTATGCTTGAATAACTCTCTACACCACCATTGTTTCTTAATACTAACTCTCTGAGGGGAGGTGTAGATACATTGTCATGCTGACTTTGCTAGATGTTGGCCATTCAACACTGTGCTCATTAGAATACTAATACAGTTTACGTATACTGTTGTGCCTTTTTCCATTTTAAACAAAACCTGTGCAGGTAATTCAAAGACGAAATGTGGACAAAGGACAAGTGTGGAATTGCACCAAGGATAAGCAGTGCTCAGCAAAAATATAAATGAAGTAAGAACAGTATCTTGTATGCTGGCACCTGCTAAAAGGCTAGGAAATGTCAACAGAACACTTTCCCCAATGGCAGCACCAATATAAACACCACAGCTAGAAGATTTCTGTCAGTGAAGTCTCTCACCACCAAGTTTGCAGTATGTGCAAAGCATGGTACACATGTAAACTTACCAAGCTTTACTACCTTCAGGATATTTGAAGCAGTGTCAGACACCATTAACCCATGTTGCAAGGACTTTGAAGTTAGCTAGTCAGCAAACTTTTCTTGAAGGACCTCTAGAAGATGTTCTGCTTTGTGATTTTTTTCAAATCCATAAATACATAATGCTGCCTGCCTGTGGACAGTGAAAGTCCCTTGTTTCTTGCTGCTGCTGATGATGATGACAGTGCCACTAAATGATATGGAGAAGGTGGATGAGGAGGGAGGAAAGTTTACCCAATGGCCAGTCACAGCAATATAGTCAGTTGTCTGGCCAGTGGTCCACATATCTGTGGTGACATGCACCTTTCTGCCCACTGAACCTTTTAGTGCATCAGACATACGAACATATGAACATATGAAATTTGCCAGCAGATAAAGGCCTAGAGGTCTATCAAGTCTACTCGAGATGTGAAGCTAACTTTGCTTATCTTGCAGCTGCCTCTCCTTCCACCCTTCCCTTCACTGACCCCCCTTGTCCTGTCCCATCCCCTTTGAAGCAGTCCACTGTTCTACTGGATACCACTTCTGCAGGTAACGCATTCCACCCAGCCACCACCCTCTCTGTAGAAAAGTGTCTCCTCGTCTCCCTCCTGAACCTTCCTCCCTCCAATCTCATATCATGGCCCCTGGTGTCCCTCCCCTCCCTTACTTTGAATAGCCCCTCTGTACCTGCTTTGTTTATTCCTTTCATGTACTTAAAGGTTTCTATCATGTCCCCTCTCTCCCTCCTCTCCTCCAGCGAGTACATGTTCAACTCCCTCAGCCTTCTCTCGTATGATGTCCCCCAGCCCCTTGATTATCTTTGTCACCCTGCACTGCACCCCCTCCAGTAACTTAATGTCCCTCTTCAGATATGGGTGCCAGTACTGCACGCAGTACTCCAGGTGTGGTCTAACTAATGACCTATACAGTGGCAGAATCACCTCCTCATTTCTCGAGGATATACCCCTTGCAATACAACCCAGCATTTTGTTGGCCTTTGCAGCTGCCTTTCTACATTGTGCTGAATTGTTCATTGACCCTGTAATGAGCACCCCCAGATCCTTTCCCTCCTCTGTCTGGGCTAGCTGCACTCCCCCCAGCTAGTAACTCCTCCTTGGGTTCTTCATCCCAAAATGCAGCACCTTGCACTTTTTGGCATTAAACCCCAGTTGCTAGGTGTCTGACCAAGTTTCAAGCTTTGCCAGATCATCCTGCAACCCCTGCCATCCCCCTAGGTCATCCACCACCACTCCTACCTTGGTATCATCAGCAAACAGACTGATCTTGCTCTTGATGTCCAATGATATGTCTGCAATGAATATCCCAAACAACACTGGTCCCAACACCAAGCCCTGTGGAACACCGCTCATCACTACCCTTGGGTGTGAGAGCTCCCCACCCACCACCACCTTCTGTTGCCTTCCCTGAAGCCAGTTCCCTACCCATCTCACCAGGTTTGCACCCACCCATGTGCCTTCTAACTTACTTCCCAGCCTTCCATATGGCACCAAGTCGAACGCCTTACTGAAGTCCAGATACATGACATCCACTGCATGGCCGCTGTCCAGTTGCCTAGTTACCCAGTCATAGAACTCCACCAGGTTGGTTTGGCAGGATCTGCCTCATATGAAGCCATGCTGTCTGCTGTCCTGCAGTCCTTTGGCCTCTAGGAGGGCCACCAGCCTCTCCTTCAGGATAGTCTCCATTAGCTTACCCACGATGGATGTGAGGCTCACTGGTGTGTATTTTCCCGGTTCATCCTTGGAGCCACTCTTGTGGAGGGGCACCACATGAGCCATCCCCCAGTCCTGAGGTACACACGTCGAATGTAGTGAAGCATTAAATAGGTCTGCCAAAGGTCCTCTGCCAGCTTCTTCAGTACCCTGGGGTGGATGCCATCTGGGCCTGGTGCCTTGTCCACCCTCAGTGCCTTCAAACCCTCCCGAACTCTGCCCTCCATGATTTCCCCATCTGTCACCCCCTCCACTCCCTGATTCTGCCATTCCTCCCCCCTTGGGTGTCACCCCTCTCTTCTCCTTAGTAAATACCGAGCAGAAGTAATCATTTAGTGCTTCTGCCTTTTCGCACCCTGCTTCCACCCAACTCCCCTCCTTCCTAATCCTTACTATGTGGTCCTTACAGCTCCTTTTCTCCCTGATGTACCTAAAGAAGTCCTTCTCCCCTTCTTAATGCCTTGTGCCAGCCTGAGTTCCATAGATGCCTTGGCTCCCCTTACTGCCCTTGTCTCCTCCTTCAATTCCATCAAGTACTCCTCCCAGTCCTCACCCCTCCCTGTTTTCTTGTACCTCCTAAAGGCAGCTGTTTTCATCCTTACCTTTTCCATGACCTCTTTGCTCAACCAGCTTGGTTTCCTAGCCCTGGCCTTCTTGCTCTGGGCCTTGCAGCAGGTTTTGGTTGCCTCCACTATCCCCAGCTTTATGAGCTCCCACCTCTGGTTAGTGTCCATACTAGATTGAATTCTGGCCAGGTACCATTTTACCACTTCTCCCATCCTCCCAAAGTTGGCCCTCCTGAAGTTCAGCACTCTTGTGCCAGATTCTACTCCTTCCTTGCCCATATCCAATGTGAGCCATACTGAGTGGTGGTCACTCCCTGACAGTGGTTCCTCCACTGTAAGTTCTCTCACAAAGTACCTATTTGCCAGCACAAGGTCAAGGGTATTCCCTAACCTGGTTGGTTTACTGACCAGTTGCAGCAGGAAGCTGTCCTGGAAGGCATCCAGCAGTACCTGCTCCCTTCTGTTCCTGGTTGTTGGGGTACTCCAGTCCACTCCTGGCATGTTGAAGTCCCCCACAATCACCATACTACTCTTCTCGCAGGTCCTCCTGATCTGTCCCGCTAATTCCCTGTCTAACTCCTCCGTCTGAGATGGCGGCCTGTACACCACTCCCATTCTGAGAATCCTATTCTTGGAATCCTGGATTTGCATCTAAAGTGACTCCATACTACCCTCCTCCCCTTACACACTTCAGTCCTTCCTTCACATATAGGGCCACACCCCCTCCTTTCCCAATCACCCTGTCCCTACGAAATAACCTGTACCCTGGTACAGACAGGTCCCAGTCATTGTATTGGATGGAATATGTTTCTGTGATGGCTGCAATGTCCACCTCTCCCTCTGCCATGAGCACCTGTAACTCTGCAGTTTTCTTTCCAAGGCTTCTAGCATTAAGAGTAACCACCTTCCACCCCCCTCCCCATCCTGCCCTTCTTTACTAGCATCACCATGCTTTCCCAAACAGCATCACATAAATCTGGGATGGCAACAGTGAGAAATGGATCCAGCTGGGGACCTGGTACTTTGGCACTGTGATTTCCATAAGTGCCTTAAAACCTGGGTTAGCCACAAAAGAATATTGGAGCATATCAGTGGCTATCATCTCCCCAGCTGACTTTGTTAATCACCTTGCCTCATGCCTGTTAGGCTTATATTTCTGTGGCTGCTCAAAAGAGCTTTTCAAAGAAATTTGATGACCACTACTCTGGCTGACATCACCAGATTTTTTTGGACTGCTTCCTTGACCTTTATCAAAATGGGGAGTGGATGTTGTGGTCCTGAATGGTATAGACTCCTGTTAGGCTGTGGTGGTGGTGGACTCAAAAAGGTAAATAAATGAGAAATTGAAAATGTTGTGCTTTGACTGGAAGGCAGACTTTCATCATCCTCCCCCTCATCATCAATTTCTTCCTCACCTTGGTTAACATCCATATCCTCATCCTCCTTGTTTGAGTGCTGCAGTCTAACAACTTGGGTGTGCACCTTTTGTGCCATTTGATACTGAAAAATTTTGAGACTTGTTCATATGTCTTATTACATTGTTGATGTTCCCATCTGAGTCCCCACTTTACTGCAACTTAATTTTGTTTAACGTAATTTGCAAACTGCATGGCTTATGGCTGCAAAATGATTTATCTTGTATGAAAAAATCCCACACTATGGATTTACAGATATTGTTGCACTGCTGCTAATGGGGAGGGTATGCCTGTTCACCATCACCACCAGCACCACTGCCACCACCATAGCCACTAGTACTTCTAGTATCTGTTTGAGGTCTTTTCATATTCCCCTGCATTCCTTTTTGATGCACAGCTTCTCTGACTGGCTCAACTGCTTCTGTTTCTACACCTCTGTCCTCTGTTTTTCCTTTCCCTCTGCATGTCAGGGTGTCTCCTTTTTCCACACTATAATTGTTTTCCCCACTGTCACCATCCTTCCTACAGGACTTTTTTGTTCTTTTTCTGGCCTTGGATTTCTCCTCTTCATCCCACTCTCCAGAAGACTACTGCTACTTGACAAACTGAGTGCTACTTTACCACAAACTCAGGAATTGTTTCACTGATTTCCTGCTTGGTCTCATCTGTCTAATCCTCATTACCATCCATCTCTCTGCTTACTAAGACTGGCTGCTGCACTATCATGGCCCTTGTGCTCATCCTCTGAGTACCACGATGAGTTACTCCTGCAATGTCCTGAATTTTCTACATCATTGTTACTGTTCTCTGGATTGCCTGAGAAGTGCTGCTACTGTTTTTTGATTTGTTTTGTTTTGATTGTTTTTTAACACCCATAGTTTTGCCTAAAGGTTTTGCAAAAAGGCTCCAAAACATTAGATTCCTGTCTTTCCATAATGGAAATGATAATTGTTTCTAATTACATTTTTTAATATCTAATGGTGGGTGTGTCTCTCAGTGCAAATACAGGAAAATGTATTCCCAATCTTCCACCACAATAAGGACAAACTCATATTCAAATATTTCTTATGTTTATTATTCATTCAGTCATGCTAAGCCTCTTTTGGTTGACCATATGTCAAACGGTCCAAGGTTCACATTTGGGAATGTTACTCCTAGTGAAGTAGTCCAAATTTTATGGTCCATGCCAAATAAGGGTGGAGATTGTGGGGATGGACTTGATGGTCAGTTTATTAAGTTGCTGATTCCCTTTATTGTTGACCCCATTTGTTACATATTTAATATGTCTTTGTCCTCTGGAATTTTTCCTTCTTCTTGGAAAAAAGTGAGGGTTGTTCCCATCCCTAACAGGAGTAATGCCATGGAATTGGATGACTTTAGACCTATATCAATTCTAAATCCTATTAATAAATTACTGGAGAAGGTGGTTGCTGAGCAGATAGGTAATTACTTAGGGTCTAGTGGATTGATGTCTGAACAGCAACATGGTTTTTGGAAGCACCGTGGAATAGGAACAGCCTTGATTGGGTTCCTGGACACCGTCCTGCGAGGTTTTGATAGTGGTAGGATGACCAGTGTGGTGTTCATGGACCTAACCAAAGTCTTTGATTCAATAGATCATGACCCGATTTGTATTAAGTTACATGGTCTTGGGTTTTCCAAGGCAGCAGTTTCTTGGTTCTGTGATTATTTCTCAAATAGAAGCCAATTTGTTCAAATTGGCACAGCTGCCTCTGAAATAAAGTTTACTGCCTGTGGTGTCCCCAGGGGTCTATTTTGGGACCCTATTGTTTTCCATCTTTGTAAACTAATTACCTAGGGTTTGTGAGCTGGGAAATTCACTGCTTTATGCAGATGACTTAATAATTAACACCCAGTCAAATTTCTGTAGCTGAACTCGGTCATTCCCTGGAAAGAGATTTTGGTAATGTATGCTGTTGGTTAACAAGCAATAGGATGGTTTTAAATTCTGCCAAAACTAAAGTAATGTTGTACAGAACTCAATCCATGTTGAAGGATTCCCCTCAACCTGTGATACCTGATCCACTTGGTGGTGCATTGGAGCAGATATCCCAGTTTAAATACCTTGGATTGCTCCTTGATCCTTGTTTCACTTTTTCTTCTCAGGTAGCAGCATTGGTGAAAAAGGTAAATCAAAGAAATTGGGGAATTATATAAATTTAAATCTTATTTTTCGCAAGATACAAGGTTGGCTATTGCCATTGGGTCCCTTCTTCCTAATATTGGGGCTAAGGAGACACAAGCTTTATCTGTTGATTATAATAATATTTGTAGGTTCATTTTGGGTGCCCCTAATAGAACCCATCGGTGTGATCTTTATTCTCGTCTGGGTTGGTTTTCCCCCAGTTGTCATTTGGAATTTTCAGTTGGATTTTTGATGTTTAAAAGTCATCATTTAGGTTTAGAGATTCCTCTCTCTAGTTTAGTCAAAAAATGAGAATTACTCCCCAGTTTGAGGGCAACTGATGGTCCAATGTATCATATTCCCAGGTTTTCTTTGAAGGCTTGTACTAGGACCTTCTCAGTAGCAACACCTACTTATTGGAATACACTTACTACGTCGATCAGGCTTGTCCCTTCTTTTTCAACTTTTAAATTTTGGTTTAAGTCCCATTTGTTATCGAGATCTGCATGTAATTGTGATTTGTAAATTGTGTTTGTTCGTTTTTACAAATGTTGTTTATTATTGTTGTTTGTCTGGGTCAGGCCTGAAAAGGGACCTTTGATCCAGTGCCTTTACCTGGTTACCAAAGAATAAATTAAATGAAATGAAAAATTCACTGAACAGATGCGGTATATGGGCGACATGTCATAGCCACGCTTAGTGGTGGGTGAAGTGGCCAAAATTCACTCCGCGAAGCAATTTGCAGAGTAATGCTGAATCAGCAGTGAAATCCACACAAGCGAAGTGGAGTACTTTGCATCATAATGAGGAGCACAAAGTCCATTGATAACAATGACTTTGCATTACTCTGCCTTCCCCCAACCACTTCTGCACCAATTTTAATGCGAAGTACATAAAAATCAATGTACTTTGCATCACTTCGCCTTGTTATTGAGCTCCAAGGAGAATTTTGCAGTGATTCTTGGGATTGCAGGTCACATGGGCTCTAGATTGTTCTGCACAGCCTCAGTTCTGTGTAGTGTGTGTGTAGTGGTAGATGGAAACCATTTCCTGTCAGAGCACTGTGATTCAAATCCTCTAAAAGCTGTTAAAAAAGCCTTTTTGAGCCATTTTTTTTTTTGCACAAAATTTAGTACATCAATTATAGGAAATCCTCCTGTGCTCATATCATCGAGTATTTATTGTTTGTGTGTGGATTTTGAATGTTAATTTAGAACCTTCAGTTTGTGGACTGACAGACACTTGAAGTGTGCTTTGGGGGCAGGGCCTATCTGTGGTGGAGGTAGGGTAAAACTGGATGAAAAAGGCAGCCTTTCTGCTTTGGTTATATTTTTCTTGTATAAGTGTGTTAATGTACACACAGTAATATTTTCAGTAATTCTTGACATTTTTTTGCTGATTGTTGTGGTGCAGCAGTGCATTATTTCAGTTTGTTTACAAGATTTGGTTATATTACTGAAGTTTTCTATTTGCTACGCATTACTTGTAGTGTGTGTGTGTGTGTGTGTGTGTGTGTATGATGCATGCCATCAAATCAGACACATTTTATTGTGCCACAGAGTAATTGCAGCAGTGTGAACCTGCTATCCACCACACCTGCGTGATTTTGTACTGCTTTGTGGTATTTTGGTTTTGGACTGTTACTGCACTGCACTGCACACACACACCCCCCCCAAACTGGCAATAGGTTTGTGACATGTGAGCACTGGTTAAAGTGTTGTTGTGACTTTGTGTCTGCATCGCTTCTTGATTGTGCAGTACAGTCTTTATCTCTCGGTGCTTTTGCTTCTGTTTAGTGCCCAATCTCCATCTGCAAGCCACAGTTGTTATTTTTTGACTTCACATCCACCAACCCACACTGAAAGTTCAGAAATCTAAATTTGTATAGAACTTTCTTGGTGATCCCCCAAAATGCCTGCAAACAGACATGCAAGCAAAGCTGTTTCTGGCCATGGCACTGCTGCCAGTGGCAAAATTGTCCATGGGTGCAGTAGTATGCAGAAGTGCATAGCTGATGTCAGTAAAGGGATCTCTCCATCAGTGTTTTTACAGCACAATCTGTAGCTTCTCTTATAGTTGGAGGGGATGATGTTGTCCCAGCTGGTGTTGTTAGTGCAGTTTCTGCTAGCAAGAGTATTGCTGCCTCAAGTTCCACTTCTGACCAGTTAACCATTTCAAAAAATATAGTTAAGTCTAAAGCTGTGACTGATAGTGTAGATAATGTCATATTCCCCATTAACATCCCCGTGGTAGTTGAACATGATTCTGGTCCTGGCAACGATAACTCACAATGTCACATTTCTTCCAGCACTGTTGAGGTCACGCCTTTGCCATCCAATGATTCAAACTGTGGTGCAAAAATATCAGGTGATGATGATGATGATGCTGTGGTTGGAATATGTTCTCCACAAGACAGCATCCAAGCTGAAAATGTGGTTGTGGATAATGTTGATGAATATGATAATGATGTCAGTGACCCCTGTTGGGAACCGGATAAAAAGAAAGTCAAGGTGGCTCTGTCTGGGTCTGTTGGCATTAAATCCCCCCTCCTCACAAAAGTTGTGATTTAGTAGTTCCTGTAGTTGATGATAATGATGATGACCCAGTAATAATCATAGGTAGTTATGGTGGTCAGTTGGAGTCCAAGTGTGTCCAGCCTGAAAAATCATGTAGCACACCCCCATTTCAGGGGTTAAAAAAACAAGAGTCCAATAAGCAGCATCAGGGACATGTTAAAAGTAGGGGATCACAATCCCTTGTTTGGGATTTTTTTGTCCAAATGATGAGTCAGTTGCAATCTGCCAGCTTTGCCATGCATGTGTGAGCCGAGGTAAAAAAAGAAGTCATCCGGGCATGGGGGGCCAGTATACATATCTTAAGAACAGGCACATGGCACTGTGGACCTGGCACCAGATGGCAGCTAATGCCATAGTGGGGCATTCATCTTCATCATCAACCATACTGAGCAAGTTATCCCCTTCCATGAGTGTAAGACCAAGTAGAAATGTCTGCAGTAGTGATGAAATAACACCAGAGGATTACTACAGGCATGATGAGGGGGAGGATTATGATTTAGAAATCTTGTCACGTGGTGGTCAGAGTAGCAGTAGTGGTGGTGGTGGTTTTGGTGGTCAATGCACTATGTCTAGTGCAAGTAGTACATTGACCCCTGTACGTAAAACAGGGAAAATATCTTCATTTGTGGATTTGTCACCTGTGCACCCCTCTTCATTACACGTCCACATCCCACCCCTGGCCATTCGCAGAGCAGAGCCATTTGTCACACCCCGTGCAAAACGTGTAAGTCAGCCCACATTGGAGAGTGTTTTTGCCTGTAACCTCCTGCCTACCCACCTGCCCGAAGCATGTGACCTACACTGTGTAAGCCATGTGATGTGTGTAGGCTGCCTGTGAATTCTCACTGTGCCTTAAAGTGGAATAAGGCAGAGTGCACAACATAAAGTCATAATTACAATGCAAAGTGGTGAAGTGAGGGTTTAAAATGGGCACTTCGCATAGTGAGATACTAACGTGAAGTGGCCACTTCGCGTCCCTTTCGTGGGAGGAATTTTACTTCACTGCAACTCTAGCCATGCTACTTCATCAGACCCTCTTCCATATGCTGTGTTACCTGTAGTTACAAATTGGTACAATTTCTATAAATTTAAGTAGGTGCTTTTGTACTGTTTCCCAAGCTCTAGTTCTTGCTGCTGGGAGCTTTTGGGGATCATACAGTGGAGATCACAAAACAGAAGTTTTTGGTATAAATGGTCACAATAATCCAGGTTTGGTTATTGCAGAGGTTTTAGGTTTCCCAAATGGAACACTTGCAGGGATTTACAACCTTAAGACTGGAAAGGGATTGATGCCGAATACATGGTATGAGGGATTCATGAGATTAAAAAATGATGGGTATATAGGAGACACAATTTTGGCTATGTGGATTGAATGCATGGAAGGTTTTAAAGTGCCTAGAGGATGACCCAAGACCATGATTAAACTGTTTGCCTTACCAATGCAAGCATCCTAGAAACCTAACAAATAAATCTATTCCCAATCCCAAATAGGTCAGTAAAGCATTGCTGACTGAATGGTGTAGTACTTGGGAAAGGGAATATGAGGAGATTTATTTTTTATTCCCAAATCAGTCAACAAAGCAAGCACTTTATAGTAGTCATGACAAGTGTCAAAAATAAGGGCTGGTGCAAGTTTGAACCCCACTTGTTCATGCTAGCCTGCCTGTACACAGGCAAACCTGACAAATTTGTGAATTTTGATTTTCAGTTCACACCATAAAACATCACACCAGTAAAATTATTATACAGCACTATTTTACAGCATCAACCTGGTACAACCAAGTTCTACATAGAAACATAGATTTTGACAGCAGATAAGGACCGCTTGGCCCACCCAGTCTGCCCATTTCCCTACCTATTGGATAAGCTGCAGATCCTAGTTAACCAGCAGCCTACTTCTTCTTCCTACCCTCACCCCCTAGAATTGCCTTATGACTGTCCCATGCATGCTTGAATTCCACCACTGTTTTTGACTCACAACCTCCTCGAAGGCCATTCCATGCATCCACAACTCTCTATGGAAAAATACTTCCTTAAATTACCTCTGAGCCGCCCCTTCTATCTTCAAATTGTGCCCCTTGTTCTTGCACACCTCTTTTTGAAAGATGCTACCCTCTTGGACTTTGTTGATTCCCTTGAGATACTTGAAAGTTTCTATCATGTCCCCCTCTCTCCTTTCCTCGAGGCTATACATATTCAGCTCCTTAAGTCTCTCTTCATATGTCTTCCGGTGCAGGCCCTGCACCATTTTAGTTGCCCTCCTCTGGACAGCCTACATCCTGTCTATGTCCTTGCGGAGATTGGGTCTCCAGAACTGCACGCAGTACTCCAGATGGGATCTCACCAACTGTCTGTACAGAGGGATAATAACTTCCTGTTTTCTGCAATATATAACCAAGTTCTACCTGCTTCTACTTGATTTAAAAACCTACAAAAGCATTTTGCATTTTTGGAAAAGTACACGTAGTACTAGGAATGGTAAGTTTTGTAAGTAATGATAAGGCATGATGTTTATTTTACAATCTAGTACTTCAGTTTTCACCACTGCCACGGCACTCTTCATTTTATCGCCATGACGTGAGCTTTTTTTTTTTCTAAGCACAGTTTTCTACATGCTGAATAAAGCAAGTATATTTTATCATGAGGTAAGTAGCGTTTTGTTTTTAATGAAGTGTTTCTGATTTGGGTCATGTGCTACAGGACTGCAGATTAATTATTCCCCTGTCGGTTTACATGACAGTTTATTACCAGTAGTTCCATTTTCTTTTTGAAGGCTCATTTGCATTTTTCACAATTTTTGAAGGGCAGTTGAATACACTGAGAAGTTTTTCAGTGGGTAAATTTTGGTGTTTGCAGTGCAATCGAGGATAATATGAACTACTTTGCATAAGATTCCTCAGGAAATGGCTGTCATGTCAATAATCCAATAAGGCTGCTCCACCCCTAGACGTGCACTACACTTTGAAGATGAGAAATGGGGAGGGGGGCACAAAAACACACAGATTCTTGCAAATAATAGCAAGTGTTTTTTTAGTCCATCTTTCTGTTAGTGTATTAACCCTAAATTTCATCCCAAACATCCGTGCTTCTTCAGGAGTCCACCTCTGTATCTACAAACACACAGTAAATTAACCAAAATAGTTGCTTTTTGTCCAAAAGTATTCCAACATAAAGTTACAAAGCAGTTAAGTCACTAGTAAATTGCTGTATAGCTTACAGACTTTCAGTGTGTCCATGTCTTTTCAGAATGTTTAACCAATCATAGTGAATATATCTGTAAATATGACAAGATGATTTTTAGTTTATCACATTTTCCATATACTTCTTAATGCTCATTTAACTACACCCTGGTACACATGCTTAGTGGTACCCCCTACATCAAAATTCACCCAGTGAATTTGTGTAAAACAGCCCTGATGCTAATGCCATGTTAACAATTCTTCTCTAACATAGTATACCTGAGTGCCACATATTAATTTGTTCCATGTCTGATAATTGCCTCTGCTTAGGTTTCTATTCTTTGAGAACATAAAAAGGCATCTTTGATTAGAATATATTGTTGCCGTTTAGATCACTTTTTTCAGTGCTCATAATGCTGAATATGTAATCATAATTATACATACTTACAAAGACTCGTGAAACAGCACTTTCTGCTGCCATCAAGTCTGACTACAGCCAGACAGGCAGCATGCATCCTCTGCATCTTAAGCTTACCACCAGATGTGAGGATCTCCATATGTACACACTGGAGGTGAGAAGAGAAAGGGGGACATGCTTGAGACATACAAATACCACCACAGGATTTATAATGTAGACAGCAGAGATTTACTGCAGTTTAAGGAACTGGGAGGCAGCCATAGATAGGTAGCACACTCAGTAGCTTTTGCAGAGGTGCTGCCGGTCTATGACAGATGGAAGGTGAGGGTTCTCTGCACCATGACCTTTAACTCATGTTTGAGGGAATGGTACAGAGAGAAGAGTAAAAGTGAGCAAGAGTCCCAGCAACAACTTCAGTTTGACTTCAACGAGATTTGGTTCAGGTTCAACTCTTCAACCAATTCACTTTGCCTCCTAAAGTAGTAATTGGCATAGGGCATAAAAACACACTGCAGAAAAGGGGAAAAAAGCATTGAGGCCAGCAATTTTTTTTTTACCTTTGTTTTACCAGGATAGACCCGTTAAGCTGAAAGCTGTTTTACAGGTGCAACCTGGGAGCACAAGGAAGTTAAATGACTTGCTCAGGGTCACAGAGTATGCAAGTGTGGGCTGTGGGATTTAAACCCAAGTCTTCAACTTTGCAGCTCAGAGCCTTATACCATTCTGCTATACTGCCACCTTAATGGGCATGAATTACTATAGTTTATGTGTGGCAGGTGGTGTTGGAATGCCACAAGTGAGGATTACCACAGTGCTAAACACATATGACCGTTAAGCACCCCCATCAGAGCTAGAGGAATTCATAGTTTCTTTTGCTGATCTCAAAGCTCCCCCCACCATTCATGCCAATTACTATGTTAGTTCCACATAGGTTTTCAAAATAAATCCCCCCAAATGTATCCCAAAGAAAACTACAAGTACTATTGTACTATAAAAGGGCACTGCTTTGTTGACTTTACCTTCCCAAATTTGTATATTTACTTTTTAAACATTTTTTGTAAATATTTCTTAGCTTTTTTAAATATTTTGCTAACATGTAGTGTTAACAGCAACAGGAATTCTTAGTTTCCTTGGTGATCTCAAGGACCCCCTTCAAAAGTCCCTACTTTTTTAAATGTTTTTGTAAATATTTTTAAGTTTTTTCTTTTTTAATTTTGCAGCTCATTATACTTTAATATTCAGACTGTCAACAAACAATAAAAAAAAATGATATCCACAAAATGAAAACAATAAGGACAGAACCACAGACTATGAACTACAAAACAAAACCCTATCCTGTGTCCTGTCTCTCCCCCCTTCAACTTACCCCTCCACTCATCTTGCGCACCACCTATGGATAATCTCAGGTAGTCTCTCTATATGAAATGGCTGCAATCTGACCCCTCTGCTTCTCCTCCTTATGTACCATGTTAATACACCCGAGAGCCTCAGTTTGTACCATTTTTATTCACCTTTTTAATTCCACCCTCTAACTTCTCTTAATCTTTCTGCTTTGCAATTAGGGCTATGGTTTTAGTATGTTTTGAACTGTTTGGGATGAACTTAAGACTAGAACACTTTTTCAAACATATTTGCTGTACTTCCCTCCACTTATATCCTTAATCTGTTTGTATTGTACTTAATGTGTAACTGCTCTGTACTACCTCAATTGTTTTTTTTACCTAATTTCTGATGTGGAACCTCTGTAAATGAGCTGCCAGCTCAAAGGTACTGTAATCCTAGATCTAATAATAAAAATAAATAAATAAGAGAGAAAAGAAAACTTTGGTCACCAAACCCTCAACGGTCCTAGTGAGGCTAGGGAAGGGAAAGGACAATGCCTCTAGAAGGAAACGCGATGAGTAAACATTAATTAAAAATAAAATCATTGAGTAACGAAGGTCTGAAAATCCAACCAACAAGCCTGGAACTTACTACTGCCTGCATTAAAAGTTACTATAACTTTTTCTACACTTCAGGCAGTTCAACGCTCCTGCACCCAGCATCCAATTGCCCACCCAGTGGTGAATAAGAAGTAATTTACTAACAGAAGCTATAAGGCCCATATAGTATTTGTGTTTTGTGGTAGAAATAGCCAGTGGTGCAAGTGGCGGACAAGAAGTACAGGAACTCAAACACCGGCAAATATGAAATGCAGAATGAAGATCCTCCATCGAAAGGATAGCTGTGTCAAGACACATCTATCTGTTTAGACATGAGTAGATTCAGTTAGAGGCATTGAAGTATTTCTAGCAAAATTGCACTGTTGTACAACTCAAATGTTTTTATAGAAACTCTGATTTCAGATCACAGGCCCAGAAACTGTCATTATGTTGCTGGTTGAAGAATTCCAGTTCTAGTGTCAGTGGGAAGAAGTTCAGGAACTCCGTTCCTGCTTCAAAAAAAGTACAGGAACTGAGTTCCTGTGCATTCCTGTTCACTTTCATCACTGGAAATAGCTGAGTAGTCTCCCAACAAGCAAATATCTGGTATAAAATAATTTATTCAGTTCAAAAAGAGTTGAGACACTCTGCTGAACTAAGGATGGAAACTTCTTAGCCCTTGGACAGGCTCATAGTTTGTGGTACAGAGTGCCCAATTCACTGGCACGGTTATCACAATCTGGAGATGAGACGTTTCACATGTGATGGAGCTTTTACAAGGTGAGCTACAAATTGTATAATATATTATATTGCACTAACTGCAGACAATCTTGTTTAATGAATTTGTACATATTGTTCCATATAGTATTCCATTGCATAGCTGACCAATCTTTCTTTAAAGTACTCTGCCAATAATAGGCAATAGGGTAATCAGGTTACAGGCTTGTTGAATGACATCTTTATAAATAGAAGAGATAGGCCTCTTTCCAGAGGCACTGCCAACTAGAGTCTGATAAAAGGTTGTAGCTCCTTTGTGCCACGGAGGGGGACCAACACATCCTTTTATATAGTGAGCAACTTGTATGTATTTATAAAAGGTTAAGGGGTCCTTTGCGATTTCAAAAAGGTTCAGAATCTGGATCCACCACCAAGGGAAGCCCATGTAAGCCATGTTACATCACTCTCTGTTGGTAAGACTAACAGTTAATTTTGTCTCCCTGCAGCTACCCTACAGGGCAAATGTTGTAAACCCACCTTAGGGAGACCTCAGTTAGCACATGACCCTGCATATGCTTCTTAAGTATTACAGTGTTATAACGTTAACGGGATTCTTACAGCTTGTTATACAGCTTTATAACCTTTAATATAGTGTAATAAACTGCTTTTCCAATGCAGTGTGTTCTAAAGTTAAAACAATAAAAAAATGTTTACCCTCCCCCAAGAAAAGATTGGAGTGCTGCTACACAGAATGGAACAAGTTCAAGTACAAGTTTTCTGGGCAGCACAATCGTAAATAATCACAAATATATCTGTGAGACCCCATACAAAAACATTGTAAACTGTAGCCCCATGGCAGTTCAAAAAACAAAAGCTTTACCTATCATACTGTAAAATTAAATAACAGATCCCATCGACTGGGGACAAACCATAAAGTTGAAATAGCCAGCATATTAGTAAACAAGTCTTAAACTGGTAACAATATTGTTCAATACTCACTGCAGCATATCAAGTTTGATAGTCTTTAAACACATCCAGCATTGTGTTGCTCCCGAGGAATCAGCCTGTTTTGCTCTTGAAGAGGTCTGGAAAAAGTTTAGCAAGGTCCTTACCGGCTTGTTCTGTTGTATCGAAATGCTGGTAACCTAATGATGTGAAAACCTCCAGGCGAGCAGGGTAGAGTAGCTAATGCTTTATCTGAGCTGCCCACAGTTTGTTCAGAAATGGGCGATAAGCTGCCCTAGCTTGCCTTGCCTTGTGGGTCATGTCCAAGACTATGTGGAGTTTGCCACTGGGCCATGTAACAGCTGCCAATTTCCTCGTCTCCCAGAGAATGTGCTTCCTGATCCAGAAAGTTCAAGAGTTTAAAGATGATGGGACGAGGGGGGTTCCCTGGAGGTGGTTTGGCTCTCAGGGCCCAGTGCACCCTTTCAATAGCATAGTTAGGTCCATTCACTGAAGGGCTGATCACCTTCTGGCAGAATTTGTTTATGACTTCAATTGCATTAAGCCCTTCCTCACCCTCTTGGAGACCCAACAAAACCAAGTTGTTTCGACGTTTTCTACAATCTAAATCATCCAACTTAGACTGTATGGCAGTAACTGACTGTTTTAAATGGATAATCTCAGGGTCGATCCATTCATGGTGATCCTCCA
The DNA here is from genome assembly GCA_016271365.2 of Neoceratodus forsteri. Classification (NCBI taxonomy): domain Eukaryota; kingdom Metazoa; phylum Chordata; order Ceratodontiformes; family Ceratodontidae; genus Neoceratodus; species Neoceratodus forsteri. Next base: position 1,001,423,902 of record CM057450.1, read on the forward strand.
GTCATGAAATTTGTGCTTTGTTATCTGAGACCCTGCGAGATAAATCACTAAGGGATGGTTTGATTTACTTCATATCAGCTACCAAAGAAAAAATGGCCTCTTTGATCATGGATAAATCCCTGTATATTTGCGTAGGTAACAAGTCATGGGGATCAATTGAGTAAGGGTCTTCATAGATGCGCTGCAGCAGGGCCGCTTTGTCTCCAGACCGATCAGCTGCCCTCATTCTTCTTCAGACCCCTTTGATTTCTGCTCCTGCAAAGTAGGTATTTCCATCATGTTTGCTGCCATAGCCTTCAAGTTTGGCTCTCCTCTCCACCAATAATTATTTTAAGGCTGCAGAATTACAAAAGGGGAGAATTTTTAACAATGATATAGACGGACCAGCGGAGCTCCTAAAACTTGTTGCTAACCCAGTACTTGCATCATGTGACTCCAAGTTTTTTTTCTAATACATAGTGCTAAGAGTTATAGGAATTCTTAGTTTCCTTGGCTGTGCTCAAGCTCCCCCTGTAGTTTCTCCTTTTTATTTTTGTAAATATTTTTAAGTTTTTTCTTTTTTTATCTTTTCTGCTACCAGGTAGAGTTAAGAGCTATAGGAATTCTTTGTTTCCTTAGCTGCACTGAAGCCCCCCATAGTCTCTACTTTTTTTTTAATTTTTGTAAATATTTTTAATTTTTTCCCATTTTTGGTGTTGTTTTTATATTTAGTGCTAAGTTTACTGTAGCAGCTGCAGCTCAATGGCAGCATCATTTTGGTGTCCTCCCAGACTGCTGCCCATCCTTTGCTGCCTAAGATGACCATTGTTATCCTTTGCCAGTGCTGTGTCAGTGGTTTAGGTGACATCACAGGTCTGATTTAAGCATTTATTGTAACATGGCAAACAACATAAAAGGCAAATACATTAACATGATAGGACAAACTGCAGCACATGATCAAAGTTGGAGCAGGGATTAATAACTGGTAATGCCCACTCCAACTAGTAATCACGGGGGTCACTGGGTCAGGCTCTAGCACCACTAGCTGTCACAGCAGCAAACATAATACACATCGCGGTGAAGACGCAGGATCTCACTGCGCCGACACAAAGCCAAACAGTTCCAGTGAACAGAACTGTACAAACGGAAGCAACAACAACACAAGTATTCCCATGTTACAAATGCATTAATGCCCTCCAGAGTTGGCTTCTACTGGGGAATTAATGCATGGTTGGGTGGCTGTACTCACTCGGCCAAGGCCTCATGCCACAACCCCCAACCATGCATTAATTCCTCAGTAGAAGCCTCCTTCATCAGGCATTAATGCTTACCTGACCTTTTTGTAAGCATGTGAGGCTGAGGCAGAGTTGCACTGAGGCAGGTGACATTTGCCAGCTACTCAAATTAAGTTTGCTGGGGATGGCATGGTAACAATTGTTGTGCTATCCTCTGGAGGATTTCAGATGTAAAGGTGTGTCCAAATCCTTTCCCTGCTGGTGACAGCGCTGCTAGGAGTGCTGCCAGTGCCAGTGGGGGTGTGGAAAGAATTGCCTGCAGGAGGTATAGGGTTAGTTGATGACTCCTGTTGGGATTGGAAATAATCAAATGGCTAGACAAGCTGATGCATGGTAAATTCAGTTTCAGAAAGGCTAGGAATTCAATACTGCCTGGAACTAGCCTGGAGTGATATGGTGAGGCAATATCCCCTCCTGTGCTGAAACACCTTTTGGAAGCAACCGATGTTGAAGGACATCCCAAAAAGTGCAAAGCCACTTTAGCCAGTGCAGACCAAATCACTTTTCTGTCCTGCCAGAATTGATGGCATTAGTATTTTGGCTAGACAGTGTGTCTGCTAAATATGCCTCCATTATGCAGTCTGATGTCATGTCCGTGCCTTCATTCATAATGTCTGCACACGATGTTGGTATTGCCTGTCAAACAGTTCCCCTATGTCTTTCGTTGTGTCTCTGGGAATCAGATCATAATTATCTTCCTCTTCCCATCTGATTTCATCATCACTACCACCACTACCACACTGACACTGATGCCCCTGGTACTGGAAGCAAAAGATGTAGGCCCAAGAGGAGGAGGAGGAGGTTGCGATTTGGCTTCTGTACGTTGTCTGCTCTTCACTGTCTGAATTGACTGCAAGACTTTCTGTTTGACATAGTCAACGTGTGCAGGAGGAATGTACACATATTTTTTATCTGGGACCCAGTAATGCTGCCATGCTAAATTGGATGTCCAGTTGAAAACTTTGAAATCGTTCTTCAAGTTGTGTCAGAAACATGTCTGCCACTTCCAAAATAAGGACTGCATATGGCTTTGGATGCTGCTGAGATGATGAATTATTAGTGTCAACACCACCACCACAAGTACCACAGCCATGTCCAGAACTAGTACCCTGATCACCACTGTTTAAATCATTATCATCCCTTCCATCACCACTGATGCCACAACCACCACCATTTCTATCTGCACTACCACTGGCACCACTATGACTGTCCAAACTTTGTTGGGTTGTTGTTCTGGTAGATGTCATATAACGTTGTGTACATTGCTCAAGTAGACTCACCATTGGCAGGACCATGATAAAAGTAGCAGATTAAGCAGACAGATCTTTGGTGGCCTGTTTGTAAGGTCTCAGAAGTGGAACCAGCCTTTGCAGCACACACCACTGCACCCAGGTCAGGTATCCCTCACAAGGCACATTATCAAATTCCATAGTCCAGAGCACAGCTTTCTGTTTCACCAGTCTTTCCACCTTGTAAAAGACAAAGTTCCCCCGTGTCACCATGTCTTTAATCAAGGAGTGTTGTGGGACATCATGCTTCTGTTGGTAATGTCGGAGGAGCTCAGCATGTTTAGAGGAGCGATGCAAATAACCTTGTATAGTCCCTAATGGTATCCAGTGTGTCTTTTAACTGTGCATGTTTGTCAAGCACATAACTCACCACCAGATTCAGCGCATGTGCAAAGCAAGGTGCATGGCAGAAGCCCCCCATCATTCATGGTCTTCAGCATGTTACTACCACTGTCTGTCACAAACATTGTCACATTCTGGTTGTGAGGGTACATCTAGATATTCGGCATTCATTGTATGAAGCACAGAATGTTATCCCCACTGTGTTTCCCCTCCATGACTGACACATTAAATAAGTCACTCCCTATAGTTCTGTTCCTCTGTGCAGCTGTCTGCTTCATGATAACTCCTGCAGGGGCTGGTGTTGGTGGTGGAGGTGGGGCAGCGGTGGTGTTGCTGGTGCTTGACACAGCTCTTGAACCAGTTATTATTATAATAATAATAATAATAATCTTCATTTTTAATACACTTTTCAAAAAAATCACGGCTCAGAACAGTCTATAAAATACATCCAAGTAACACATCATAATAAATTAATATATTATTGCACTTAGGAGCATAGAGTAACACTGTGTTAAGAACAAATCCAAGCCAGACCGCTCCAAGTAAATCAAGGTAATTTAATGTGCAAGATACACAAAAGTACATACAGAGAACCAGCTGCTCATTGTTGGTAGTTGCTTCTCTGTATGTACCTTTCTATGCTCCTGGGTGCAGTAATAACTGGTTCACGTGTTTGTCCTGTTGGGGTTGAACCCTTTTACTTGCACTAACTTCACTACCTGTGCACAGTACTTTTTGGATAGGATGCTTGACACAACTGAATGATCAGTGAGACTCAGGAAGCTTTGGTTTGCAGTACTGCTCAGGATGCTACTAGTGAAATGCATATATCTCTCCCCCCCTGCTTCAGACAGATCATCATCTGCGTGCATATGGCTTCATACTTTGAAGGGAGAACATGCCAAGAAAACATAAAGTATGATGGAATGCTGCATTTGGGTTTCAGCTCAAATAAGAGGCCTAGAAAGCCAGTTTCTTCCACCATGGCTGCAGATCAAGTGCCATCATTGCACCTGTCAATAGAATGATTCACGTAGCAGCTGAATGAGTAGGTGGTATTTTTGTGCAGGCATGTAATGACTCCTGCAGTGTGATTTGTTTGGTGGTAATAAATTCTGGACTTGCACTGGTGCTGGTGCATCCACTACCATGACTATCCCTGCCTAGTGTTGGTGCCGGTGGTGGTGATATTATTAGTTGGAGCTTTGCTGTGGAAAGAGAGCCACTAGTGTCACTTGACTTTGACTGCTGCTGCCATGGAGGCTGCAGAATTTGAACAAATCATTTGATCCTGCCACACATACCTGGCTGCTGCTGCTAAGTCTGACCTTTGTGTGGATTGTGAAGGGATGTGACTGTTGCAAGATGCCATGTTGACACTTTAGATGATCAGGCAGAACACTGGTTCACAATGTTCATGTGGATTTACCCATGCTGATCTTTTTCTCACACGTATTGCAACATAAATCTGCTCTGAAAACATACCTCTTCAATCTTGCTTTCTCTGATGCTTTGTAATTTTGATGTTGATATTTATTAATTATTGATGGAGTTTTTAGCTGCTATTTTATCATTTACTGTGCAAGCGCTATGGTCCTTAGGTGAATAGCACTATTTTATAAATAAAGTTGCATTGCTTTGCTTTGCTTAGCTTATGATCTTAGTGGATTTGTGGAGTCATCTCTAAAATATTCCCATACTGCGGAACATCTCTTGGCTTTCTTAGCAATATGGCCACCAACCTGAGGGATCAGGAGGGCCTTAGAAGAACTAGAGTGACCACTGTGAGATTTTTTGCTCCTATCATGGGGGAGGAATGATGTGGCAGCTCCACATGATCACCAGAAGCAGGAGCAGGAGCAGTTAGCAGGAGCAGTAGACACACATTTATCAGGTGGGACTGCGAACTTGGCCTGAGATTTGGATTTCCCTGCTTCATCAGGTTGTTTTTGTTCTTTTCTGTTCTTCATTGTCTCTTTTACTTTCCAACTCTTGTCCTCCTGTACTGGTGGTGGTAGTGGCCTCCCTTCATCAGAATCACAGTCCTCATCAGAGAAGCTTGTAGAAACTGACAACAGACTTTCAACCTTCACTTCCTCTTTCTCTTCTCCTGCTTCCTTCTCCAAATGTTGCCTGCTTCTCCTCCACAACTTCTCTTTCCCCACCCGTCTCCACCATGCTCTCAACTGATGCTTCACCATTCCCATGCTATTTTTCTGCTGCCTCCTCCTTTTTCTGTGCTTCTGTGCTTCTGCTTCCCCTTCTGAATCACCAGAACTTCTCCTTCCTCTGACACACTTCCATATCCTCTTTCTCTGTGGCAGTCTCCTTTGTACCAGTGATGGACATGCTACTGGCTTTCCTTTGTAAAGCAGAGAGGGGTTGGTATACTATAAGCAGCACCTCACCTCTGTACGCCAACCAGTTATTTTTCCTCAAGTGACAGAATGACAGTAGTGTGAGACCCCTCCCCCCAATTCACTCCCTGATTTGTGGCCTATGGGTACACTTGGAGAAGAAGCATCATATAGTGACTCAAGCCAGCAGCTGCTTACTGGAAATTGCCCATGGTGCTCACCATGGTGCGGGCGTACAGGTTGTTGAGTTGGCACCCCACCTGGCACTGACAGCTGCTGTTGTGTGGTTCGCATAAGATGCACAGGTAGACGGCTCACCTGTACATATTCAGCATTGGATGGAGGAGCCTTGTGTGTTTCTGCTTTGCTCCAACTGTTTTCAGCAGCACCAGATTGCACCACTGGACACTGACTGTGACTGACTAGGATAGCTCCTGCTTACAGTCGGCATACAACCAGCTGACTGCTGCAGACAAACAAATTCCTATTACATGATCTACCCTAGTACGCCTCTCAGTCTCACACCCACCATCATCACCACTAATGGTACGAATATCACCACTCCCTGTGTCTGTCCTTTTCCCTTTAACATCCTCAGCATGTACATCACTCCCACCAAGGGCCACATGATTATGACTGCTACTTGCTGAATTGCTACTTGCTGTGGTGATGGGTACCATAGTGGAACCTTTCCCTGTGGCTCCTCCTCCTCCTCTCCCAATCCTCCCTGCTTCTCTTTCAGGATATCCTTGCTTAATTCTGATGGCAGTTACAGGCAGCTTACTGCAATCAGATAAAGCCTTTCTCAAAAAGGGGCTTACAGGCACCCACTGTGTGCCAAACTTGTTACAAAAACTACATTGCAATTGGGTAAAGTGTTTCACAAATGTTTCACGAGATTTGGGGGGCTCCGCCTCCAGCTCTCTCAGACAGACCAGGCACAGCACACACACTGCCTGTCTCAAAGACTAAGCTGCAACTGGATAAAGTGTTTCACAATATTTTTTTGTGGGGAGGGGCTCCAGCTCCCACAGGCAGACCAGCCATGGCACACACTACCTGTCACAAAGACTAAGCTGCAATTGCATAAAGTGTTTCACAAGATTTTTTGGGGGGACGTGGGGGGGGGGTTGGCTCCCTCAGGCAGGCCTGGCATGGCACACACACTGCCTGTCATGAAAACTAAGCTGCAACTGGATAAGGTGTTTCACAAGATATTTTTGGGATTGGTGGGCTCCAACTCCCATAGTCAAGCCAGACACAGCACACACTGCCTGTCATGAAGACTAAGCTGTAATTGAATAAAGTATTTCACAAGATTTTTTTGGTGGGGGCCAGACAAGCTGGAGCCTGGTGGCACTCTTTGTCTGAACCAGCAGCATAGCCATGGGCCACCCACAAACAATCACTAAAACTGCAATTTGATAAGGTTAAGAGTTGGGGCTTAGACACCCACCCAGTTAAAAAAAAAAGCACCTAGAATGTTGGTTTGGAAGATCTGAGTACAACAACAGCACAACTAGACTGTAACCGGGCAGGTAACATGTTATATGAACAAGTATTATTGAGTTTGTCAATATAAGCAACTCAATAATACCACTGACACTGTGAGCAAGTGGTGAAAAACATCGATATATCCTGTAGAGCAAGTATAGCAGGGAGCTACTTTCACTACTACAGGATATAGGATGTTGTGCGGCCAACCCCTGCTGAGCTGCCTATTTAGCATAGTGGTATAAGCCACCACTTGCGATGGTAGCAGACCCACGTTCGGGTCTGGTTTCAGTGGAAAGAATATTTTGCCTTTTTTGAGAAAAATCACATTCCCCTGGGTCTGAGCCCCCGTGGAGTTGATTAGTTTAAGTTTGGGAGTGCGGGGGGCATAGCCCCTGCATACAAATACTTATTTTTGTTGTTGTTTTCTTTGAACGTAGCAACAGTCGTTGCAATTTCAGTTGCCCTTTTGATGACAGGCTCTTCTTTAGTTGCTGTATGAGATTTGCAGTCTATCATATTCACCCTTATCACATAAAACCAGCAGGGCAAGCCTGGGGTCCCTCTCACATGCTAGTCTTCACAATGCTCTTCTTTTCCTTCCCTTTCACTGCCTAAAAAATCTGATCCTGGACTGCAGTGGCAACTTTAATTCCAAGAAACTGCTCTTAGAGTCTGTAGAAATTAATTTGTCTACCTTTTTGTGATGAAAAGACAGCACAGCACACTAGAGAGAGAGAGAGAGACATATCATACACAGAAAGTTCCTTGCTCCACACCAGAGCTACAATGGCACACAGAGCTACAGAACACTCAGTTTTGCCAAGATTCCACATCTCTGATTAGTTACTGAAGGTCAGGTGGCGGCCAGAAAGTGTTGCCCATGTTGAGTGTAATATAGCTGTGTCATGCCTTCCAAACAGCCAAAGTGAAGATGGCAGTCTTCTGACCATCTTCAGCCTGTGGCTTACTGAAGTTTGGCGGTTCTCTGGATACCCCTTGGCTTCCCGCTCACCCTTAGAGAGGAGGTTGGGCTACATTGGGAACTGGGGGGTCCACTTAGAAAGATAAAGGCCTATACAGAGGTGACGGCCTGCATCAATCCAGAAGGAAAACCACAGTCCTCAGTGGATGGTTTAAATGTTACTTTTATGAACATTTAAACTAGCCAAGCGGGGGTGGTAGAAGCAATCGGGGATGCAGAAACTGCACTCACACAGGCCAATTTATAAAGTAGGATTATCCCGAGGGGAGATGGACTCCAAAGAGTGCAAGTTAATCAAACTACCAAGGTGATAGTAAAGGGGAGAGGGGTGATAAGAAGCATTCAACAGACTAAGGGGAAGGAGGGGGAGCAAAATACAAAAAAGGGGGCAATAATCAAAGTGCTAGCAAAATCTTGAAGGCCATGTGTGTTAATGCTAGAAGTCTGTGAAATAAGATCACAGACCTACAGGCCATTATGGCAAAGGATGATCTGGATATTGTGGCTATTACTGAGTCATGATGCACTAACGAACTTGATTAGGACATGGCCATACCAGGATACACTCTGTTCGGAAAAGACAGGGTGGGAACGGAAGGAGGGGGTGCAGTGCTTTGTGTCAAGGAATGCATAAAAGCAACAGAGATACAGGGAATGCAGGAGGGGCAGAGGTACTGTGGGTAACCCTTGAGTCAGAAAATAGAGCTGCTATCTGCACGGGTGTGAACTACAGACCTTTGGCACAGGAAGAGGATTTAGATAAATTAGAAAGCAATGGGCAAAATGGCTGAAAAAGGGGAGGTGTTGCTACTGGGGGACTTTAATCTGACAGCTGTAGACTGGAGCTTCCCAACTACAATATCAACAAGGAGCAGTGACATCCTAGACTCCCTGCAGGGGGCATTCCTTGGGCAATTACTCAGTGAACTCACTCGTGATGGTGCAGTACTGGCCCTGGTTCTCACTGACAGGGACAGTTTTGCAGACATCAAGGTGGGTAGCCATCTAGGGACCAGCAATCACTGTACAGTGTGATTCAACATAAGGACACCTCAGGAAACAAACCACACAAAGGTGAGGGTTCTGGACTACAGGAGGGAAGATTTTATAAAGATGAGTGAATGATTCAGAGGTGACCTAGTGGGGAAGAAGAACTGTGGACCAAACTGAAAGATGGCATAGTGAAGATAACAAACCAATGCATCAAGCATGTAAGCAAAAGCAAGAGGAAGAGGATACTGCTATGATTCTCGAAAAAACTTATCCAAGACGACTTGGACACTAATTACAATTGGATACAAAATCAGAGATGAAATTTAATGCTGACAAATGCTTGTTGATGCACATGGGAAGAAACAGTTCCATAGCCCAATACGAATTTGGACCCACAGTACTTCCTGAGTCAACATATGAGAAAGACCTTGGGGTCTTGGTTACTTTTGATCTTGACTCCCAACAAAAACATAACATAGTTATAGCTAATAGAGTAATAGAGTGTTGTGGTCCATAACGAGAAACATCACCTCTCAAAAAAATCAGTTTGACCTCACCTTGACTATGTGAGCCCTTTCTGGTGCCCCTACAAGACTGAGCAAATAAAACAACTTGAACAAGTTCAGCACAGGGCAACAAGGTACACAATATAGGAGACGAATCCTACAATCAAAGACTTGACCTGCTAAAACTTATGCCATTATCAGTTAGAAGATTGAGGGGTGACTTACATATGACGTATAAAACAACTTTGGATACTACTCTGTTAATTGACCTCAATGTAGAATTTAAATCTGATAGAACAGAGACTTGAGGTCAGCCACCATAAATAATGGGGAAACACCTTCTTACCACTAAAAGAATATTCTTTTTTTACCAATTGAGTGCTAAACATATGGAATGCTATATGCTTATGAATAATAGCTAGTAACTCTGAGATTGGACAACCACTTAGTAAGTATCGAGATGAAGCATTATTATTAGTAATAGTAGTAACAGAGCTAACTATCCCTCATCACTCTACCCCACTCACACCCCTCCACAGCACCTCCATCTTCTCCTACCTCAAAGGACTTTCATTTTTCCCCTGTCACAGCCCAGGAGGCATTCCGTGCCCTCAAATCCCTAAACCCACTCAAATCCAGTCCTGACAGGCTCAACCCACTCCCTCTGTAGATCTCTGCCCAGCCATAGCCCCCCCCATCACATCTTCTTAATCTCCCCTTCTCCCTTGGCTCCATCCCCCAGGCCTGGAAATCTGCAAAAGTTATTCCCTTCATAAAGATGGCAACTGGGCTCAAGCAGTAAACTACCTCCTCATCTCCCTACTTCCTGCCTTAGCCAAGCTTCAAGAATCCTTTGTCCTAACCAGACTCACTAATTTCCTCACCTCCTCAAACTCCCTGTCCCCATATCAGTCAGGTTTTAGAAAAAAAAATTCCACTGTATCCTCTTTACTCTGGATGGCAGATGCCACCCTCACTGGCATGGACCAAAGAGACCTTACTTCAATCATATTTATAGAACTTGCCAAGGCCTTCAACTCTGTCTCCCATCCACTCCTCACTAAACTAAAACTAGCTGGACTCTCCTCCCTAAGAGTCCAGTGGTTCTGCTCCTATCTTTCTGGCCGATTCCAATGCATCCAGACTGGCAATACTCTCTCCATCCTCCCTCCCAGTCATAACAGACATACCCCAAGGCTCTATCCTGGGTCCCATCCTCTTTTCCATCTTCTTTAATGATCTCAACCCTAATGTGCTCTCTTGGCCACATTTACCTCTATGCTGACAACACCATCCTCTACACTTCCGGTCCTTCAGCCTCCGAGGTAGCCTCCCTACAACAAGACGATTTCAATCACATCCTGAACTAGTTCCAGGACAAGCTAAAAGTAAACACAACTAAAATAGTCTCAATGAATTTTGGCACACCCAAAACCTAGCCAAGCTCCACACCTCCCCTTCTTCTCTACTCTTGACGGTACTACTTTAGACATAGTACTCACGTACAAGTACCTAGGAGTCTGGCTCGACAGCTGCCTTGACTTCACTACTCACATAAACCACATTCACTCTAAGCTCTGCCCCAAACTGGGAACACTGTACAGAAATAAATATGCCCTCTCCCTCTCTGTTCAACAGATCCTCCTCACCAGGACAATCCTTCCACTTTTCAATTATGGAGAGGTTGTATTTAGGTCTGCCTCTGCATCCACCTTTTCCAGACTGGATGTTCTTTTTTTAATCCCTTGTGTCACTTCGCCTTAAATGCCCCTCCCAGAACTCACCATTTCACTCTCTGCTCTTCCTTATCACTCTCCTTCCTATCCTCCCGTCATGACCATCACACCTCCATCATCTCTGCTAAGTATTGGTTCGACACACTCACTCCCTACCTATCCTCTCTTCAATCGCCTGTCCCTCACACTTCCTATTACCTCCAAACATGGGACCCTCGCTCCTTCACCCTTCCTCAATCTCACTGCAACTCAGGCAAAGCAGCTTTCTCTTTCCACTTCCCTAATTTGTGGAACTCACTCCATATGCTTCCATTGGTAAACCTATTCAAAAGAACCCTTTTGCACTTGCCACTTCCACCATGCTCATGCCCTCAATTTGTCTAACCCACTGCTGGAATTCCATGACCCCTAGAATTTTGTCATAAAAATGTACCTCCCTGACCCCTGCTCCCTATATGAGCCCCTATAGCTTGTAACAACTGCTCATCCTGCACTGCATTTTTTGAGCCTCCTACTAGGTGGTAATACTTGCTTCGTTGATGCTGCTGCTTGATGTATTTGTAAGCCTGTACTTTGCATTTGCCTCCACCAGGAAAATCCTTGTATTTTGTTCCTTGAAACTGCAATGTCACTGTATGTCTATTTGCACCTTGTTACTCATATCTGCCTTGTACACAGGCTTGTCTTAAAACCCATTCTTCAGCCTTGTAATCTCATGTATTGTATTTTTGCCTGTCTCACTATATACTGCCTATCACCATGTATTTGATGTAATCTGTACTTCCAATTCCACCCCCGGTCGCACCTGGAAACAAGCTTTGGCTCAGTGTGCTAATCCTGGTTACCAACTTCTAAGTAAAATAGACAAATAAAATTAATGAAACTATGGGCCCATGGATTTCTCAGCTCCTCAAGAACTTAGTATGAAAAGGTAAAGGCTGAAAGGATAGCATTCAGAAGGTACTGTAGAGATGCAGAGGGAGGAGGATATGGAGGTGTATCAGCAAAAACAGAGGGAAGCAGGGAAAGAAGTAAGGAGCACAAAGGCATAAACTGAAGAAAGAATAGCTCAGGCAGTGTCAAAAGGAGACAAGATATTTTTAGGTATGTAAGTGAAAAAAGGAAGACAAAGGGAGGGATTATAAGGTTTAAGAGGGAGGGGGACTATACAGAGGGGGACCAGGAAAGGGCAGACATCTTGACCAAATACTTCTGCTCAGTGATCACAGTGGAAGGGAAAGGTGAAGGGGAGGCACAGCAAAAAGGCAACAGAAGATTGAAAGGGAAAGGGAGAAAAGTAGACATTAGTCCTCTTTCTGAGGAGAGAGTGCTGAAACACTCGATAACTTAAAAGTGGACAAAGCTGTGGGGCCAGACGGCGTACACCCAATGGCATTGAGGGAGCTCAGCTAAGTATTGGCTGTACCTCTGACAGTCCTATTTAACAGATCACTGGAGACTGGCGAAATCTTAGAGAACTGGAGGAAAACAGTGTGGTTCCACTACACAGCAAAATCTGGTCAGACCCAACATGGCTGCTGTGCATTAACATGAAACAAAGTTTTAGCTTTGTTTTTTTCTTTTGTTACAGAAGTCCTTCAAAAATGTAATGCTTTAATTGATATAATCTACTTTAGCTGGTTGTGATGTTGAAGTGTGGTGTTTTACATTTTAGGGGTGCAACTGCAGAGCTACTTTGTCCATTATGCATAGGTTTAGGTACACCACCTGGTTATTGATGGTTTGGAAGGCATACATTGATGTGTGACTACTGTTATATTGTATATGGGGATATCCACAGCTTTACAGCAGCAGCAACACAAACCTACTCCCTCAGACAGACTTGCAAATCTGCCTCATTCAAGTCCCCATATACGATATTACAATAGTCATACACTGATGTATGTACACTTTACCATCAGAGGTCAAGCCCTGCAAAACATTGATAACCAGGTGATGTTGCACCAAAAGCTGTACATACTGGAACAATAGCAATGAAGTTTGACCCCTAAAATGTATCACATCACACCGTCCAGAGATGGTCCTGATACTCCCACCATTCCTCTGTTCTCAGTCACTGCTTCTGGGACACCACTTATCACCTGCCTATAATAGTTCTATAAGCAGGGGTGTCACAAAGTCTGTGCCCAGGTTTCCAAGAGTTATCCTGCTTTGTGCATGCATTGGCAATGTGACCTCCTTACCCTTCCCCACATGGTCCTTATAGTAATAATCCTAGGGGCTGTGGCTCTTTGAGGTTGCAAGTGCTCTGGCTACAGTTGATAAACCAAACACAACACTCCAGTGTTTCAGGCATGAAGCATTTTGTTCATTAAGATTCTAGATTGGTTGCCTTCTCCTGACCTCTCTTGTACCGTGTCATTGATGGAAGATCAACTGGATCAGATCACCCACATAAATTATAGTGAGCTGTCCATGGGGGACCCCACGAAGCTGCCCATGGGGGACCCCCCGGCATCGAGAAGGATGAGCTCTGGGTTGGGGTCACCTATTTCTTCTCAGATAAGAAGGAGGAGATGATCAACAACAGGGTGACAACCCAGTCGAGTGTGAAATTTGACCAGAAGACAGATGCATGGAGAAAAAATATGCAACTGCATCACCAACACAGGCTTCTAGAATACCTCAAAAAAGATAAACTTTATAGAGACTTCCAGTTCTCTAATGGCATGCTAGGCACATGCCAGGTGTACACATGATCAAAAATGTCCTAAGTTTATATATTTTATTTTTTCCCTATGCTTTTGTAAATGCTCTATCAAAGTAGCCTCTGTTCAAACTTGCCAAGGGAAGCGGAGTAACTGCCTCAAGGAATATGCTGAGTCCATTGAGCAGACAGGTCAGTGGAATGTGGACTGCTGATAAAATTACTCCTGGAAAGGCTTAGCTGGGTGCCCTGCTGAAGATAACTGTGAGGGCTGATCAGAGGGCTGAGCCCTAGACATGGACACCTCTCCTGAGGTCAATTCTCCTACCTGTTACTAAGTCCAGTCCCAGTTCTAGACTAGTGTGCAGCTATGGGGCTTAGACATCTGTGCTTCTACTTAGGGGCTAATGTGTCACCAAACACAGAAGGAATCGAGACTGGAATGGCAATTTCTTCTACGTTTGGCTGCACATAAACACGGGCAAAAGCAATCAGCTGTTCTGCATAGATGGCACTCTCACTGGAGTGCAAAAAAGTGTTTTCTCTGTAGAACAGCTACATCACTCATAATAAGCTGAGTGATAACATCTGAAGTGTTTTTTTAAATAAAAAAGTGGCACATTGATTCATGGTTTCACTGCCTAACAAAAAGTAGCATCCGCATGTTAGATTTTTCAGCACAGTTGTGTATATCACTGTCAGGTAAACACAAATTAAATCAATCAAGAAGATTAATTCAGATTTCCGGGAGATAAATCCCCTTTCTTCTTGTATAGCCATGTATGCTATATATTTAAAACTACTCTGTTTCATGAACACAAACATATACAATACAAAAAATAAAACAGGGACTGCTGCTTTCTTTTACAAAACTTGCTCATCCTGGCAAGCCTCTGAAAGAGTCGTCAATTGTCACTGTGGAGATTTATTTTTAAATCACCCTGTCAGACTCTGATTCTTCATATGTTTTTCTTTTGGATTTTGTCAGTGTGTGTGTAGTAAAACATAGAACCTTTACATAAATAGTGCCATGCCCCACCAAAAAAGCAAAGAGGGCTTTTGCACTGTGATGCAGGGGCGGTGCTCTTTGAAGGCTGGCTAAAACTTAAAATAGTCACAAAAATTCAAGTGTGGAGAACATTCAGGCTAGTCTGTGACCATACAGTGTAACTGAGTAATGTAATGCATAAATGCAAATCCACAACCAAGGCTATATTTAAAAAAAAAAACAAGTTCAGTGTGTGAGACTTTGGCATGTGATTACTATGAGACTGACTCCTAGGCAAGAGTGCTAGCAACTGGACCTCAGTGACATACAGTATAACAGTTAATAATAATGAATAGATACTTAAAATACAACACACTTGAAGGTAGTTTAATAAAGGAATAATGCACGACAGGGTGTCTCGTGCTGGGATAACATCACGCCTGGGGTGATTAAGAACAAGGCTGCAGGCTGACTGTGACTAATCACCCCAGAAGTGACATTATCCCAGCATGACACACACACCCTAGAGTGCATTATTCCTATTAAACAATGGCTCATTTAAAAAAAAGTGAGAAACAAATATTACAACTTTTATTTAGGCTGCATTTTCCTGTTATTTTCCGAAAGGATAGGTGTACTTACAGAAAAAATTGTGCAATTATTTGTACTGTCTAATAGATGGAGCTGTTGTTTTTACTTATTACTTGTTCTGTCCCAGCCCCGGTTTTGCTTCTTACTGTCTAGTTAGAAGAAAATATTACATTTACATTTTTATGAAGTTTGTAGGTTATTGCCAGTTGTCAGCATGACTGGCTTAAGCTCGCTGTTTCAGTTTGAGGATTAAAATTAAGCAATAAGGCATGACAGGGTGTGGTATATCATGGGATATCGTTACGCCTCGGGTGGTTGAGGCGTCCAACTGTCCAAGAAGTGATGATATCCCATGATATACCACACCCTGAAGTGCCTTATTGCTATTATGAACTGGATCAATTGATATTTTATACATTTAATGTAAAAAAAATTAAGTTTTAAAATATTTTAATACTGTTTTTATATGAGTGTAGGTAGACATTTAAAAAAAGTTTGTGTATGTCATGTTTTGGGCAGTAGGTGGTGCTGTTTTCCTTTGTTGTTACCTATCAGCATGGTGTGCTGCTGTTTGTACCAGCCATTGTTGTGTACTGTTCCACACAGTTAGTCTCCCCATCAATTGCTGAGTTTATTTTGGATTTGGAAAGAAGGAAGGAGTAATCTGGTAAGTCTAGCAAGAGCTGGTGGTCTGCAAAATGTCAAATACGCTGGTTAAACATTGGAGCGCTGTTCTGGAGCACCCATCCTTACAAACTGAGTGTCAGTAAATGCAGCTAAAAGTAGTAGTGATTGAGCTGTGGGGTAAAGGGAAGGGGAGCAGCCGTTCACTAAATAAACCAGAGGAGCTTGCACTTGCTACAAGCGGCTGGAATCTGTCATTGTGTAATCTGCAAGAGGAGCCGGTGGGTTGAGGTGGCATTAGCGTGGTAGTCGGCAGCGGTTTCTTTCAGTCAGCAGGAGAGAGGAATAGTTGCAGCTCGTGAGGAGCTGTTGTTTCTGTACTGCAGTACATGGCGCTCTGAAGGAGAGCGAGAGTTTTCTTTTTCCTGTGGAGAGCAGGTACTGTGGGTAAATTGTAGAGGGGGGGGATAATTGTCAAAGTTTCGGTTTTTGTTTTCGTAGTGGGTGACTGCAAACTGTGGGAGATGGGAAACATTGCACTTAGTGTAAGAAGGCTGGTGGCAGGAGCTTTTTTGAAGCCGTGACGATGTCGCCCGATATCATCACGTCTTCAAAAACTTCTCGGCCAATCAGCTTTCTCCATTTATGATGTCCAGTTCATAATTAAATTTTTATACTGAGCGGGAATGGGGTGGCAACCTGGTTCCGGTTTCTCGGATTGTTATCGGGTCACTCGGTATTTTATTCGGCTTAAAAACGAAGAAACACTGGACATAATTTTGATATGTGTAGCAGCTTGCTGAAAAAAGTAGAGTAAGTGTTCCTTTTCTAGTTTTAGTCAAAATCTAAAGCCGTCAGGCCTCCGTCCTGCTTTTAAACAAAACGTTTTTTGTTGTTTTTTTTAGTTTGAATGTCACACAGTCAGCAGCCTGCATCGTCTCACTCGTTTATTTGGTGGTCCATTGCTGTTTTGGTTCTCCCAGTACTTTTGTACTGGGAGATGAAATATGAAAGGACTGTGAGGGAAAAATGGGAGTGTGTTCTATGAGAAGCATCGTCAGTGTGTTGATGGAGGGTGGGGAGCGTACATTGTCAGCACTCGGCTGAGCTGCAAAGCGGGAAGCGGTGAAGCTGCTTGTAGGCAGTGGAATATTTTTTTTTCTTTTCAGTGTGGTCTTAAGTGTGCTGGCACTAGAGCCATGATGTTATGCCAGGATAACATCACGGCTCCAGTGCCAGCTTGACCAATCAGAGGCCAACATTTTTTCTTTGCCATTGTATAATCTTTGATTACTTTGCATGCTCATTAATAAGACCATCCCTGTGCAGAGCCTGGCATATCTGTAGAACTCAGTGGTATTTGAAAGGTTCACACATAGACTGTCAGGTGTGTTAGTGGAATATAATAAACTACCTATACAGCCAAATCAAAACAGCCCTAGCAGAGAACATGGGGAGGGGGAAAGATGTGTCTGCTTCCATGACAACACTGTTACTCAATATCCACTAACTGTAAAACAAAACATAACATTTCCTTTATAAGCACTCAAAAGCTGTGGATTCTGTTTCAGATCTTTTTCCCCATTATTTTTTCTACTGTTATGTGATGTAAGTGGTCCATATAAAAATAGTGTGGTATTGCATTCAATCACACCCAGCACGCTGTTTTGCTGCTGTCCCTGAGATTCTGGGATTAGAAGCATTGCAGAATTCTTTCATACTCATCAAATTACTTTTGAGCTGCTCTGTGTGTAGTCAAAAAAATGTTTTGGAGAGAGTTTGAAGGCTTACACCTACCTTGTTCATGATGTGGGTTTAAAAAGATGTTGAAAATACAGGGTCTGAATCTGGAAAAATACCAGTAGTAAATGTATAAGAAAATATTCAAGAATTTCAACATTGCTTCATAACTTTCTTTTTTTCTAGAGATTTTAACCCCAAATTTTCAACATAGTCTTCAGGCCTAGATATTCAAAATGTGCCCGGAATGGGTGCAAGTGGTTGCTCCACACAACTGGGATAAGTCGGAGCACAAAAGTGCCATATTCAAATGAGATGCACAATCGTGCATCTCATCTGAATATAGCAAAAGATCAGGGCAGCACAAATGGGGGCCGCTGAAGATGTGCCACCACATCTCCTTATGTGGTCTGAATGCCTGGAATGGGGATGCATGGCGCAACTTAGGGATGCGCCGAGTGCAAATTTCAAATATTCAGACTGCAACATGCAAATGGGGCCATTAGGCATGCAAGGTCCAAAGGGGCCATTGGCATGTCATTATGGCCCCATTTGCACGCCCTGTGCAGGGATGGGCCTGGCAGGATGCACCAGGCACCCTGCAAGTACATACCAGCACATAGTCCCTGCTAGTCTAGTGTCCCCCTTCCCTGCCCCGAATCCAGATCAAATCAAAATACATATGTTAAACCTTCCCTGGTAGTCTAGTGGCACCCCCTCCCTTCCCCAATACCCATCTGTACTGTAGAAATGTTAATTCAAACAACCTTGCTAGACCAGTGGCCCCCCCTCCTGTCCCTGACCCGATCATAGGGTAAAAATAAAATCCCAGTATCCCTGGTGGTCCAGTGGACCTTCCACCCACTGAGGTGACTGCACCCCACCCTACTCACCCAACTCAGCATGGCCAGTTGGCCACGGAGCCAGCGGGCAGCACATCCCTCCATACACCACCATGGCTGCCTGCCGACCGAGCTATCCATGGATGACAGCTTACTGTACACCTAAAACCCCATTGGTAGGCATTGTCAATAGATGGGCTTTGCAGGGTCTACTGTAAGCATTCATTCACAACTTTGTGAATGACACAAAGTCATGAATGAAGGCGTACAGTACACGCTGCAAGCCCATTAATCGACAGTGTCTACCAGTGGACTTCTAGGTGTACAGTAGGTTGTCATTCACTGACAGCTCAGTCAGCGGGCAGCTGTGGCAGTGTGTGGAGGGATGTGCTGCTCACCAGCTCTGTGGACAACTGACCATGCTGGGTTGGGGGGAACGAGGTGGGGGTGTGCTCACCTCAGTGGGGGGGTCCACTGGACAACCAGGGATACTGGGATTTTATTATGACCCTATGATCTGGTTCAGGGATGGGAAGGGGGTCCACTAGAGTACCAGGGATGAGCAAAACTTTATTTTATTACTCACATTGGGGTTCAGGGAGGGGAGGGAGCATTATATTACCAGGATCATGTGGGGATCTGTCTTATTTCACAGTCGGGGATGGGAGGGGGGTACCACTGGACTACCGGGCAAGTTTTGATTACATTTCTCGAAGTTCGGATGGGGTACGTAGATGGGAGATAGCCATCCAGGGGCTGGTGGCTGCTGTGTGGTGCTGTGCTGTGCAGTACAACAGCCCGCAGTGGGTGACTACCAGTTAGACATGTGTTCTACATGCCTAACTTTGTGTGGCACATCTCCGAGATGCGCGGGCACATGCACTGCACATCCTGGCCAAATATTACAATGTGCTGCATATACGTGGGAATGCCCCCTTCAGATGCACCACATACATTATATTTGTGCTGTGGTGCATCCAGAATTGCACGGTGCATCCTTTCCTTTTGAAAATGGCCCAGGGGTGTACTTCGGGGGATGTGCCGGCACAAGTCAGTTGCACCAGGTGTATCTCCTTTAAACATCTAAGCCAGCATTGCCACACCTCACGAATGCAGTAGGTGAAAATGTTCAAATCTCAGCCAAAGCATCATTTTGCACCACAAGTATGAAGACATTTTGCCCAGGACTTGAGAAGTTTCACAGGCATCAAAGTTTGGCAAGGGGCAGGATGCCTGCATTATCAAGATGACTTGTGAAGTTGCTCCAACAAGCCAGCTTCTCCTTTGCAAAGGAAAAGGTGGCACTGCTGAGTGGCATATCTGGGAGCAGGATTGCAAGGGGTTAACTTGTATACAGTCAGCCAGCTTCAATGGAACAGGCTGCTTAGTGCAGCTTGAGTGGGCTGTCAAAGGAGTCTGTGTTTTATTTTTAATTTTTTTTTTGTAGGTGAGCTGGGACCAGGACTGCAAGAGGTTAACTTGCAGACAGTCAGTTAACTCCAGTTGGTGTTGATGCTGATTCCCCACTCCTTTCTTTCTCCAGGTACTGTAGTTGAGGTGTGTTCCATACCTCCCATTTCTGAGCTTGTAGCTCCATTTAATCATGTGTCCCATGTGTTGAGGCGCAGCATCTCTCATTTTCTCACATATCAGATATCAAATGTGCCCCGCATTTCAGTGTGTGACAGAAGATTGTGAGGCATGGCTTGTCATGAAGCTAAATTCACAGAATCCATAGGAATCCTTGGGAGGTCCACCGCTTTGCTGAAAGTCGCACAGTTAACCAGGGGTAGTGGTGGGATTTGAACCTAAAACCCCACAGTCATTGACTCCAGGTTCACCATTTTTGCACTAGAAATTACATGGTGTCTCAGTAACATCAATGACCCTTTTTTTAATTAAATGCATAAGACTTATTTTTGGATGTTTTAGGGGAGGATTTTTTTACTCTGAATAGCACAGCTCAGCATACCTATCAACTGTCACACAATATGAGGTACATCACTCATTTTACCTCTCAGAAACCTTCTGTCCCACATGGAGAAGGCAGTATTCCACATTGCTCAATGAGATTTTAAAGCATAAATTCATAATAATCTATGATGTTCAGTAATCAGCAAACATAATAATCATCAGTTCATTGGTTTCTATTGGGTTTTGAGCTTGCAGTCTCATGTCTGATCATATGTCACTGAGAGGTATACAGCTTAGATGTAGTATTTCCCTTTTAGTGGGTTCTTGCTTTTGCTTGAATAAAAAAAAACTGAGATCATAAGATACAGAATAAGTTGGAGGGAGCAGATAGGAGCATTCCCTCTGGGATGAAGCATTGTTGGAAGTTGCAGGTCTATCTAAAAACAAACCTCACTGAAAGACTAACTAGAGGGCATAATTATCAGCCAAAAGGAGAGTCATATAAAACAACAAGGAGGGACTTGTGATTTAACCAAAAGATGGTGGATGCTAGGAATGCACTTCCAGCTGATGTTGTTGGGGCACCAAGTATGACATATTTCAAGCAAAGATTAGATAAACACATGGGAAATAAAATCTGGAATCATCACCACTGATATGTGGCAGGTCTCACATGACTAGTGGCTGCTGCTTGACCTGGTACAAATACCTATGAACCTATGAAATCTCACTTTCAAGAAGTCAGGCAATACTTTCTCTGGCTATTGCACTTGTATCTGTTTTTCTTTTCTTCAAAGATAGCTCAGTGTGCATTAAAAAGAGGTTTATAAAAGCAGCAGCAGCTGACAAACAAAGAATGTCTTATAGAGTGGTGCAGTCCAGTGGCTGTGGAGCAGCAGTTTTCCGGGAGACATTCTGGAGGATGCGGTGTTGTCCCATCTGCAGGCACCTCTCTGGGCTGAGGGAGGAGGTTGCTCATCTCCAGACTGAGTTGGCCAGGATTCAGGGGACCTCCTTTCCCACCCAGGGACCACCAGGGCCACCATCGCTGCCTCAGAGGTTGCCAAGAAAAAGGAGTGGTTGGACCACAGTGGACTCAGGGAGGGTGAGGGTGGTGTAACAGAGGCACATCCCTCCAGTTATAGCTCTCCATAATTCATATGCCATTCTGGCAGAGTATGTTTCCTCTATGGAGGCACCCACAGTGGAGACCAAGGAGGATGCAGGGAACCTCCACAAAGGAGACTCACAGGAGGGTGGCATGGGAACGCACAGGGGAAGAAAACAACTTCTGGTGGGGGACTCAACTGTTAGGAGGGTAGAACTGGGGGAGGGAGGGGAGAGGGAGGTAAGATGCCTGCCTGGCAGCATGGCCTGGAGGGACAGGGAGCAAATCCTAAGGATTGCGGGAGTAGCTGCATGGGGGAGGGAGCCGGATGTCATTATCCACCTAGGGACAAATGACCTGGCTGGAAAAGGGATCAGAGAAGTGCAGGAGGAGTTTGTGGAGTTGGGAAGGGGCCTTAAACAAGTACCACGCACAGTAACCTTCTCGGGGGTGCTGTCTGTCTATGGTATGGGTAAGGTTAGGGTGATCTGCACCATGGGATTCAAACAGTGGTTGAAAAACTGGTACAGAGCTCAGGGTTTGGGCTTCATTGGGGACTGGGGGTCCACCTGGAGGGACACAGGCCTATACTGGCATGATGGTCTGCATCTGTCCAGGAGGGGAACCAGGATCCTAGGTGATAGGGTTAAATGCTTCATTGGTAAGCATTTAAACTAGCCGGGGGGGGCACTGAAAAGGAGAAGGAAAATCCTAGCCCCCCCCACCCGAAAAAATCAGGGTAGTTAGTGAGGTAAACACCAAGATAGAGAAATCGATAGGGAGAAGGGCACGGGGTAAATGGAGAAAAAGATAAAGGCAGTAAGGACAGGGATGGGGCAAAAAGGGATAAGGCCATTGTGATAGATCCCTGTAGCCCCCCAACCCATTTGTAGGAGACATTGTGCAGAGAGGCGCTGTTTCTTTTCTAAAAAGTCTGTTGCAACAGCATTTCTTGTTTTTTGCTATACTATCCTATTCTAGCCTGTAGGCTGGCCAGCTACTCTTCTTATTTCTCTATTTTTCTCTTTTCTTTTTCTGTTTCTCTCACATTGTCTGCTTGCCATTGGGAGTACCCCCACCCCATTTTGATAAGTATTTCCAACTTTAGGTTTGCTTAAACCCTGGCTATTGTTTGTAATGTCATTTACATTAGGGAATGGGCTACATGAGATAGAAAGTGTAAGCGAGTTGCGTGATGCTGCAAACTGCATGAAGCTGCGAGAGGCCCATACACCTCAGAGCTGCTGCTGAAGCTGTGCAGTACGGAGCTCCATGATATACCCAGAAAGTGGCTCTCTCCCTGGTATTATTAACACAGGTTTGTGTTTAGTGCAGTGAAGGGCATATTTTAAGTAAATCCCACACAGGTTGTTTAATGAAAGCCAGGTCATGCCATATCTAATAAAGAGAGAGAGAGTAAAAGTTCTCTCTTGCCATTCCTGTCCCATTCATGCTGACTTTAAAAGCATGAGTGTCACGGAGCTCTGAACAACCTTTTGAACCCTGACTAAAGGTATTTGTAGCAGTGACAGTCAGGCAGAATCACCAAACTGTTTAGTACAATACCTTCTTGGTTTTCTTTCACTCCGTGACACTCCTGTCCCTTTAGGTATTCCTAGCTCACTGGTATTTCTAGCTTGTAAAGCAACACATTTGCTGTATAGTCAAAATAGAAGTGCAGGAAAGTGAGTAAGGAGTGCTTCTCACTTTTCTTTGCAGCCCAAAATGCAGCTGTTGTGCCTTACATTCCCTTATGCTACCTGAATGAAAAGCAACAGTAAAACTTTTGATTTTAAGCAGTTCAGCATGCCTTGGCCTTTGTGTGTTTTACCTGCATGCCAGATTGTGCGCAGACCTTGCATGCAGGGTGAAACAAGGCCACTATTGTTGTTTCAATGCTAATATTTTGGTGCAATATTACCTTAAGGAAATAAAAGCCTCCTGTTATTGTTTTTGTTGCAAAGCACACACAGTTATTTCTTTTGACTGCAAGCATTATTTTCTGAGGCTACAAGCCTGGTATAGCTTCTAGAAATGCAAACCAAACTTACCTTAGCAACCAAGCAGTCTTTCTCCTTAGGAACCTCTTACTGTCAATCACAACTGTATGGGTGGAGCATCTTGACCCATTCTAAGGGGAATAGTTTTATTTAAGCACTTTAAACATTACTAATCAACAATACAATCTGAATTTGAATTTCTTTGCATTGTGAGTTTAGTAAATATATTTTTTTAATTATTTTAGAGCAGAACAAATGTTGTATTAGTTCAGGAGGTGGGGTTATGCATCATGTAATTTTTTTCTGCATATATATTCTGGGTGAATGCTGTAGTAATCAGATCAGTTCAGTCTGAGGGCAGGTTGAAGACACAGAGGGTGGGACTGCTGCTGTCTAAGTCCTAGCTGTGTACTTTTGTGTACTGTTGAGTACTGCTGTTTATTTTGCTTGTATTTATTTGCAAGATTTTTTTCCCATTTCTTTAATAAATACACACTTTTGTGTGTTTGAATCCCTCTTTGTGGTCTTGTGTCTCTTCATCCCACGTGCCTCTACCACAGTGGTGTTAGAAGTGGGATTTGGTGGTCCAAGCCTAGTGGGGGACGCCATTCTGGGATATCTGCCTAGATATCTGCTGAGACACATAGGAAGGATATCATGGCTGAGAAAACAGTGAAGACGGAATTGGAGGAGCCTGTGGATACCAATGTCACTGGTGTCCTAACACAATCCAGATGGGAGCAGACTGAGGGAGCATTGGTACCTGGTCTAAACCCCGGAGCCCAGCCCAAGATGAAGCTAGAGCAACCTGCAAGGACATACTTTTCCAATAATGGAGAAGAAGAAGAGGAAGCCTCGGAGAAATCACCCACTGACATTATCGACCTCCTCAGATGGTTGGCAATCCAACAATTGGAGATGGAGTGACAGCGGGAGAAGGACCTCTGAGAAAGAGAAGTGGAAAGGTGGTGGCAGGACCAGCAATGGGCAGAGACGCTGAGAGCACTTCAAACCATTGGCGCTGGCACAAGTAACACTGGACAAGACACTGGCCCAAAAGACTTTAAATTAACTAAAATGGCCCCCACAGATGAGATAGGGGCTTATTTAGCAACTTTTGAGAGTATAGCCAGAGCATGTGGGTGGCCCCAGACACAATGGGGGTGTTCAACGTGCCCCTCATCTTACTGGTAAAGCCCAATTAGCCTATTCTAACATGGACCCCAGGCATGCAGAAAACTATGAACAAGTAAAAAAGGAAATATTAAGAAGGTATGATATAAATACAGAGACATACAGGCAAAGGTTCCATTCTCTGTGATATCAACCATCATATACCCCTAGAGAGACCTTTATAAGACTGAGGGAACTATGCCATAAGCGGTTGTAGCCAGAGGAAAGATCCAGTACTAAGGTAGTTGAGGTTCTGGTTGTGGAACAGTTTTTATAGATTCTTCCAAATAAGGTACAAATCTGGATGAGGGAGCATAACCCTGAATCTGCAAAGATTGCTATTACCCTGGCTGAAGATTTTTTATCAGCCAGGCCCTTAAATACAAAGACCTACCAAGAAGAATCTGCTCCAACCTAAGCAACTTCCAAATATGCTCCTACCCCTACTCCATCAATTGCTGGGAAGGGCCAATCTAGAAGTGAAGCTAAAAGTGGAAAAGGTGGGAGAACCTTCCCCGCTAATATTGTGTATCATCATTGTTTTGGCAAGGGGCATATAGCCAGATATTGTCCGAAAAGAAAAACTGATGCAGCCCAGCTTGCTTTATTGACTGCCAGATATAATATGGTAGATATTCCTGTCAATAACCATCATGTATTGGGACTTTTGGATACTGGTAGCAAGCATACCCTGATTTGGCCTGAATTGTTAAACCCTACCAAGGAACCCAGAGAACCTGTAGACGTGGTCTGTATCCATAGGAACATGCACAGTTATGCCACGGTTCATGGACATGACTGTAAAAGACCAAACCTCCACTGTGCGTGCTGGCCTGGTTCCAAATTTGCCAGTATCAATTATTGAGACAGAGAGAGAGAGAGAGAGAGAAAGCATCCAAAGCTTCCTTAAATCAAGGAGGTTATTTACTAGACTACACTGAATTGAATTGTTACTTTTTGGACCTGTGTAAGTAATAGTATTAGTTCTCTGTTTTGGGGGTTGACTTTTTGTAGTTTAACTTTAATTTGCCAGGGAGGAACTGTAGCTGGGAGATATTTGCACTCATTTGTGACTAGACCTGTTACTTAACCTCTGTGAAATAGGTGTCTGAAAGGAAGACGCTCCCCGGGGTGGAGGGTCAGAGTTGTAGTTGATTGTTTCTGGAGGGCACAGGAATGTCAGCATACCAGAGTATACAATCTACAGGAAGGGCAAGGAGGAAAGAAGAGGAGGAGGAGTAGCTCTCTATGTAAGGGAAGGGATCAAAGCAACAGAACTAAAGGGTAAACAGGGAGGAGAGGAGGTACTGTGGGTCAGCCTGGAGACTGGAAATGGCATCACAATCCACACAGGGGTTGTATACAAACCCCTGTCTCAGGGGGAGGAAATGGACAAGGGACTGATAGAAGGCAACCTTAGGATGGCAGAAAAAGGGGCAATATTGCTGATAGGGGACCTGAATATGCCAGATGTTAACTGGAGCACCTTTGCTGCAGCCACATCCAAGAGCAGGGCCATTCCCGATGTCCTACAGGGGGCATGCATCAGACAGCTAGTTTTGGAACCCACTCAAAAGGAAGCAATCTTAGACCTGGTACTCTCAAATGGGGACAGGAGACAGGATCTCTGATCTTGAAGTGGGTAGCCATCCGGGAACAAGTGATCACCAAATGGTGTGGGTCATGATAAACTTAGCTGTAGATTCAAACCATACAAAAGTGAAGGTACTGGACTTCAGGAGGGCTGATTTTGTCAAAATGGGAGAGCGCCTTAGAAAAGCACTAGCAAACAGGCAAGAAGGTGGGGTAGAACAACAATGGGGAAACATCAAAACCACCATCACAGAGGCAACAAGACTTTGTGTGAAGCAAATAAACAAATCAAAATGAAAGAAAAAAACACTGTGGTTCTCAAAAGAAGTGGCGGGGAAGGTTAGGGAGAAAAAGGTAGCATTCAGGAAGTATAAGGAAACACAGAAGGAGCTGGACAAAGAACTGTACCAGTTAAAGCAGAAGGAAGTGGGGAAGGCAGTCAGAATAGCAAAGGCCCTAACTGAGGAAAAGATAGCCAACTCGGTTAAGAAGGGGGATAAACCTTTTATAGGTACATTAAGGAGCAAAGAAAGACTAAGGCAGGGATACTGAGGCTGAATAAAGAGGAAGGTGGTTGGGCAGTGAGCAACAGTGAAAAAGAAGGGATACTGAATGAGTACTTCTGCTCAGTATTCACAATGGAAAAGCAGAGGCAGATACCTAATCCAGTCAATAGAAGCACTGTGGATGGGGGGGGGGTTGATATTGGTCCTTTCACAGAAGAAAGGGTTCTGAAAGAACTCTTAAAACTGAAGGTGGATAAAGCATTGGGGCCTGATGGGATTCACCCCAGAATTCTAAAAGAACTAAGGGAAGAACTAGTAACACCACTGACTACCCTTTTTAATAAATCATGGGAGGATAGTGTGGTACCTGAGGATTGGAGGAGGGCAGATGTGATTCTTCTTCACAGAAGTGGGAGCAAGACAGAGGCAGGAAGCTACAGACCCGTCAGTTTGACCTCAGTGGTAGGGAAAACAATGGAATAACTTCTGAAGGAAAGAATTGTTGAGTACCTAGAGGCCAGTGGGGCAAAGGAGCCAAGGCTGCATGGATTCATATCAGGAAGGTCATGTCAGACAAATCTAATTGATTTCTTTGACTGGGTGACCAAAGTAGTAGACCAGGGAGGGGCTGTGGAAATGTCCTACCTAGACTTTAGCAAGACATTTGACACAGTCCCACACAAAAGATTAATAAACTAATTAGCCAGCCTGGGAGTAGGTCCCAGGGTGGTAGCCTGGGTAAAACACTGGCTAGACAACAGGACACAGAGGGTAATAGTAAATGGAGTCCCTAGTGAAGAAAGAGGGGTTACTAGTGGGGTACCACAGGGTTCAGTATGGGGGCCGGTCCTTTTTAATGTCTTTATAAGTGACATTGCAGAGGGACTAGAAGGAAAAGTATGTCTCTTTGCAGATGACACAAAGATCAGTAACAGGGTTGATATGCAAGGTGGGGTGAAAATGATGAAAAGGGGCTTGGCAAGGTTGGAGGAATGATCAAATACATGGCAGCTTAGAGTCAACACAAAGAAGTGCAAAGCAATGCACCTGGAAAACAAAAACACAATGGGGGCTGAGATACTGACAACAACATAAATGGAAAGGGACATGGGGGTAGTCATATCAGATGACCTAAAGGTGGGCCAGCAATGTGAGAAGGCAGTAAGAAGGGCTGGGGGATACTGTGATGCAAAAGGAGAGACATCATCAGTTGAAAACAGGAAATTGTTGACTCTCTGTACAGACAGTTGGTAAGACCACATCTGGAGTACTGTGTTCAGTTCTGGAGACCCCATCTCCGAAAAGACGTAGACAGGGTGGAGGCTGTGCAGAGGAGGGCAACCAAAATGGTGCAGGGTCTGCACCAGAAGACATATGAAGAAAGACTAAAGGAGTTTAAGATGTATAGCCTCAAGGAAAGGAGGGAGGGGGGGACATGACAGAAACTTTCAAATACCTCAAGGGAATCAACAAACTCCAAGAGGATAGCATCTTTTAGGAAAAAGAGATGTGCAAGAACAAGGGGACACAATTTGAAGATAGAGGGGGGATGACTCAGAGGTAATGTGAAGAAGTGTTTCTTCACAGAGATGGTTGTAGATGCATGGAACAGCCTTCCTGAGGAGGTTGTATAGTCAAAAACAGTTGAGGAATTCAAGAATGCATGGGACAGACATAAGGGAATTCTAGTGGGGGGTAGGCAGAAGTAGGCTGTTGGTTAACTAGGATCTGCAGCTTATCTGTTAGGTAGGGAAATGGGCAGACTATGTGGGCCAAGCAGTCCTTATCTGCCATTAAATTCTATGTTTCTATTGGTCATGACTTTACAAACTTTGAGACCATGCTGTCTAAAAATCACCAGGACATTGCAGCAGTAACAACAAGGGTCTAAATCTGACAAGAAAAGCTTTTAGGAGAGACATTCCCTTTTGATGAGGACATCATAGAATCACCGGGAAAGTCTAGAAAGACCAAAAGGGAAAAGTGAAGATTGAAAACTTTATGGACTAACAATAATAAGGGATTTGACAAAGTACCTGTAGTGTTGAATGTGACAAAAGATGATATAACCAATGGCCAAAAATGTGATCCTACTCTAACCCTCTTATTTCTACAGGTTGGTAAGATGGTACCAAAAGGTGCCCCTGAGATGATATTGCAAAATGATGTCTTATATAGGAGGTGTTGTAACCCAAAAACAGGAGAGATAGTTGACCAACTGATTGTTCCAGAGAAATATAGAAATCAGCTACTATTTTTGGAACATGATTTATCATGCTCCGGATATGCTGGTAGAGATTGTACCCTGGCTAGGTTACTCCAGAGACTTTTTTGACCATACATATATGAGCATGTTGCAGAGTACTGTAAATCTTGTGAGGCTTGCCAAAAAGTAGCCCAGATAGGAAAGAGGGACATGGTTCCATTAGAGACCCTACCCCTGGTATCCCAACCTTTTGAAAAAATGGCCATGGATATTGTTGGCCCCATTGAGAAAAGTGTCAAGGGGAACAGATTACTTCTCATGGTATGCGACTACGCTACACAATATCCTGAGGCTGTACCCCTACTTTCCATCGCAACAGAAAAGATAGCTGTAGAACTGGTTAAGATCTTCAGTAGGATGGGCATTCCAAAAGAAATATTGACTGATTGGGGCAGTAATTTTAATTCAGCCTTGTTAAGAGAACTGTACCATCTATTGGGAGTGGTAGTGGTTTGAACATCTCCATACCATCCCAAGACAGATGGTCTCATTGAGAGATTTAACCAGACTTTGAAGTGTATGTTATGCAAATCCCTACAGGATGAAGGGAAGAAATGGGATAATTTTCTCCCCTTCTCCTTTTTGCCTATTGAGAGGTTCCCCAGGCTTCAACGGGGTATTCCCTCCTTAAATTGTTGTAGGGCCTCTCCATGTTATCAAAGAGTATTGTGAGGAAAGGACCAGTCCAGGAAATACTAGTTTTACTGAATACATGGTTACCCTGAGGAAAAGACTGGCTAAATACGCTGAGATGGCTCATAAAACTGCCAGTCAGGCTCAGCACAAACAGAAGTTGTATTATTACCAGAAAGTTGCTGAAAATAATTTCAAGTGGGAGAGAAGGTACTTTTGTTATTATCTACTCTGAAAACAAACTACTGATGAAGTGGCAAGGGCTCTATAAGATACTGAGATTGGTAGGTACTGTGACATATGAGATACAGACACTAGAGAAATGCCCTGGCAAGAAGATCTATCATGCCAACTTATTGAAAAGATGGTAGGATAAATCTGAGCCAGTGGTAAGACTTCTGATTGCTCCAGAAAAAGAGGAATCAGGTCTGGAGGTAGCTTATAGCCGGCTGGATGAAGAGCTACAAACAGGAATAGATGAATTATGTATTAACCCCTATTGAGAAGTCTCCAAAAGAGATGATTTGTTACAGGTCTCGCAGCAGTTTAGTGAATCTATAACTAAAGTACCTGGGAGAGCCACAGGGGTTGAACATCATATACATACTTCTTCTTCTCCCATACAGCAGAGACCTTACCATCTCCCTGAGTGGGTTAGGTCCCAAGTCCAGCAAGAAATACAGAAAATGAGATTACTGGGTATTATTGAGCATTCAAAGAGTTCCTGGACCTCCCCCATTGTAGTAGTATTCAAGAAAGAGGGAGGAATTTGATTATGCCTGGACTTCAGGAAACTGAACCAGGTATCACAATTTGACGGGTACCCCATGCCTTGAGTCAATGATTTGATTGACCATATAGGGAATGCCAACTATAGTTCAACCCTTGATCTAACCAAAGGATATTGGCAGATTCCTTTGAGTCAATCATCTCATGAAAAGACTGCATTCAGTAACCCAATGGGTCTCTTTCAGTTCATAACCATGCCCTTTGGCTTGCACGGGGCACTGACCACTTTACAAAGGTTCATGGACCAACTGGCAGAACTCAGAGGGTGGTGTCAGGGATTTATTCCTCCAGCCCAGTCATGTGGGGTACCTCAGAGTTCAGTATTGTCCCCCGGGTTGTTCGCAGTGTACATGGTACCCCTCAGAGACATTGTAAGAAGGTATGGGCTGAGGTTTCACTGCTATGCTGATGATACCCAGCTCTACCTGTCTTTCATACCCAACCAGGATAGAGCTCTCTCAGTATTTAACAACTGCCTCACTGAAATCCAGGGTTGGATGAATTCGAGCTGGCTGAGGTTGAACTCAGAAAAGACTGAGGTGATGGTCATGGACCCGGGTCACTGAATAGAGGGGTTGGGAGTGTAGGTGATTTTTGATAATGGGCTGACACTGCGATTGCAGGTGTTGGCAGTTGTCAAATCCTCTTTTTATCATCTGAGGAACATCTCCAGGATTAAGCGCCTAATTCCGCCCAGTGATCTTCCTACACTGGTCTGCACCTTTATGACCTTGTGCCTTAATTAATGCAACTCCCTTTATCTAGGAATGCCTGGGGTTGATATCTGCTGCTTGCAGCTGGTGCAGAATGATGCAGCCTGGTTACTGATGGGAACTTCCCGGACCTGTCACATCTCTCTGGTGCTGCACGAGCTGCGCTGGCTGCTAGTGCAGTTGTAGATCACCTTTAAAGTCGGACTTCTGACTTATAAAGCTCTACACAGACAGGGCCCGGACTACCTGAAAGAGCTTCTGGTTGCTTACTGCCCTGGGCGATTGCTCCACTTAGCTGATGAGGGGTTGCTAGAGATTCCAAGGGTTTCTTTAAAATCTTTGGGGGCCTGTGCATTTATGTACAAGTCCCCAGCCCTGTGGAATTCTCGACCCTGTCAGCTCCGGGAGTGCTCGACCATGGAGGGATTTAAACAGGCCCTAAAAACCCATTTGTGGCATCTAGCCTACCCTTCGTGACTTTACTTGGAGTCTGAATTTTATGAGACTCTATATTTAACTGTCTTTTACTGCACTCTGCTTTATCTTATTGATAAGGTGCCTTGATTTTTTTGAAAGGTGCCTTATAAATAAAGTATTATTATCATTATTATTTTATTATTATTAACTGCTAGCCCCTCATGCTTCCTTTTCAGCTGCCTATCTGGATGATGTAGTTGGTTTTAGTCCAGATTGGCAGGCACACTTGGAACATCTTACAGCTATTTTTAAGACCATTAGTGGGGTTGGGTTGACCGTTAACCTAAGTAAGTGTGCCATAGCCATGAGAAAGACCAAATATCTAGGGTTTATCCTTAGTAATGGTCAGGTGAAGCCAGAAATGTCAAAGGTCAAGGCAGTAGCACAATGTTCAACACCCCAGACAAAGAAACAAGTACGATCATTCTTGGGTCTTGCTAGTTATTACCAGAGGGTCATACCAAACTTTGCCTCTCTAGCATCTCCTCTCTCTGACCTTACTAAAAAGAGATGGGGAAACATGGTAAAATGGACCCCTGAATGCAAACAACCTTTTCAAGCTATTAAAATAGCCCTATGTGAGGGGCGTGGTTTGACCGCCGATCATGATGGCCACCTGAACCGCTAGCTCCGTCCCCAGATAATATAATCCATTTGCAATCGCGGTCATACTGTGCGCTAGGCTTCCCCAAAAACCTCCAGATATACCACAAACTCGGTCCCTTGTTTTTTGCGGGTTCAATTGCATTTAGTGACTCAGCACATCATGGTAAGGCGCTGACCCCTATGCAACTCACCCAGGAGCCGAGAAGGCCTAGGCAGCACCGTCTCCACATCGGGATCCTTACCGGCCAGTTCCCTGTGGCAGCATAACAATGCATCGTGGGCGTCTAAATTGAAAGGAGGCAGCGCTGCTAAACAAATACCACTTAAGATCAAGCAATCATATGGCCCAGGCTTTAGGATGGCTTCTTCTAGCCTAGACATGTCAGATCAAAGTACTGCCCTAGTGGATGGCCCTAATCCTCAGGTGGATGTTGGCAGCTCACTGCAATGCATCACAACCATGTTAGAAACCTTACTTACCAGGGTAGGCATGATTTCTGCCACATTGTCGGGCATGGTTGCAAAGGTGAAGGTGCTCAGCGATAAGTTGAATGTTACAGATCAGCGTACGGAGGATTTAGAGGCTGGGCAGGCTAAAATAGTGCAACTTATGAGGGAACAAGATGCTAAATTAGCTATACTATGGAAACGTGTGGAAGATCAGGAGAACCGCAGGCAAAGGAACAACATTAGGATCCTTGGGGTTCCAGAAGGTGCTGAGGGTAAAAACACAGAGAGGTTCCTCAATGAAGAAATTCCCAAGATGCTAGGGGAGCGATGTCATGGCCCAGTGGAGGTGGAGAGGGCACATTGCATCCCAGGAGGACCGTGGCCTAACAGTTCCTTTCCCAGGCCTCTTATTGCCTACCTCCTGTGATATTCCATGAAAGAGAGAGTCCTGAATGCTGCAAGAGATAAAGGGGTAATAATATTGCATGGGGAAAAAATTCCTTCTTTCAAGACTTTTCTGCAGAGGTTGCCGTTCAAAGAAAAACCTTTTTGCCCCTAAAAAAATACTGGCTCACACAGTTTCAAATATGGGTTCAGGAATTTGTCTTACCTACATGTATCTAAGGAAGGCAGGGAAATCGTGGTGGAAACACCCCAAGAAGTGGAGAGCTGGGCCTCAAGATACTGGCCTAAAATCCTCCCCCTGCATACCACATCCCCCAAGAAACTTTGGTCGCTGGGTATCCACAACAAGGAAAGAAGGAACCGTACGTCTAGGGACAATTACTGGGAAGACTACAACTCACAACTGCCTATCCCTGCCTTAAATGTTTCCCCAGGTCCTCGGCCCATAGTAAACCTTCAGAACTGGGACATAACGTTATCCCCCTAAGAATGGGGCAGGCGGAGCAACTTTCACCACCTTTGGCGCAACGAGGACCCAAACAAGCTGCTCGCGTATGCCAGCGTTCTCCTTCCAAAGGCCCCGGGACAGCCCCACCCACGAAGCAGACCAGGGATGACTACTCAGTACAGGAACACTCGGACTTGCATGATATTCCAGATGAGCTGCTAATAGAAGTTGCCGAATCTACCTCCTGGGCCAATCTCTCACCAGATATAGCGAGTTGTCAGGACTTTCCCAATGCACCAGTTAAGCCAGGCCTGCTAACCTTTGCACAGGCAGTGTTCCAGGATCCCACCACAACTGCAACGAGCTCCGACACAATAGGGGCACCAACCCCCAATGACTGAGTATACTATGCCTACAGAAAGTGATGTCTGATGTTTGTCACTCCCTATCTTTGGGTACTCAGACCCAGGGTAATATGTCACAGGGACCACTCGATTTATATGGGCCCTTCTGCCTCATTCTCCCTGGTTGGATACCAGGCAATTTACATATTTAATCTGTTCACATTCATAGACCCCCCCTCCGCCCTATAGTGGCCTTCGTCTACCAGTCTGGCATTTACCACTGACCTGATGTAAGGGGACCCCCAGGTAAACATGGTATGGTGCCATAATACAAGGGCAGATCAAAGTAGCCTATACCACAGTGCACAGATAAGCCAGTTATACCTTGTGTGAGCACAGGGCATTATCTGACCCCCACCCCCGCCTGAGCGCACTGGTTATGTACCCTCCTTCTTATTCGTTAAGCTGGGGACCGAGTTTATCGGTTAGCATTGTTAGTTGATCTTTTTGTGTGCTCATCCATCCCCATTAGGGTGAACGGTCAGTGCAGTTGAGTGCTCCACCTCAGTATAGAGGAAGTTTGCACCTCGCATTTCCACCTAGTCACCTCTAGATTTGTAATTATTTACATATTGAAAATTGTTTGTTTTGTAGTAGTTATAATAAGTACTGAATTCTATCTAGTTAGGCATATTCTAGAGTTATCACCTTATCTTTTAAAAAAAATTGATCATTGCCTTTTTTCTTTTGCACCAGGTTAATATCTGTATCCACGTTAAGTGATTGGACTCTTCCATCCTTCTACTCTGCTCTTCCTTTTCTACTTCCACAGTACCAAGCAATCCTTTCACTCCTGCATCTTTTTCTCCCTTGGACTTGGGTGGTAAGTACCGATTACAACACTCCTGGGCTGTAAACATGGCACAGTCTGCCATCACAGGCATTACACTTGTGTCATGGAATGTGAAGGGTCTAAACCACCCAGTTAAGCGATCCATGGTCCTTAGACACCTCCACTCCTTGCTCACCTCACTGCAAGGACTGTACAGTGGCTTAGGAAAGCCTGGGTTGGTACGGTTATATCTAGCTCAGCATCAACTAAATCTAAAGGGGTCGCTATCCTACTCAAGAAATCACGCACATGGATGCAGGAACAAGCAGTTTCGGATGCTCAAGGCCGCTGGTTGGCAGTGCATTTCTCATACCCAGGAGGCCATGCCATATTGGTGCCCATATATGGTCCCAACACGGACAATCCAGAGATCTTATTAGACCTCAACAAACCAATAGAAACCCTGGCCTTATCATGCCCACAGATCCCAATTATAATTAGAGGGGACTTCAATCTCTCCTTAGATATATTTCTTGATTAGTCATCACCAACCCCGCAAACGCACCCCAAGTCAATCTCGGTCTTACAGGGAGGAATGGAGGAATGGGGCATGACTGATATATGGTGCAGAGACCATCCTTCAGGACAAGACTATTCCTTCTCTACTGCACATGCCTCAAGTAGTAGGATAGATTTCTGGCTCACTAATATGCATGCAGCCATGGATATCACCTGCACTGCAGTGCATAACATCCTTGTCTTGGACCACTCTCCAGTGTCCTGCCTGTATGCTCCCTCAGGCCAAGGCAGATCGGGCACCGGATGGAGATGTAATCCCCTACTCCTTAAAGATCCAAAGTTTCTAGCCATGGTGCGGGAGACCGCTAGGACTATTTTTCTCTGATCCAGGCCTCAGACACTTCTGCTGCTACTGTGTGGGAGGCCTTTAAGGCTGTACTGTGGGGGCAAATCATTGCCTACACAGTGCACCAGAATAAACAGGTGAGATCTGAATTAAATGATTTGCAAGCCAAACTCTCTGCTTTAGAAACTAGATTCGGGACCCTCAATAATCAAGCACCAGACCCTCTACTCCTGCGGGAAATTGTTGGCCTCAAATATCATATCAACACGATGCTGCAGCAAAAAGCAGAATGGGCCCTAATTCGGTCTAAGCATGGCTATTGGGAGGGTGGCGAAAAAGAGGGGAAACTCCTGGCCTTTCAATTAAGGAAACAACAAGCTATCTCTAGGATACATGCCCTCAAGACCTCGAGTGGCAGTGTTGTCACAGGCCCAAAACAAATCAATGAGTGTATGCAACACTTTTATCAGCAACTATACCAGTCACACAACACTTGGGAACCCAACCAAATGCAACGGAAACTGTCAATGTTCTGTGCTGGGTCAACATACTGCAACTGACAGATGTAATGCAACAGGCTCTAGACAAGCCCTTCTCAAAAGAAGAGCTGCTGACTGCCCTCGGCCAGCTGGCCAAGGGTAAAGGTCCAGGGCCGGACGACATGACCACTGAACGTTACCAAGCTATCAGCACCCAGATCTGTTCCCCTCTTCTCTTGGCATTGCAGGAGGCTCATGTATCTGGCGTTCTTTCCCCTTCTATGCGAGAAGCATTAATCACCTTACTTCCAAAAAAGTCAGATGACCACCAAAATTGCGTCAACTTCTGGCCCATTTCTCTCATATTGGTAGATTGCAAAATAGCAGCCAAAATGCTTGCCATCCACCTGGCGGACATTATACCCTCTCTTATACACCCCTCCCAAGTCGGATTTGATAAAGGAAGGGGGTAGTGGACAATATCAGATTGGTCCTAAATCTCAAGTGGCTTGCAATGCAATCAAAAACTCCCATGGCAGTTATGGAGGTGGACTTTTCCAAAGCATTTGACTCCATAGAATGGCCCTATCTCCATGAGATATTCCGGCTCTATGGGTTTGGCCCATACTTCAGGCACTGGATACTGGTGTTATACAATGGCCCAGTAGCTAAAATCCTGACAAACAAGGATATACTGTATCTCCACCCTACTGTCTGCAATGAGGCACCAGACAAGACTGCCCTCTCTCCCCTCTGCTCTTCCTGCTGGTTCTGGATCCACCTACTCGGAAACTGCAGGCAACCAAAGACATTAAAGTCATACAGGTGGGTCATAGCACCTTTCTGACTGCCTTATATGCTGATGATCTCCTACTAACTATGGCACAGCCTAAGGACTCACTCCTTCATGTACTCCGAATTCTGAGGCTTTTTGCTCAATTATCTGGCCTAAATATAAACCAAAAGAAGACCAGTGTTGCCCCCTTAATGTGGCTTGCACATCATTATGTATGCAGGAACTAGAACTGGCTTGGGCTCCACATAGCTTCTCATATCTGGGCATTAAACTCCCATTTAACTGGCAATTACTACCACAAGAGAACTTTGGCCCCCTAATAAAATCACTAACGACTGAAATTAGTAGATGGCGACGACTCAACCTCCCCCTCCTAGGAAAGGTAGCGGCTATCCGGATGTTATTACTGCCTAAGGTGGCATATCTCCTTAATAATCTCCCTTCCCAGCAAGATATTCCAGTCCTTAGATAACCTGATATCCTTCCTTCTATGGGAGGGCAAGGCTCCCCGCTGGAGCTGCAGCAAGTTGAGGGCCCACTGGACTAGAGGAGGTTTGAGCCTCCCATGGCTACAGGGGTATCACTGGGCTTATACAGCTGCACAAGCCACTAGATGGTTTGTCCCCTCACCCTATGGGATGACACAGTGGGTCCACCTGGAGGCCCAACTGATGCAGGAAACCCCTTTAAGTTCTCTGCTTACAAGGACCCCATAGACCATAGCAAGTTCACACCAGTTATGGCCAAGACCACAAGGGTCTGGTTCAAACTTAGGGCAGCATCCTATACCAACAAAGCAGTGAGCCCCATCCCACTCTGATATATGGCCCCCTGGCATAACCAGCTTCTTCTGGTAGCCGACAAACCATTTCAGGGGGATGTCTGGAAGACCAAAGGAATTCTCACTATCCATGACCTTTTTATGGCCAACTCTGACACCATGATGTCATTTGAGCAACTCAAAGCTCGGTATTCCCTGCAGCCTCATGACTTCTGGAGATACCTGCAGATACATAGCGTGGCCCAGACTCTCAGCAAAAAGTAAGAATCTGACCCTAAATGGCACTGGTTGACCTCCCTACACAAGAAAAATTCATCCCAATGTTTAGCAGGGAGTTTCTACAACACCTGGAGGGAGGCACAGCCAGACCACACTGAGTCACGCAGAGTCGCATGGAGTTCAGATCTCAAGACCCCTATCACCTCAGAAACCTGGACTAGATGTGTATATTTAGCCCACTCTGCATATACGGATGTTAAGAGCCACCTGATAATTGCTTCTCAGATGGCATCGTACCCCAACAGTTCTCCTCTCCTGGGGTATTCTTCCTCATGCAGAGTGCTGGCGTTGTAGGCATGACCTGGCTAATACCTTACATTTGTTGTGGGAATGCCCAGTCCTTGTCCCCTTCTGGTCTGGTATTGCCAGGGCCTGCTCCAAAGTACTAGATTCTACTGTGGATATTTCCAACCCTATGTTGCTACTTGGGGATTCTGACTTGGTGAACCACCTGTCTAAACCCCATCAAAAATGGCTTCTCGTGTCCCTTCTGGAGGCCAAGAGGCTTCTGCTTAGGTTCTGGAGATACACCTCCCCCCATCCCTTTCACTGTGGCGCTCTGTTTTAGCTAGACTCGCCACCTTTGAAAAACTCACCTATGGGAGCAAAGGTCAAATGGAGATACCTCCAAAATGGGAGCCTACTGTAATTCCCCTCTGTGTGATCACTCCCCTCCAGCAAACCCCCAGCCTGAGGATGGTCCCTGACTATATAAGGAGCCTAGAAGCCCCTCCCCCCTTGTAGGGTAACACCTGCTGATCCCTGCAGAATTCACAATGGGTGGATATAACCAAGTGTGCCCATGATATCTTCCCCTACTATGATACTCTGTCTCTACACGTTCTGTTTTCTTACCCTTCTTTGTAGGCTTTCTGGCCAACATTGGCAGCTAAGGGCTTATTTAGTCACCCGTATGGATGAGATTTCCAATCACTTATCAGTAAGACAGGTTGAAACTCATCAGGTAGTTATTCTAAGCCAAGTGTATAGTAGATATTGTATATTGGAAGAACTAGGGTAGAAAATCTAAATACATATCTGTTGTATGACATAGTTAGAGGATTGCTTGATCCTATATATTGTTTAGAATGTACTCATTGTTATGTTTCATCCTGTCGGTTAAGCATTTGTACACACACCTGGTGATATGGCTATATGATTTATGAATAACTAAATATAAATTATTCTATGATAAAAAATAAAATAGCCCTATGTTCATCTCCTGTCTTAAAGATCAATGGCAACCATTTTACACAGTTTAAAAAAGCCTAAAACCTCTGAATTCAAGTTCCTGTGTTATGAGTAGTGTTTCCTTACAATTTCATGCTATTTGGTTTTGTGGTTTTCTTTAAATCAGCATTTAATAATCTGTTCTACACTAACTGAAAACAGGCAGGCTGTTTCTATCCCTCTGACTAAGCTTGGGAGAGTAATGACATCATATGGGACTAGCTACAGCTTCAGCAGTGTAAGTACCTGCTTGACTGATCAGCTGTTAACTTCCCAATTAGAACAATATGTGAGGTAACTGTTTGCTGTCCAGGGTTTTTACAAAAAAGTATCTGGGGTTTGTTCAGTTGAATTAGCTGAAAATCCACATTTTGTCCTTCTAAAGAGCTGATCATTTGAGTTTCAGTGCTGAACTGAAGGGATATGCATTTGAGAAATCAACTTATCTGTACCACAGCTGCTAGCAGTTCTTTCTCATTAAAACTTTTTTTCCCTAGCTATATAACACTGGGTTGTTTATTTAATGGATATAAAATAAATCTAAAGTTTGTTAATTCATACAAGTAGTTTGATGTAGCCTCAATAAATGGGTACATGTAAGAACAATGTTTCTTTCTCTCAGATTGATGAACAGTTGCCTTCCACACTCTGCTATTTCAGGCACATATACAATACGAACTCACAAATTTCAGTTTGTTGATGGTTTCTGTGTGAAAATATAAAATGCATAACTAGAAACAGTGTATAGCATCCTGATGCCCCTTGTCTCCTGCACCATAGTTGAGGCAGCTGCACTCTGATGCCCTGTTCTCTGCCCCCACAAGCTCTCTGTCTCTTGCCCCACATACAAGGCCACTGCACCCTGCTGCCCACTGTCTTCTCCCACACAGTTGGGGTTTCTGCACCCTGTTGCCCACCATCAGCCTGAACAGTCAGGGCTGTTGCACCATGCTTCCCCATGCCAGAACAGTTGGGGCTGTTGCAACCTGCTATCCACTGTCCCCCAAACCCACAGTTGGGGACATTGCACCCTGTTGCCCCTTGTTCCTGTTTCCACAGTCAGGGCTGCAGAGTTCTGCTGCACCCTAGGATCCATTGTATCTTGCCTCTACAGTTGGGGCTGCTACACGATGCTGCCCCATGCCACCAGAGGTGGGGCTTTTGCTTCACCCTGCTATCCACATCCAATGTCCCAAATGAGTAAGGCTGCTGCACCATGAGCACCCCATCCCACAGTCAGGGCTGCTGTATCCTGATGCCCCCTGCGTCCTGTCCCACAGTCAAGACTTCTGCACCATGCTGTCCACAGTCCCCTACTATCATAGCCAGAGCTGTTGCACCCTGCTCCAGACTACTCAGACAGGACTGCTGTGGCCTGCTGTGCCTAAAGCCTGTTGTCCCTACAGTTGGGGCTGGTGCACCATGTTGCCACTTGCCACAAGGTTTAGGCATTTGGTGCCCACTGTCCTCTGCCCCCATAGTTGTGTCAGTTCCACGCAGGTGTGGCTGCTGCATCCTGTCCCACAGCTTGGGCTGCTGTACCCTAATGCTACCCTTGTCTCCTGACCAAATAGTTTGGACTTATGCACCCTAATGCCCTCTTTCTTTCACCCCCATAATACAAGATGAAAACATTTTCTTGTTTTTTTTCCTTTTGGGCAGTGCAGCAAACAAATCTGACTGTGGTGGCAGGGGGCAGCATGGTGCAGCAACCTTACCTGTGGAGTCATGGGGCTGTGGAGGAATTGGGTTGTAGGATGCAAGAGGGTACATCAGCCTTGATTGTGTAGACAGGAACAGGGTGCATCAACTCTTGCTATAGTGGCAGGAGACAGACTACAGCATGGTGAAGAAGCCTTGATTATGGGGCCGAACATGGCGGGGGGCAGCAGGGCACAGCAGTCCTGACTGTGGGATGGGATGTGCATGGTGCAGCAGCCCTGCCCATTTGGGAAAATGGATGTAGGTAGGTAGCAGGGTGCAGTAAAAACCCCACCTCTGGTGGCATGGACATCATGGTGCAGCAGCCCCAAATGTGGAAGCAGGGGACATGGGATTCTAGGGTACAGAAGTTCACAACAGCCCTTACTGTGGTGACAGGAACAGGGGGAACAGGGTGCCGTGGCTCTGATTGAGGGGGTGGTGGACAAAGGTCCGTAGTAGGGTGCAGTAACCTCGACTATTCAGGTAGGGGGCAGCAGGGTGCTGAGGCCATAATTGTTCAGGCAGGACATGGGGCAACAGGGTGCAGCAGCCCTGACTCTATGGGACAAGAGACTGGGCAGCAGGGTGCAGCAGCCTTGAATTTGGGGCAGGAGACAGGGTGCATGTGGGGCAGGTGACATGGGGCAGCAGAGTGCTGCTGCCTCAACTGTAGGTAGGAGATGGTATCAGGATGCCATGTATTGTTTCTAGTTATACACATGCATGATGTATTTTAACTCATAAAGCATCAAAGAACTGAAATTTGCGAATTCATATAGTACATGTGCCTGTAATAGCAGATTGTGGCAGGCACCTATCTGTCAATCTGATAGGAACATAATGTTCTTACATGAACCTATTTATTGAGGCTACATTAAAAAGACAAACTACTTGTATGAACTAACAAACTTTTGACTTATTTTATATCAATTAAATAAACAACCCAGTGTCATAGCTAGAGTAAAACACATAATTTTGATCAGAAAGAACTGGCAGCAGCTATGATAGAGATAAGCTGATTTCTCACATGTACACCACTTCAACTCAGCACTGAAACTCAAATGATCAGACCTTTAGAAGAGCAAAATATGGATTTTCAGCTAATTCATCTGAACAAACACCGGAGGCTGAGTTTGTACAAACCCTGGACAGCAAACAATTACCTCACAGATTGTTCTAATTGGGAAGTTAACAGCTCATCAGTCAAGCAGGAACTTACACTGCTGAGGCTGTAGCCTAGTCCCATATGATGTCATCAGTCTCCCAGGTTCAGTCAGAGGGACAGAAACAGCCTGACTGTTTTCAATTAGGGCAGAACAAGTTAACAAAGGCTGCTTTAAAGCAAACTACAACACCAAATAGCATGTACAGTAACTTTCAGGAAACACTACTTATAACACTGGGACCTGAATTCAGTCTTTTTTAGGCTTTTTGTTACAGTGTGTAAAATGGTTGCCATTGATCTTTAAATTGTCCAGATTTTTCTAAACCTTTTGAAGTTCATACTGATGCCTTGAATGCTGGTATAGGTGCAGTTTTGAGCCAGAATATTGATGGAGAGGAACACCCTGGCCCAAGATTTTCAAAGGGTTGCTTTGCCCATGGCACAACAGTGTTAGCATACATCATAATCTATGTTACCCAGTCATGCGATATTCAAAAGGGAAAAGTGTGCCGCACAAATCCCGATGTGCCAGAGCGCATCAGTAATGTATGCAGGCACAGGTGGGGGCGTTCCCATGCATAACCTGCACAGCCCAATATTCAGCCCAGGATGTGCAGAGCCATGCATGTGCAACCCCTACTTGCGCCAGCACAAAGCTAAGCCAAAAAAAAAAAGGAACAACTGATGGCCACCCACAGATGAGCTGCCGCATTGCAGGGCACAACACGGCAGCTGCCACCTGTGGGTGGCCACCCGAGCTCGGCTGTACCTGGCAGCGCTTCCATGCCCGATCGTGGCATTCGTAAAATAAAAAATGTCCTATATCCCTGGTGGTCAGTGGACGATTTCCATCGATAAGCGGGCATCTGTTTAATAAGGAAAATCCCTATCCTATATCCCTGGTGGTCCAGTAGACGCACTCTGCCCGATCACGGGCATCTGTTATGAAGAGACACCCCATCAATATATCCTGGTGGTCTAGTGGTACCCCCTCCCCACCCGCCCACTTAGCCCCACCATCTCGCTTCCCGAGTCCAGCCAGCGGGCAGCAGCACCACCCCACCTGCCACCCCGCCCTGCTGACTGACAACAAATAGGGCTGCACGCCTGTTGGTTCACAGCAGGAGCCAATGAGGCGTGCAATACTCTACTACACATTTCAGATACATGAGATAGATCACATATCTGGAATGGCCAGTACTTGATGAACTGCGCATGGCTCACGCTGTGAACCAGCGTTCAGCCCAACTGAGCTTATCGGCGGTCGGTGGGTGGCAGGTGGCAGGCGGGTGAAGTGCTACCTCACCCCGGCTGACGAGGCGAGTGGTGGGGCTCGGTGGCGGGTGAAGAAACCACCATGAACTCAGCCTCTCTTGCTGGGCATGCCAGCGATTGGGCAGTCAACCCAGATCTTGGGAAGTGTCTCTTCTTACAACAGAAGCCCTCGATCAGGCAGAGTGCGGTCCACTGGACCACTAGGGATATAGGATGGGGGGCTTTCCTTATTAAAACAGATGCCCACGGTCATGTGGAAATCGATCCACTGAACCACCAGGGATATTGGACAGGTTTTCTTTATTATTAACACAGATGCCCACGATCGGGCACATAGCAGTCCACTGGACCACTAGGGATATGGGACGGTTTTCTACGTTTACACAGATGCCCGCGATCAGGCTGCATCGGTCACCAACGGCTGCTGCCTGGCAGGGCGCCAGGCGCAAGTCGTAGGGGATCAGCGCACCTGCATGCAAATGGGATGCAAATGTGGCCATAATGACATGCAAATGGCCCCATGTGCGCCTTGCATAAATTATGGCCCCATTTGCATGTCTCCTTTTGAATATCGCGGGTGCTGTGAATGGCACAATGGCACTTGCGCTAGTGTATCTCCATGCTCCACTCTGGCCACTTGCGCTGGTGCAGTGCCACTGCGCCATGCACAGTGGGGTGGCCAGGGTACAATATTCAAAGCTGCTGAGCCATGGCGCAGCTCCTTTGAATATTACCCAGGCCACTCCCCTGTGCAGCCAAGTTGAGCTGTGCCCAAGCTTGCGCCACAGCCTGGCGCAGTTTGAATATCCGGGCCCCTGTGTTTTATATATATATATCTCCAGGAAACTGCATGATTGAGAAATAAAATACAATAGAA
The DNA here is from genome assembly GCA_016271365.2 of Neoceratodus forsteri. Classification (NCBI taxonomy): domain Eukaryota; kingdom Metazoa; phylum Chordata; order Ceratodontiformes; family Ceratodontidae; genus Neoceratodus; species Neoceratodus forsteri. The sequence continues at coordinate 1,001,468,039 of CM057450.1, forward strand.
AAGGAGTACTAAGCGATAACATGGGCCATCAAAGCACTTTGATTCTATTTGTGGGGAACTGAATTCACCCTAGTAACTGACCATAACCCCTTCTTCGCTGGCTGTGCCAGATGAAGGACAAAAATGCCAGGATTTTAAGCTGGTATTTGGCCCTACAACCTTATAAATTTGTTGTCCAACACAGACCGAGGTCACAGCATAAAAGCGCAGACTTTATGTCTCGTTATGCTACAGGTGTAACCTCTCCTGACACAGGAAATGTAAATATGTAAATTTTGGTGAAGGGTGATTAATCAGACAATGTATATAGATATTTGGGATTGATATACTGTTAAATAACAGAAGACCCCAGGGCAAATGTTGACTGATAGGTTATTATGACCATATAGGATTATGGTGTAAGATTCAGGTCATAATACATATGACTTTGATTTAGGGTGCCCTGGGGTGAGGCTTCCAGTGAGGGTGGGTGGAAGTCACAATCAACCCATGGGGTTGTCCCAAGTGGGTTGTGTATCCCGATTTAGAAAACCAGTAAAATATGTATCCTCTGGTTTCCTTCTGAGCGGGATGGTGTGTGATAGATCCCTGTAGCCCCCCCCCCATTTGTTGTATTAGTTCAGGAGGAGGGGTTATGCATCATGTGATTTTTTTCTGTGTATATATTCTGGGTGAATACTGTAGCAATCAGATAAGTTCAGCCTGAGGGCAGGTTGAAGACACAGAGGGTGGGACTGCTGCTACTGTCTAAGTCCTAGCTGTGTACTGATGTGTACTGTTGAGTACTGCTGTTTATTTTGCTTTTATTTATTTGCAAGTTATTTGTTTTCCTTTCTTTAATAAATACACACTTTTGTGTGTTGAATCCTTCTTTGTAGTCTTGTGTCTCTTCATCCGACATGCCTCTACCACGGCCATCAAAAAATGGAGGGTAATGAGTACCAATGCCCGTAGTCAAGTTAAAAAGCTCCCTGAAATGGTGGCCTTGATGAAAGAGGGATGCCTGGATATTGTGACAGTCACAGAAACATGGTACACAGAGAACCATGACTGGGATGTCAGCATACCAAGGTACACAATCTACAGGAGGGACAAGGAGGGTAGAAGAGGAAGAGGAGGAGGAGGAGTAGCTCTCTATGTAAGGGAAGGGATCAAAGCAACTGAACTAAAGTGTAAACAGGGAGGAGAGGAGGCACTGTGGGTCATCCTAGAGACTAGAAATGGCACCACAATCTGCACAGGGGTTGTATACAGACCCCCATCTCAGGGGGAGGAAACGGACAAGAAAATGATAGAAGGCATCCTTAGGATGGCAGAAAAAGGGGAGATACTGCTGATGGGGGACCTGAATATGTCAGATCTTAACTGGAGCACCTTTTCTGCAGCCACATCCAAGAGCAGGGCCCCTCTCAATGCCCTTCAGGGGGCATGCCTCAGACAGCTAGTATTGGAACCCACTCAGGAGGGAGCAATCTTAGACCTGGTACTTTCAAATAGGGATGGAGAGATGATCTCACATCTAGAAGTGGGTAGCCATCCAGGAACAATTGAACACCAAACAGTGTGATTCACAATAAACTCAGCTGTAGAGTCAAGCCATACAAAAGTGAAGGTACTGGACTTCAGGAGGGCTGAGTTTGTCAAAATGGGAGCATGCCACAGAAAAGCCCTAGCAAACAGGTAAGAAGGGAATTGGAGCAACAATGGGGAAACATCAAAACTGCCATCACAGAGGCAACAAGCCTTTGTGTGAAGCAAATAAACAAATCAAAATGAAAGAAAAAAACACTATGGTTCGCAAAAGAGGTGGTGGGGAAGGTTAGGGTGAAAAAGATAGCATTCAGGAACTGTATGGAAACACAGAAGAAGTAGGAAAGAGAACTGTACCACTTATAGCAGAAGGAAGCGGGGAAGGCAGTCAGAATAGCAAAGGCCCAAACCAAGGAAAAGATAGCCAACTCAGTTAAGAAGAGGGATAAAACTTTTTATAGGTACATTAGGGAGCAAAGAAAGACAAAGGCAGGGATACTAAGGCTGAATAAGAGGAGGTTTGGTGGGCAGAGAGGGACAGTGAAAAAGCAGGGATACTGAATGAATACTTCTGCTCAGTATTCACAAAGGAAGAGGAGGGTGAGGTACCTAATCCAGTCAATAGAAGCACCCTGGATAGGGGGTTTGATATTGGTCCTTTCACAGAAGAAAGGGTTCTGAAAAAAACTCCTAAAACTGAAGGTGGACAAAGCAATGGGGCCTGATGGGATTCACCCCAGAATTCTAAAAGAACTAAGGGGAGAACTAGTAACACCATTGACTACCCATTTTTAACAAATCATGGGAGTATGGTGTGGTACCTGAGGACTGAAGAAGGGTGGATGTGATTCCTCTTCACAAAAGTGGGAGCAAGACAGAGGTAGGAAACTACAGACCTGTCAGTTTGACCTCAGTGGTAGGGAAAATGATGGAATCACTTCTTAAGGAAAGAATTGTTGAGTACCTAGAGGCCAGTGGGGCACAGGACCCAAGGCAGCATGGATTTACAGTGGGACGGTCATGTCAGATGAATCTAATCGATTTCTTTGACTGGGTGACCAAAGTTGTAGACCAGTGAGGGGCTGTGGACATGGCCTACCTAGACGCTAGCAAGGCATTGACACAGTCCCATACAAAAGATTAATAAACAAATTAGCCAGCCTGGGAGTGAGTCCCAGAGTGGTAGCCTGGGTAAAACATTGGCTGGACAACAGGATGCAGAGGGTAATAGTAAACAGAGTCCACAGTGAAGAAAGTGGGGTTACTAATGGGGGTACCGCAGGGTTCAGTACTGGGTCCCGTCCTTTTTTAATGTCTTTATAAGTGACATTGCAGAGGGATTGGAAGGAAAAGTATGTCTCTTCACAGATGACACAAAGATCTGCACACAGGGTGGATACACAAGGTGGGGTGGAAAGGATGAGAAAGGACTTGGCAAGGTTGGAGGAATGGTCAAATGTATGGCAGCTTAGATTCAATGCAAAGAAGTGCAAAGTAATGCACCTGGGAAACAAAAACCAAGGGGAAGAGTACACAATTGGGGATGAGATACTGACAACAACAAAAATGGAAAGGGACCTGGGGGTAGTTATATCAGATGACCTAAAGGTAGACAAGCAATGTCAGAAGGCAGTAAGGAGGGCTGGGGGATACTGGGATGCATAGGGAGAGGCATCACCAGTAGAAAACAGGAAGTTGTTATCCCTCTGTACAGATAGTCGGTGAGACTCCATCTGGAGTACTGCGTCCAGCTCTGGAGACCCCATCTCTGCAAAAACATATACAGGGTGGAGGCTGTCCAGAGCAGGGCAACCAAAATGGTGCAGGGTCTGTATCAGAAGGCATACAAAGAGAGACTGAAGGAGCTCAATATGTATACCATTGAGGAAAGAAGAGAGAGAGGGGACATGATAGAAACTTTCAAGTACCTCAAGGGAATCAACAAAGTCCAAGAGGGTAGCATCTTTCAGAAAAAGAGATGTGCAAGAACAAGGGTGCACAATTTGAAGATGGGGGGATGACTCAGAGGTAATGTGAGAAAGTATTTTTTCACAGAGAGGGTTGTGGATGCATGGAACAGGATCCTGAGGAGGTTGTGGAGTCAAGAACAGTGGGGGAATTCAGGAATGCATGGGACAGACATAGAGCAATTCTAGTGGGGGTAGGAGGAAGTAGGCTGTTGGTTAACTAGGATCTGCAGCTTATCCATCAGGTAAGAAAATGGGCAGACTAGATGGGCCAAGAGGTCCTTATCCGCCATCAAATTCTATGTTTCTATGTAAAAGAGGAGGGCAATGAAAATCAAGAACTGTAACAAATTCTGGTTACTAGTAGATACAACGAGAAGAAACTTCTCTAAGTTGCTATATACACATGAACAACCTTTTAAATGGGTAAAGTGGGTCTTTATTCTTTAACACTAGAGCACAGAACAACTGTTTTTGTTTTACCAGTGTACCATCTTGTTTGAATATTACCCCCTGGGAGTTTATAATTCAATAATCATATTTAAGTCTAGCAAAACACCCAGAAAGAATAGAATTTCAGCTGGCCTCTACAAATTAAACACCAAATAGTGGGTCCCTGTGACAGGGCAGAATGAGACCCTGTCCCAATGGTTATGTAAAGGTGTTATAAACAAGGATATTCTGTTCCCTATTTTTCTGGCGTTTGTCTGTCTGATTGTGCAATCTAATTGTCATGTGAAATCTAGAACTTGATCACTCCAACGGTTTCATGTTCCCACTCCACTATCTCCCTTCCTTGTTTCTTGCTGTCTCTACCCTGCATATATAGTTATAGAGGTATGTGTAGATCTTTACAGGAAACTTACTTTCCTGGTTTGTAAAAAATATATATAGTTATAATTTTTGAAATTAATGTAGAAAGATTTGGTGTTTCTTGGAAAATATAGCCAAGTTGTAAGAGTTTATAATAATAATAATATTTATTTCTCAGAGCGCCTTTCAGCCATCAAGGCACTGTACAGAAAGATAAAAGATCATGATAAAACTATGACAAACAGTAAAATAATCAGAGGATCAAATTTAATCAGTGCCACCGAAGGCATGGTACCATAAATAGGTTTTCAGCGCCTGTTTAAACCCCCCCACAGTAGTGCATTCCCGAAGCTGATGGGGTAGAGAATTCCGGAGGGACAGGGCTGCGTGCATAAATGCACGAGCCCCAGAAAATTTTAAAGACACCCTCGGAATCTCTAGCAACCCTTCCTCACCCGAACACAACTGTCGTACCGGGCAGTAAGGCACAAGAAGCTCTTTCAAGTAGTCAGGGCCTAGTCCATGTAGGGCTTTATAAGTCAGTAAACCGACTTTAAAGGTGATCCACCACCTAACTGGCAGCCAGTGCAGATCACGTAGCATGGGTGTAATATGGGAAAAATGGGAAGTTCCCATCAGTAATTATGCTGCCGCATTCTGCACGAGCTGCAGGCGGGGAATATCAACCCCAGACAGCCCTAAGTAAAGGGGGTTACAATAATCTAGGTGTGAGGTCACAAAAGCGTGGACCAAAGAAGGCAGGTCCCCAGATGGAACCAGGTGCTTAATCCTGGAGATATTCCTAAAATGGTAAAAGGAAGTCTTGACGACAGTCAACACCTGAGCTCGTAAAGTCAGCCCTTCAACAAGAATTACCCCCAGGTCTCGCACCCGTTCAGAGGTTGGGATCTGAAGGCCCCCGAGAAAAATTCCAGAGGGCTGAACAGCCCACAACCCCTCTATCCAGTGACCCAGGTCCACTACCATCACCTCTGTCTTTCTGGAGTTCAACTTTAGCCAGCTCGAGTTCATCCAGTCCTGGATTTCAACAAGGCAGGAATTAAGTACAGAGACAGCTCTATCCTGGTCGGGGGCAAAAGACAGGTAGAGCTGGGTATCATCAGCATAACAGTGAAACCTCAGCCCATACCATCTTACAATGTCTCCGAGAGGCAGCATATAAACTGCAAACAACATGGGGAACAGCACTGAACCCTGAGGGACCCCACAAGGCAGGGAGAATGGGTCTGAGGAAAAAATCCCAGACACCACTTTCTGACTCCTGCCAGTGAGGAAAGAAGTAAACCATCTGAGGACTGTATCTGCCAGTCCGCAGATGGATCCCAGATGTCCAAGCAGCACCCCATGGTCTACAGTGTCAAAGGCTGAGGAGAGATCAAGGAGCACCAAGATAGAACAGCTTCTCCGATCTCTTGCCATCAGAAGATCATTGAGCACCTGAACCAGCGCTGTCTCAGTACTGTGCCTCTTTTGAAAACCAGACTGGAGAGGTTCGTAGATGCTATGGATGGTCAGGTGGTCATCCAGCTGTATCGCAACTATGTTCTCAATCACCTTCCCTACAAAGGGAAGGTTTAACATTGGTCTGTAGTTAGCTGAAGAATCCGGGTCCAAAGAAGCCTTCTTTAGGAGGGGGGTTACCACTGCCTCCTTCAGGGAGCTTGGAAATTCACCATATTCTAAGAAGCACAGGACTATCTGCACCAAGACCGGGCTGATCAAGTCCCAACAACCCATAATCAAGGAAGTTGGCCTGGATCCAGACTACAGCATGTAGGGCGCATACCCCGGACAATCCACATGACATCCACAGGTTCAGGCAAGGCAAAGGAACTCCAGGAAGTCCAAGGTGAAGCGACCGAGCACCGATCGTCAGTAACCCCCATAGAGTGGGTCAAGAGGATTTCCGGCCTGATGTCAGCCACCTTATCCGCAAAGAACCAAGCAAGTTCATTGTACTCTATTTGCGAAAAAGGTCTTCAGAGCTGCAGACAGGTTGGGTTGCACAACCTGTCAACAGATCGTAAGAGTTGAGCTGGTTGGTTCTGAGTGGCAGCGATCTCCCTGGAAAGGAATTCTGCCTTCTTACGGGAGATCGCGGATTGGTAGATCTGATAATGCACCACCAATCTAAGGTGGTCGACCTCCAGGGTGGATTTCTGCCAATGCTATTCTAACCTACATCCTACTTGACGCAACTCCCACAGGGACCCATCAAACCACGGGCTCCGAGGGTGAAGGGGGAGAGGATGAACACGGACAGGAGCAATCAAGTCCAGACCTACAGAAATGGCCCTATTATAGGCCACCACTAAGGTCTCTGGACTCGAGCTGGCCACAGGAAACTCTGAGAGATCAATCACCGCTGCTAGGTATTCAGGGCTCACTTCCCATAAAGGCTGGTAACTGACCATCTCCACAGGGACAGGCCTTCAAAGGGGGGCACAAAAATTGAACCTCACAGTGTAGTGATCGGACCAACTGACTGGTTCCACCTCCAAGTTAGAAGCCTCAATCCCCAGGAGGAAAACCAGATAAAGAGAGTGACCATATTTATGGGTGGCCAAGGTAACAACCTGTGTAAGACCCAGCAATGTCATAAGCTGGAGTAAGTGTTGTCCAGATTGCAAGAGTTTGACCTATTTGACCTCCTTAGATGTTAGCAAGAAGTCGGCTTGCAGCTTTGGTCACAGTGTTCTTTTAGCAACTTCCTGCAGGAAGGAAACTGATGAATTCTGTACAAGCAAGAAAGATACTTTGCCCCCAACAGGAGATACCAATTAAGCTGCTGAAAGAGAGACCTTATAAAAGGACAAAGAGAGCTGGATAATTTAGTTTTTATTTTGGGGGTTGTTTTGAGCTCAGAAAGTAGACATATTTGGACTGCTTATGTTTGAAACGATTCTGTGCATTTTTTTGTCATTGTTATTGATAGCAATAAAACGCTACTTGTGAATTTTACAACTTCTCATGGCCTGCAAGTTTTCTGACCTAAGCCTCAATGACAGATGATATCAGACTAAGTAGGATTTATGTTGTGCATACTCTAAGCCAAGAGATTTGTGCACATGTACTAGAGCTGGTACCAAGGAAGTATAGCAGAAAGGTATGGATTCTGCAGAAGTGAGCCCAGAAGTGATTACCAGATTAATGGCAGCCAAGCTAGCACAGACAGAAGTCCAAGCTGAGACTGTACAGCCAGCACAAATGATGGAAAAAGAACAGGCAGTGACAGAACCTGAAAGCTGGATTGACTTTTTCAAATGGTGGGCTATACAACAAAAAGTGATGGAAGAGAAGAGAAGAGAAGAGAAGAGAAGAGAAGAGAAGAGAAGAGAAGAGAAGAGAAGAGAAGAGAAGAGAAGAGAAGAGACTCAATGTTTAGAGGTACAGAGAAAATAAGAGATGCAGTGACAGGAGCAGCAGAGAAGAGAAGAGATGCAGAGATGGCTGAATGCCTTGCAAGCTATCAAAGCTGGAGGGTGTGGCATAGGTCCAGCAGAGCACAATGACACAAACAACTCAAAAGACATTAAACTTACAAAGTTGTGTCCCTCAGATTATATTGAAGTATACCTAAAAACTTTAGAAATGGTTGCCGCATTCTGACAGTGGCCAAAGCAGCAATGGGCAATCAGGCTAGTATCTTATCTGATAGGTAAAGCTAAGCTTGCTACATCAATATGGACACTGCACAGTCAGAAAACTATGACCTTGTGATAAAAGAAATCCTGAAAAGATATGACATCTCAGGAGATACCTACAGGCAAAGAGCCTGGTCCCTGAAGTACCACTCAGTTAACAATCCTCGAGAAGCCTTCACCAAACTCAGAGAACTCCTTATTAAATGGCTTTAACCAGAGGGCAAAACTGTCCCACAGATCATTGACACACTTGCAATGAAGCATTTCATCAACATCCTACCTACAGATCTGCAGCTTTGGGCAAAAGAACACCAGTCAGAAAGTGGAGAAAAGGCTGTTTCTTTTGCTGAAGACCATCAGATGGACAGACAGACACCACAGCAGTGAGGTAACAGCCAAGCACTGGTAAGACCCTCTTTTTCCCCAATTTAACTTCAAGTCTAATAAGAGCTTTAGTGGGGGTAACAAATCTGCACCCAAATACTTTGCCATAACTGTAATAAGCCAGGCCATATTGTAAGAAACTGCCATAGTAAGGATGGTAACACTGGAGCAGATTTGTCCTTAGCAAACTGGAGCAAGTATTTAACAGATGTAAAAATTGGAGATAAGAATGTGAAAGACTTACAGATTCAGGAAGCAGACAAACCCCGGTGCATTTTAAAGTTCTTCAAAAGAACTGTACCATACAACCAAGTACTAGGGTCATCTGCATCCACGGGGACCATCGATATTATCCCATGACCCAAGTGACTCTGAACATTAATGGGGTGTTGCACCAAACCAAAGTGGGGGTAGTACCAAAATTACCTGTGCCTGTGATTATTGGCAATGACTTTCCAGGATTTACTGAGTTAATCACAGAGGGAGTAAATCCTGATGTTTCAGCAGCTGTGATGACAAGAGCAAAGGCAAACAAAATCACAGATGGTACAGACAGTTTTCATTTTGGCGACTTTGATGCAGACTTGTTTGAGACCAGCTCCAAGATCTGGAAGTCTAGTAAAGAAAGAAAGAAAACACCTATAAAAACAGCGGCAACAAAAGACTGACGGACATAAGGGGTTAACTAATGACTGATTGTGATTTTGTTTCAGAGCAAACTAACAATGCCTCTCTCCAAGGTTTTTTTTAAGCAGCTGTGGGTGAAACAAAAACAGGGTGAATCAATGTTTAAAAAAATGTAGTGGGTTATTGTATAGTTTGAGTTAAACATCAGGCACAGTAACAAACTGAACAATTGGTTACACCACAAAAGTATAGATCTGGGTTGTTACAGATAGCACATGATAGTCCAATGGCTGGTCACTTGGGGAAGGACCGCACCCTTACCAGATTGTTGTACAGATTTTATTGGCCTGGGATTCATGAAGATGTTGCTACCTATTGCAGTTCTTGTGCTGAATGTTAGAAAGTAGCCACAGTGACTAAAGAATACAAGGTGCCCCTATCCTTGATAGATGTGCCTTTTGAAAGAATTGCAATGGATGTGGTTGGCTCCTTAGACAAAAGTAAAAAGGGTAATCAATTAATTTTGGTACTATGTGACTATGCCACGTGATACCCAGAGGCAGTTCCCCATACCTGGCAACAGGGCTTGCCAAAATTTTCAGCAGGGCAGGCATACCTAAAGAGATTATAACTGATCAGGGTAGTAATTTTAGTGCTGCATTGCTGAAGGAGCTGTACTGATTTCTAGGTGTCAGCACCATAAAAATCTCCCCTTGTCACCCTGAGACAGACAGTCTTGTCGAACGTTTCAACCAAACATTAAAACACATGTTAAAAAGGTTTGTGAAAGGTAAAGTGAAAGACTGGGACCAGTACTTACCTTACTGACTTTTTGCTTACAGAGAAGTGCCACAAGCATCAAAAGGTTTTTCATCATTTGAAATGTTGTATGGTAGACAACATTAGGGGCAACCAGATGTAATAAAAGAAACATGGGAAGATCACCCTACTCAGAAAAAAGATCTATTATATCTTACATGTGTACCCTGAGACAGAAACTGGTAAAATATGTTGAAATTGCCCATAGTAATCTGGAAGAGGCCCAAAACCAGCAGAAGAAGTATTATGACCATGGGGTAAATGAAAACGTTTTTGAGCCAGGTGAAAAGGACTTGCTACCGTTACCCGCTTCAGAAAATAAACTGTTAATAAAGTGGCAAGGGACTTATAGGGTGATTAGACTTACAGGCGCAGTTACCTTTGAGACTGAGACCCCTGATAGGAAAAAGCCTGCCAAGATATACAGTACCATGCTAACCTCCTGAAGAAATGTGTTGAAAAAAACACCAAAGGCTATTTTGTTAGTTTTACCAGAAACTTCTACAGAAGATATTGATATAGCTTATGACAGACTTGAACAAACTAACTGCTGATGCTGTAAAGGTGAATGTTTCCTTAACCTCCAAACAACCGCAGAAATTCAAAACTTGGTAAAGACATTTAACAGTATTTTTGCCACAGTGTCAGGCCTAGCAAAAGTGGTCAAGCATGTACCTGTAATAGTGGCAGGGAATGCTCGTTCTATTAGTCAAAAGACATACAGATTACCAGAGCAGTTAAGAGCAGACATGGTTAAGGAAATACAAAAAAATGAAAGAACTGGGTATCATAGAAGAGCCGAGAAGTGCTTGGTCATCACCAGTGGTGACTGTAAATAAAAAAGAAGGGGGTATAAGAATCTGCCTTGATTTTCGGAAACTTAAATCAAGTGTCCAAATTTGACAGTTATCCTATGCCCAGGATAGATGATTTGGTGGACAGATTGGCTAGTGACAAGTACATCAGGACCCTTGATCTCACCAAGGGTTACTGGCAAATTACCCTAGCAAAAGAATCCAGCAACAAGACTGCATTTACCACTCCTATTGGATTCTATCAGTTCACCACCATGCCATTTGGTTTACATGGTGCACCCACTATATTCCAGTGGTACATGGATGCAATTTTAGCTACTCACACTGGTTATTGTGCTGTGTACCTGGATGACGTTGTGGCGTACAGTCCAGACTGGAAAAGCCACCTGGAACACCTATGAGCAGTTATCCAATCTATCAAATAGCAAGTATGACAATTAACTCTACCAAAAAATGCATTGGGCATTCAGGAAACCAGATATCTGGACGATGTTTTAGGAAAGGGAGTCATAAAGCCAGAGATAAAAAAGGCACATTGAACAATTGGTAAATGTACAACTTGATTAGGTTCCATGTGATAACGGCGATCGCAGAAAGGCGATCGTCGTTAGGGCGAATGTACATCGCCGAAAATCAGTTTCGGTGATGTAGACTCCCAGCACACAGCAAAAGGGTGCCGTAGACTTGAATTTTTTTTATGTGGGGGGATTTGCCCCCTGCAGCCCCCCTCCAACTAAAGAATTCTCAACTCCAGGGGGTGCATGTCAGGGGGGTGCAAAAGACAAAACAAAATTTGCGGACTGGCACCAAAAACAAGTGCACACCCAGAACCGAACCTGGCACCCTCCTAACCCTAGCCTGCCAACAACTCAACACACCACACAACCAGCTCGGCAGCCTGCCACTGCACTACACCCCACAAACCCTCCCTTCCCTTCTGCCTGTTGTGCGGCGTGATCCCTCCCCCAACGCGTATGTACATATAGTGACATCATGTCACTATATTCCCTAACCCCCATATCCAGTCACCCTTCCTGCCCAGTAGCCCTGTGCACAGGTGCCATGACTGAGTTGCCCTTTTTGAAAGCGCTCAATTGCGGTCGCCATCATCACAGGCCACTGTTGATTAATATGATCCATACAATAGCAACAATACTTTCATAATTTAGTCTAAATGGATTACAAGTATGGGTACAGGGTGATCTAATGGTATCAGATATTCAGACTGGATGCACAGAAAATGTTTTGATGGTAGGTCATTGTTTTATGCTGCACCATTTCTACAGTATGAGAAGTACAGTATGTACTAGTAAGATGGCAGCCTCTCTTTGTCATATTTATTGACATAAAGGCAACATTTGACCCGCTTCCATGATCTTTATTATGGAAAAGATATATGAATTGGATATTTATAAATATTTACTTGATATAATAAGACTTTATCCAATAACTAGGGCTCTACTTTTTTAGGATAATGGAGGTAAAGTCCCTACAAATAAAGGGGCCAGGCAGGGATGTGTTTTGACACTTTTTATTATTTAACCTTTATTTTAATGATGTGCTTCAGAGTCTTTGTGGGGATTGGATTTGTATGCTAAAAAATGATGGGAAGCATTGTTATGTCTTAGCATGCACAAATGGCTTGGCAATAATAGCATTATCCCCTTTGGGATTGTAGATACAACTGAATATGCTAACAGCTAAATGTGAAGAATTAAAGTGAACAATTAACACTGATAAAAGTAGTCTTGGTAACATATAGGCCAAGCAACAAACTAAGGAAATGTTGGTTTATTGACAACAACAGCCTAGAGGTTATTGAAGAATATCAATATCTTGGGGTAACTTTAAACAAAAATAATAATTGGAATAAACATGAGTGTCTTCATTCAAATTTCAGTTTTACTGATCAACATATTAATGTCATTTCAAATAAATTACACAATAAAAGCATACAAGATACAACAGTAAAGTGCACACATTTATAAAAAAACACAGAGGGATAGCTTAACACTGTGCACCAAAATAGAGTGTTCTTTTTTTAACAGCCCTGAAAAAGCTTGCTAATTTCCTAGCAACTATTTCTGAGGTACAGTTCATAAGGTGCATTAGAAGTTTCTTTCTTGAAACATGAGTGTAATACCTTGTTGAAAATTGAGAAATTCCTACTTAGTGTATCAAGATTTAATTTGCAATATGATTGCAATTGTGTTACGGTGCCTATTAGAGTTTGCATTCACAAGTGGTGTGCCCATACACTTTAAACTGCAGATTTTTGGGGCTGTTTTAATCCCCATCAACAGAAACAAAAATATCCAGGTTCTATAAAACAATATTGAAACTTATGTCTCGCATTCTATAATTGTCTTGGCCATAACTGAATGCTAAGGGTTTTATGTAATAAGGGCAAAATTATAAGAGCAAACCTGGCATCACAAAAACCAGTTGGGCAAAACCCAAAACAGTGACTCCTCTTCTTGCGGGGGCTTTGCCCATTGCACCTCCTTACTAATACAACAAACTTTGAGGTTGTAGCACCTCATGGAAGGGGTGAAATCTTTGTTGCCATTTTGGTTTTACCTTTTTCCTGCCGCAAGTCCAGGTGTCGTCCTTTTGAATTTCACCCACTTCACTGCACATCAGTGCTGAGATACTGGATGAAAGCATTGAATGTGGACACCAAACATCTGTTTTCTCTGTGTCTAAAGTAGAAATTAAAATAATTCAAATTAGATTGTGAAACACCTTGAATTATTTAAATGAGAAACTGCTATCAGATTCTGAGCTTATATTTTTATGGGAATATTACCAAATGAATATTAGGATATAATTGGCTTTTGAAGAAAAAATGAAGCAAAGACTGTTTGATATCGACAAAACATTGATACAGTACTGATAGGATCAAGTAGATTTAGCCCATATCTGACTGTTGCTAAAAATTCCAGCATCTTGAATATTATTTGACAGAAATAAAAGATCCTGAAATGAGATAGATAATTACTTCAGCCAGATTTAGCACCATTCCATGCTTATCACTGGAACAAAGTTATAGTAAACTATCTGACAAGTCAATGCACATTAGCTGTTTATGAAATTATGGATCATTAAAGTGATTGGAATGCATAATTTTATTTCGATCATGGTATAAATAAACATGAAACAAGTGACCAGAAGTTATCCTTGTCAATTGCCTCTTTCCATCCACAACAATTATCAATGATCTGCTGAGCTCTGAATATTCTGTTGTTTTCTCAAAATGCAGACAATTTCTGTTGGAGTCTATAAAAAAGACATATAAAGAGGAAAATGTGTTTGCCATCAAATGTCTTAGCCTATATGTAATTGTTGCTTCATTCCAAAAGTCTCTGGAGAAAGAGGATAACAGTGTTAAAATTATTCAGTAGTATACATTTTAATATTTAAAGCTGATTAAAAATAGCACGATGCTTTGTAATATACACTCTTTCCTTAAAGCATTCCATTGAAATATGTATTCATTGGCAATGAATAGCAAGATCGGTCAGAGCCACCAAGGCTGCAGCAGAGTGATGAGTGCAAGTCAAAAGAGTACTCAGAGAGCCTGCCGCAGGTGATGCCATACTTGTGCAATCCTCATGCATGCACAGTGACCAATAATCACTGTGCATGCACAAGAATGAGCCCTCCATGCCTAAGATGGTTGCTGTGGTATTGGTGTGCATGTGCAAGTCTCGTGTATGCGCACTAAGCTCGCAGTGGCCATCTTGGGCATGGTGGGCTATTTTTTCCACTTGTAACTGTGGAAGTGATGGGCAGAGAAAAATAATGCCCCATGGAAGGGCAGTGGTGGGATTGTGTGGTCACAGAGGGAAGAGGCACACTGACGGCGGATTACTGGAATCTTGCCACGGTACTGTGGAAGCACAGGACTGAGGACTCTGGTTATGTGCTTCCACGGTCCCCTTTCTTTCTCTCTCTCTTAGACCTTGCAAAACATCTGCAGGGCTCCACCCAGGTAGCAGTAAAAATGGCGGTAGGAAGGATATGCAAGATTATCATCCAGTGAATCTGACAACGGTCCTGGGGAAGGTGCTAGAAAACATAATAAAGGAGGAAATAAATAAATGTATTAAGGAATCCAATACAGTATATTTTACACAGCATAGATTATGTCAGACAAACTTACTGTAGTTTTTTAATGGAGTGAGTAAAGTACTGAACAAGGGGTATCCTGTGGATATTATATTTAGACACTAGTAGGGCATTCAACACAGTGCCACACCAGGAATTGATTGAGGCCTTATTGAACTATGGTTTAATGATTAATGTAGTGGCTTGGATTAGTTCCTGGTTAAATGATAGAAAGCAGAGAATCACATTTGTGGACTGACATCTGAATGGGCAGGTGTTACCAGTGGGGTGCTGCAGGGATCTGTTCTGGGACCCATTTAATTTAACATATATGTAGTTTCAATGAAATGCGGGGAGGGGTGTGGCTATCAAAATTCACAGACAACGCTTAAATAGGTTCTGTGGTTCATAATCCTGAAGAGGTTAAAAATCTATAGAAGAAGCTGTCAATATTTGAAATATGGGCACTGAAGTATAAACTCAGGTTCAGTATGGATAACTGCACTGTAATGCATTTGGGCATGTCAAGTCCAAAGGCTTGGTATCTATTAGATTGCCAATCTCTTAAGAAAACATCAGAGGGGAGAGATTTGTGGATATTGATAACAAATGACTTAAAATCTAAAAGACAATGTCTTTATAGTATAAAGACTACTGCAATTTTAAACTGCGCATGAAGACATATTAGAAGTAGAGATGTGGGAGTGGTGATGCCTTTGAATGTTTCCCTTGTGAGGCCCCACTTGGAGTACTGTTCCCGATTTTAGTCACCCAATATGAAGACAAAGAATAGGGCTCTTGAGGGGGCGTAGCCAAGAGTTACCAAGATGGTGTCAGGACTTAGCAACCTGAGTTATGAGGAAAGGTTACAGTCCCTAGGGTAGTCTTCCCTGGAATACAGAAGATTATGGGGTGATCTATGCTTGCTCTTTGGATCTCTATCTAATGATGATTTCTAGGAATGCCTAGGCTTTGAATTTAGGGAACAGAGTTACACCACAAGATCACATACTTTACAGCTCAAGAGAGAAACAAGCTCAACCAGATGTAGGCCTCCTAATTCAGTCAGAGGGTGATCAGTGTATGGAATAGCCTTCCCATGGAGGTGGTGGATGGCAGAAATATGTTGGAGTTTAAAGTTAGGTTGGATGACTCTTTTTCTTGGGAAAGCATAACAGGATATATAAAGAGAGAACTTCTAATGGGCCCTTGGTCTAATTCAGCTCATAACTAGTCTATGAGATCTATGAGAGCTAGCATGCAATATACTATTGGTGTTGCCCTAACATTGACAACATTTTCTTGCATAAAAGTGCTACTGTAGTTTCTCTGCCTGGACAGACAGCACCAAAATTAGAAGAACACCAATGCTGTGTTGTGTTATTGCTCAAATGCCAAGGAATATAATTCCAGCAATTCAAAAAGGTTTAGTGGACATTTTATTCTAATGTTGCATTTCTCTGTTATTTTTGTACTACAACTCTGACTTGTGCAATAATGTATATGTATATAGATAGATAGATAGATAGATAGATAGACAGACAGACAGACAGACAGATTTATTCTTGTAGTCAGTTTTCTTCCACTTTGAGATATCTCGTATCCTGTGCCTATAGCTAGCATTGCATTTCTCTGGATATATTTTAAGTGGGTAACCTGTGGGGCACTGCCCCAGACCTGTAATTTGCTTTGCTTATGACACTTAGATTACATAGATTACATAGACAATACTGAGCATAAAGACATTCGTCCATGAGCTCGCAAGTAACACCTAGTTATATCCTTTTATATTCTTCCTTTCCAAGAATTTATCTAGCTGTGTTTTAAATTCCTGCATTGTACTGCTTTCCACAACCTCTCCTGGTAGCATATTCCAAATTTCTGTTACCCTATTACTTAACCAGTATTTCCTTCTATTTGTTTCATATCTATCCTTAACCAGTTGGTAACAATGTGCTCTAGTGTCATATATTTAAGCCCTTTTAACCAAGCCCAGTAAGTCCCATAAGTTAGTATCGGTCCATGCTCTATATATCAAACACATATCGCCTCTCATTCTACAATATTCCAGGGAATACAGCTCCAAATCCTGCAGTCTCTGCTCATAACTCAATCCATCCAATCCCTTGATTCTCTTTGTAAGTCTCCTCTGTACCCCCTCCATCCGTGCAACATCCCTCCTCTTATTACGGGCCCAAAACTGGACACAGTACTCCACGTGGGGATGTACCAATGCATTATACAGAGGCATCACAACCTGCCAATCTCTACTTTTTATGTGTCTCAATATACAGTGTGTTATACTACCCACCTTTTTAATAGCTGTATTACAGTGTAAGCTGAAGCCAAGATCTTTATTAACCATAACCCCAAGTCTTTCTCTTCATCCACTACTTTTAGTACAGATCCTCCTAAATTATACTGGAATTTGTTATTTTTCTTTCCAAAGTGCATAACATTACACTTTCCGATGTTAAAAATAGATTGTTTCTGGGAGGCCCATGTGTCTAGCCTATCCAGAGCTGTTTGTAGGACTAGATGTTCTTCCCAGTTATTTACTGGACTCCCAACCCTAGTGTTGTCTGCAAATTTAGATAGCCACACATCTGTATGCACCTGCATGGATGAAATATACATATTAAACAAACATGGTCCCAAGACCGAGCCCTGGGGGACACCACTAGTCACTCCGACATAATCAGAGTATTCACCTTTTACTCAGACTTTCTGGACTCTGTCCATAAGCCAAGCCTTCACCCACGTTTGTATCCATATTGTATCTCCAGCTCATAAAGTGCTTTTAACAAGCTCCCCATGGGGCACTTTATCAAAGGCTTTGCAAAGTCCAGAAAGATCACATCCACTGCATTACCCATATCCATAGCCTTGCTAACCTTATTGTAGAATTCTAATAAGTTAGTTTGGCATGATCTTTCCTTGGTGAATCCGTGCTGAGTCATGTCTATCCTGCCTGTCCTCTCAATATGTTCCATAATACAATCCTTGATTATACCCTCCAGAATCTTACCAAGAACAGAGGTTAGACTAATAGGTCTATAATTTGAGATGGTCTGCCTACAAACTTTTTTGTATATGGGTACAATCACAGCTTGCCTCCATGCCTCAGAAACCTCACCAATGTTAATACTTTCCTGAAAAAGTTAAGTTACTGGCTCCACTAATAGTGTTGCCATTTCCTTAATCACCCTTGGGTGAATCCCATCTGGCCCCTGTGCTTTATTTTGGTTAACCTTCTGCAATCTAGTAAGTACTTCAGCTGGGTCTATCTTTGGGCTCTGTTCTCTATGTCTAATTTTCTTATTATCCCACGAAGTTTGAAGACTTTTGCCAAAGACCGATGAAAAGTATACATTATATTCCTCCGCAAGAGCCTTATTTTCTGTTATAATATTTCCATCATACGCTTTACGGGTCCTATGACTACTTTTCCTTTTTATTATTTATATATGAATAAAAGGTTTTGTAATTATCTTGGACCTTAGTTGCTATTGTATACTCATATTCCTTTTAGCCTGGGCTATTGCTCTTTTTGCTATTTTAAGATTAATCCTATAATATTCCCAGCCTTCTTCCATTATTATTATGTCTTGCTAGATGGTATGCTTTATTTTTGTTTTAATTAATCCCTTTATAGAATGGGTTATCCAGGGTGCAGTTAGACTTGTAGACCCCTTATATTTGTTCCTGGTTGGTACATATCTAGTAGTTAGGCCGTCTATAGCATTTTAATCTTCCCACATTTGATCTACTGTCTGGTTTTCAAACTCAGATTTCCAGTCCCACGTTGCCAGGTCCTGTCTCATCTGTTCATAATCTGCAGCATTATATCGATGTGTCAATGTAGTACCCTATTGTCCCCTAGCTGCATCGGAGTACTGAAACCCTATTATAGCATGATCGCTTGAATCCAAAGGTGGAATATCTTACTGTTTATAATATTGTCACTAAGGTCACTTAATATTAGATCCAATATATGATTCCCCCTTGTATTAGCTGTAACATATTGATCTAACCCTCCAAGACTGAAAGTCTCCAAAAATGTATTCTCCGCGGATGTACTTGCCTATAAAATATCCCACTCAATACCTGGGAGGTTGAAGTCACCAACTAGTATTACATTACCTACTGCTGATAACTGGTTTACAAGATGTTTGCCATATGCAGAAAAAGCTGTTCCAGCTGGCACTACCCAGAACCAGCAGTCTGCTTTAACTGAGGTGGGGAAAAATTAAATGTGTGTGCATGGGCTGCTTACCTTCCTCTGACTCATTTATTCAATTTTTTTTAAATAAACCCCAAACGTCTACATCTAAAAGATAGAAAGTGGGGATGACAAGCTAAGGGGTTTTCAGCCTTCATTTTTTTTTTTTTGTTTACTCATAACAGTATTTTTCACCAAAGTTTCACTAATCGGTGCATTGCAACCCTCCTTCAGGGACACATATATGCAACTTTTAAATCCCACTTGAAATGTGTTTTCTTGTACAATCATGAAAATTTCTTTTTTTGTGGGAATAAAAGCTGCCACAAGTGTTGTTGCGAAGCACAGCAGAGTAGTATCTTGCAGATAAATTACTTTTTTTTTTACTTGTACTTGGTCTCGGCTAACTTACCTTCCTCCAGTCTTGTTGGCTGGGCCCCGACATACTGGGACCCAGCATCATGATACATGATACTAGGGAGATTTTTGCCTTTGGTTTTGTCCTGTTTTTGTCCCTACCTCTGAGGGTGCTGACACAAAGGACTTACACCCTGACAAGTCATCAAGTGTCCACAGCACCCCCCCACCCTGACTCCTGAGGAGCCATTGTGCCCTGCCACCCATGCTTCCACCAGCAGCAGTCCTATGGATGTGATCACTACCCAGTAACCCACCCTCCCCAGAGGAGGACAGCATCCACTGGGATGCTCAATCCTTCCTCCCCCAACTGACCTCCGATGACCTGGGCATGTTCCCGAACCTGGATCACGTGTGCAGCGTGAGGTGTGGCATCCAGTGCCTCAACCCTCAGCACCAGCAGGCCAGCAGAAAAATTACTTTTTAGTGAAAAACATTGATGTTATGAGTAACAGAAAATTAAGGTGGACAAAGATCTGAGTCTGTATTTATGCACAGTTTGTAGTTCTTTGGACTTAGTCTTTTTCTAAAGTATATGAAAAAGACTATTGTGAGTCTGACAAAATGTGAATTGCACATGTGCATAGACATTACATTAATATTCTTTTACTTAGAACTTTAACATTTTCTATTTTTTTATTCACAAATATTTACTAATCTGCAAGTTACCATCCTTCCTCACAAACACATAAGTGGCGGCACCGATTGCATCCCATCCACAGTGGCCAGTCCACTTATGTACTCATGGGGGGGGGCAACTTGCAAATTAGTAAAAATTTGGTTAAAAAATATTTTAAAATTATTCATTTATGAGTACAAGAACACTGAGGCAAAAAAAGTCTCTGTGAATGCAGGGTTTGGGCTTTGCTGGGTCTTTTTCCACCTGGATTGTGGTTTGTTTCTGTAGATGGTTGCCAGACAAGATGGAGGGAGGGCTGTGCTGGTGACCAGCCCTGCAACCAGAAAAATCCTTTTTAAGAGTGCATGGTGGGGGAGGATGTGCTTGGGTAAGGTTTACAAGTACTGGGTTAAGAGAATGAGACTGAGATACTGCAGCAGCAACAAAATCAGAGGTGGTGATGGGCTTCTGACCCCTAGTAAGAGGTGGGAGGAAAATAAATGCACTTGGCAACAGTATCAGCAGCAGGGATGGACTCCATACATCTGGTGATGCCAATGGAGCAATTGCAGCTTCAAATTTAGCTACAGAGCCTTAATAAGGGTAAGTTACATTATCTGTCTGTTATGCTAATGTTAGAGTCAGTGGCACCTAAACTGCACTTATTTAAAAAAAACTATAATTTGCAATTTTTTTGTGTATTCCTAGTAAACACATACATACACACACACACACACAGCACTGAACCTAATTTACCTAAATTTTGAGCGTAAGAGATCCTTATGTCTAAATAGACTCTTTGGAAAATGTCCCGAAAATTCATCACAGAAAAGCCAAAATAAGCAGCTGAAAATTGTAATTTAAGATGTATGCGAATTCTCAACCCTGACTTCAATGGGGTGTTAATTGCTGTTGGAATAACAATACTGTACTTCCAATACCAAAAGTGAGCAGCAAATAAAAATGCAACATGGTACCAGGCATGAACAGGTTCCTAGAGGCACAGTTCAGAAGAAGGCAATCCTGTGTGGGACTGGAGGTACACAGCTTAGAACAGGAACATTTAGCAGCACCACGATGACCAGTGTCTAGCTTTAAAGATCATCAAGAGTTGGGTTAAATATACAAAATAAAAAGAAACATAGGGAAATTGAGCAGTCTACAGGAAAAGAACAGTCACAGCATTAAAGAACTGGTGATTAAGAAAATGCAGTTCACAGATAAATGACCATGGAGTTAATGAAAATGTCAAGTCTGCGTATCTGATTAGAGAAAGCATAACTTATAATAGGTGGCAACATCCTATTAAAACTGCTAGGCAGTGCTTAGTTCATTGTGTTCAATTTAGCAAACATACACACATACCTCTCAACTGTCCCTGATTTTCAGGGATGTCCCTGAGTTTTCCTTAGAGATTACCTCTATCCCTCCTAAAATAGGTGCATCTATGAATGAACTGCAGGGAATGTAAGCACAACATAGCGTAAAACATTATAGTTACAGGCTTATTCTTCTTCCAAAAATGTATTTTAGACAATGGCGTCTATTATACTACCAAGTTTTAAAATGTGTCCATGATTTTGGTCCTTCATCCCTGATTTTTTTTTAAGCATGGTCCTCATTTTGTGATGTAGAAGGCTGAGAGGTATGTTGCAGTGGTATTAATTTTTAATTGCTGTATTGATATGCAATATTCAATTCGGAAACAATATTTCATAAACTGTAACCAAGATGACTGTTTAGAAAAATAGGTAGTAAACACTGTACTATGTTTTTATTTTTTGTGGAATAATTGTTCAGGAAACCAAGTTGAAATTCTGCGCTTCAGAAAATCATTAAATGTTTTTCAGTTTGTTAGCCAATGAAAGCCTAGTAGAGATGCCACATCTTTTTTCCAGCAGGGTCCAGCTTCTGCTCATTACCGCTGCTGGGTGGACTGGACAGACATCTTTGGGGTTAAGTGACTCACCCAAGGTCACAAGGATAGTTTTAAAGGGTTTATGAACTTGCACTGCCCAATGTGCCCTAATACCCTTGAGCTTTGTAACAAAAAGTATCAATTGCCCTTAGGCTTAACAAAATGTATATTTTTTTCCTATCTGTTTATGCCCCCTCCAAAACCATGCCTGCTCCTCTCTTCAGGGCTCCCAAAGACAACTGCACAGGCTGCACCAGAGGACAGAAGACTATCCAGTCCCACAGATGCCCTGCTCCCATGAACCTTAAACCCTCAGATTGCCCCCCAAGTGGGGAGGAGGAGTCCCCCTTTCTCCTCCTTAACTTAAGTAGAATGGGCACACTCTGTGGAGCTTTTCCCCTGATCTCGCTGGTTGCCATGCCAGGGACCCATCTTCAGGAGCTGACATGGGGCTTTTCATGTTTCTGGTCCCACCCCCTGCAGATGCTGACATGCTGGGAGAGCCCAAGGAAATGAAGGCACGCTGAGTTATGCCTTTGCTCTGGATCCTCAGCCAACATCCACCCCTACCTGAGTCTACTACTTCCGCAGCTGTATCTCCACCAATGGTCACCCAGGTGGTGGTATAGCAGCCGGGAATGCAGCCCTCCTTCCCTGGAGAAGTAGAGCAGCCCTCTGGGCACTCAATCCTCCCCCCTTCCAACCCTCCAGCAGCCCAGGCTCAGTACCGAACCCAGGTTGCTGGCATCACAAGCAGTAGCATTTATTGCTGTGCTGGTGGCCCAGCTGGCTTAACAAAATATTTTGATTATGAAACTCTTTGGGCATTTTGTTTTCATCTGAGTTAAAAACTACTGCTTCTGAAAACCGCATGCATTGCCTTTAGGCTTAACAAAATGTTTTCATTATGAAAGTCTCTGGGCATTTTGTTTTAATCTGAGTGAAGAATTAGTGCCTATGAAAGCCATGCATATGCCTGCCTACTCATGCATGCCTGGAGAACTCTGGCTGCCATCTTGGACATGGCAGACAGTGCCATGTTCCACCGGTACAGATGGACAAAATACTGTGGTGAATGTGCAGTGATTGCCATTCACCTCCACTATTTACAAGTCCATTTGATATCCAGAAAGCTCCCTTTTTCTCTACTGAGCTTGCAAGATGTCTGTAGGGCTATGCCCACTGCAGCCATAAAAAGAACTTTGGAGTCTGCATCAGTTATCCTGTATGTATATTATTTTACTGTGTATTGTTTCTTTTAAGTGATCCATTTTTTTCAGTGTATAAATGTATAAAAGACTGCTATGACTGTACATTTATAGTTGGTCAATGAAGAATTTGAACTTTAAGCAGCTGATTGATAGTAAGGCACTTTAGTAAACTATGATGTAGAGAAGGAGGTAATTGTGCAGGTAGGTGCTTCCAAATGAGGGATTTATACAGCTTTGTTACAGTACAAGAGAAGAAACCCATCACACATCTAAGCCTCTTACATCTATGGAGGTGCACTATGCACAGAAAGAAAAAGAAATGTATGCTATCATGTTTGGAAGCAAGCATTTCCACTACTATGTGTATGGCAGAAATGTTACAGTACAATCAGACCATATGCCTTTGGAGGCTATTATAAAAAAAATACTTGCTGTGGCACCATCCAGGCTGCAGATGATGATGTTGCAACAGCAGAAACATGGCACTGTGGTAAAGTATACATAAAACAATACATGAGAAGGTGTTTATAACAAACCTTTTACACACATTTGTGGTGTGGGATGCTACATAAACCCTTAGAGTAAAACTTGAGGGATTTATAAAAGCATCCCACAATGTGGGTAGCAGGGAGGAGGCTGGCAATTACAGGCCAGTCAGTCTGACATCAGTGGTGGGAAAAACTGATGGAATCACTGCTGAAGGAAAGGAGTGTGGAATATCTTGAATTCAGTGGATTACAAGATGCAAGGGAGCATGGGTTCATGGGGGAGGTCAGGCCAAATGAATCTAATAGATTTCTTTGACTAGATGACAAAGGAATTAGATCATGGTGGAGTGGTGGACATAGCCCACCTAGATTTCAGTAAGGTTTTCGACATTGGAGACTAGTAAGTAAGCTGAGTAGCTTAGGAGTGGGTCCAAAGGTCGTAAACTGGATATGAAATTGGGTAGGAGATAGGTGACAGAGGGTGGTTGTAAACCAAGTTCCTTCTGATAAAGAGAGGATGACCGGTGGGATACCTCAGGGATCAGGGTTGGGACCAATCCTCTTTAATGTCTTTATAAGTGACATTGCAGAGGAGCTGGAAGGGAAGGTCTGCCTCTTTGCAGATGACATCAAACTGTGCAATAGGGTGGACAGTCCAAGTGGGATGGAATGGATGAGCAGAGACCTAAGAAAACTTGAGAAGTGGTCAAGGGTATAGCAGATGGGTTTCAAAGACAAAAACACAAAATAATGCACTTTGGGCACAGAAATTCAGGGGTGGAGCACAAAATGGGAGAATTGGTATTGATGTCTACCAAGCAGTAAAGAAACCGGGGGGTAATCATATTGGATGACCTAAAGGTGGCCAGCCAGTGCATCAAGGCAGTCAGTAGTGCTAGTAAGACTCTGGGGTGCATAGGGAGGGGTATCATCAGCAGAAAGAGGGAGGTGAGGTTGCAACTGTATAGATCAATGGTAAGACAGTCTCCATAAGAATGTAGACAGAGTGGAGGTGGTCCAGAGGAGGGCAATTAAAATGATGCAGGGTCTGCATCAAAAGCACTATGAGAAGAAACTAAAGGACCTCAATATGTTCACCCAGGATGACAGGAGGGAGCGGGGGATATGAAAGAGACCTTTAAATAACTCATAGGGGTAAACAGGATACAGGAGGGAAGTATTTTTCTGAAACAATAGGTGCTCAAAAACAAGTGGACATGCTAAGAAGCTGGAGGTGGTAGATAGATTCCGGAGGGATCTGAGGAAGTACTTCTTCACAGAAAGAGTGGTGGACTCCTAGAATGGTCTTCCAGCAGAGGTGGTGGGGGTGAAAACAGTGGTGAGATTCAATAATGCATGGGACAGGCACAAGAGAATCATAGTGGAAAGCAAGGGGGGGATAAAGAGCTGTAGATCAAGTACAGTCTGTGATAATAATGTAGGGTGGGAAAAATAGTCTGACTAGGAAGGCCAAGCAGTCAACATCTGCCATCAAATTCCATGTTTCTATGTTTGTATCAGACCAGAAGTTTGCAGAATCAAAAGCTGACATTGAACTTGATTACCAGTTATTCAGGTGGTCAGGACCATCATTAATGGGTGGTTAAATGAGACGCAGCTCTGTTTACCAAACATGGCAAACTTTTGGATGTTTCAACATGAACTAACTGTCATGGAAAAACTGATTTTGGGGGGTGCCAGAATTGGCATACCAATGTCATTAAGGTGTGCAGTGACACAGCTTATTCATTCTGAATAAATGGTAGTGAAAAAAGTGTAAGTGAGATGCTAGAGATTTGCTGTTCTGGGCAGGCATGCCGTCTGAATACTCCAATTGAAGAACCAATGTTAAAGTGCCCAATCTGTTGGCAGTATCATGTGTTTAAGAGGGACTGAGGCCAACCTTTTTTGGCATCAATAAATTCAGAATTTGGATCGGCATATCCTCAATCAGGCTCATGCCAAAAATCAGATCTGTAAGCTACTTTGTTTAAAAGTTACAAGTCATTTTGTAACTCTTAATTCACTGCCTGTTAAAAAAAGCCAATTTCAGTGAAGAGCTGCTGATGATGTCCTCTTCTGAACTCACAACCTAGTCCTCCCTGCAAACTACCTTATATAACTAATTTCTCCTATGTTACTTAAAACTGCAGGTACTGTAAACATCTGAAAAAGGAAAACTGACATGCGGAGGGGGAGGTCAGCACATGCACTTCCATAATGTGTAGATGCAAGGTACAAGACTTCAGAATGTGATGGGGGAGATGGAATGCAGTGGCAAACATGACTTTAGAATGACAAAGTTGTGTGCAATTCTTAAAATACTGCAGATATGAGATTTTGAAATGTCACCAGGTTGCAACTGTGGAATACAGCAATGACACAGTCTCAGAAAGTAGTTGGAATACATAATTTCAGAATGTGACAGTGACACACAATTTTGGAATGCGGAGGTGACACATAATTCCAGAATGTGGTGTAGATGAGCAGTTTTGGAATGCAGCGGTGATGCACAATTTCAGAATATGGCGGTGATGTACAGGTTTGGAATGCAGTGGTGATATACAGGTTTAGAATGAAGCAGTAAAGCACAATTTCAGAATGCAGTGGTGATGCACAACTTCAGAATGCAGTGGTAATGCACAATTTTGGAATGCAGCAGTGATGCATAATTTCAGAATGCAGTGGTGATGCACAGTTTCGGAAAGCAGTGAAAACACACAGTTTTGGAATGTAGCAGTGACACATAATTTTGGGAAGTGTCTGTGAGGCACAGGTTCAGAATGCGGCAGTGATGCACAATTTTGAAATGCGGTGGTGATGCTCTATTTCAGAATGCAGTGGTGACAGCTGGCCCACTGGTGCAGTGGTTGCATTTCTGCTTGCGGCGCTGGCGACCTGGGTTTGGGAACAGACCTGGATCATCGGAGGGCTGGCCAGGGGGGAGAAGGATGGAGCATCGTATGGGCAGCTCTCCTTCTCTGGGGTGGGCGGGGAAGTGTCCAGTGCACTGAGGATTCCTGGCAGAGGCCAGGAGACATGCTACCTGCACTTGGCATACTGGGAGGTGGGGCAGACACTGGCATCATTGCATGTCCCTGCCTCTGAAAGAACACGGAAAGATGGAGCAGGCAGGCAGGGTCTACTGCCTGAGTGAAGCCTTCCCTGGAGCTCCGATTAGCTGCCATTGCTGCAGTTCCCTGACCAGTTACTAGTCCTGCAGCACGGATAGGGGACCATTGCCATGGCCCCACCCTCCAGGGGGTAAGCCAGGGGTAACTGGGTGATGAATGTTGCAATAGATGGCAGCGGAAGCCCCGGGGGCTGTGATCAGGGCAGATGTGTGACAGTGGACCTGCCAGGAAAAAATAGAATTAAAAAAGGAAAGAATGCAGCGGTGATGGATAATTTTAGAATGCAGTGGTAACACAATTTTGGAAAGTAGCAGTGATGCACAATTTCAGAATGTGGTGGTGACACACAGGTTTGGAATATGATGGTGATGTATAATTTCAGAATGTGGCAGTGATGCACAATTTTGGAACATGGTGGTGACACACAATTTTGGAATGTGACGGTGACACAATTTCGAAATGTGGTGGTGATGTACAATTTCAGAATGTGGCATTGACACACAGTTTCAGAATATGGTGGTGATGCACAATTTAGGAATGTGAAGGTGACACACAATTTTGAAATGTGGCGGTGACACACAGTTTCAGAATGTGATGAGGATGCATAATTTTTGAATGTGGCAATGATGCAGAGGTTCAGAATGCCGCAGTGATGCACAATTTTTTAATGTGGCAGTGATGCACAATTTCAGAATGCGATGGTGATGCATAGTTTCAGAATGTGGCAGTGACACACAAATTCAGAATATGACAATGACGCATAATTTCAGAATGTAGCAGTGATGCACAGGTTCAGAATGCAGCAGGGATGCAAAATTTCAGAATGTGGCGGTGATGCACAATTTTGGAATGTGGCAGTTATGCATAACTGCTAAATGTGGCAGTGACGCATTTTTCAGAATGTGGCAGTGATGCTCAATTTCAGAATGTGGTGGAGATGCTCAATTTCAGAATGTGGCAGTGATGCACAATTTTGGAATATGGTGGTGATACAGTTTTGAAATGTGGTGGTGACACACAGGTTTTGAATGTGACAGTGATGCACAATTTCAGAATGTGACAGTGGTGCACAGTTTCAGACTGCGGCAGTGACACACAGATTAGAATATGACAATGGCATATAATTTCAGAATGTGACAGTTATGCACAGGATCAGAATGTGGCAGTGATGCCCAATTTTGGAACGTGGTAGTGGCGCACAATTTTGGAATATGGTGGTTACGCATAATTGCTGAATGTGGCTATGATGCATATTTTCAGAATGTGGCAGTGACGCTCAATTTCAGAATGTGGTGGAGATGCACAATTTCAGAATGTGGCAGTGATGCACAATTTTGGAATGTGGTGGTGACACACAGTTTTGAAATTTGGTGGTGACACAGAGTTTTTAATGTGGCAGTGATGCACAATTTCAGAATGTGGCGGTGACGCACAATTTTGGAATGCAGCACTGACGCATAGTTTTGAAATGTGATGGTGATGCATAATTTTGTACTGCAGTGGTGACGCACAGGTTCAAAATGTGGCAGTGACGCCTAATTTTGGAATGTGGTGGTGATGCACAATTTCGGAATGCAACAGTGATGCACAGTTTCAGAATGCAGTGGTGACACACACTTTCGGAATATGATGATGACACATAATTTTGGAATGCGACAGTAACGCACAGGTTCAGAATGTGGCACTGATGCACAATTTTAGAATGTGGTGGTGATGCACAATTTTGAAATGTGGCAGTGACTCACAATTTTGGAATGTGGCGGTGACACATAATTGCAGAATGTGGTGGTGATGTACAATTTCGGAATGTGGCGGTGACGTACAATTTCAGAAAGTGGCAGTGACATATAGTTTCAGTATGTGGCAGTGATGCATATTTTCAGGATGTGGTGGTGATGCTGAATTTCAGAATGAGAATGGTAATGCACACTTTTGGAATGTGGCTGTGATGCAAAATTTTGGAATGTGGTGACACACAATTTTGGAATGTGGCAATGACATACAATTTTGGAATGTGGTGGTGACATACAATTTCAGAATCTGGCGGTGACGCACAATTTTGGAGTGCAGTAGTGATGCACAGTTTCAGAATATGATGGTGATGCATAATTTTGGAATGCGGCAGTGATGCACAGGTTCAGAATGCAGCAGTGATGCACAATTTTGGAATGTGGCAGTGATGCACAATTTCAGAATGTGGCAGTGATGCACAATTTAGGAATGTGGCAGTGCCACACAATTTTAAAATGCGGCAGTGATGCACAATTTTGGAATGTGGTGATGACACACAATGTCAGAAAGTGGTGGTGACGTACAATTTCGGAATGTGACCGTGTTGTACAATTTCAGAATGTGGTGGTAATGCACAGTTTTGGAATGTGGTGATGACACACAATTTCAGAATGTGGTGGTGACGTACAATTTTGGAATGTGACGGTGTTGCACAATTTCAGAATGTGGTGGTGATGCTCAATTTCAGAATGTGGTGGTGATGCATAATTTCGGAATGTGGTGTGACACACAATTTGGGAACTTGGCAGTGACAATTTTGGAATGTGGCATTGGAACACAACTTGGTGGTGATGTGCAATTATGAAATTTGGCAGGGATGTGCCATTTCAAAATGTTGCAGGGATGCGCAATTTGGGAATAGGGAAGAGATGTGCAATTTTGGAATGTAGCAGGGATGCATAATTTTAGAATGTGGCTGGGATGCATAATGTTGGAATATGGTGGGGAATGTGATGCACACGTTTGAAATATGGTGGGGTGTACAATTCTGGAATGTGGCAGGGACGATCAATTTCAGAATAAATGGTGTGTCCTGTCACATTCTGACAGTGTGCACCATTACTATATTACGAAATTGCCAGTTCCCACCAAATTCATCGATGTGTGTCCCTGTCACATTCCGAGAAAGATTGTCCCACCACATTTTGAGATGGCACATCCCTGTCACATCTGAGATTGCATGTCCCCCCTCCCAACATTTTTAAATTGTGTACCAGCTTGTCATTCTACTGTATGCCTTGGTTCAGTGCTGCATTCCAAACCACCTTTTGACATGTTCTATAGTACAGTGCCATGCATCTGAACATTCTGAAAATGCAAGCACTGCAGCCAACCCTATGACATTTTTTTAATGGATTACTATAGCTACAGTTTCTTAAACTTTGGAGAAGCAGGTCCTATAATGTTGCTGACAGGGAGAACTAGAGTGTGAGTTCAGGAGATGGCATCATCAGTGGCTTTTCACTGAAACAGGCTTCTTTGAATAGGTAGTGAAATCAGGGTTACAAAATAGCTCATAACTTTAAAATGAAGTAATGTAGAAACCTAATTTCTGGTATGAGATTTATTGGGGGTATGCTTATTCTAATTCTGCAATGTAGCACTTTTGGTAGGAGTGCCTCTTTAAATCAAATGGAATCTATGATCATCCATGATATATCGGATCTATTCACACTGGACAATGAAAATCATTTGTTAGTGGTGTATTACTACAGTGAGTACTTTGAGCTCACCTCTTTAGAAAAGCCTTTCTTAATTAATTGCAGCTGATCTCACTGTTCTTTATTTATTGTCATTTATTTTACTATAGATCTTAAACAGTTGTTTGTTTGCTAACACTGTATATACTGTCTGTATAACCTTGCTATGTGTTATACCTCCTGTAAGGTGTCCCGAGCCTCTGGGATTGGGCACCATATAAAGCCTTACTTATTTAGTTACTTACTTGAGTTGGAGCATTTGAGAAACACCAAAATGCCTCTTGCAATTGGCAAAAGCAAAGGCTATATTGTTCTGCATGATATCACTCAGAAGGATATGTCATACAATAGTCTACATACAGTATGGCTCACAGGCACTTAAAAAGTTTGTAAAAAAACAAGATTTTTATCAAACAATATCTCAGCCTCCTGATCTGCAGTCAGACTGACAGAGAGGACAGTGCAGATTGTGAAATATTTGTAAGCAAAGGCCAGGCAGAGTGGGGGAGACATTTACATTTTAATGTCGGTGTACAGAAGTACATCAGTTAATGGCACAGATTCACTTCTTAATTGCTAATGAGTCAACATTTGTACTCAGTGTTACCATCTGAAGTCTACAGTTAATGTCAGAAGGCATAAGCCCAGCTATAGCTCAGGGAGAACTTAAGAAAAAGAGGCTTGTCAACTGAAGTACTACAACCAGAATGCTAATGCCTTACTACCTCTGTAAGTATGAGACAGAATATGAATACAGAGGCACGATGGGTTTATGGCCAGTTGCATCCAGTACAGTTGCAGCTGAGTTGAACACACTTAGATTGTATCTTCTACATGCGGACAAGGGGGGGAGGTCAAATGATGTTATTGTCATTTGCTCAAATCACAGAAGGAACAAATTAACTCAGCAGATGCTGATTCAGACAAGGCTATTGCTACAACACCCAACAAATCATCACCAGAGCATTTTACATCACTATTTGCTGCTCTGGGTGTTTTGTTGTCTGAACCTAGAAATACATCTTTTGAAATGAGCAACCCTTATGTCACCAGGGCAGGGCACATTGCAATGCCATCACAGAGAAGGGACCTCTGAACTCTAGGGTAGTGTCCCAATTAAGGATTATAGTGCACAATGTGTAATGTATTTTGCTGTGAAGGTAAAAATCTTAATTGTAAAAATCTATCAATAGGAAGAATGTTTTGTAAAATATTACTGTAACCCCCCAAATGGTGGGCTTACCTTAGGTCATCTCCTTGGGCACTGTGTTCCCTCTGCCTGAAAGAGGTCCAACTTGGAGCTCCGTCATTGAACCTGGCTGGTGTCCAGTGATGAAAATAGTGGGTCCAAATGTAAAGTGTTGCTGTATTTTTGGTCCCTGTGCGAATGTGCAAATTAATGCTGTTACATTGCACCTTTAAGCGGTTCAGCCCTATGTATACAGTGTATGGCCCATGCTGAGTCTGAGTAAAACGAAGCTTGCAACCAGTCAGGCAGCACTCCTACAAGTCCCAATGTACAGTTGCTTACGAGTGCAGATGAAACTCTGTTAAATGCTGTAAACATGTATTACTAAATCTGAACTGTTATGTTTAAAATGAACTTTAACATTTGGGACTGTTTACATTTTTACTCAGCCAACAGCCATGTTGATACTTTAACCCTGCTGTTGAGCCAGTCAGAACTCAAGGAGTCCTAATGGGTCCTTTTTACTATGGCTGCTGGGAGAAGCTGTGAACTGTATGCTTGGCACCCATTTTATCCAATCAGGATGCGCTAACTATGACTGACAGCCTGAGCAACCAATTGCATTACTGGGTTCCTTTTTCAGTCAATCGAAAGAAACTCTTAAACAGTCAGTCTGGCTCAAGCTTCCAATCTGAGAGGAGGCTCTGTACTCAGCCTGGAGAAGGGGAGAGGCATGTTTACCTCTCCTCAGCCTGAAATCCTGCATGGATTGTTGGAACTGTCATGTGCTGCAGATATCATTTGCAAGCTCCTGAGTGAAGAGAAATAGCGATATCCTCTGAGCTGAAATTTCTGCCTGATGTGTGTCACAAAATCTGACCATCACCAAGCTACATCTTGGGGAAAGACTTGTTTGCCTCAGAGACTGAGGTCTGAAACTGAAGTCTGGGGCCATTGACATTGTCTCCTACCAGGTTGCCCAAGGGGAAGTACTGGACTGCAATTTTGCCAGCTTATATGCCAGAGACTGCAGAATTGCAAGTGGGTAAGCTGTGTGGCCTAGCTAATACTGTGCCAGAGTTTGAAACTGTGATGCCAAAAAAATGTCTCTAAAAAACTGTTGCTCCTTTTAAAGCATAAGCTGCTTGAAGGCCAGATTGGGGAGTCAGTACCTGTGATGAAGATCATTGTGGGTTGTGGCCACCCTTGGGAGAGAATCCATGATGTGGGATTGAGCTGTATTAGCCCTGGTCCCTGTATGCTGGTCCTTGCCAAAAAAGATAAATACCTGCAGCCTACAGCCAAAGAACCAGAGGGCAAAATCCTGTCTCGAGGTGAACCAGTCTGGCAACAATCTCAGATCCTGAGGTCCATGTTCCATGAGTAACAACACGGCTTGTCCCTGCAACTCAAAAATTGAAAGCCCTTCTTTCATTAAATATACTTTATTAGGTTTCAAAACACACACGCAAAAAAGAAAAAAATGGAAGCGAAAACACATAATATAAACTATAAGCCAGGTACGCCAATCTTGGAGCAGCATACTACAAAAAAAGAGGCAAGTTACAAAGGGACAAAAAAGGATGAAAAGTAACTCACACAGCCTGCACCCCCTCCTTGAGCTACTCGAATAAAGCCAGATAATTAAGCCTAGAAAACCAGAATGACACTGTCCACCCATAAATAATGATAAGGAGTATACACAACACAAAAGCATTCATCTATGTTGCAATAACCAGGTGTATAAAGATCCCCATTTTGCAAAAAATACATTTTTTACATGGTGAACACTAGCAATATGTAACTTTAATGTAAGACCACTCAGGAACTCTCCATGCCACTCAGACCATGATGGAATATGGTCATCCATTCAGTGGCTCAAAATAACCATTTTAGCTGCTGTAGAAGTAACGGCAATATAATAACACTGAAAAGAAAAAGAAATATCACGTATATTCACCAGTATACAGACCTCTGGTGTAAAGAGAGTGGCAAGGTTGAATGTTTGATTGAGCCATGTTTTGACAGACTCCCAAAAAAGACTGAACCTTCTCACAATGCCATAATATGTGTAAAAGGGAGCCCTCTGCGTTATGACAGCTGAAGCATCGATTATGCTCCAGTCATCCCATTTTACATAATTTTGCAGGAGGAGAGTATAAATTATGTAAGATTTTAAACTGCATTTGTCAGAAATGATCCTGCTTAATCAACTTATAAAGATCTTTCTATAGCAATGACCACTCTGACTCCTCCAAGGTCAAAGATTAGGCCGATTGCCAGTAGTATGCAACCTCAGTGGACTTAAGGGGATCTAAGAATTGATACATATTGTATAGCTATGTCACTGTGTGTCTCTTACTTGCTGTCAAAGTAAACACCTCAAAATGAGCAGCAGAGGGCATCAGTCCATGGTGAGGGCCCTAAACACGCTTTCAAGGATCCCAAAAGTTGGGCATATTTAAAAAAAATTAAGAGGCTAAATTGTCTGCAACCCGAAATGATGAGAAATCCAGTGTTATTATCTGAGAGAATATCACGAACAAGAAGAGTAGCTTTTAATGGTGAAAAAGAAGGCAGAATGGGTCTGTGCACTTGAAAGTTCCTCTTCTCATCTGATTTGCTTTTTAAGTTCATGTTGGTGTTTAGACTGTTTGCAGGCCATCAGGCCTGAGAATTACAATTTCCTGTGAGTTAAAGTTTGCTGATGTTGCTATAGCCAAGCACAGAGAGAGTAATAATCTTTTATTTATTTAAGGGCCCCAACCAGCTGCAACGCTGGCCAACCAATTGCAATGCTTCAGGCCTGCAACCTATTAAATCCTGGGTACCCAGATAGCAGTAACTGGACTGTCCAGGGGGTTAAATGTATTTGAATGTTTCTCAAAAATAAAAACAGTGTCTCAAATCAAATCTTGATTACATCCTCTTCCCTTTGTTCAAATTCCCCAAATAAATCAGTTATTGTTTGAATGTTATATGGGTCCATGAGCATATCATTACTAAGCACCAGTCTATTGTGGGGAAATCAAAAGGTGTGTTGATGATATTAATAACCATCCTTTACAGATGCACAGGGTGTATTTGAGAAGTCCAGACCCTGTTGGTGTGGGTTACCATGAGCATATTATTAGCGCGCACCATTAATTGTAGCATTGAATGCCAAATGAAGTGTTTTGTGCAAATCCATGTGTGGGACTACTGGTTGGGGCAGTGGGTAGGTACAACATCCCAGAGGGTTATATTAGCTTATCATTAAACCCACTTTAAAGTCACTCTGGGAGGAGGCACCACACAAATAGTTCTCTTGTTGGTATTGAGCCCCTTTATCCATCTAAACCAGAACACAAGTCCCTCAACCTGCATCTTGGACAGCAGGCAGGGGTAGTAGCCTACTGGGAGGTGGCACCTAGGTTACATTACTTTAAAGGTTTTTCTAACCCTGAGATATCAAGACACCAATATGATATGCATATGTTATTTAAATGATAGTATCAGATGCAAAAAAAATCATTTTTTACCTTTCTTGTCAAAAAAAGAGGAAAAGAAGGGTGTATTATTACATACAATATATGGATAATACTAGGAGGTTTCACTGGAGGGTGCTGTTCCTTATGAATTAAGTATACTGTGCAAGAACATATAGAATTTCAGTTCAATTTCAATTTATTTATTCAAAAGCAGTCTGATCACAGGTCTCATTTACAATCACATCAAGTATAGCAGAGCAAAATTACAGCAGGTAAATACAATAATAAGTTAATTAATAAATAGGATAACAACAGAAATATGTTGCCATGACATGGTATTCATCTGAAATATTCACAACGTTTAAACAAGGTGCCATGGATCAAATACTTAAATTTGGGCACAGTAGTCAACGTTGGCAGCTTTAGAGATTTTTGTAGTGAAGGCCATGAGAGTGCTATAGCAAACTTGATCGAGGAGCAACCAGCCTTAGAAAATTTGCGCTCAATAAGCAATGCTAATTTGACACAATGAAGTCAGTGTTGAGTGACCTTAAATGCAATAAGCTGAGTTAGGATGGAGGGAGTTTTGCCTACAATGACCGTGTAGCTAAAGATGTGCTAGTGATGGAATCTTTTGTTTGCTAGGGATGATCAACCCCACATGGTTGTGAAAAGTATAGTTATGAGTGCAAAAGAAGCAGCCAGAGATGAAGTGAAGGGCACTGTGACTCAGAGGGTCAAGTAGAGTGAGAAAGGTTTCATAGTGGTACAATATATGGCATTACCACAGGCAAGTTTAGAAACAAAGAGTGCAGACACAAGTTGTGGTTTTTATTTTGTTTTGTTTTGTTTTTTACGTTTGCTTGTGCGCATGCACAAGAAACATCTTGGGAGAATACGACTTGCTGGAGGTGTGTGCCTGCCCCTGCCAGTGAAGTGCTCAAACTGCGGGGTGTATCCCATATGCACCAATGGAGCTGCGAAATGTGTATGACAGTAGATTGACAACAGTAGCCTTGGCTTCAAAGAAAAGGTCCACATCAATCACTGCGTAAAACGTGTCTCTGCACATGCATGCTACCTCTTACTTTTCTAGCCATGCACTGCTGTGACACTGACATCCAGCGGAGTACACACCATTATCACAATCAGCACTTGAAACATGTATCTGCTTTATTTGATCTGGTCTGGACTTGCTCCTCTCTTTCATTTTCCGATGTTTGATAGGTGCACAGAGGAGAAGGGAGGCGATGGATTGGAGATCGATTGCACTGTTGCTGCTGTTCCCGACTCAGCTGCTCTACTGTGTGCTGGGGGCCACCGTCTGCCTGCTGTTGCCGACCAACCTGCAGGACATCACTGGGAATACAGTTGTCATCACTTGAGAGAGCCGGGGCATCGGCCGACACCTGGCCAAGGAGTTCACCAAGCAAGGGACGAGGAAGATAAGGGCAACCAACTCAGCTGCTTCGTGGTATGCATTGCAACAATTTACTGTACGTGTAACTGTGCTGCATCCGTGTCTCTCAGTTGTCGGGACTGTCTGCAGCAGATTTTGGGGACTGTTTTGGTGTGTGTGTGTGTGTGGGGGTGGGGTTCATTAATTTATTGTGCATCCTTTTTATGTTGGCGTGTCATACAGGGAATGAAGTCCTTCCATATTTTATGTACGCCGATCTACGTTATATCCATTCTCTGAGCATGCCCTTCATTCTTGCAGCTCATTCCCACTTCCTTTTTCACAAAGACCACAGCTCAGACAACGGAGGAGTGGGAATAATCAAACCGGGTCCAGTCATGGGGAGGGTGAGGGGGAGTGCGTGTGTGTCAAGCAAGCGATTCACGCAGTGCAGGTCGATTCATGAAACAGAGAAGGAAGAAAACGGTTACAATAAAAATCGTGTGTTTCCTCTGCACCACAATCCAAAACCTAGCTGCCCTTTACAGAGCTAAAATCTGACTAACAGTTTAGGCAAGGAAAGCTGTCCCCAGCCACACCTGATTTCTGCTCTTGAAATATGAAGCTGTTGTGTTCAGAGGCTTATCCAAACAGGAGCTGATTGAAAAATATAATGAAAGGGAATGAACTGTCTTAGGAACTGAATAATATATGCACTATATTTTAAGGTACTGCATTTGTAGGTTTGTGTTAAATGCGGCTAGACTTACTCACTGATGTATACTATACTCTCAAATATATTCTGACACCACAGAAAAAACAGACCTACTGTACATGCGGTGCAATGTACTGTTTACAGTAATCAACAAAAAAGAGCCTAAAACATTGTACAATCTCTTATAGACAGAAAATGACCTTTACAATTGCTGCTCTTCCACTATCCACATACTTATTGTACCTAGGACTGAAACAAATTGGTGAAAGAACTTTCTGCTGTAAGGGCCTACCACCTTTTATTCAAAGACAGCTTAATTATACTAAATGTAAGAATATGCTGCATACCTCTCAACCTTCTGTCACTAAAATGAGGCACACACACACACACACACACAGACACACACTCAAAATGAGGTACAATGAGGGACACTGACCCTCCTTATGAGGAACACATCCACAAACACGGAGATACTGTAGTACTCCAAAGCTGGGGTCATCCAGTAGCACAGCCTTATGTGTGAACCAGGGGACCCCAGGAAAAAGAATGAAGGGAGACACAATTAAGCCAGGGTCAAGGCCACTCTTACTATTTCCCTGCACACGCAGCCATCCTGCACACTAGTGGCCAGTTGTCTTAATTCATAGCAGACTCTGTATTTGTAGCAACTAATTTCCCCACCCACCTGGTAGCACCTCTCATTGTAAAGAGCTCCAGTGTACCAGCTCTCCTGTCCTCTCATCTCTCCATTTCCCCTTGCTGCCAGTTCTGTCTCCTCATTGCAAGTCCTTGCTTTGGGCTGCAGGGAAAAAAACGGAATTGTTTTTTTATATGTCTCCTTGACTGCTGTCTGCTCGATTGTTCTTTTGTGGAGCAGGCAGCATGAGGAAAAGGGGTGCCATGCATTGGGTCCTTTGTCACAGCCCAGTGCATCCACTCAACTCAACAGCAGCTCGGGTTCAGGGTACAAGAATGGCACACCAATCCTACATAAAAGAAGGAACAGCTAGCAGCCATTGTGGAAGTTGGAAAACAGGCCTTATGCAGCAAGGAGACAATGAGCAACGGTGATCACAGGCTTACCTGTAGGGCGAAGCAGTCCCATTAGCTCCCTGAGTGACCTTCCTGATATAAATTTCCTCAAGTCACAACACTGAAGTCCGATGGATGGCATCAGAGCAGCAGCTAAATCTGTGGTCCCCTCTTATCCCCGCAGTACGTCCTCTGAGTCTGCTGCTGTTTTCCCAGTTCCTGTCAGCATTAGTTTGCGGTGGCATAAGTAGATGCTAACTGCCGTCAAATATGAAGGCAGTTTCAGTTACATGTGAACCACCCCATAAGGTACCTGCCAAGCAGCCGAGGTCACAAGGGTGGGAGCTTTGATTGTTCAGTTTGCCAGTCGGCTTTGAATAGTACAGATGTGTGTCCCAGTCTGGAGAGGATGACAGCGCTAGCCTCTGGAGCTAAGTATGGGGTAAGGGAGGGGAGGTGGGTGTGCAGAGGGAAGATCAGGATGGGGGAGGGGGGACTGGCATATGATGAAGGACTGTTTTCTTTTTTACAGGTCTTAAAAAAAAAAAAACACGGTCCACATGGTACCCATCCATAAAAGTGGACCAAAGGATGAGCCGGGTAATTACAGGCCGGTAAGCTTAACTTCCATTGTGGGCAAGCTGATGGAGACAATACTTACGGAAAGGTCGATGACCTTTATAGAAGACCATGGGCTCCAGGACAGTCACCAGTATGGGTTTGTGTCAGGAAAATCCTGCCAGACAAACCTACAGTAGTTGAGTATTATGACTGGGTCACGAGGGAATTGGACAAGGGTCATACGGTGGATGTCATGTACTTGAACATGAGTAAGGCCTTTGATTTGGTGCCGCATGGGAGGTTGGGAGGGACTAAGATGGTTAAATAGATTGAGAATTGGCTGCGGGGGAGACAGTAAAGGGTAGTGGTAGGTGGGGGAACTCATCTCCCATGGCTGTGACGAGTTGGGTGCCACAGGGATCAGTATTAGGGGCAGTGCTGTTTGGAATATTCATAGCAGACATCTCATACGGTGTTAGGAATAAGATCAGTCTGTTCACTGACTATACCAAATTGGGGGCAGTGGTGGATGATATAGCAGGTTGGCAGAAGCTGTAGGACAACCTGTCAAAGTGGTGGAGTGATCAGAAGCGTGGCAGTTGGGTCTCAATGCGAAAAAGTGCAAAGTCCTGTACTTGGGAGCAAAGAACCCCAGGGAGGGGTTACCAGAGCTGGGAGGGGTGCTGCTAGGTTCCACTGAGGAGGAGAAGGATCTAGGGGTGGTTGTAACAGGAAGATGAACAATACAGGGCAGTGTAGAAGGGTGGCAGCGAAAGACAACAGGATGCTGGGTTGTATCATGAGAGGGATCTCCTCTAGGAGCGGGGGGGGGGTGATCCTGCCTCTCTACAGGGCACTGGTCAGGCCGCATCTAGAATACTGTGTGCAATTCTGGCACCCATATCTGAAAAAGAATGTGAAATTACTGGAAGGGGTACAATGCAGGGCAACAAGGATGATCCAGGGATTGGAGGACAGACCATATGAGAGGCTGAGAGAGCTGAACTTGTACTCCTTGGAGGAGAGAAGGAACCAGGGAAACATGATTGAGACCTTTAAGTATGTAAAGGGGATAAGCAAGGCAGGCACTGAAGGGATGCTCAGGCTGAGGAGGGGGAGGGACATGAGAGGGCACAGCCTTAGATTGGAGGGGGGTAGATTTAGGACAGAAATGAGGAGACACTTTTATTCGGAGAGGGTCGTGGCACAATAGAATGTTCTACTGGAGGAGGTGGTAGTCTGTAAGACAGTCGGTAGTTTCAATGAGGGATGGGACATTGTGGGGGGGTAATTGGGAAGTGGAGGGGGTGAGGCAGCTGCAAGGTGAGGGTGCTAGCTGCACACTTGAAAAGACTTGATAGACCAGGTGGCCTATTTCTGTTGGCAAATTCGTATGTTCGTATGTAATGACTTTGCAGATTTTTTTTCTACAGCTTATTTAGACCCTGAAGTAGGAAGCACCCTGATGTAGGTGGGCAAGGGGGGCTGTGTGTGTGTCAAGCCGGTGATTCACGTGGTGCAGGTCGATAAGTCAGAGTCGCTGGGATTCCCGAAGCAGAGAAGGAAGAAAAAGTGTCGTTTTCAAGGTTACAATAAAAATTGGGAGTTTCCTCTCCACCATAAACCCTGGCTAGCTGGCTACTAAAATGATGTCCCAAGGCTTCTGGCGTGGATCCCATCCATTTGAGGCTGCTATCATCAGCAGTTTGCCTGGGTCAGAGTTATCACATCACCAGCTCTGCTCCCTTCCCCACTTGTCATGCTGCTGCTGCCTTGCATTGGCTGGTGCTAGTTGAGTAATCTCCTCTGATCTTTTTCTAGGTGCCTGGAAGGTGGGCAGTTGCCATAGGTCCAGTATCTGGCTGAGAGAACCTGTATCTGAGATAGCTCGGTATTTTTAATTTTCAGGGCCATGTGATTTTGTTTTTAAATGGGACATTATAAAAAAGTGACAGATCAGGAGAAATATGGAAGCTGTCCTTTCTGGTTTTTACATCCTACATGTATTACCATTAGTTTAGTGATGCTAGAAATTGGCAATTTACAGTGCAAAGTGGTATGACTCTCTTTGTGCTTCTGCAAGCATGAGAATGGAACCTATTTTAACTGAAAGGTTTGCAAGGTTTATTCATTGCACAGTCCATACCCAGTATAGCCCAGCTGA
Organism: Neoceratodus forsteri; assembly: GCA_016271365.2. Lineage (NCBI taxonomy): Eukaryota > Metazoa > Chordata > Ceratodontiformes > Ceratodontidae > Neoceratodus > Neoceratodus forsteri. The sequence continues at coordinate 1,001,508,799 of CM057450.1, forward strand.
AATGCAGCACCTCATTTTTATTATGTTTGCTTGCACGCATGCACAAGAAACGTGGCAGCTTAGGAGAGAAGCGGGTTGTGGAAGTGCGGCACTGTTGCAGCCAATGCCGCCACTGCTTTTGTGAGCTTGGCTGTGTATCACCAATGCAAGCGCCCGCTGGTGGTGACACTAGTTTCCAAGCGTGCCATCAGCCTAAAATGATTTGGCCACCACAATCAGGGAATGCCCTGTCATTGCAGCATCAGCTCCTCCTTCACCTGTTCAGGAAAGAAGCCGCCGCCATGTCTCTGAGTCTACTGGACAGTTGCAGTGAGAAGAAGTCCAGTGTAACAGAAGAGAGCAGTGTGGCTGTAAATTTGAGTCGAGCCAGCCGGAGCAGAGCAGCCAGTGGACTGACCAAGACTGTGAGTGGAGGAGGGAGCAAGCAGCTTGCCATGCCTGTGGTCAGTCGGGGAGAAGACGAGAGACTCACTCGCTAAAGTAATTGAGCAGTTTATTTTTTTTTCCCTTTTTGAGCAAGTCTGAGTCTCTGCCTGAATCAATTGCACATTGGCCCACCGTACTCCATTCTAGTCACTCAGCTGCCCACCTCCACCATATTGCACAGCTGGTCATCGCGGACTTGCATTGGAACATCACCCTAATCTCACAATGAACCCCCCCCCGTGCGCCCCCATACATGTTACTCAATTCCTCAAGTGCGGTTTCTCTTGTTGCACCCACTCTTATTGCTTCCCTTAGAGTGTACCTGCCTTGCTTTTGCCTGTGCCTCCTGTAGGCATTATTTTTTAAATGAAGCTCAGTCAGGTATTTTAAAGTTAGACACAACATGGTTTAAAATTGGCAACACCCACACCTCCTTTGACCTGCCCGACGGGGCACCACTTATAGCGATGATGCATCTCAGCTGTGAAAAGCCACAAGTTTGGCTTCTCTTAATGGCAGCTTTCTGTGCCTCTCCCAATGAGATCACGGGTGCCTCAACAAGTATGTTTACCACCTGAGCGGTGGCTCGGGCCGGTTGAAGGGGGCTCTTCTACCCTGGCTCATAGCTGCCAGGTTATATGGGCCCTTGGGTCATGGGCTCCAGCAATATTTTTTGAAGCGGACCCGGCTCCACTAATAATTTTCAACATGATACACCTTTTTTCCATTTTTTTCTTTTGTTGTTCTGTGACCTGGGTGTGCGTGTGCCCTCTGTGACTTGCTGCGCCCCCCCCTCCTGGGAAGGGAACAATCCCCCTAGTTCATTGGTGGCATTTATTTTTAATCAGCGCCTTTAGTTTTGTATGCACATTACAATGCACGTGTGCCCAAAGTGAGTGGGGAATGTCACTGGGTGGCAGGTGGCGACGAGGGCCGGTGATGGGTGAGGTGAGCGAGCAGAATGAACTGGGCATGACCAAAGGGTGCAAGGCAGCACCAGCAACCAATTAATCACTGAAGAAGCCAACCCAGGACTCCAGGAGGAGGACATCCATCTCAGGAGGGCAGACAGCAGAGCCAGAGGCAGCTAGTGATGGTGAGAGAGCAAGCCAGGCCCAGAGGCACACTGCGTGACTTGAGGGAGCCAAGCACAGGGAAAGTTGTGCGGCATGCAGATGTTGTGACGTGCCCGGTGGGGGAGACCATGTGCTGGGGGGTCGTGTGGCAGACACACTCATCACGTCTACGAGGTCTGGCAGGCAGCTGCTGAGAGGAGATCTGAAGAAGAATGGAGTTGGAAGGAGGAGAACCAGGAGTACTGTTGATGATCAGCAGTGTGTTGACCACTGCACCCACCACCAAGTAGTTGGTTTGATGGTAACAGTAAAGTATCCCAGAAGAGCCGAGAGCACCAGCAGGTACAGTCAGAGAAACAAGGGGAAGGAAACTGAGCCGGCCCAAGGCACAAATGACTTTCAGAGTGGCTGGGACAAAACTGGTGGCTATGGAGATTAATGGTCTTTAAAGGAGTGAGCATGCAGGGACATGAATAGGGGTGTGTCTGGTGGAAAAAAAGAGGGGCGGCAGCCTAAATGAGTGAGGTGCCAGTGGGCACAGAGGTCGCAAACAAAATCTCCACTGTAATGGCTGGAAATTAATTATCGATTACTGCATTGAATGTGTGGAATAATCAATTCCTAGTGCACAGTGCCATGTCCCAGGAGCTGCTACTATTGCATCTTGGGAATGTCACGCACAGCAGTTTGCTGCCACTGCAATACAGCAAGCTCCCAACCCATGCAGCAATTAAACCCAAACACCAAAAGAGTCATACAATGGGAAGAAGGTGCCAACCCACCACCAAAAATATCCCCAGCAGGGAAACCTGGAATGTAGTCCCAGTGGTCAGCACAGCAGTGAAAGGTCCTGAGGTGCTGATCTCTCTGGCCAAGGCAGTGATTCCTCTAGAAGTCAAAAGTGCAGAAAGCAAGACAAATAGGGCCCCATGGGGCTGATTTTGTGCATTATTTATTTGAAAGCTTTACAGAGGAAGCTGGAGCTGCTGAGTTTCTTTATATAATAATAAGAAAATATCAAAGGGAGATAGATACACACTCCCGTCCCAGTCCCTGGAAGATTAGTTGGGTTTGCAGAACTGATGTGTTAGCTTTTCATGGTTCCATTTGCAAAGGATCATGACATACTGTGTGGTTACTGGACAGGGAACAATTCTAAACTGGAACCTCTTGCTATGCAAAACTGCTTCTGGAGGTTGAGGGCTGGTAGTACGCAATGCAAACCTGTCACTGCAGGATGCATACGTCATAGTAGAGTGTACACATCTGACAGCAAATGATATTCCATACATCTGGTAGAGCAGGATATACAATATGTGTCAGGCAATTATGGTCATATCTTGTAGCATAAAGAACATCTGGGAGTACAGGGTGCACACCTGGTTGCAGTGAGTGTATGTCTGGCAGTGTGTGTATGCCTGGCATTGTGGGTTGTATGCCAGGCAGCACTTACTGTGTGTCTTGCAGTGTAGGGTGCATGCTAGGTAGCACAAATTGAAGTGGATCTGTGTATAGACCAGAACCTATCCTGCTGTGCTACATTCTGCCCACCAATTCAGCGGTGAGGATGAGGTGACTGTGGTCTTCTCTGGTGCTGTGGTGGGCTGCCTAGTGGCAGAGTGAGGAAAGGGAGGAAATTTCAGAAAGAAGATGGTTTTAGTATAACAGCTGAGAGAAAAAAAAAGATGAGGAGGGGAGTCAGTCACCCTGGCCGGAGGGTGAGCTGACTGTGGTTGGCTGTCGGCCTGTCCCTGAGTGGGGAAGGTGAAACAGAGAAACATAAAGACAATAAGGCACCACATTGTAAGTAGAAGAAGAATAACCATTTATATAGCGCTTTTCTTGCCCAGTGTATCTCAAAGCACTTTACAGGCAATGTTAGACTGGTAGTGAAGTGACTTGTGTAGTGGCGGCCACATCACATATCATCACCCACACACAGCCTGGACAATTGCATGATCCGGTTTATGGGAAGGGAATGTTGGCCAGAGCGCTGCCAATGTCCCCTACTCTTTGTGAAGAGTGCCCTGGGTTCTTTTATTTCCATCTGGACACCCATCAGGACAGCACCAGGATGGGTAGGAGGGACCTCACTTTACCATCTCATTTGAAGGATGACACACCCCAGCAGTACAGCACCCCCCTAATACTGCACTCAGATGCCAGCGTTTTAGGTATGAGTCCAATCCTGGTGTAGGACAAGAACCCACTACCTTCTGGTACCGAGGCAGATGTGCTACCAACTGAGCCACACTGACACCTACAGTACAATGTTTATTAACACTCACACACATCAGCAAATGCTTTCTTAGGGAAATCACCCCTCAAAATGCCTCCTCTCCCACAAACATGGATTCCTCTTGGAGTTTCAAAATAAGATTTTTAAAGAGAGTATTAAAATTTTTTTTCATACTGTCCTGAGGGGCTTAACCCCACACCCCCCACATATAGGGGCTCCGCTCCCATAGACCCCCATTGGGGGCTTTGATCACTTGGCCACACCCAAAATTTTACAAACCTGGCCCCTATGCCCTGGCCTCCTCCTCCTCCTCCGATGCATTCCTGTCCCCTCCTCTCCCTCCTGCATGGAGCAGGCCACAGCCTGAGCTCTGTACAGGCTGAGAGAAGAAAGTGCAACCTGGCACTTTCACTTTTGTGCAGTCACTTGGGCTGCAGCGTGTTCTACTCCTACTAACATTCAAATTCCCTTCCTGCAACAAAGAAATATCGGGACCCAGAGCCCCCCCCCCAACTATACCCCAGGTCCTGGGAAATTATTATTTTAATTCATTGTTCAGCAGGGTAACCAACCCAGTACGCTACCAGGAATATTTTTTTAAATTACGTACCCCACATGGGACAGTTCTAGTACCATGGACCACTACTGCAAAATTATTTTATTTATGCTTGGCCACTAGCCTAAAGAACTTCCCACTAGCCCACCTGTGGTAGTACTTAAAATATCTAGGCATGATTAGTAATTTTTGTCGAGGGCCCTCCTCCCTCACACACACACACACACACACACACACACACACACACACCAGCACCAACATTTTCCTGCACTCCTGTCCTATTTATTTTTTTCCTCAAGTATTCTTTATGCTCTTCTGGTCACAGGCTAGGACCTCCTTCTGTTCCTACTAACCAAGCTACCCTCCCTACTCACACACTGCTGTTTCTGGTCTCCACACCAACCTGGTACACAGCACTGCACTGGCCCTCTAGCTTTCACTCTGAGGCATACGCAGTCAGTCTCTTTGGCATTTCTTCCCTGCAGTCATCTGGCTACCTGGTCAGAGGTGAAGGTGTGGATCTGATCCAGGAGTGCTGCAGCTAGGGTTCGATGTGGGAGTGGATTGCTGGAGGGGCTCCTTCTGACTGTCCTGTACTTGCTGTTTCAGTGTTATCCCCTGTCCCCTCCCCCCCCACCACCACCTCTGGGAGTGCACATCAGGACTGACTGATTGCGAGACCTGACGCAGCCAACCTGTGGGCGCACTCCAACAGTCCTGACTGTCATTCATGGATCCTCTTCACTACCACCTGTGGTCACACTCCAACAGTCCTGACTGTCACTCATGGATCCCCTTCACTACCACCTGTGGACACACTCCAACAGTCCTGACTGTCAGTCACGGATCCCCTTTACTACCACCTGTGGGCACACTTCAACACTCCTGACTGTCACTTACGGATCCCCTTCACTACCACCTGTGGTCACCCAGCTGGCAGTAGAACAGTGGGATGTGAGACCCACCTCCCCAGAGGAGGAGAACGTTCAATGGGATGCTCAATCCTCCTCCCAATAGCCGGTCCCCCTATGGTCCTGGCTCGTTTTGAACCCAGGTCACTGGCACTGCGTGTTGTAGCACTATTGTTGTATCAGTGAGCAGTCTTATCTGTTTATTACTTTATTTTCTTTCTTCTATTTTCCTATCTGCCTGCTTTTGTCCTGTCTGTACCTTTTATCTAAAGTTCCTTTTTTCTGTACTACTATTCTTTCATCTACCCCTTTCATATTTCTCTGCTCTCTTTCTCGGTTCTCGATACTGTATTTTCTCCATAGTAACCCATTTTTCCTCATTAATTTAACAGGTCTGACAGGATGTTGACTCTTCCCCATCAGATAAGTATTACTCTATGTCTAACCTGTCTTATCCTTCCTGTTTACTCCCTAAGAACTATGGATCCTTTGTGACCCCTTTTCTATATTTTATTTCAGGTTCAATGCACATTGCCTCTTCAAGACTTCTACCTTTTGCTCCCTAGTACACAGGTAAGAAACCCTCAACATATTGCCTATACTTGGTGGATAGACTGTTACCACGTGGCCACGTGTGTGTGTGTGTGTGTGTGTGTGTGTATACATGAAGGATGAATAGTCTGCACTGATGTGTAAATAGACAATAGTTTTTTGGCTGTGATGGGGTTGTGGTGTTATCAATGCCTGCCATGGAAGGCTCCAAGACTGTGTGTGTGTGTGTGTGTGTGTGTGTGTGTGTGTGTGTGTGTGTGTGTGTGTGATGCATAGCCCACAACATTTGTCTAATACTTGAACAGCTGCTCTCTTGGATGGCGGGCAGTGCCATGCGTAATTGCTGTTTTTGTTTGTGTATGGGCATGGGCACGTGCATATAAGTTGTGCAGTCTGTATCACTTTTCTCATATACAGCCATTGGATGGCTGGGGGTTGAGGGTGATATAGTGTGCTACAGTCATTTTATGGATTCTTGTTTGAGCGTGTGTCTATGTTGGGTCTTTGAGAGTCTGTGTGATGCTGGAGCAGTCCACAGTATTTTATGTTTGCTTGCATGCATGTGCAAGAAACATAGTGCCATCATCCGAGTTTTCTGAGGTGTGGTAGCCGTCTTCCAATTCAGTCAATGTGTTTGCAGGCGCGGCCCCATTTCTCTAATGAACGTTGCTGCTGTCGAGCACAGCAGTTAAAAATGCAGTGGCCGTGAGCAGTTGAAAGGAGATCTACGCTTCAGTGAGCAGCTTATAAGATATTTCGCTGCCTGGGCGCGTGTCCCTCACACACACACACGCACGCACGCATACTGCATGCTCGTGCTCCCCCCACCACGCACACACTGTTTAGCTGACGGGGTGCCCAATCTCCATTCAGCTGTGCTGCGCTCTGCCCCCAACAGAGTTCCAGATTCCACACTGGGAGCCCATCCCAGCATGGCAACAGATCGTATGGCTGACGGGGGTGTTCAATCCCCTGTTGGCTCCACTGTCCCCCCTGCCCCCCCAAGAGACTACAGGGTGCCATGCTGGGAGCCCACCCCAACATGGCAACAGATCGTATGGCTGATGGGGGTGCCCAATCCTCTGTTGGCTCCATGGCCCCCCCCAAACAGCCTTCCAGCTGCCACGCTGGGACCCCACCCCAGTGTGGCAAACGTCCCGCGTCATTTAAGTAAAAAAAAAAAAGATACCTGAAAGAAAAAAACCTTCCCTCGCTGACTGTCCTGACCCTATCTTCCCCCACCTGTGCTCACCCACTGTGCACCCTGCCTCCACATACCCTCTCCTCACCCCATACTTACCTCCGGAGCTTGGCACGACGATCTTCGGTGGACCAGGAACACGTCTGCACTCTTCAAAGCCGACCGCGAACTGAGGAAATGCTGGTAAGCTGTATAATGTAATAAATAGGTTTTTTTCAACTTTAGTGCATATCTTCAGCATTTTGGGGAATATTTTCACCAAATTTTCAACATGGGTTTTTTGGGACCCCACCTCATGAATTCTGTCACTGTCATGGCGTTAATCGGCCCCAAAAGGTAATTTTGTGGTCACTGCGCAGAACCACCTTTCGGGACCAATTTACGAAATGACAGTGTCACAGTTCATGAGGTAGGCCCCAAAAACCCTATGTTGAAAATTTAGTGAAAGAATTCCCAGAAATGTCTGTTCTACGAGCATGTGTTGTGCTGTTCCTATGCACACTCGTAAGTTCGCAAATTTTCAATAAGTTCACTCCAGATTTTCAACATTGCCATTTTACTATACCTCCTTATGAGCAGTACAGCTGTCATTTCTCACATCTGACCCAAAATGTGTTTCTGGCATGTAGCGCACAATGGTGCAGTCGGTGTGTGAAATCAATGTTTGGGACAGATTAAGAAAATCATAGTGACACTGTTCATGAGCAGAGATGTTAAAATGGCTATGTTGAAAATTTGGTGAAAAAAATCCCAAAAATTAGTGTTTTACGAGCATGCGTTGTGCTGTTCCTATGCACGCCGGTAAGTTCGTGAATTTTCAATATTTTTGCTCCAGATTTTCAACACTGCCATTTACCGCACCTCCTTATGAGCAGTATAGCTGTCATTTTCATATCTCGCCAAAATGTGTTTCCGCCCATGTAGAGTAATGGCAATGCAAGTCGGTGTGCTAAATCAATGTTCGGACAGATTAAGAAAATCACAGTGACACTGTTCATGAGCAGAGGTATTAAAATGGCTATGTTAAAAATCTGGTGAAATACGTCCATAAAATGACTGTGTTACGAGTTACCATTGAGCAGTTTCCACGCACCCTCGTTCCTTCATGGATTTCTAATATTTTCAGTCCAGATTTTCACTACTGGCATTTTTCCACACTTCCTTATGAACAGTACAGCTGTCATTTTCCACACCATGGCCGAAATGTGTTTTCGCACTTACAGCGTAGAAATGCGTGGTCACTGTGGGAAATCACTGTTCGGGACAGATTAAGAAAATCACAGTGACACTGTTCATGAGCGGAGGTTACAAAATCCCTCTGTTGACAATCTGCTATAAAAAATCCCCAAATGAATTGCATTATGGGTGTGCATTGCTCATTTTCTACACACGCTTCTGACCACCAGTTTTTTTTAATATTTTCACTGCAGAATTTCAACATTGCCATTTTTTGCACCTCCCCATGAACAGTACAGCTGTCATTTTTCACAACCTGTTCGAATGTGTTTTCGCACCTGTGGTGCAAAATGGCGAGTCGCTGTGTGAAATCAGCTTCCGGCTAACAAACTGATATTGCCACTGTTCATAAGGTGGGGGTCACAAAAAACCCATGTAGAAAATTTGGAGTGAAAATGCCAACAAACGCCTGCGGCATTAGGGTTTCTGACCATAACGCCCCAGTCTGTAGAGATTGACAGGCATCAGGGGTGCGACTTGGGATTCTCGCCTGTAATGCTCATACCATTCCACACCTTGCAGCCAGTGAGAGGCATCGAGGTGTGCCTTGGCCTCTTCGGCCCCAAGGTTCACCCCACTCTGCTATACAGGACCCATCTCACAGTATTTCCTGATGGAATGGGGCGAGCATAAGGGAAAAAGACACCAAGGCACACCGTGACACTTGTTAGTGTCTGCAGGGTAGGGTGTGGTGAAATGGCGTGGCTGTTATGCCTGATGACCCAAAGGCACACCCCAGTGCCTGTCAGTCTCTACAGGGTGGTGGTGGAGTTGGCTTCAGTTGAATACTTCACTGCCATTCCTATTATGCAGCTCTCTAACTCCTACACTACCAATGCCAATGTCAGCAAGCAAACATTCGGCATTGACAAATGCTTGTTTATTTTGAGGCTAAACAATATGCCTGAAGAAGCACTGCTTTATCTTCAGGCCTGAGGCAAAGGAGTTAATGTGATGCTGAAATGTAAGTGTGCTGCTAGGTAAATACCTACTATACCACAGGTATTTCTAGCATTGGACATTATCAAGCTGGACAGTGTTTGTTATTGACAAAGAACGAGTGGGAGAGCCAGAGGCACACTGTTTGCATTTGGAAAGTAGCACCCATTATGTTTTTTTAGCTAGTGTAACGATCATAAATCCAGCAGGTCACTTTCTATCCTGTGGAAATCTGATTAAAGGTGTGAGATAGAGTGGTGACAGCCAGGAAGCAATGCAATGACTTGGAGTGTAACTGCTGCAGGGAACAGTATAATTCAATGCCAATTAAGTCTCTTGCAAAGATATATTTTCTGACATGTCAGTTACTGCAAGGCACTGCATTGCATCCTGACTGGCACCGCTGTAGTGTTTGGGACTTGTGACAGATTTGGAGGAGGAGTAAAGAATAGTATCATCAGCATAAAGCAAAATAATGGAGTTAAGAACATAATTTAGGAGGTCTTTGTTGCAGAGCAAGAACAGATGAGGCCCTAGCACTGAGCCCTGAAGGACATCTTTATTAATGGTTGAGAAATCAAAGAGTTGAGCAGGCAGTATAGTGCAGTGGCTTAAGGCTCTGAGCTGCAAACCTGAAGACTTGAGTTTGAATTCCACAGCCCCACTTGCATATTGTGTGTCTCTGAGCAAGTCACTTAACTTTCTTGTGCTCCTAGGTTGCACCTGTAAACAAGCTTTCAGCTTAGTGTGTCTCACCCAGTAAAAAAAAAAAAAAATAGATATGATAGAAGTGCAAACACACTGGAGCCTTCCTGAGAAATAACTCCTCAACCACAGCAGCACTTGGAAATTTAGTGCAGCGGTGGTTTGTCTGTTGATTAGGATATTATGGTCAACAGTATCAAATGTTTTTAAGACACTGAGGAATATCACCGGGCACACTACCTTTTTTTCAAAAGAGTTGATAATGTAATTCACTAGTTTAATATCTGCATGAGCAGTATTGTGACCATGGGCAGATTTTCAAAGCAGGCCATTGCTGGCATACATGTGGAAAGGCCTTGTAGGGCCACAAGGTTTTTTGCAGGTGCCATATTTTCAGTTGTGGAACTATTTGTGACTGGCTCCTCAATTTATGGCAACTTGCAGCCATTTTTTGGTGCTGCTATACCAAAATGTTAAGCCCCCTTGGACAAGGCGTAACATCCTTGCAGCTGCGACCGCCATCCACATGGAGCACAGGCTGAAAACTGGAATGTCTGCTGGTGCAGAGATATTTTCCACACCAGCAGACTGTAACATGGGTCTTAGTCCCAGGGCCATTTTTGGCCATTAGCAAACCCAGCCCCAGGTCTAAACCCTAACTGATGCTGTGACAGTAGCTTTTGGCAGTATAAATAATGCAGTAGTTCTGTAGAGTCAACTATTGTCTAGAATTACAGACACAGTGTTGATTTTAGAAATCAGGCTGTTTTGTTCTGATTTTTTCTGATGATGTAAGCAGTTCCAGTACAGCGCATTCAAGTACATCCTGATTCTTTCAGGCCTAGTTATTTCCTTGTCAACAGCAGAGAACAGTACAAGCTGTGACACAGATGGATGTATGCACTTATGCACAAATTCATACTAACAAGCAGCACAACTCTAGATATTCGCATACATAACACTTTTTTATGTTGTCTGAACCTATAAAGCAGTCTGGGGACATGAGCAACCAGCAACTAACTGTGTTTAACATGTCTCTGGGGAGCACTAACAATACTCATGGAGCTAGGACTACTTTCTGTAAGACCAGTCCTTATTTGGGATAGATTTACAATACTTTTTAGGTCCAAAGATGAAGAAGTAGGATCCAGCGTCCACTTGTGTAGCAACAGGGCTCGTGTAGTTACTTCTACTATACCAGAACATGCTTCCTGAGAGCTCCCTAGCATCACCAACTGAATGCTTAACAAACACTGACTGGTTATGATTACTGTAACTGCAGACTGCTGAAACTATTGCATACATTACATCCCCCTTCTTTAGAAAAATAAACAGTGTGGAGTGTTGGTATGAGATTATTCACACTATAGTTCAAACATACTGCAGTAGCAGTAATATAAGATGTTACCATTAGCACTTAACTTAAATTTTCTTAACAGTATATCTAACTTTTCAATAACTGAACAAGAACACCAGTTCCTTTTATAATTCAGCATAGTCCTCCCATGCCTTGAGTCTGAGTATGTGGCCACATCCAGAGTATTTACTACTTTCCGCATCTTTGGATGAATTGGGCAACTCTATCTCTGCTGTCTGAAGATCAGAGGAAGACTGAAAGTTCTGTGGTGTCTTGCACCTTGGCCATGTTTATAGACTCAAGATGTCTTGGATTAGACAGATTGTCACAAGCTACTGCAATTTGTGTTACTGTACTGTAATCCCCCCTCTCATTTTAGAGAGGCTTGTGCTCCCTTTAGGGACCTATTCCTTCTCAGTTGCCCCCCCCCCCCGAGATAAAGGATCTGTTAGTGCTCTGGGGCACAAATTCTGTTAGCCATCATTTGGTGGCAGCACAGAGTAGGGTCTGAGCAGTATATAAGGGGAGGCTCAGGAAGTTAACAGGAGAGGATCAGTAGCGAGAGGAGACTGATGGCTGTGGCAGGGCAGTGCAGGGTGAGGGACCCCCCTACCATGTGTAGGCAGGCTTACTTCTTCAGCAGTGATGCCTCTGGTCCTCTGGGTGAGGATCCAAGGCAGGGTATGAGGCAGGTAGCTGTGGCCGTATTCATGGAGTCTCGGGCTCTGGGGGGGATGGAAGGGAGAGAAATGGAGATGCAGGATAGGTAGGCCCCAGGGTCTGGGTGGCCCCATTTGGCAGGTGGTTAGTCGGCCTAGATCATTGGGGTGGCAGCAGGTGGTGGCAAGGCATCTGTCTCCTGATTTGGCAAGGTGGCCTAGGGCCCACTGGTGAGGGGGCCTGGGGGAGTCTCTAACCCCAGTAGGGTCTGTTTGGAGGGACAGGCCTGGGGGCTGCTGGTCTTTAGCTGATTGGGCCGCAGAGTGGCCCAGGAGGTGTGTATTCCCTGCTGCTGGTTTGCACATATCAAGTAGCGGAATGGTTGAAGAAAGTTTATTCCAACTTTAGCACCCTGTTTTATTGCCCCATCCCAGGGTCTTGGAGGGAGTAAAAACGTGGTCTGGGGAGACCAGGCGGACTAGTAGAACAACCAGGTTGGAGAGTGTGGGGGTATGGTGGGGTGGGTTTGGCTGGTATTGCATCAACCGTGTCCCTGGAAGGCCATAATAGGGAAATCAGGGAATGGTGGATAGTAAGCTGCACGCTGCCCGGGTTAAAGGAGTTCATGATTAACACCCCTCCACCATTGTTGAAACCCAGTAGGAAGCTCTGGCAGGTACTTTCCACTACCATTTAGTATCTATGGAGCTTCACATTCCAGGAAGGGAGGCTGTGTTTGGTTCCTGGGGAAAAAAAACTGTTCTACTGGTTGTGAGCTGTGTAAAGGTCTTGCACTGCCGAAAAGTATGTTGTCAATACTCTCTGTATAAAATGTTTAGCCTCATGGAGCTGTAGAATGTTTATTGAAGCTACAAAGGAACCCCTGTGCTCATATTAAATTGTTTTCAGCACAGGAGAAATAAAGTGATTGGTTTGTGAAGGGAATAATTGGAGTCGGTGTCATTTGTAAATAAGTGTTTAATGAATTTAACAACCCCAAGCTTAGGTTGCTAATGAGTTTCTTTTCAGCGGGCCTTTTTATTTAGCCATCCCGCATCTCTGGTCTTGGGGTCAGCAGGGATCCTCCTGGAGGATAGAAATCAGAAGACGTCCAGAGCTGTGGATCCCGGTTGGGAGTTGGGGTGCCCAGTTCGTTTGTGGCCACATCCTCTGAAGTTGTCCTAGCTGTTTTGAAGACATCGTCGGGTAGGCCCTAATGTGTTTGTCCATGCTTTTGAACCTGGGGATTATGTCTGTAGAATTTCTGTGTGCTGGGCTGCCCCCAACCCCCAGGAAGATTGTATATCTTTTATGCCCATAGACATGTGGGGAGGGAGGGAGGGGGAGGGGGACAGTAGATTGTGACACTGCACTGCATACAAACTGATGAGGGTTTCTTGTGTCTTGAACAATACCTCACCCAGTCCTGCGATACCTTTCTTTTATGATGGTAAAGTCTTCCATCACCTGTACAAACTAGATCAGAATGTAGAGTCTTTACAACCTTTGTTACCTCAGAAGGTTTCCAGTGTTCATCAGCTTGCTGAACAATTGCCTTTTTTTTTTCTTCTTGTTAGTTCTTCGGTAAACAGATAAGGCCCACTAGGCACAAAGCCTGTTTTTAAGAGTGACCTGGGAGCACTGGAGAGGTTAAGTGACTTGCCCAGAGTATACAATATGCAAGTAGAGGTTGTCACCCTCCTCATTCCTCCCTGTGGACACCTCCCTTGATGTAAAGGAACAACTTCTTGTTCTTGATCTACATTCTGGCCTGGTCAAATTGCTTCACTTTCTTCACATCCCTGATCATAGGACAAAGGCTAGAGGAAACAGAAGATGGGTTATGTCATGAAACTATTTTTATAACAAACGTAAAAACTTTATCTTGACAATTTATCTTTTTTATGCCTTTACCATGCATATCCATATGCCCACCTCTTCTGGTAGTACCCTCTTTACAGAGGAGAGGAGAGGAGAGGGAGGAGAAGGGAGGAGAGGAGAGAGAGGAGAGGAGAGGAGGAGAGGAGAGGAGAGGGGAGGGAGGGAGGGAGAGGAGAGGAGAAGAGAGGGAGGGAGGGGAGAGGGGAGGGGAGGGAGAGGGAGAGGAGGGAGGGGAGGGAGGGAGAGGAGAGGGAGGGAGGGGAGAGGAGAGGAGAGGAGAGGAGAGGGAGGGAGGAGGGAGAGGAGAGGAGAGGAGAGGGGAGGGGAGGGAGGGAGGAGAGGAGGAGGGAGGGAGAGGAGAGGAGAGGGAGGGGAGGGAGGGAGGGGAGAGGAGGAGGAGGAGAGGGAGGAGGGAGGGAGAGGAGAGGAGAGGAGAGGAGAGGGAGGGAAGGAGGATGGGAGAGAGAGGAGGGAAGGGAGGGAGGAGAGGAGAGGGAGGGAAGGGAGGGAGGGGAGGGAGGAGAGGAGAGGAGGAGAGGGAGGGAGGGGAGGGGAGAGGAGAGGAGAGGAGAGAGGAGAGGGAGGGAAGGAGGGATGGGAGAGGGAGGGAGGGAAGGAGGGAGGGAGAGGAGAGGGAGGGGAAGGAGGGAGGGGAGAGGAGAGGAGAGGAGAGAGAGGAGGAGAGGGAGGAGGGAGGGGAGGGATGGGAGAGGAGAGGAGGGAGGGAGGGAGGAGGAGAGGAGAGAGGAGAGGAGAGGAGAGGGAGGAGGAGGGAGAGGAGAGGGAGGGAGGAGGGAGGAGGGAGGGGAGAGGAGAGGAGAGGAGAGAGAGGAGAGGAGGGGAGAGAGAGGAGAGGGAGGGGAGGGGAGAGGAGAGGAGGGAGGGAGGGAGGAGGGGAGGAGAGGAGGAGAGGAGAGGAGAGGAGGGAGGGAGGGAGGGAGGAGGAGGAGGGAGGGAGGAGAGAGAGAGGAGAGAGGAGGAGAGAGAGGAGGAGAGGAGAGGAGACAGATGCCACTACCCCATGTTCAGCAGCCAGATGTTTCACAATTTCCCTCATGGTAGTCTCATTGCCTTTGGTTAGCATACTGCCCATAAGTAGTATGGTTTCCTTGAATGCACAAAGAAGGGAAACAAACATTTTAAGTATGGTACAAAGTACAGTTATGTAAGGCAAATAAAATACAGTAGGTTATCATTAAAGGAGACCTACTGGGTAAATGAATGCAGCCACGGCTGACTAGATCAGGACTCTAGTACACCAATTCTCCCTGCAATCGCCATATACATCCTAGCTTTTCCATACCTTAATGCTCATAAATTTACAGAAGCTCAGAGCTGCAGATGGCATTTTCTATGGTGGGGCACCGACTGCCACAGATCATGTTAGAAACCATGCGATATGCTGATGCGACTTTGCCCCTTCCTGTATTGTGCCCATATGTACAGAAATGTAATAATTTTAGAATTTTCCATGTTCAGCTTTATTTGTTCAGAATGTGCCTAAATGCCATGTACGTACCAGGAATGCACATGGCATTTAGGTACATTTTGTAAAAATATTGCTGGGCATGGAAAATATGGACATTATTATATTTCCATACATATGGACACAATACAGGAAGGGGCAAAGATGTGTCAGCATATTATATGGTTTCCAGCGCAATCTGCGGCAGTCAGTACCCCTCCATAGAAAATGCCATCTGCAGCTCTGAGCTTCTGAACATTTACAAACATTAAGATATGAAAACGCTAAGATGTACGACAATCTCAGGGGGAATTGGTGTACTAGAGCCCTGATCTGTGCTGCTATGGCTGTATTCATTTACCCAGTAGCTCTCCTTTCAGCTACAATTGTACAATTTTATAAAACAGTGGTGCCAGGCAGAATGCTATGCTGAATCTTGCAGTAAATGACATGCCACAAAAATACTGCATGACAAAAGGGCTGAATTGCCCTTGAAATGCTTTGTTCCCTACAGCATATGGCAGCACTCCGCAGATGTACTACTGTAATACTGCAGGATACTGCTTTGCATCCTGGCTGCTGTTGCTGTATATAATGTGATGAATAGCTGTTTCATTTGCATTTCAATTTACAGATAATAGGCCGTTGGGCATATAGAGCTGGGGACAGGCATTCAAGTGTGCACTCAGTCCACTATCCATGATGGAGATCCCAGTGCTTTTCAGAAACACCTGTTTCTTCCTCATGCTTTCCCCTTCAGTCTTCATCCTTCTGATGACTGCACTGATTTCCACTGGTATCTTCTTCACCATTGTCATAGGCAGGTGTGATTACATATAGGACAGTGTATGGATCACTATATACAACAAGGCTATTCTCAACCGAGTGGTTGCTATGCCAACGGAATGACTGTCTCTCGGTCGGCATAGTAACCATGAGGTTGAGAAGAGCTGTGTTGTTTATAGTGATTCATACACTATTCTATATAGTGTATGGTGTCCTCCAAAAACAAATAAAAATATAATTTGACACCTTAATGTTTCTTTTTTCGTAAGCAGAAATCTCAATGTTTACAGCTGAGAGCTGACCCTGATTGCTAGGGTGCACTGTGTGGTTGTTAAGAACCTGGCGCATTTCAATTGGTTGACTTTCGGGTTTAGATGGGGTTTTGAAGCTAAAAAAAATGGCTGCTGTTCCTCTTGCTTAGTGAGATGACATTCATTCTGAGGACTGGCTGTTGTAATTTGTAAAAAATCTGGTTGATCCTGCAGCACAGTAATACTAAATTTAACTTATCTGGTTGATCCTGCCTTTTTCTCTGGTGCCCAATAGATCCTGCTTCTCTCTGTTTGATCCTTTGCTGCTTCCTTACCGCGAGTCACAAACAGCTTGTGAGAGTTGTCTGATGATGTCCCTATTGCAGCAGAACAAAAAGTCATTCTGCTGCAGTACAGAAAGCACTAGTGCAGCAAGACAACTTTTTACATAGGATGGAAATGCGTGCTGAACTACGTTCCACCATACACTATAGCAAAAAAGTGCCCAGCTGTGAAAGCACATCACTTATTTGCAAGCATCAAAGAATACTGCATCACCTCTTCTGCAATTCTGGCAACCTTGTTTAGTTTATCAACCTGTTTTGACTCCTCCATTCATCACCAATTCAACCTCCTGTCATTCTGGCACTATGCACTTTTTGAGTTAGCCCAATTTGCACCGATTGCCATGCTAATTTACAATGTTTTGCCATTTTGTCAGTACTGCAATCAGCTTATGCCTTTTGTGTCATCAACATTGTTTCCACATCACTAGACTGACTGTACTTTGTTTGTAATTATGCATTTCCCCTTCCCTCTGGGTCACACCAGGAAATCAGCGTTAGTTCAGTGTGCCTCTCCCAGTTAGCACTTTTTAAATAAATAAATACATATTCAAACTGTGTTTGCAGGCAGTTCTTTTTCTTTAGTCCACCATCATGTGGTACAGTGTAATGTACCACAGAAAGATCATTTATTCCTCACACACTAACAACATGGTGTATATCTATGTGCTCCCAGAACCCTTTTTATGGGTTATCTGCCTTCTCTCATGCCCATTACCCCATGACACAACAGGCTTGGAATGAGAGGAAATGTACATTGGAAGTTAAAGGGTGTGGTGACAGGATTTACAGTAATTGTTGTGTTGCATTTAGGCACAGAGAATAATACACACTCTATTAAAATAAATGTAAGTGAATTATAACTAATACTGTATCTGTTCACACTATTGGAGTATGAAGGCGGTGTAATTATTTTAAAAAGAATCCCCTGCTTTTGACTGCCACTTTCAATGAGTGTGTTCTTCAGTTTCCTGACTTTTTAGTCAGTTGCCTGACTTTTTTGCCCTGCATTGAAAAGCCAATGCAAACAAATATGTTCAGCCCAATTCCAGCTCAAATGGACTGTCAGGAAATAATAAAAGGCGTGATGAAGAGAAGTTGCATAACTAAATCTACTCATAATGTAGACTGATGTTTTGTCAGGCCAAAATAAGAATAAAGTGTAACATGAATTTGTTTTTAACTTTATAATGTCCAGATTCTATGGGTTTCTTGTTTAACCAGTTCTGCCCATCTTCAGCTTAAAAGCTCATCTAATACACTCTGGGCCATTGCATAGGACTTTAAATGCTATAGTAAAAATGAAATGTATACTGTCTGCATTTTATAGGATACAAATGATATTTAAGATGTTTATGTTGAGCTACTGTGTTTGCATTGTCGAAATACTCTGAACAAAGGTCCAGAATTAATAAGATTCAAATGTACCTGGCTCCTCAGTCTTGAGGATGAGCTTGACTTATTTTTTCCAGATGTCAAGGCATACATTATCTATTTAGTAGGTCAGCAGTGCACTTGTGCTCTGGTCTGCATGTACTCTATGGCAATCTGCTTTTCAATGCTATGGAAGGATTGCAATGAATCCTAGTATAGTGACAGGGCATAGTCTGCATAATGGTCTCTCCAGGAGTTCTCTTTTCCAAGCCCCGAGGAATCATGAATCATTTCAGTGCTGGAGATTTATTTAGGTCACTGTCCTTTTCTGAAATGTTCATTCTGTGAGGAAAGAGGAAAGCTTGTTAGTCTTTAACAGAAAGCTGACACATTTTGGTAGCACTACTAAAAAGGTTAAAATCAACTTAATGCATCAGGTTATTTAAGGTTATGAATATTTTCTATGTAAAAATTCACGACCAGATAATGTAAATTATTTTCTGGGGCTGTTGAATGAAGTGGCAGACAGGCAATAAATAGATATACAGTATGCATTAGTAAGAAAATGATGATGTTGAGTATAAGGAGGCATACACTTCACCTTAACAGATTGCATGCATGCCAGAATGCTTAATAAGGTTGTGAAGAAATATCAGATGGGCTAACCACAACTTAACAAAGTTCTCTGCTCGAGGCAGTTGTGTCAGTGACTTGATATTAATACATGCTACACCTATTTGTAAATGGAGAGGGTGAGATAAGCCTTGCACTGGTGAGCAATTGAGCTTACATTTCTTGTAGATAAATTACCAGAGACCATAGTAAAATACAGGCTACATGAAGGAAGGAAATAGGATAATCTGAGATCATTTACATGGATGTGAGAGATCAGTTTTAACTATCCACAGAAAGTTGTTTTTAAAGGAACAAGTGTTTATCAATGCTGAATGTTTGCTTGCTTGTATTGGCACTGGTAGTACAGGAGGTGGAGAGATGTATCATAAGAGTGGCAGAAAAGTTTTGATGTTGTGTATGTGAATGAGTACAAAAATATATAGGTGTGTATTAGGTTGAAAACATATTTATTAAGAACAGCAGGGTGGCCAGCCCAGTGGCACTGAGGGTTGAGGCGCTGGATGCCACACCTCACACCACGCCAGCTGTGAAAGCCCCAGGTTTGGGAATGAGCCCGGGGCTCCGGGGGTTAGCAGGGGAGGGAAGAGATTGAGCATCTGGAGACTGCTCTCTCTACCCCAGGGAGGGACAGGGAAGTGACCGTGAGCGACCTCTGGTGGTGGTTGGAGGTAGTCCAAAGTAGCATCATGGTGTATGCCTGGGGGTGGAGCCATGGCAGCACATTGCCTTGACAGACAGACTCCACAGGGGACTTACTAATAAAATACCTTCCCCTCCTCCTTCCAATAGGCAAAGGCACCTCCCACCCAAGGACCACACTCCCAGAAGTGGGACGTAGCTCTCTCCTTGGCCCGGAGCTCAATGCTATGAGGAAAGAGCACCCTGGGTGGGGGCGGCCCTTCCTCAGAGGGTAGACCCGGGGGATGCCCAGTGCCAGGGAGTGGAGATGAGTTGGGTCACTCGGGGTGGTAGCGTCCATTGAATGGAAGGTCGCCGGAGAGAGTTCGGTTGGGTATAAGGACGGGGTGGAGAAAAAATAGAGTTAAAAAAAAAAAAGAACAGCAGGAGGGAATTGAGAAGGAGGTGCTACTAAGTGAGATTGGAATGTAAACAGGTGTGTGTGTGTTCGTGTGTGTGTGTGTGTGTGTGTGTGTGTGTGGGGGGGGCTGGACGTGCTGCAGAGCAAATAAGTTTGTTTTTTTTTTCTTTAGGAAAACGGTAGGACAAGCTGTGCATGTGTGTGTGTGTATGGGGGAGAGGTGTCCTTCAGTAAGTAAATCCACTCGGAGGGACTATGACTCATACATGCCTCACTCTTTGGTTGAAACACATGTTTAATTTACTGAATGATTTCATTTTTTCTTTTTATCTTTGTTTGTCATGAAAATAATTTACCATTGCACTAATCCCGAACTCTTGTGACCCTTAAATGTAGTCCATCTTCTAAAAAACATCCGTGACTGTCTGTTCTTATAAATAAAAACATTGATTTTTAAATCATTATTTTTATTGTGTGTATCCAAGTACAGCCATGTATATGAACCCATGTAGTATCCATTTTTCAATACTAATTGGTAATGCTAATTGGTCTGTTCTTATATCCCCCCAAAATACAGTACTTCTTACACTATATCTTAATCTGATTTTGTGAAAAAAGATTCATTGCACAGACATATCATATTTCTGTAAATGCTGTGCTACCTTTTCCCTGCTACCCCTGTGACTCCTCCAACCAGTAGGGGGCCTATGGCAACTGAGTAAGCACGATACCATGGCACTATATAGTCAGAACCACTGCCAAAGAGAGTTGTACTCCACAGTAGAGAGACACACAGAAACCAAATGCTGCAAACAATACTCTTGTTTTATCCAAACTGGAAAATGTTACAGGTTCAGGCAAATGCTCCAAAAGAAATGCCCTTGTTCTTCGACCATTAGGTCTTCATCAGTGGGGGCCCAGAAGAAGACCTAATGGTCAAAGCACAAGGGCATTTGGTTCAGAGCATTTGCCTGATCCTGTAACACTTTCCACTTTGGATTAAACAAGAGTATTTTTTACAACATTTGGTTTCTGTGTCTCTCTACCTTGGAGTGTAACTCTCTTTAACAGTGGTGCTTTACGTGGTTGACTACCTGAGTTTACACCCCACCTGGACTCGGAAGCAGCACAAATATCTTTGTTGTTTATTCCCTGTATAGTAAGCTCATAGAGGGGGCTTACACAATATATATCTGTAAGCAATAACCTACAACAGGGTATGAGGATATTAGGAATTAATCAACACCCCAGATGCATTGTGAGGCATGAGGCCACAGGCTGAGTGTCCTCACAGCACCCGGGGTGTTGATTAATCCCCAATAACCACATTCCCTGGAGTGGGATATTGCACATAGAACATGAGTTATGTTTACAAATAAAAAGAAAAGACAGAAAACTGTTTTCCCTGGCTTGAATAGGGAAAAAATGTGTGCATCCTGCTGACTAAAAAAGTAGTCACTATAACTGATACTTATGTAATGTACTGTATGAACATAGAAATGCCAGAAATAGAGTCCTGAATTCATTTCTGACATCTGTATGTTCCTACAATACATAACACATGACTTGCTGGGCTGTGAACTTGCTCAATTTCTGCAGTGCTCTGAGTTTCTTCCTGTGTGTGTGTCTCACTCTCTCACTTAGTCTTTCTATTATGCAGCTACTAAGTTCTTCGGTATTTTCATAGTGCCACTCCCCAACAAATGAACAGCACAATTATGTGCCGGTGACTTCTTATGGGACTACAGTGCAGGGGCTGCTGCCTGGGTTGCCTTTCCCTTGTTCTTATGCCTCTCATGCAGTCCTCAGTGTGCCTCTCTGACAAGCACCACGACACAACATAATTGCTGTCACTCTCTGAAAACCAACAGCTGGGGACATTGGCTACTGCTCATGGGGAGAATGAACAAGAGGCTGACTGCCCTGGAAAGTTTGCTGGTGGCCATTGACATCCGATGCTGCTCGCGGAGAGAATAAAATATCTCTGTGTGCACGGCGGAAAGAACAACACAAACACTTGATGACAGAAAGAGAGAGAGAGAGAGACAGAGAGCAGATGAAACACTGTGATTTCAAGTTTTTATTTCTGTGCAGCTGCAGGTTGCTTTCTCTCTCTCTCTCTCTCTCTCTCTCTCTCTCTCATGGTGAGTCACGCACCTTGGCACCAACTGCACCACTCACCGACCCATCTGCTGCTTCTGTCTCTCTTTCAGTCTCTGTCAACACCACCTGTGCCTCTTTGCACTGTTGGGGGGGGCTCTCAAAAACCACATCCAGGGACATCACCTGCTGCTCATGGGGAGAACGGACAAGAGGCTGAAGTGGCCAGGGACATCCAATGCTGCTTGTGGGGAGAATAAAACATCCCTGTGTGCACAGTGAAAAGGAAAACATAGACACTTGATGACAGAGAGAGAGAGAGACAGAGAGAGACAGAGACAGAGAGCAGAAGACACACTGTGATTTCAGGTTTCCTATATCTGTCCAGTAGTAGGTTGCTCTCTAGCTCTCTCTCTCTCTCTCGCTTGGTCAGTTGTGCATCTTGGCACCAACCCACCATTCACCCATTGATCTGCTGTCTCCTCTTTTGGTCTCTGTTACCTCCTTCTGTGCTTTCTTGCACTGCCGGAGAAGACCCTCTCTTCCTGAGTTGTGCACCTTGCCACCAGCACCACCACACACAAGGATCTACTGCCCATCTCTCCATCTGTCAGCATCGCCGGTACTAACTGTGCCCCACTCAGTGGCTGCCTACCATTTGTCTTGATCACTTTGGCACTGAATGTAAAGTCAGTGTATGGTGAACTCTGAGCACTTCGCCACCCCCATGCCACAGTGACACAGACAAAGAAACGCTGTTAGGAGGCATGCCTTGTGGGTGTGCACATACCAGCTTTTACAACTATGTTTCTGTCCGGGTTCTCCGTGTATAGTCATGTCATGCTGTGCCTGCTGCAAATTGTGCTTGTCCATACCTAGATACAAGGTAAATGAAGTGGCAGCGGCAACAGACAATGACAGTGACATACACTGAGGGAGGGATTTAGGTTGTAATGGCCGCTATGCAAATGAGAGGAATGAAGTGCACTATCTCATTGGTGCAGTTCATTTCTCTCAAATGGAGGCCAGCGCCCGCTGTGAAATTCCAACGGCTGTCACAGTGGGCTTCACCATTCATTGGTGTGTCAGGGTCATGCCCACTGTTCAGTGCTCTACATTGGACTCCTGCCTGACACACCTCTGAAATGTGGTACTGTCCCAAGGTGTTTCCTGCACAAGCGCACAAGCAAACACAAAAAGGACACTTGGCTAATTGCCAAACAGATATAATAAACCTGAACGCACAAAAAAAAAATTTAAGACAGAATATAGAACACTTGTTAAATGAAAGAAAAAAGAACACAAAACAGATCTTTAAGAACAAGCTTACTTTACCAGCTTATATCAAAGAGTGTACAGCATATTGGAAACTGTACAGAACTTAACAATAAATGAAAATAGCTCTATAGTAGAATGTGTTACCCTTCCAGTCTGGGAGGCTGTAGAGCAAGACAACAGCCACACTCATGAGAGTTGGTAAGAAAATGCTCCAGAAAATATTATGATGCTGTTTATTATAACAAAAGCATCGTGCAAACCAGGCACATAAAAACATAAATCAAAAGACAGGAAGCAAAACATCACCCAAGCGTTGCTGTAAGGCTTCGTAGGGTGGGGGGACCGACATTTTGAAAGTGCTATAGTACCACACAGTACAAACTTTAAAATGACTGTCACGCTATCCTTTAATTTTTCTCTGTTGTTTTCTCTTTTAGATGCCAGGATTTATTTTGGCCATCATCTCTACACCACACCCAGAACTGAATAAGAAGTGTGGAATCCCAATGAAAATGAGTACAGTAAAGGGATAGGGTGATCTTGGGTCATGTAATCATAAAGGCAGTGATATTCATCTTTCACTCTTTTTCTTAAATATGTAGCAGATATTGAGGGATTTAATTGAATCTTCTGAAGATTTATGAAATTCTGTCTATACTGATCTTGCTGGCTCTTTCAAAAGCAACTCTAATTTTACAAGTTTGTGTCTTTGGTATTGCAGCACTTTCAAAATATTCTTGCACTGAGCACTTTAGAATGGTTTAATTCATTATTTAATGATTACTCAGTGACATAATGAATTTAGGACTACTTAAAGGTCAACAGCAAATATATTTATATTTTTCTCTCCGTTTTTAATTTCCTAGTTGTCTTTGGAATAAAAACTCTAAGCTGGTAACACAACAACAAGTAGTGTGTGTGTATTTAACTTATCATTTATCATAAGTGAAAAACCAGCTTGGTCATAGACTGTGACACTTGTTTTTTTCAGTCAGGCCATTTTTTAAATCAGTTTATGAGGAAAGAATGACCTGTAATCTGAATCATACACCATGAAAGAGAGCATTTCATTTTATTTCCTGGTTAGAAGCAGACAGGCAATGTTGATGAGCAGTCAGACACAGGTCACAAGTAGATTTAGATAAAGACAAAATCAGAATTAAATTGAAAAAAACAAACTGGAGACTCCCAACAATCAAGCGGCAGAAGAATGGCTGCGGAGTCCTCTGGTATGTAAGATAAGATGGGTCACACCAGTACTCAAGACCGCCCTTCAGGTATCCCGACAGCGGCGGTAGAGGCTGAGCTCTGGCCGGGTGGGAAGCAAGAGGGGGTTCTGCCACTGGGGGTTCAACTGACAGAGGCAGACAATGATCAGTGCGACAAGCCCTGGCTTCATGATCCTGTCACGGGTGGCCACGGGAACCTCACTCTGCCCATGTTCTCCCCCTTGAAAGTGGGGGCTAATATTTTCCTGGTGCAGTCAAGAATGGCAGATATGAGCTGTGTTGAGTTCGGTGCACTTCCTCAGCTGCTTCTCCTCGATCCTCCCTCCTCAGGATTGTCAGGGACTTTTCCTCACTTCTTGGCAAGACTGGAGTGGGCTTTGTTGAAAATGAGGGTTGGAGACATATGTGCACACCTGTGTGGTGCAGCAGGAGTGAGGGAAGAAAAAGCTCAGCTCATACTTCTCTATCCTTTATGACAGACTGTTTGTATCTCTTAACTGTCCCGATCCTGACTATGAGGACGTCCCTGATTTTAGACTTCAGAGTTGCTCTCCCCCAGCAGAAAATGTGCTGTAAATTCAGACATTAAAGCATTTATCCTAACATGTTAAACGAGCTGTCTATGACAGCAGTCCAGATGCAAGGGTGATGTGTAGGCAATTTGCATACTGCCGACAGCAGTATGCAAATTGCCTACACATTACCACCGCTGATTGTAGCTGGTCATTTACTTTCATCTGTATGCCATTGCATCTGAATTGCTGTCATAGACAGCTTGGACATTCATTGGTGCGGTGCAGCCATGCCTGCAAAAAGGAGCAGGGCATTGGAAGTGGGGGTGGCATATCAACGAAAACTCATATGGTGACACTATGTTTCTTGCAGATGCTTCCAAGCAAACAAAAAAAGGAAGAACAGAAAAAAAACATGGCATTGATGTAGTTTACAGTATATGGATTTTCAGTCACCATTTACTAATGTGCTGCTTACCATTCTGTTTGCTAAGAACAGAACCCATGGCATGAAAATACATGTTGCAGTATGGAAATATATCTAAAAGACAGACAGAAGAGGGTTACTGTAACAGGGTGGTTTTCCATACTGGCAGGCAGTGCCACATGGGATTCTAGTAGGGTTGGTGTTACGGTTTGAGAGGATTTTCTTGACCACTTTCTTATGAAACATTTCTTTCCTGCTGTGACTAGAATAAAAAAAACTAGAAAAGGTTATTGTCCTTCTCTATACAAAATTATTGATATCTTCCGTCTCCCAAGCACCTGCTCCCAATCCTCAAACATCTATATAAATTTTTTATTTTCCCCTTTTTCCCCTTGACCCGGGACCCCAGCAGACACACACATGCATGTGTGTGGGCACACGCACATGCCGGGCACTGGCTTGGTCCCTTCTACCCCACCTCTGGCATTATTGCCGCCACTCCCTGTCACCTACTCTTCCCAACAGACCTCCACCCAGTGGGAGCAGAACTACAGGGGAAGCGGACAACCATCCCCAGGATGGGAGAGCGGCCTACCACAGCTCAACCCTGCTCTGCCCCCCCCATGCCGGCTCCCTGGTGACCCAAGGTCGTTCCTGAACCTGGGTCACTGGTGTAGCGCAGGGTAAGGCATCCAGCACCTCAGCTCTCAGTGCCACTGGGCTGTCTACAATCCTCAAACATCTGACTTAATTGCAGGGTCTTCTGTATCCCCAGGTCCAGCTGACCCTGTCACTGCCTGTCTCGATGGCGAATCAGTGCTATATGCCCAGGACCTCAGTTCCTTGCTACTGCCTGCCCTGGGACTTATCTTATAATCCATTTTGAGCACTCGTATGGTACCTTCCAATTGTCCCTTAGTGTTCCCCTGACCTGCTGCTCTCTACCATTACAGGCCTGGTCCAGATATCCCCCGCCCTACAGTACTGCTCCCCCTGCTGATATCTTCAATCATTTTTATTTTACGCTTCACTTTTTGCCTACCCATGATAATCTTGAGACTGGTATTTCCTAACCGCCAATCAACTTGTGAGGACGCTACACTATTTTTTAATGTCTGAAAGATATGCAGTTAGTAATGCATCCTGTTAATTTTAAATAGATTATTTACTAATATAAATTTCCATTGGCAAAAAACTCCATCTTTTTAAATCAAGTTTTAACTCAAACAAATGGCCATAGTTTTCTTCCAGTATGTCTTCTGAATTTTTGTTTATGGAAATGGAAAACATACTTTCAGACAGTATTCCAGTAACCACACCAAAGGTTGACCATTCTATTTTACTTATATTCACCTTACAACTGAGACATTTACACATTTAAGAATCCCATTTAACAAATCATCCAAACACAATTTTAGAATTTTTACGTATAAAAAGATATCAACATAAAAATCAATCTTATTCTATCTGCCAGTTTTACACCAATTGCCCATACAGTAATTCTTTACTTGCCAGTATCCTTTAAGACAGATGAACATATGAAGGAGCCAGCAGAAGGTCATTTGGTCTGTCAAGTCTGCTCATATTGCATGGTCCCCAGCTTATGCTACTGACCCTGCACCCCCTCTCCGGTCTCACCTGTCACATTATCTACCCCCCAAGCCCCACTGTTTCCCCTTATGCCTATCCCACGCCCTCTTGAAGTTGCTCACTGACGTCACTGAGACCTCTTCCACTGGTAGCACATCACAATTGGCCATCACCCTTTCCATGAAGAAATGCTTCCTAACATCCCTCCTGAACCTTCCCCCTTCCAGTTTTAGGCTGTGTCCATTTGTGGTTTGGCTGCCCCTTAACTGGAATAGACCCTCTCTATCCACCCTATTTATCCCTTTCAAGTACTTGAAGGTCTCTATCATGTCCCCTCTCTCCCTCCTCTCCTTCAGGGAGTACATCCCCAGGGCCACCAACCTCTCCTCGTAAGACATACCCTGTTGACTGTGATTATCTTAGTTGCCCTCCTCTGGACCTTCTGCAGCAGGTTGATGTCCTTCTTAAGGTATGGACACATGTATCTTACCCCATACTCTAGATGCAATCTCACCAGTGACCTGTAAAGGTGCAGTATAACCTTCTTCTGCCTACTGCTGATTCCCCTGGCTATACACCCCAGCATCCTGTTTGCATTCACTGCAGCCTTTTTGCACTGCAAGGAGTGCTTTTGGTCGCTAGTTATTGTCAATCCCAGATCCTTTTCCTTTTCTGTTGCCATCACCCAGAACCCCTCCCCCCCAGTAGTACTTGCTCCTTGAGTTCCTGGCTCCAACGTGCATGATTATGCCATTCTTGGCATTGAAACCCAAGTCGCCAGATCCCTGACCATCTCTCAAGTTTACTGAGGTAATCTTGCCAGTCTTGTATCCCTTCCACTGTGTCCTCACTCCCACAGAGTTTGGTGTCATCCACAAATAGGCACATTTTGCCCTTAATGCCCTCCCAAAGTCATTAACAAAGACATTGAACAGCACCTGCCCCAGCACCAAGCCACTGGTGACTTCCCTGGTGCTGGATAACTCTCCCCTACTACCATTCTCTGAGTCCTATCCCTCAGCCAGCTCTCTAACCACCTGGCCATTTTCTGCCCAACCCCGAGATCTACCAGTTTCCTGATCAACCTCTTTGTGTGGCACACGGTCAAAGGCCTTGCTGAAGTCCAGGTAAAGGATGTCTACTGCCTGGTCCTTGTCAACTTCCCTGGTGACCCAGTCAACAATGTCAATCAAATTTGTTTTGCATGATATTCCTCCCACAATTCCATGCTGCTTCTCATCCTGGAGATCATTCTCCTCCTTATACCTTACCAATCTTTCCTTAAGCATGGTCTCCATGAGTTTGCACATGATTGAGGTCAGACTTACTGGCCTGTAGTTGCCTGGGTCATCCCTGAGACTGCTCAATACAAACACACAAACATAATACTTAGCAATTACTCAATTTAATGTCTGGTAACACCCAGTTACTTTATTAATATAACTACTCTCTTTAATATAGTGTGTTATAGGTTGCCATTAGGAATGGATGAAATCTGCCTGCTATTTTTCATGTAGTCTTTGCAGCAGGTACAAAAACAAATGGTGCCATTTGTACTTCTTGATGGGAACAGCCATGGGGAAAAACATTGAGAAGTTCAGCTTTGTCATAAGGCCAACAAGAGGCTGTCACAATGTCAGGGAAGTCTGCTAAACAAAGTGTAGAAGGCAGCATAGTTGTAAAAAGCAAGCCTTTTCCCCATTCTCATAGCATTCCATAGACTACCCTCCTCTTTCCCTTAGTCCCATTATTATTAAATAAAAATGCCCTTTTCCTCAGTCCACTGAACATCTTCACTACCACCATCCCCCCACAGCCAATTTTTTAATACAACTATCTTCCTCCACCATCATAACACCATAATAAATAACTACTCCCACCTCGGTCCCGATAGTAGAAAAATGCCCCCTTACCCACAAGCCACTAAGCACCCAACTCCCCTCACCTCCCCATGGGTGTGCTGAATTGGAAGAAAAAGGATAGATTGAAGTCAATCTGGAGAAGGTGACTGGTACATCTCCCTCACATCTCCTTGGCCGACCACCATCTGGATAAATGAGAGCATGAGCATTCTTGATTGAAATGCTATGAGTACACTTGCACATTTATTTTTTCAGAATGTGGCCATCTGAGTTTGTGTGAGGATTGCTGATAGCACTTGTCTCCGAATTGGCTTCAATGCATTCTTTTTCTTCTTAGTCACTGTACCCGAGGAGGAGGATTACTGGGACCTAGGAAGGAAGAAGGGTGGATGATTTGGTGCTATGAGGATGGGAAAGGGGTTGCATCAAAAACACATTTGGACTCAGGAGGAGGGTGGGAGTGGGGTGATTAGGAAGGTTTCGGTAATGGGGCATTTTTTTTTAATACAACTTGGACTGCTGGGGGACGATGATTGATTGGGTGTTATTATGGTGGGGGAAGGGTTACCTTTGTATTGTTATCTTTTTAGATATTCACTAACAGGATACATTGAGTTTGACAGTGGGCATTATGAGTAAATTAAAATACCCTTTCACCAGCAGTTTTGGCAAAGTGCCATATTTGCCAGATCTTTGCTAGACCTTCATGAACTGTGAAGTTTTTTTTCAGAATCTTAACCAGTGAAATATTACTTTGCAAAATCTAAAGTTGCCATATAATGTGCAGGTTTAGTCTCTGACTTTTGCTTATCATTACCTAAATATCGTTACAAGCTACATCCGGTCAAGTAGGGAACCTAAACAGTTCATTCACAAGGTTATTTCAGAATTTCTAGTAGAAAGCAAGGGGACAATAAGTAAATGAGGCGTGCACCATCACCAAGTTTAGCAAAATAGGGATATTTATTTACATTTCATTGGTGCTCATGGATTGGTTCTATTATAAGTGAAGATACCACTAGAAATCATTATTTGTTAAAAAGATGTTACGGTAATAGGACTGACCTTTGTTAGCTGGAGGTACTGACTGGCATGTCACAACATGAGAGAACCTATCATGGAGCACTACTTTATTGACAGGAACTCCACGTAAGCAAATAAAACTGGGCACGCATCACCTTTAGATATGGTTCAGATAGCTATACTGTGCAAGCAACATTACTGAGGTGACAGAGTATCAAAAATTAAAAACAGGCCCCCAAGCTAGATGCTGCCTTTCACTCAAAGTGCTTTCTCACAGGCAACAGGCACATGCGCATCAGGTCATTTTCTACTTAGCTATTTAGTGCTCATGCACCCGATGCCTTTGAGAAAACACGTTATATGAAATGTATCAGGCAGCGTCTGGCTCATGGGACCTGTTTTTAATTTTTGATACCCTGGCTCTGCGATAAATTTGTTTGCACAGTAAAATTGTTTGTGATGTCTTTAAAGGTGAAAAGTACCCAACTTTGTTTGCGTACTCTGAGTGTGATGTTTTAACTGACAGTACCCATTTCCTAGTGCAGCTTTTTCCTGCTGAATTACTATTGACAGGAACTGCAGCTGTTTGCAAAAGGCAAAAATGCACCACTGTCAAGGCAGTTCTGGTTACTGTAATTAAACACAAGCAAGACATAAAACCTATTTATTTACTGACGTATTTGTAATGGTGTCTTTTTCCCCATAGAGAATCTGCAACATCTGGAAGACATGATACCATTGTTCTGATATCAGACCAGTGGTATTATGCTATAGAAAACTCAGCTTTATACTGTGTATTACAAAACCTAACAGACAAGAAATCATCAGTTACTAGGTTTGTCATTCCATCTCAGGATTTTGGTGACATGATGAACTCCTCATGTTGCACTCTTACGGTTTATCACGTCACCAGAATTTCTCAATAAAATTACACCTGTATCACTGATGCTTTCCTATCCCTTATACTATTTATTTTAAAGTTTCATTAGAAAAAGCACACAAAGTTAAAACTCATTTGCAGGTACAGTATAACCTCAGAGAAATGAGAATAATTACAATAATTACAGTGTGACAAGAGTAAGTGTACAAGTACATCAACAAAGGAGAGGCAGGAAAAATGGTTTAGAAAAGCTGAGGATCAGTATAGGGCAAGTGGAATGGGAAAAAGCAGGGGAAGAATAAGTGGGAAGGGTTAGGGACTAGGGACATGAGCAGAATTTAACTGAAAAGTCACAGACCAGGGTTTATAGAGGGAAAAGAGAGAGAGAGAGAGGAAACAGATCAAATAGTAAGTAGAAAATTGTTCCATTGATCAAGGCCTGATGAGAAAAGAATTTAAAAAAAGGTTAAAGAATTAGACAGGAATCCTAAGGAAGTAGCTCTGTAAGAGAAAGGGAGAGTGAGGAGAAGAGAGCCATCGCAGGGAGGAGGGAGAGCCTAAATGGTGGAGGCGGAGGTGGAGTAACAGATATCTTCCTTCAAGGGAGGTCAGGGAGAGCTCAGAGGATGTAGTGTTTGATACCGAGTGCGCAACTAAGGACCAGATGGCAGAAAGAGTGATACAGGGGCTCCAGTTTGGCAAAGCCTGTCGTTTGAGGCTGTTCCACAAACAACATCCCTGTAGCCAAATGTTGGAATGTCATTTTAAGACCAGTCTCACAACAGGAAGGTGTGGAAAAATGGTGCGCTCAGGAGGCAGCTTGTCGGAGCAGAAAAAGGCTGCCAGCAAGAATGTAACATTCAAGGTTTCTGTAGTTCAAAAAAAGCACAATCCAGTAAGCTAGTAGCAGATATTGTGGCTGGAAACTAGAACAATGCTATACATCCCCAATACTTTAACCCCACACAGGGCCTTTCTCAGGGGGCCCCATGAGGAAGGCCCTGAGTGGGACTGAAGTGCTGGGGAAGTGGGGCATTTGTTCTAGGCATTCCAGCCACAACAAATCTGCTACATGGCTCTACTGGATTGTGCTTTTGTTTTTAGAGTGCAGAAACCTTTGAATGAATAATCACAACAGGAAGGGAAGGGTACTACAGGATTTTAACCCATATATGAATACACAAGCACATACAGTCTTGATGTTAGGTATGTTTCGTTGTGCCAAACTGCAGTGGGGCGATGCCTGTGACTGACACTGAATAAGCCCATTAGCTAAGCAATAGGGATAATGGGACTTCAGCATGGATTTTTCTTAGTGCTGACATTCATATCACTGAAACATACAAGGTATCTGGCCTGGGTACCTTCTGGTGTTAGCCAGGCTTTCCATAGGCAAGTGTATAAGGTATCAGCACATAACCTCAGGCATATAATGGCAAAACTGAAAAACAACAATGGAGAGAAATGGTATACTGATAGGAGACCTTAGTCATGGAGACATTTATTTATTTGTATTTGTTTACCGGGTGGATGCACACAACTCAAATGAGCTTCTTGAGGTGCAACTCAGATACACATTAAACAAAAGACATTACATCATAATAGATTATTATATAACAAAACACCCTACATCATGTAGTATTAAAAGCAATAATATGTCTGGTTAGAATACAAATACAGTAATCTTTAAACTGAGATTTAAAAACATACATTGGCAAACAGAGCCGGCTGGCAGTAGAGCAGAAAAGCTATTTGTAGAAGCTGCCAACAATTGCAATCTTTTACCCTATGTAAGGTAAGGAGGCAGAGCAGGGGTAATTCTTAACCTGTTTTAAGTAACATGAACAGTGATATAATAGGGTGGAAAACAATTTAATCACTAGCAGGGAGTGAGCACAATATTGTCACATTGGAGATTAATAAGAAACTGGTAGTTGAAATAGAGCAGACAAGGTATTATAATTACAACCCAAGCAGATACAGAAATATAATTTTAAAAAGTTAATGAATGGAGTTTGTGTAAGGGGATGATGGGTAAATATAAATTAACAAAGGAGTTTTCTAGGGTTTAAATTGTTTTAGAAAATGGGCCTAAGAATTTAAGAACTCTGATTGGCTGGCAGGGGTATATTAACTTACAGTGAGAGCCCTGTAAGTAAAATGTCCCAGCCCTGCTACCCCAGCCAGCCTCATAACTAATATCCTAGTCTCAACCCTGCTTCCTAATTGGCTCAAACCTATCAATTCAATTTAAAATTGCCGCCATTTTTTTTGTCTTGCTAAGTGAGAGATAGTGCTCCCCGTCCACACTGCCAGACTGTTATAGCAGCTGCCTATTCCATTTGAATAGAAGACAGAACTTCAGCTGAGCTTGTTTCTAGCATTTCTTTATTTTGTTTTCTTTTAATATGGCACCTTTTCTATCTGACAGCTGACCGTGCTATCTCTCCTTCATCCTCCAACCAGCAACCTGCCCGCTCGCTACTGAAACTGTGCTTAGTTGTATTGGCAACCAGATGAAATGTCAAGACAGCCCCCACCACCACCAGCAGTGAGAAAACTGTCCCCTCAACAGTGTGCCTTACTATTTTTAAAATAAAAAACACAGTTGGCCATAAAAACAAAAAGAAAACTTGAATTACAGTGAAGTCGTAACACTGATTGGCTCATGGAACCACCTCCTGTCACCGTGTTTAGAAAAGTGCAGCTCAAGACTCCTCACAGCAGCTGAACTAGGAAATCCTGCTTGTCTCGCCATACTTTAATACTCTACCTCCGAGTAACTCACAAAACAAGTGACAAAACTAAAGTGACTCTATGTACTGAACTGCCAGCACCCAAAAACCTTGTGCACAGCTTACCACGATGGTGATCAGGTGCTCCATTAATCTGTTTCCTCTTTCTATTCAGCAACATTACCCTCTCGCAGCTCGCTTCCACTGAAACTTCGCAAAAATAAATAAATTCCATTAATGGGGTGTAAAGACAAAACAAATAAGGGTACACATTAACGTGTGTGTGTGTGTGGGGGGGAGCAGCACAGTAGCAAACATATCAGCACCCTCTACTGCCAGTAGCAAAGGGACTACTTTACCACAAAATGACAAACAATTGATTTGCAGTTATTTTTTATAGAATTAACTTTTTTTTTCCTAATCCTATAAAAAATGACACTGTGCCCATTTTCTAAGAGCAATAATACCCTCCAGGGTGGGTGATACAGGCAATACCGGACCTTCCAGGAGCTATAAGGCCCTCTGCCTGCAGCGTCAGGCCTCATTACGCCTGATGGTCCGGTATTGCCCAATACCACCCACCCTGTCAGGTATTATTCCGTGCAGAGCAGAGATGAACACATATTGAAAAAGGCAAAAACATATGAAGAGGATGAAATCAGTGTGGCTAACATGCAAAGAACAAATGGATTTTATGTCAAAGAAAAAATTGTACAGGCAGGTTAGAACAGAAGGTAAACGAGAAGCCAAAGATAGATGCAGTACAAAAAGAGGTGTAACATAGTGATGAAACAAAAGAAAAGAAGATTGTTAAAGAGATTAGTTACAGGAAATTTCAGACATTTAAACAAATATTATAGGTATGTCAATGGGGAGATGAAAACTAACAATACAGTAGGTCCACTTAGGGTGGAAGCGAACATAATCACAGACCAACAACAGAAGACAGATGAACTAAAAAGTTATTTCTGTTCAGTATATGGTGCAAAGGAAACAATAGAGGCAGGTGAAGGAGTTGAAATGGGAACAACAAAAGGGTAATTAAAATGATTTTTATTTAAAAAAGGGTGTTGGAGAAACTAAGGAGTAAAAGGTTCAATGAATCAGCTTGGCCAAGATTCATCCAAGAGTTCTAAAGAAGCTTACAACAGAAATGTCAGTGTGAATTGGCTTCAGATTAGCCTCATCCTTCCTTCCTCTTTTTCATATTTTCATGTATTACAGTACCATCTATCTCATTTTCTAGCTGATACCAAAGTGCTAGCCTACCCATCTTATTTCTTAGTCTGTTATTCCCAGCAGATGTCATGCCTATTATTAGCATAACAAAAGCAACATTTCTACAGGAAACAGTTGTGCACATAAACAATTAATCTGAACAAAAAAATACACTAAAGCAAAAGAGAAAGAGGACGTTGAAGTATAAGTGTTCTCAATTGCAATCAAGTAATTGTTAAAGAAGCAACCATTATAGGAATTCTTTTGGTGTGATAAAATATCTTTACATAATATCTGCAGTTGTTTTGGTACAGCTTGCTCTGTTTATTTTTTCTTTATTTTACATATTGCATACTTTTTGAATATGCAGACTCTACTCCTACCATGATCTCCAGCTCCCTTAATAATAAGATTTACCTCTTTAAAGTATAATGTAAACAAATATTCACAGAGTAGGAGGTAGGGCTCCCTGAGAAAGCTAGCATGCAAAACGCTGGTGTTTGTGTGTAGTGTGACCTCCAGTAAGGCCTCATGGCATGTTCTAACATATTTTTGTATCTTTTTTGCACTATTAAGTTTTTAAAAAGGTATGTTATATCACTTCACACTCACTCTGAGGTGTGTGGTTCCATGTCATTACAGACCAAAACTCTTACAACGATGTCAATTTCAGCAAATCAAATATAGCGCATGCATTTACAGCGACTGGTCTTTACAGTGCACATCAATTCAGCTACTTTTTTCACAGCACCGCACCACCAGTGTATCTTGTGCCCGACCTCCTTATCCTTACGGTAGACAAAACCGCCATACAGGATCATTGGCATCCCTCACTGGCTCCTCAGAAATTCAACGGCCATCTTGGAATATTGATCTGTCCCACCATGCACCAATCTGCCCTTCAACAGTCGGGACACCTGGCAGCAATCATATAATTAAGGTACCAACCTTTGGGCGAAGTACAGGCACAGATACTGGTGGGCTAATACATGCTGGTGTATTGCAGGGGGGGCTATGCCCCTCTGCATGCTCCATGGGGAGGCTGCACCCGAGCCCCCATCTTAAGGATTCTAACTCCGAGGTACACATTCCCTCAGAGGATCACTGTAATGTTGTAGTCTGGCAAATTCTTGTTCGCCAAATTGACATGTTCACTGAAAAGACATTTGCTATATTTGAGTTGTTGTAATTGACTCGCTGTAAAGACTTTGCTGTAATGTCATGCTACTGAGGTGCATCCACAACTATGAAAACTGCTAACAATCTACTAAGTGATTCACCCCCAAACAACTACACCCAAAAGAAAGAACTGATATACTCACCAGACCATTTGCAAATCATTTCATTCTTCTTTTATTCTGAAATTTCATCCACATCATCAAGACAAGCAATTAAAAGTGCAAAGTGCAATGATATGGTGCTGGAGACATAACAGCCAGTCACGCTAGACTAAGCTAACATTTCACCCATTCTGGATGGGCTTCATTACAGAATGTTTTGTGTTCAGACAAGTACTTTAAATAGTGAAATTAAAACATATGACTCAGTCACATCCCAGGTTTTAATTGGGATGTGTTAACTTACAACGCATATTGTGCATATGTGTGTGTGTGTGTGTGTGTGTGTGTTTACATGTTTATTTTTATTATCATCTATGCCTCTATTAAGTATTTCAGCTGAGGTGAGAGTTCTGGTGGAAACTGAATATTACATTCTTCTGTGGCCCATAACTTGGGACACTTAGTTAGGTGTGGCCTTTGTTTAAGCATTCCTTTTCCTGTCCTGTAAAGGACCTTTGTTTGGGCTAAACGTCAAGGGGCTGTGTCCCTTTAATAAAGAAAGCCATGTTTTGAATGTACACAATCCAACTTTAAAAAAGTGGCTTCCAGGAACAATTAGCCAGTGCCTCCACAAGAGAAACATAACAAATTCCACAATGAGTGAGGCCATTCAGCACCAAAGGAAAATGACCTATAAGCTAGGTGTGGTTAAAAGTAATTTTAATGTAAAGACAGAAAATATTACAAGAAGCAACACCTGGAACCTGGAAGTCTACAGTACACCAAACATCACAACAAGTGCAGAAGAAATATACGGTAATGAATTTGTGTTCCACTCCAGATAGAAGCTTTAGATCTCTGCAGATTCTTCTTCTTATATATTTTCCTTACTATCTCTCCAAAGATAGTTACTTATTGTATTGATTAGATGAAAAGAGTCATCCTATATTTATTCTGTGTGTTTCACATATTGTATATATTGTATAGGTATGGTATTTTAGTATTTGTTTCCCCCAACACTTTTCTTCTGCACTTGTTGTGATTTTTGGTGCACTGTAGGCTTCCTGGTTATATGCAGATATGGCACAACATGGCACATGTATTAGGCAGGATACCATGTCTTTAAGAACCCCCTTTAAATGCTGCTATGCATCACTGGGTTTAGCCACACCTTGAAAAACCATCAGAGTGATGTGAAACGTTGGTGGTTTGTGGTGGGGTGGTGCTGCTTCTTGTAATATTTTATGTGTTTACATTAAAATGGCTTTTAACCAGACCTAGCTTAGAGGTTGTTTTGCTTTGGTGCCATGTTTTGATTGTAAACAGGGCCAAGGCAGAATAAGATGTTTCCAGTCATGCTAGATGGCCAGGATAACAATGGCAGCCAATGTGGATATACACATCCATTTTGGACCAGTCTGGAACAATGATGGTCCCCAGAGGTGAAAAGCAGAGACAGTTTGTGATGTCAGAGAGGCATGTCCAGTGATGCAGTGATAGTGGGGAGCCCAGCTGAAGGTATTTCTGTTGTATGCTTGCAATGATAATTCAGTTGTGTTGGGATTTTGAACCAGTACCATCAAGGGTTAAAGTCTGCCTTAGTCCGGCAGTCCCAAGGTGGGGATAAGCTTCTACTCTCCTTAGAATTCATACAGTTTTGAGTTAGGTGTTTCCTGTGCAATCTCTATCTTCTTCAAATATGTTAATTTTTATCTCTTAGAAATATTGTATTCCCATAGCTTTTGGTGTGTATTATCCTGTAACATATGTAAATATCATGGACTAGTAAATGTTATTTTTATATACTTCATACTTTCTGTGGCTGAGTCATTTCAGGTATACATAATCAGGGGTAAACTGGCAAGTTTGTAATCTGTTTTGGAAGAGATAGGCTACAAAGTTACCATATCTAATGCAACTTGTCCCCAGCTGTGACAACAAGTGTGGGTTATTTGCCCTTTGGTAAAGAGCAATGCACTGTGTGAGCAGTGGCTTTAGTGGGATTCAGACCTAGAGATACCCTAAGTGAGATTATAACTGGGTGGTGGCAGCATACCAAGGTAACCATTTAGGTTTCAGAATGGTTGTTAAAACTTGTAGTAGTGCAGACTGAGTTCTGTGAGAGAACAAGTCTGTGACATGGAAGGTCAAAGAAACAGTACCATGCAAGCTATCAGGTTCACAATTTATATACACAACCACTAATTATAACCTTGTATTTATTATTGTAGACAACATGTTCGGCACAAAAAACATATGAGCTCTCGTGGTTGGCACTCATTTCTCATCCAAAAACTGACTCATAAGTTAAAGTCTTTAGAAAAGTAAATGGTTCTTTTAGTGCACATCAGCTGGTTGTAAAACAAATCTTGCCATCACCATAGGCTTGTCTGGATATAACTTACCAGCATAGCATATCCATAAGTATTCTTGGAGAACATAACGGGTGTTTGTAAACTCAAAAACATAAGTAAACGTTTAAAACAGAAATGCGCACTTCTCCTAACCAGGAACTGCTGGAGCAAGCAAGCAACACCGCACGTGACATGCTTACGTAGTGACTTTCATCATCATCAGAGCATGCGTGTTGGAAAGAGGAAAGAGATTTGTGGAGAGCTCTTAAAGGAACAGTGTATTAAAGTACAAAGTGCTCAAGGACAGACAACAAAGCCACATTAAATATCATGTGCAAACCTCATGCAATTGTAGAGAATAAAGGACAAAGATTCAATAACATAGAATGGTTGTAAACTTCTAGATCCCCACCGTATCTACACAATTACTGGCTAAAAGCACAATATTTCTGATCAAGACTGACAGAGGTCGTAGATCTAAATCTAGTCCATATAGAGTCTTTTCTTTTTCTGTTTTCTCTTAGCAGCATCAAATGTTTCATGGCAGTAGAGCCGTAAAGTCACGCTGCCACAGCGCGATGCAGAAAAAAGTACTCCAGCATAATAGATCGTCAGTGGAAGCAGAGCCTAAAGTCATGCTGCCCCAGTGCAATCTGGAATTGTGCCTCATAATGCTAGAATTCAGTGGCAACAGAGCCTAAAAGTCATATTGCCACCCTCTCTACTACTAAGAAAGCCAAATACTAACCTTGAGTGGCAACAGAGTCTAAAAGTCATGCTGCCACTGTGTGTTGATATTAGAGACAAATGCTGCACAGATCCACCAAAAGAATATAGCATCACATTAAACTTTAGTGGCAACACAGCCAGAAAGTCATATTGCTACACTTTTCAGCTGGTGGATACTCAAGTGGCAGCAGAGCCTATAAGTCATACTTTCACATAATGCTAGTATTAGAGAAATATTTTTCACACATATGCAGCAAATCAAATAGACAGACATCTGTCTAAGTATACACTTATTTATATTAATATGTTCAGTACAGGTCCCTTTTGCATGAGAGGTATTTTATAAAAAACACAGCTGAACAATATAGATGCAAAGGATACTGAAATCATGTTAATTTGCTCAATATTATTAACACAGTCTAAAGACCTACGAGTTCACTTAGCTTTGACCTTTTGCATATTCTCACTTCTGATGTTGGTGAGCTTGTGCAGCCAACATCTTGCAGTAGTGGAGATTTGGAGGTGCGATCGCTGTTGGGCAAATGCAGGGCACACACCAGTAGGTGCGTTCCTCATTCCCCAATCAGCCTGCATGCCGGCGCCACACCATGCATACTAATGTGGTGAGCACATCTAAGGAAAGGTCCGCTGCAATGCGAGCAAAGCTTGTCACACGCAGAGGACCTTCCTAAGTGCTTCACCAGCTACAAACATGGCGGCACAGTGGCCGCTAAACTGTCGACTTCGGGGGTGCTCAGTCTCCTGGTCGGCTTACCCTGCCCCTCATGTATGTGCTGATGGGGGAGCCCACTCCCCATCAGAATAATGTGTACCCCCCTCTTTTTTGATTGCCAAGGGGGTGCCCCATCCCCCTTGGCTCATGCGCCACCCCCCGCTTTCTTTGTTTGCCTATGGGGGTGCCCAATCCCTGTCAGCATCCATCCCCCCTTCGCACTTTAATGTGCTGATGGGGGAGCCCACTCCCCATTGGCATGATGTCTCCCCCTTCTTCTGTGCTGAGGGGGTGCCCAATCCCCCTCAGCTAGTGTCCTCCATTCCCTATGTGCTGACGGGGGTGCCCAATCCTCTGTCGGCTACTGTATCCCCCCAAAAAAAACACCTGTAAAAATAAAAAAATGTCTGCAATGTTTTTTTTAACACCTGTAAACAGAAAACGGTCCCTCGTAGTCTCCCTATCCATGACCCGCACCCATCCACTGCGCACCCTGCCTCTCCACACACACACCCCTCACCCCATACTTACCTCTGGAGCTCAGCGCAGTGATCTTCTATGGATCTGGAACACTTCTGCACTCTTCAAAGCCAACCATGAACTGAGGAAATGGTAGTAAGCTGTATAATGGAATAAATAGGGTTTTTTCAACTTTGATGCATCTCTCGGGCATTTTTTGGAATTCTTGCACCAAATTTTCAACATGGGGTTTTTGGGACCCCTCCTCATGAATTCTGGCACTTTTATGACGTTAATCAGTCCTGAAAGGTGATTTCGAATTCACTGCATGGAATCACCTTTTGGGACTGATTAATGCAAGGACAGTGGCAGTGTTCATGAGGTGGGCTCTCAAAAAGCCTATGTTGCAAATTTGGTGGAAAAATCCAAAAAATGTCTGTTTTACGAGCGTGCATTGTGCAGTTGCTACACACGCTCATAATTTCATGAATTTGCAATATTTTCAAGCCAGATTTTCAACATTGTCATTTTTCTACACCTCCTTGTGAACAGTACAGCTGTCATTTTTCACATCCTGGCCACAATGTGTTTCCACACTCCCGACGCACAATAGTGCGGTCACTGTGGGAAATCAGTGTTCGGGGCAGATTATGAAAATGACAGTGACACTGTTCATGAGCAGAGGTCCTAAAATGCCTATGTTGACCATTTAGTAACGATACTTCATAAAATGACTGTGTTACGAGTGTGCATTGCGCAGTTTGCACGCACGCTCGTAATGTTGTGCATTTGTAATATTTTCACTCTGGATTTTCACCATTGGCATTTTTCCACACCTCTTGATGAACAGTAGAGCTGTCATTTTACATATCCTGCCCAAAATGTGTTTTCGCACGTCAGGCGCAGAATAGCACGGTCGCTGTGCAAAATCACTTTTTGAGACAGTTTGGGGGAAATGACAGTGAAACTGTACATGAGCAGAGGTGCTAAAATGCCTATGTTGAAAGTTCGGTGCCGAAAGTCCATAAAATGACTGTGTTACAAGCATGCATTGCGCATTTCCCACGCACCCTTGTAACTTCTCAAATTTGCAATATTTACATGCCACATTTTCAACACTGCCAATTTTTTACACCTCCTTATGAACAGTACAGCTGTCATTTTTCTCATTCTGCCCAACATGTGTTTCCGCACTGCACTACCAAAGCCAATGCCAGCGCGACAACATTCGGCATTGACAAATGCTCGTTTATTTAATTCTCATAGGTCTCAAATTTCTTATACTTTCTCAGAGACTTGCAGTTGGCCATTTCTTCACACACAACTAGGGGGTAATGAAAGTATATTTGCAGATATAGTCCTTTTACAGATAGCTATAGAGTGGCAGTTCTTCATTGAGTCCATTTGGAACTATTTAGTTTGTTATTCAGTAAGCTTTTATTTGTTCCAAGTGGCATTTTATATTACCACCTCTAATCCCCGAATCAATTTTTTCAATCCTGATGAACTTTAAAGATGCTGCAGAACTATGGCCTGCTGCTTTGTAATGTCTGGCCATAGCATATTCCTCATTATTGTTACGTATTGCTGCCTTGTGCTCTCCAACCCTTTGTTTTATAGCTCTTTTTGTCTCACCAACATATTCTTGTCCACAAGGGCACATCAGGAGATAGACAACCACAGTAGTACTGCAGTTAATAAATTGCTTGATATGGTACCTTCCCCCTGTTCTAGGATGACAAAATGTTTTTGTATTATATGTGTTGTCACAGTGCATACAGTGCCTGTATCTATAGTTTCCCATTGGCGGTGCTGGTAAGCAATTTCCTTCTTTTTCTTGTGGTGGTAGTACTGTATTTACCAAAGTGTCCTTCAGATTTTTTTCCCTTTTAAATGTTACACTTGGTGGAATTTTTGACATTTCTTTTAGACTGGGTCACTAGACAGAATCCTCCAGTGTTTTTTTAATTATTCTACCTATTCGGTTGGCAAGTGGGTTGTAGCATGTAACAAAGGAGGGGACATTGGTGGAGTGCGTTCCACAGCTTACATGATCTGATGGTAAAATATTGTTTTATTTTATTGGTCATGGCCATTTAGATACACAATTGTTTATTGTGGCATCTTTGATTGATTTTGGAGCTTTCATGATATTGCATTCTTTAACAATATTGATATCCTGTAATATGTTAAACAGCATTAATAGGTCACTCCTGTCCATTTGTTGTGGTAAATCATAGAGACTGAGTGATTGTATCCTGTCTTGGTATGATAGCCTCCTTACTCTTGATATTAGTTTGATCATCCTTCTTTCATAGGTAGCTACAAGCCAGGAGGGCTATTTGACCTTTTGACAGCTCGAAACTATTTAGTGGTACTCACATATTTTGCTTTCCATATGCATATCCAATCTATGCTTGAAGATATTCATATCTTCACTAGTTACCACTGCCTCTGGCAACACATTTCATGTTGTTACCACCCTCTGGGAGAACCACTTATTTCATTTAGTTATCTTACTAACCATCCCCATTATCTTCATTCCATGACTCCTTGTACTTCTGCTAACCTCCTGTGTTTTCAGCCCAATAGTTTACCATTTATATGCAACTCTGGATGCACTATAGATGAGACACAGGTCCCCCCTCAAACGCCTATAACACTAAGAGTAGAGACCCAAGTCCCCCAACCTCTCTCCATATGTTCTTTGTCTTAGGGCACCTATTTGTTTTGTTGCCCACCTCTGCACCCTCTCCGTAAGATCCTGTCCTCCCCTTGTTTGTGGTGCACAAATTTATGCACAGTACTCCATATGTGGTCTCACACTGGAAGTGTATAAGGGTACTAGGACCGCTGCATCCTTACCTGCAACATTTTTATGTATACATCCCAATAATCTATTACATTGTTTCACCTTGTTTTTAGTGTGAGTTTTAAATGATAAGTCCCTAGTTATTGCTACCCCCTACTCTACTTCCTGAATGGTCTCCATAACGCATAGACCATTTAATGTATATTTATATTCAGGGTTATGCTTGCCCAAGTGCATAACTCTGCACCTCTCCAAATTAAACCTCAGTTTGTGTAGTTTGTATATTTCAGCCCACAGCGGTAACCTATCAAGTTCTTTCTGCAGTATTTGGCCTCCTGTTTTGCTGTCAATAATGGCCTCACCTTGCTGTCATCAGCATATTTGGCCATCCAGATGTTGTCTGAAACCTGCATTGTTGCTATAACTAAATTAAACAGGGTGAGCCCTGTATGCTCTTAAGCATATTTTTGTCCTTGGATAGGTATGGGGCCCAGAAGACAACTGCATAATCCAAGTGAGGTGTAATAAATGATTTATATAGTGGGACTATAGTTGTTTCACTTCTTGTGACAAATGCTCTCCTGATTGATGCCAGAAGCCTATTTGCCACAAGTGCCACTTTTCTTCATTGATGCCCTGGTGATAATATATTATTTACTATAATACCCAAGTCTGTTTCAGAACTAACTGGTTTTATTATGCTGCCATTTAAAATGTACTCAGTTTGTGGATTTCTTAGGCCTAGGTGGATAACAGAACATTTCTCAACATTGAAGGCCATTTTATTACTACGTGCCCAGTTCTCAATTTGTTCTAGATCTTTAACTAACAAGTTGATTTTTGTGGTAGTATCCACCTCTGAACTTATTTTTGTATCATCTGCAAACTTACTTAATAAACATTTGATGTTCTTATTTATTTATTTATTTATTTAAGAGATTTACCAGGTTGGCATACTGAGTGGGGAACTACTTGTTTCCAGATGCGACCTGGGGAGTTACAGGGGTACAATCAGGACAAGTGCATACAAGATATTTACATAAGTGCAAAGTACATACAAGCCGAGCACGTTTAGGTACACAGGTATTACAAGGTTTTAGCATAGGTGCAGACTATAACAGACGGAGAACATGCAGGTGCACGGGCATGTGCTGAATGTTTACAAAGCAGAGAATATTCAGATACACCGGTAATTACCAAGTTTTAAATCTAGGAATCAGAGTAATGGCAAGGCATGGGACTTGTGGGTACACAGATAATGTGAGAACCGATGAGGCAGCGAGGCAAGTCAGATGCTTAGAATTATTTCTAAGCCTGAGGAACTGCTGAGTAAATGCAAGTCACTAATGAAAATTCCAAACATTGATGGTCCCAACATGGAGCCCTCCGGAACCCCACTCGTGACCTTTATCTCTTTTAAAAGTGTGCTGGCAATTCTCACTGTCTGGCTTCTGTCAAATAGCCATTCCTCTACCCATGTTATTGTGTAGCTATTAAATCCCAGATTGAACATTTTATCTACTAGTATTTTATAGGAGACTAGATCAAATGCTTTCTTGAAGTCCAGAAAGACAATATCCACTGATGTTCCTTTGTTGATACTTCTATTGACACTTTCATAAAATGAGATAAGGGTCATTGTACATGAGTGTCCTGCTATGAAACCATGTTGAGTTTGATCTTGCACACCCTTCTCTACTATTTAATTGTCCAATCTGATTTTTATTATTTTTTCCATGATTTTACATACATGTGAAATTGGTCAAAAGTTACCTATAACTGTTTTGTTGCCCTTTTTGTGTATTGGAAAGACTACTGCTTTTTTCCAGTAAGCTGGAATCAGATCCTCCCTATATGATTTATTAAAAATGAATTTTAGGGGTGGGTTATCTGATCAATAGTTTCTCTCTCTTTTTTTTTGGTCAAGCCCCCCTGGAGTCTCAACCCTAGATCCGCTTGCCACTCCAGCATGCCCCAGGCTTACCCCCCCTGCTCCGGGGCCACTGGACGGGCATCCCCTCCCAATGGACACTAGGCTAGGTGAAACCTGACTTACCCCCTGGGTCAGGACCATGGGAGTGGGCCCCCAGTGGACATGGGTAGGCAGCAGGATGGCAGCAGGGTCAGGGCAT
Organism: Neoceratodus forsteri; assembly: GCA_016271365.2. NCBI lineage: Eukaryota > Metazoa > Chordata > Ceratodontiformes > Ceratodontidae > Neoceratodus > Neoceratodus forsteri. The sequence continues at coordinate 1,001,553,786 of CM057450.1, forward strand.
CATAATCGGAGGCCAGCATTTTTCTTTTACTGGGATCCCAGGGGTGGGGACCTGCAATGATGAACAGCATCCACCCACCCCCCAGACATATGACACCAGCTGCAGAAGTACCGCAGGCCTCTGCCAGAGGTCCACAATACACCAGACACTCAACCCCCCCCCACCCTGGAGAAGGAGAGCAGTCCCTGGGACGCTTAGTCCTTCTCCCCTACAGCCAGCCCTCCGACTCCCGGATCCATCCCCGAACCCAGAATGTCGGTGCCACAAGCAGATGCCTTGCCGCTGCGCCAGTGGGCTGGCTGATCAATACTTTCTTCACTAAAGTATGTATTTATGTTGTCAGACCCTGGTGAAGTATTCATTTTTAGTGTTTGTATGGCTGTACTAAACTCTTCACTGGTGATATCCAGGTAATTTGTCCTACTTGGAATATTAGGTTTTGTTTGGTCTTCTGCTGTAAATACTGAGCCAAAGACTCTATTAAAGGCATCAGCTACCTCCATGTTATCTTGTATTTTGACCCAATTTTTGATGATAGATATTATTGTGCTATCACATTTTTGTTATTGATATAAGCATAGAAAACTTTTTGGTTGTCTTTGGAGACTGATAATTTGAATTCAATTTTTCTTCTTTCCTTTTTGATGAGTTCTTTAGTTTTCCTTTATTCAATTTTATGTCTGGTTTTGTTTTGTTTTGTTCTGTAGCTGATTTTTTAAATTGTTTTAATGCCCTTTCTTTCCTTTTTATCTGTATTCTGATTTTTTTTGCATCAGACATGGTGGGATCTTACCCTTGCTATTTTTTTTTTGTATATATGTATAAACTTTCTAGTTCATTTATGAATGATCTGAGTAATACCCAACATTCATTAACTGATAGGTCAGCCAATAATTATTCCCAATCAGGGGCCTGTAGTGCCGACCTTATTTTTTTGTAGTCCCCCCCCCCCCATTGCATAATTATATCTGTAGCTTGAATACCATAGATATGTTTTTTGTCTATCAATGATGAATACCACAGAGTTATGGTCACTGCTCCCTATAGGGGCAGCTACTTCAAGGTTAGATATATCAGAGGGTAGACTGGTAAGAACAATGTCTAATATACTGCTACCCCTTTTGGTTCCAAAATCATCTGCTCTAGGCCTACCATTAGAATGGTATCCAAAAATATGGACTCAGTGGGTGTACCTGCTGTCAAGCAATTCCAGTTAATCCCTGGCAAAATTGAAATCACCCACTATCACTGCATCTGAATTCTTAGCAGGGTCCAACAGCAATTTGGTTAGGTTCTAGTCATATTCCATAGCCGCAGAGGGAGGCCTATAGAAATTACCAAATGCCAGCTTTTTACCCTTCTGTTGTTCTATTTGAACACATACTCCCTTGATTTGACTTTCATTACTTGTATGGAGAGTATATTCTGATGTTTTTTTAAGGAATTGTTAACAAGTATACATACTCCAGCTCCTTTTTTGTTATTTCTGTTCCTATGGTACAGGGACTATCCTGGGATTGCATTATGCCATGATGATGTCTCATCCCACCATGTTTCACTTATGGCGGCTATATTAATTTGTTGATGTAATAAAATACTGGATAGCTCACTCATTTTGATTAGATTCAAACTTCTTGAATTTGCAATAAGAATTTTATACCCACACTTTGCTGTTATGGTATTAGGTGAAATTAATCCCAGTTGCCCCCCTGTTAGCTAGTTTAAATGGGCGTTTATTGTTCTGGCAATGATTCTCCCTAGACTGGTGCTACCAGGCCAGTAGGTACATAGCCACATTTGCATTTTGTAGACCTGAGTTTACACGTGAAATTGTAAGAGAAAAGGCTATAAGAAAGGGGAACAGAATAAGACAGAAGTTGGTGCTGTTGCAGCCCCAGATATCTGTAATGACATGAACACAGCCAGGGTTTAGGAATCCTGACATGGGGCCACAATACCTGTTGGCACCACAGAGCCAGCCTTGAAATGTGTAGTTTTTGATGATCAGCTGGCAGTATAGCCTAGAGGTTAAAGCAATCCTAAAGATGGAATATTTTTACTAACAATTTGAAATGTAAAGGTGATAACTCACTAGTTTCAATGCACGTGCAAAACAATTATTATAAAAGTAGAAAATATTGTAATAACACCTTAAAACATACTTAATAAAACAGACAATTTCCCATTTAACCTACAGTCAATGGAGGGCCAAGACCCTTGGTGACATAATTTCCTGTCAGGAGACTAAAATATATGGCTGCTCCAAGCCCTTAATCAGGGCCAGATTAATGGATGTGGGGGCCCTACTCCAAGTCATATTTTGGGACCCGGGGGGGGGGCCCTAAATGCCAACATCTCACTCTTCTGTGGTGCCGGGCATGCAGAAACCTTGTAAACTCCAGCAATTCATTGATTTAAAAATTAGCCTCTATCTCAGTGGTGAAGCTAAGTAGAATCTTTTCAGAGCAATGTGGTTTTGCTCCTAGATTTCTGATAAATGATGCATCAAATAATTTAAATTCAAACAGTGAATATACTAGGTAGCCCCACTGTGGCTATAGAATATTGCAGCCCCGAGCCCAGGCTAGAAGCAGTAGCAGGCAATCCTCACCCCCATGTAAATGCAATTATTTTCTTTTCTCTGTTTTTTTAGTCATTTTTTTGCTTCAATTCAATTAACTGCTGTTAAGTGTTCATTTCCTGCCATTTCTAATCCAACCAAATCATCCACCAAACCCAAAAATCATTGAAGTCAAGACAAAATAAGAAAGTCAACATGACAGTGTTGGCACTTAGCACGCAGTAAGTAACAACATACCTGGTGTTGTGGCCTGCCCTGACAGACTGGTCAATCATTGGACTCGGCCTGGGACTCCTCACAGGACCAGAGGCCCAGCAGCAGCACTGACTGACTACAGTCACCAGCACACAACAAGCAGCACACCATCTCGCCAACTCTCGGAATCAGAGTTATCATCAACATCTGATGAAAAGAAGCACTGGACGGTGGCAAATCAGTCGACTCCGGCCTGGCCCGCTCTCTCTACTAGTAGTCTGTAGTCTTCTTCAATTAAGAGTGAGACAATCTCCAACCGACCGTTGTCCACTCATCCTCCTCCATCCTTGACTCCTCATTGCCCGGCCACATGCCCTCACACTACTCACATGCATACAGATTCCCGCTTCCTAGTAGCCACACCTCCAGGAGGACCTCTGAGACATGGTTGGTTGTGGTGGTGGGGTCAGGGTGGACCAATCACAGACTACTTTGTCTGTGCTGTACAACTCACCCACCCCGAGAAGTGGAGCGGAGAAAACTGAGAGACTCGGCTCAGAGCGGGGGTGGGGACTTGACTGGGGAGCTTTTCTTCTGGCAGTGCTGTGAATGCAATGATCCCACAACTGCTTGACAGTACAGCAAGAATGACCAGTCCAAGGTTGGCGGCTATGGTTTGCCAGGTATGGAAAAAGGAAATAAATTAAGTTACATTAAACAGTGAGGGGGGCCCTGCTGAACCATGGGGCCCTACGCCATGGCGTAATCTACATACAGGTTAATCCAGCCATGCCCTTAATTACAGGCCAATTTACATATGAATAACCCTGGACTGCAAAAACTCACAGATAAACACAATGGCTCACTCAGATTAGCTTTTTATGGACTTTTAGATGTTAAGAAATCCTATAGGTGACAGTTTCCCTTTAATAGATATAGTAACTGCCTCTCACCAGAGGCTGGCAAATACTCCAGCTGGCTTAATCAAATCTGATTTGCACTTACATGTGGTGCTCCTGTATTTTGTTGTGCAGCTTTCTTTCTATTTCATCATTTTATTCTTTTGGCGGCCCCAATCATAAGCAGCTTACAATCATCACACCAGTGTTGGCATTCGGTCCCACTTTAAATCTGCAATAGATGGCAAAGAGCAGTATGAAGTACTGACTCTCACTATATAGTTTTATAAACAACACAGTGTATATTAACATCAATACAAAAGGCTAACATGTCATACAGTTTCTACTTGAAAAACAGTACCTGCCACCACACCTCGCACTGTGCCGGGACCCGGGTTTGGGAATGAGCCTGGGACATTGGGAGTCAGCTGAAGGGGAGGCAGGAGTTGGATCAAGCAGTCCCAAGGCAGCTCTCCTTTCCCAGGGAAGGATCTAGTCACTTCTGCCGCACAGCTACCTCAGGATGGAGGTAGCATAGGTAGTACAGGCAGAGAGTGACAAGAATAAGGAGGGCATTGCGATCGCTGCCTGCACATGCCTCAACACGCACATGAGTGACCACAGCAGGGGAAGGAAGAAAATGGAGCTGACAGGCTCCATGATGGTGCTGGTGGCATTCCCAATGATGAGATCACCAACCAACAACCAGAAATTAGCCCTCTGAAGGGAAGGGCCAGAGTCATCTGACTGCCAGCTCCCAGAAATACCACAGCATAATATGAAGATAAAAAACAGTACTTGTGCAAATTGATAAATACATATAATTCTCATTTATGCATTTCAAAAGGAAACTAGATAACTCAAAGCTATCTTTCGGTTCTGGATATATGCACACTTGTGTATCACATACAGTATCTACAATATATCATTTGGATTGCTTAACTTTTCCAAGTTCCTTTCCCTGGGCAAACTTGACTGTATTCCAAAAAACATAATGATGTGTTCTGCAAGGTTTTTATTCCTCACGAGTCTTCAGATTGCAAATTTTACATCTTCATTTGTTCTGGCTCGCTTATATTCCCCCATCTGAATTTTAAATTACCGGGTGATACAGCCAATGTAAAAGGCTGCACAGGAACACTTTAGGTAGGGAAAGTGATGGAATCACTTCTGAAGGAACGAATTGTTGAGTACCTAGAGGACAGTGGGGTGCAGAACTCAAGGCAGCATGGGTTCACAGCGGGAAGGTCATGTCAGCCGAATCTAATTGATTTCTTTGACTGGGTGACCAAAGTAATAGACCAGGGAGGGACTGTGGACAAGGTCTACTTAGACTTTAGCAAGGCATTTGACACAGTCCCACACAGAAGATTAATAGTCAAATTAACCAGCCTGGGAGTGGGTCCCAGGGTGGTAGCCTGGGTAAAACACTGGCTGAACAACAGGACACAGAAGGTAATTGTAAATGGAGTCCACTCTGAAGAAAGAGGGGTTACTAGTGGGGTACCGCAGGGTTCCGTACTGGGCCCAGTCCTTTTAATGTCTTTATAATTGACATTGCAGAGGGACCAGAAGGAAACGTATGCCTCTTTGCAGATGTCACAAAGATCTGTAACAGGGTTGATACACAAGGAGGTGGAAAGGATGAGAAGGGACTTGGCAAGATTGGAGGAATGGTCAGAAGTATGGCAGCTAGGATTCAATGCAAAGAAGTGCCAAATAATGCACCTGGGAAACAAAAACCCAGGGGAAGATTACATAGTGGGGGGGGAGGTAGTAACAACAACAAAAATGGAAAGGGGCCTGGGGGTAATCAGAGCAGATGACTTTAAGGTTAGCAAGCAATGTGAGAAAGTAGTAGGGAGGGCTGGGGGCATACTGGGATGTGTAGGGAGAGACATCACCAGCAGAAAAAAGGAAGTTGTTATCCCTCTGTACAGACAGTTGATGAGACCCCATCTGGAGTACTGCGTCCAGTTCTGAAGACCCCATCTCTGCAAGGACATAGAAAGGATGGAGGCAGTCTAGAGGAGGGCAATTAAAATGGTGCAGGGTCTGCAAGAGAAGACGTATGAGGAGAGACTAAAGGAGCTTAATATGTATACCCTTGAGGAAAGGAGGGAGAGGGGGGACATGATAGAAACTTTTAAGTACCTCAGTGGAATCAACAAAGTCCAAGAGGGTAGCATCATTCAGAAAAAGAGATGTGCAAGAACAAAGCAACACAGTTTGAAGGGTGGGGCAGTTCAGGGGCAATGTGAGGAAGTATTTTTACACAGAGAGGGTGGTGGACGCATGGAACAGCCTTTCTGAGGAGGCTGTGGGGTCTAAAACTGTGGGAGAATTCAAGAATGTATGGGACAGACATAAGGCAATTTTTGTGGAGGGTAGGAAGAAATAGGCTGTTGGTTAACTAGGACCTGCAGCTCATTCTGTAGGCAGGAAAATGGGCAGACTTGGTGGGCCAAGCAGTTCTTATCTGCTGTCAAAGTCTATGTTTCTATATTTCTATGTAAAATATACATCACACCTTCTGTATTACATGTAATGGGTGCATTGGTGGTAATTTATTTATTTATTTGTTGAGATATTCAGAAAGACCTTTGAGTCAAAGACTCATTTACAAAGGTTCCACATCATACAATAGGACAGAGACAGGGACAATATTTTTACAGGGTGCTGCACATAACATTATATTACAATTTGCTAACATGGTTACCCATTTGTTCAGTGGGTGCACTATTCATCCAGGATGCATGATTTACTACAAGAGATTAGCACAGCCATAAGGTAGCAGAGAGGTATTGACGGGGCAGCTTGTCCAATAAAAAAAGGTTTGCTCATAGAGGCCATTGGCATGGAGGACTCAGAGATGCTCTGGGTCAATTGCAGTCACAAAGATTGGAGGTCAGTAGGTGATTTCTTAGCTTGGTTTTGAAAGGGCCCAGCCTAGTTTCATCAGTTATTATGCGGGGGAGCGCGTTAGTCCAGGAAGGGTCTCTGTAGCTGAAAGTTCGCTGGAATTGGGATGTCTGGCCATGGGGTACACATAGCAGCAGTCTGTTCAAGCTATGGGTAGTTTTGCCAGGTGGTGTTGGGTGGATAATTTGGTCCAGGGCAGGGGGGGTGAGGTCTAGGATTACCTTTTTGGACATTATGCAGGTGTAATACCTGATTCTGTTATCCAAGTTTAGCCAGTTTGTGGCGCTGTAGAGGGAGCAGGTGTGTGTGAAGTGGTCACATCCAAGGATGAGATGGCAGACTTTGTTGAGCACAAGCCAGAGTCTGTTTAGGGCTGTGGAGGGTGCGGCACCGAAGACTAGAATGCTGTAGTCTAGCAGGGAGAGGATAGAGAAGTTTATGGTAAGTTGTAAGGCTTCAGGGGTGAGGCAGTGTTTGTACCAGTAGAGTACGCCTACCCTGGAGCTAAGGGCTGTTGATGGGTGCAAGACATGGTGATTAAAGTTGAGGGCAGGGTCTAGCATGATCCCTAGATATTTAAAGTTGCTAACTTGTTTGAGTGGGGTATGATTAGCAGTGAGAAATTGAGGGCAGAGTTTTCTGAGTGGGTTCTGGGGATGGGAGAAAATCATAACTTTGGTCTTATTGTAGTTAATTATAAGATGCTGGGTGGTGAGCCAGTGTTCGATTTCACAGAAAGAGTGTTGGAGAGATTGGTGGAGTTTGAGGAGTGCAGGGTCAGAGGCGAACAGGACTGCATCCTCTGTGAACAGGAGCAGGTTCCCAGGACAGGCCAACGGGAGGGAGTTAAGGTAAAGACTGAAAAGTAAGGGGCCAAGTATGGAGCCCTGTGGGACACCAGAGCAGATAGGGAGGTGGGGGGACAGGACAGGACCAACCGTGACAATCTATGTTCTATCAGAGAGGTAGTGGGTGAACCTGTTTATGGCATCATTGGAGAAGTCTGTATAAGCCAGGGGTGTTCAGTAAGAGGGCATGGTTTATGGTATCAAATGCCTTAGATAGGTCCATGAAGATGGTGCCTGTGAGGTGGCCGTGGTCCAGGGCTGAGTGGACATGGGAGGTAAATTCAAGTAGGGTTGTGGTGGTACTATGACTCTTATGGAAGCCATGCTGCTGTCTGGATAGAAGATTGTATTTATTAAGGTGGTCAGTAAGTTGGTCGGCGACTATGCGTTCTGGTGCTTTAGAAAGGGGAGGTAGAATAGAGATGGGGCAGTAGTTGCTTGTGGATGTGCAGTCCCCACTTTTATGGATGTGTGTGATGTAGGCCAATTTCCAGTGGGTGGGGAATTTCCCTTGACAAAGGGAGCAGTTGAGAATGTGGGTGAGCGGGGCCAGGACTTCCAGGAGCGTGAGGCGAAGAAGTCTGAGGTCCAGGGAATCATGACTATAGTGATAGTGACTAATGGCTTTGGTTAGATAGGGCTTAGCTGCCTCTAGGGTGAGGATTCATAGGTAGAAAGGTGGAGCAAGGGGAGAATGAGGGGCAATTCGGGCTGGCGGGGGATCAAAGAAGTTTGGGGGGAGCACATGGGAGAGATCAGTGAAGGCAGAGTTAAGGGCCAAGGCTATACTTATGGGGTCGGTGGAGAGGCTTCCATCAATTTACATTTGGTCGGGTGACAGATTTGGGGCTTTACCACAAAGCTCCTTAATGTTTTCCCAGAACTTGTGTCTAGTGCCCCAGGTGGAGGTTAAGGTAGCTTTGTAATAGTTCACTTTGGCAGTGTGCATGGCCCAGGTGCACTTGTTTCGGGCCTCCATATATCGTTGCCTGTCCAGAGGCCATTGGGTCTCATTGGCAAGGTGCCATAGGGTGTCACGCTGTTGTAGTAGGCCTTGGAGGTGGTCCAAGAACCAAGAGGCATGATTTCCCTTGGACATAGTTTTGGTGAGCGGGGCGAACTGGTCACAGGCTCCGTTGAAAGTGGTGATAAATAGTTTGAGGGCATCATCTGGGTCGAGGGTGTTTGTTAGGGGTGTCCAGTCCCAGTCTTTGAGGTGGGGCTTGAGTTGGGCTAGTTTACCAGGCCCTAGTTTGCATAATGAGTAATGCCTCAGTCTCACTTGCTTCTTGGACTAGAGTAAGATTATCCTGATATCAGTAAGTGGCAGTACTTAAATTTGCCAAATCTTGCTTTTTTTGTGTGTTTTTTTTTTGGGGGGGGGAGTCTGTCCTGTTCTGTCCCACTACTGCTAATATAAAGAGATCTGGTCACAACATCTTTCAAATTTTGTGTTTTGCAAAGTGATATTTGTGGAGTATTAGGCATGGGGATTTGTTTGCCACATTTCCCAGTTCTTCATAAGGATGATATGTATTTTCCACACATCCTTTGCATAAGTCATGAAGAGTCTATGCCAATTTGCATGAGCATTTCTCTTATTTACACCTTTTGTACTTTTTCTGTTGGTGTGCTGTAACAATTGTTCACTGTTCATGTTCCTCACTTCTCACACTGTTTTATCTATTACTGGGGTACCATCTCCCCTCTGTAAGAACCTCTCTACCTGCTTAGTATATATTTTTCAGATACAGGCTATCACCACAAAAATGTTACCTCTTGCAAATCAATTGATCTTCAGATATCCCCCTCACATGATGCCCAAGGTGACAACTTGATACCAACAGCAAGGAATTCTGGTCCGTAGGCTTTCAGCAGTGGTCAGATCCAATGTTCTTATTCCTGGCCTTGAACAATCTAACATCAAGAAACATTATTTCTTGAATTACAATGCCTTATTGGTTCCCTCTAAATAATCCACAAATGTATATACTTCAGCCCATTTCCATAGCATTAGCATTGTATAGTAGTGCCATAAATCCACCTTACTGAAGTATGGATTTGTGGAATTGTCACAGATATACATGCCTTTGAAGTGAGCCAAATATAGATTTTCAAAACTTGGTGCAAATGTAGCACCCATGGCAGTGCCACTCATCTGTAAAAAATACCCATGTAAAAACACAAACATGCCGAATTTCGACCCTGTCCCTGCGAAAGGTACTGTGAAGCGATGGGGGGATGTCTCCTCAAATGCAACAAATTATCCAGTGCTTCAACATTCTCCTTATGGATGGTAGCTGTGTATAGAAAATCCATATCTCATGTAACAAACAGCCACATAGTCCTTGTTTGTACTTTAGTCAGGGTCTCAGGTATATCTGTGATAACCTTGATGTACGGTATGATGGTGTCTGGGCAACAATAGGTTAAAAGAACTTATCTACATATTGGGAGAGTGTTTCTGTAAGCCAGCACAAGCCTGATATTATGGGCCATCCTGGGGGTCTTCAAGGCATTTGCGAATCTTGGGATTGACATATATTGCTGGGATTCTTGGCAAATTTACTTCTGGAAATGTCCTCTCCTGTAATGATACATATCCCAGTCAACATGCCAGTCCCAAGAATTCATCTATTTTTTCTTGAAGATGCAGGGATGCCGGCCTATACTGGCATAATGGTCTGCATCTGTCCAGGAGGGGAACCAGGATCCTAGGTGATAGGGTTAAATGCTTCATTAGCAAGCATTTAAACTAGCCAAGGGGGGAAGCACTGGAGAGGAGCAGGGAAATCCTAGCCCCTCGGAAAAATCAGGGTACTAAGTGAGATAGACATCAACATAGAGATGTCAATAGGGAGACGTGCAGGGTTAAATGGAGAAAGTGACAAATGCAATAAGGACAGGGATGTGGCAAAAAGGGGTAAGGCCATCAAGAAGTGGAGGGTAATGAGTACCAATGCCCATAGTCTGGGCAACAAGCTCCCTGAACTGGTGGCCTTGATGGAAGAGGGATGCCTGGATATCGTAGCAGTCACAGAAACATGGTACACAGAGAACCATGACCGTGATGTTAACATACCAGGGTACACAACCTACAGGAGAGACAGAGAGGGGAGAAGAGGGGACGGAGTAGCTCTCTATGTAAGAAAAAGGATAAAAGCTATTTAACAAAAGAGTTAACAGGGAGGAAAGAAGGCACTATGGGTCACCTTTGAGACTGGAAATGGCACCACAATCTGCACAGGGGTAATATATATACCCTCATGTCAGGGGGAGGGAATGGACAAGGATATGATAGAAGGCATATTTAGGATGGCAGAGAAAGGGGAGATACTGTTGATGAGGGACCTTAATATGCCAGATGTTAACTGGAGCACCTTTGCTGCAGCCACATTTAAAAGCAGGGCCATTCTCGATGCCCTTCAGTTGGCATGCCTCAGACAGCTAGTTTTGGAACCTACTCATGAGGGAGCAGTCTTAGACCTTGTACTCTCAAATGGGGACAGTGAGAGGATCTCAGATCTAGAAGTGGGTAGCCATTTGGGAACAAGTGACCACCAAACAGTATGGTTCACTATAAACTCAGCTACGGAGTCAAGCCATACAAAAGTGAAGGTTCTGGACTTCAGGAGGGCTGACTTTGGCAAGATGGGAGTGCCTTAGAAAAGCACTAGCAAACAGGCTAAAAGGAGGGGTAGAGCAACAATGGGGAAATATCAAAACTGCCATCACAGAGGCAACAAGCCTTTGTGTGAAGCAAATAAATCAAAAAGAAAGAAAAAGCTACTATGGTTTTCAAAAGAGGTGGCAGTGAAGGTTAGGGAGAAAAAGATAGCATTTAGGAAGTATAAGGAAACAGAGAAGGAGCAGGACAGAGAACTGTACCAGTTAAGGCAAAAGGAAGCAGGGAGGGTAGTCAGAATAGCAAAGGCCCAAACTGAGGAAAAAATTGCCAACTCGGTTAAGAAGGTGGATAAAACCTTTTATAGGTATATCAGGGAGTGTAGAAAGACAAAGGGAGGGATAGTGAGGCTGAATAGAATGGACGGTGGGTAGGCAGAGAGGGACAGTGAAAAAGCAGGGATACTGAATGAATACTTCTGTTCAGTATTCACAAAAGAGGAAGCGGGGGAGGTGTCTAATCCAATTAACAGAAGCACTCTTGATAGGGGGTCGATCCCAGACCTTTCCCAGAAAAAAAGGGTTCTGAAAGAACTCCTAAAACTGAAGGTGGAAAAAGCAATGGGGCCAGATGGAATTCACCCCAGAATTCTAAAAGAATTAAGCAGAGAACTAGTGACACCACTGACTACCCTTTCTAATAAATCATGAGAGGATGGTATGGTACCTGAGGATTGGAGGAAGGCAGATGTGATTCACAAAAGTGGGAGCAAGACAGAGGCAGGAAACTACAGACCTGTTAGTTTGACCTCTGTGGTAGGGAAAGTGATGGAATCACTTCTGAAGGAAAGAATTGTTGAGTACCTAGAGGCCAGTGGGGCACAGGACCCAAAGCAGCATGGGTTCACAGCAGGAAGGTCACACCAGACAAATTTAATTTATTTCTTTAACTGGGTGACCAAAGTAGTAGACCAGGGAGGGGCTGTGGACATGGCCTACCTAGACTTTAGCAAGGCATTTGATACAGTCCCACACAAAAGATTAATAGTCAAATTAGCCAGCCTGGGAGTGGGTCCCAGTGTGGTAGCCTGGGTAAAACATTGGCTGGACAACAGGACACAGAAGGTAATTTTAAATGTAGTCCACTCTGAAGAAAGAGGGGGTTACTAGTGGGGTACCGCAGGGTTCAGTACTGGGTCCAGTCCTTTTTAATGTCTTTATAAGTGACATTGCTGCCCCCTCCTATCTGAGTTTTCAAAATTCTCTGTGGTGTTTCCTAAAACTAGTATCAGAGTGTGACTGCCCCAAACCTCCCTAGAGTAAAGTGCCAAATTGTTTTGTCTGAACCTCCCCAGGGTGTCTCCATTGAATTCCTGGAGATATTTTCCCCACTGTATCAATGACTTCTGACTACTCCTGCCTAAAAAGCCTTGGGCATTTTTTACACCCATTACTGCTCCACGGTCATAGGCTAACCATGACATATTGCACCTTGGTCACTTGGTAGAAACTTGTACTACCAAGTGTTTCTGTTTCTGTCTAACATGTGCATATTTAGAAAAATGTGATGAGCTGTATATACCTGTCCACGATCCAACTAGCCTAGGGGGTGTATACGACAATGTTATAAGTTATATTATGACCAATCCAGTCCTTGAGCTATGCTCCACCCCATGTATGATAACCTGTATATATCTGTCAGTTGAACTAGCTAGTCTAGAGTGTATAATCTGAAATGTGCTTACTACTGTATGTTTCTCCTAAGCGTCAAATGATGTATTTCCACATGTTTGTTTACTGTGACAAAAAACTGTACTCTCTTTGCCATGTCTCCTTGACTGTTGTTCCTCATGTTGTACTCTCCCGGGTCGTTCCTGAAAATAGGCATAATACTTGTCTAGTGTACTTACCCGGTAAACAAAAGTTAAATAAATAAATTGCAGAGGGACTGGAAGGAAAAGTATACCTCTTTGCAGATGACACAAAGATTTGCAACAGGGCTGATACACAAGGAGGCATAGAAAGAATGAGAAGGGACTTGTCAAGGTTGGAGGAATGGTCAGAAGTATGGCAGCTTGGATTCAGTGCAAAGAAGTACCAAATAATGCACCTGGGAAACAAAAACCTAGGGGAAGATTACACAATGGGGGGGTAGTAACAACAATAAGAATGGAAAGAGACCTGGTGGTAATCATATCAGATGACCTTAAGGTTGGCAAGCAACATGAGAAGGTGGTAGGGAGGGCTGGGGGGATACTGGGATGTATAGGGAGAAGCATCACCAACAGAAAACAAGAAGTTATCCCCCTGTACAGACAGTTGGTGAGACCCCATCTGGAGTACTGCGTCCAGTTCTGGAGACCCCATCTCTGCAAGGACATAGACAGGATGGAGGCAGTTCAGAGGAGGGCAACTAAAATGGTGCAGGGTCTGCAAGAGAAGCCATACGAGGAAAGGCTAAAGGATCTTAATATGTATACCATTGAGGAAAGGAGGGAGAGGGGGGACATGATAGAAACATTTAAGTACCTCAGTGGAATCAACAAAGTCCAAGAGGGTAGCATCTTTTAGAAAAAGAGATGTGCAAGAACAAGGGGACACAATTTGAAGATAGAGGGGGGACGGCTCAGGGGCAATGTGAGGAAGTATTTTTTCACAGACAGGGTGGTGGACACATGGAACAGCCTTCCTGAGGAGGTTGTGGGGTCTAAAACTGTGGGAGAATTCAAGAATGCACGGGACAGACATAAGGCAATTTTTGTGGGGGGTAGGAAGAAATAGGCTGTTGGTTAAATAGGATCTGCAGCTTACCCTCTAGGTAGGGAAATGGGCAGACTAGGTGGGCCAAGCGGTCCTTATCTGCCATTAAAGTCTATGTTTCTATGACTCCTATCAGATTGCTAGTAGTTTGCAGTAGAAAGTGTGCAATCTGGTGTAATATTTTTGCCCTGTACTTCTCATTGTCCAACACTACCACTGCTCCCCTAACAGTGATCAACATATTGGTAGACAACCTCTTAAGTGCATTTTTTCATCAGTGGAATTTTATATACTGCATTTTTTTAAATATGTAGGATCTACTCCTGCCATGATCTCCAGTTCCTCTAAGAATAAGGTTTATCTCTTTAAAGGGTAATGTAAATAAATATTCAGCAAGTAGGAAGTTGGGCCACCTTGGGAAGCTACCATGCAAAATGTTGAGGTGTGTCTGGTGTGAGCAGGTGAGAATCCCTCCACTAAGACCTGGTGGCATTTTCTAACATATTTTTGTGTCTTTTTTGCACCTTTAAGTCTTGCATCTTTTGCACAATAAATTAGACTGCATTGCCTATTTTGGCTGCTGGTGCTATATTTTTGCTTTTTTTTGTTTGTTTGCTTGTTTGGATTACATGTATGTGTGCAAAGCTGTTTTCTGCAGTTATTTTAGTTTTAGGAAATAACATTTAAATTTGATCAGTGAAGCTGATGGTGTCACAAGAGATTTCTTATCCTAACATGCTGCTGAAATTATCTTAGAGCAATTCCTAGAAGGACCACCCCACCGTTATTTTTTTATGAGTCACATTTTCAGCAGCAAGGCCATGCTAATCCATTGTTGGCTAGTTTTGTAAACCCCTTATCCCAAAGCAGAGATGTGACCCAAAAACACAGTATTCAGGAAGCATTCCAGCAACTTGAACATGTAACTTTAAAGGCATGTGGAATCTATTGGAATTGAATGGCACTGTAAGCATATTTGCAAATGATTAGGGTCATAAGATGCTTAATGCTTATTAAAATCCTTGCTTTTGGTTATGGCAATAAAGTCCTTATTACAAGGTTGGATTTAGTATTACAAGAGTGCTCCTTTATGATTAATCAAATGTACTGTATACTGACTTTCTTTTGCTTTGTAAATTTTAATTTTAATAATTATATCAAACATGCAGAGGCTACAATGCAAGCACAATAGCAATATGAAATGAACATGGCAATTATTTTAGAAGCAGTAAAATTCATAGAGACAAAAAAGGAATTAATCTATTTAATTAACAATTAAACAGAGCAAAGAAGAACATCTAAAATAAATATATTAATTCATTACTACATAGTCCAGAAAGGTGGTTCAGATCTTAAGAAATAAATATATTTTGTCAAGAATTAAGTAGCTAATACATGTGTTAACTGCAAGGTTTTCCACATAGCAAAAATAGTCCTTAATTCAGGGTGGAACTGATAACTGTAAAAATATCCGAGGTCTGACTTGTTGCACAAGTTGTAAAATCCTGTCCCATTGCTGCAAGCCCAGTGTACCGTATCTTTGGTGCATGCAGAGCTTTGCAGCAATCAAGTCACTTTGAAAATCCAGCCCATAGAATTTGCCTTGATCTAATTGCTTGGGCACCCATTCAAAGAAATCCATCAGATTAGTTTGAGATGACCCCCCAACCCCTTGAATCCATGCGGCCTTGGTCTTGTTACCCAGTGATTCAAGATATTCTATAATCTTTTCCTTCGGCAGTGACTCCTTTAACTTTCCTACCACCGATGTCAGACTTACTGGCCTATATTTGCCAGCCTCTTCCCTACTACCACTTTGTGAAGTGGGACTATATCTGCCCTCCTCCAGTTCTCTGGAACTACTCCTGTCTCCAATGAGTTGTTAAATAGAATCAGTACTTCACTGAGCTCCCTCAATGTTTTTGGATTCACCCCATCTGACCCCATTGCTTTATCCACTTTCAGATTAGTGCATCCCTTCAGGTCAATCTTCTCTCAAAAAATGGACTAGTGTCCATCTCCCTCCCTCCAATGCTACTGTTACTTTTTTCGTGGCTTCTCCCCCTCTCCTTCCTCTGTGAACACCAAACAAATGTATTTGTTCAAGGTGTCTACTTTTTCCTGCCCCCCCCCCACACTGTCTCCCCTTCCATGTTTAACCTTTGGAGTCCATCAGTCTTCCTCTTTTCACTTAGTCATTTTTAGCTTTGCCCACTATTCCTCCACCACACCCAGGTCATCCTCCATGCCAGGTCATCCCCCAGGACATCCCTGAGGCATTCACCCATCTTTTTAAAATCTGCCTTTCTGAGGTCCAGGACCCTTGCCCTTGTGTGGCTCAGTTCTGCAGCCATCCTTATACTGAACCATACTGTACAGAGATCATTGATCCCCATGTGGCCTCCTACTTTGACATCTGCAACACTGTCTCCATTAGTGAGTATCAAGTCAAGCATTGCATCATCACATGTGGGTTCACTGACAGTTGCCAAAGAAACACCCCCTGCAGGGAGTCCAGGATGTCCCCGCTTCTAGCTGAAGCTGCAGCTGGAAGGTTTCAATCTACATCTGGCAGATTGAAATCCCCTATCAGCAGCACCCCCCCCCCCTTTTCTGCCAACTTGCCAATAGCTTCCACCAGTACCATATCTAACTTGTCCACCATGCTAGAGGACTGTGGATCATGCCACTGTGAATAGACTTTCCATTCCCCATTTCTAGGGTGTCCCACAGTACCTCTGCCCCCCCAAATTCCATGTATCTCTGTTGCTTTTATGTGTTCCCTAACATAAAGCACCACATCCCCTCCTTTCCTTCCCACCCTGTCCCTCCTGAACAGAGTATAGTCTAGTATGGACATGTCCCAGTCGTGGTTTTCAGGGCACCATGACTTGGTAATGGCCACAATATCCATGTCAGCCTTTGCTATAATGGCCTCTAGGTCCAGATTCTTATTTCCTAGACTTCTAACATTTGCACACATGGTCCTCCAGATTTTGTTAAACCTGTGCTTGGTACGCCCATATTTTTTTATTTTGCCATCTCTCTTCCCCCTTCCCTCTCTTTTTTAATGCTTCCATACCCATCACCTTCATTTCTATCGCCCAGCTTCCTTTATTAATTTCCACCATGGGGGATTCCTATCCCTTAGGTTTTCCATATTTTCTACTTCAGCCTGTGGGGGAAGGGAGTTACTGCCTCCTCTATTTCTTCCAACATCCCCTTTGGCTAGTTTAAATGTTCATCAATGTAAAATCTAAACCATCCACTGAGGACTATGGTTCCCTTCCTGGATGGATGCAGGCCATCACCCCTGTAAAAGTGATTCCAAGTACTTGTGCACTCTTGTGGAATACTCTGTTCCAGTGCTTTACAAGGCTTCCTGGTTTCTGGCTTCACTCCAAAATAAAATGACAGAAGCCCAAATTGCTGCATATAAATCAAATTTATTGGGAAAAAAATAACAAAAACCATGAAGCAATTGAGAGAAAAGACTAAGCCTCTGGCCATGCTCTCTCCCCAGTGCTTTGAGTCACAAGACCCTCCCATGGCACCGGGTCATATTGTCGAAAAACATTATGCCGCATGGCAAAATAACACTAATACAGTGTGATTTCTGCCATGAGGCATAAGTCTTTTTTCTGTGGGGGGCTCTGCCCCAAACCCCCCCCCACTAAAGATTCTCAACTCCCGGGGGGGGTTCAACTCAGGGAGAGCACAAGTAAATAAAAAATTAAAGATTCTGGGACCAGGAATCAAACCCGGTCCCAGACGCAGTGCCTGGGTTCCTGCTGCTGTGGCTCAGTCCTGTAAGCCACGGCAGCTGCTATGGAACCCACTCCCAGCAGAGGTCTTATCCTCTGCCTGGGAGCTAATGGTGCACTACCACATTCACAGCAGTATATGTGGTATTGCACCATTGCAAGCCATATACTGCGGCCACTGTTTAGCCATAACTGTCCATTAAGCATGCAAATATATGACCTGGTAGGCCCCCCCAGATGGTGTGACTCATGTAGCAAAGAATTACATTTACTACAGGTATCCAACACATATTCATTAGGTGAAAATCAAATGTCCTAGTTAGTGTAGGTTAGGTTTTAGTGAAATCGATTGTTAGAGTTACTAGTTTACTAGTGCTAAGTGCCTTTTTAGCTGTCCTTAAAATATAGAATTGCTGAGTGATCATTTATGTGCATGCTGCTATGATGATTTTTTGTGAGATTTACTAATGGAATTTTACTAACCATGCTGAATGTGGAAAAGTACTTTCAGGAGACATGAATGTATTGTTCTCTACTACTGTAACAAAACCCAAGGTTAGCTAGTTTGATATGAGGCAGCTGAATGTGGTAGGCAAAGGATGCTGAAACAGCACTAAGGAGAGTGTTTGCCTTCTCAAATAGAGAAGGGGAACATGGCACTAGCTATGAAATACTGTATAAATACAGGATCAGTTGGGGGCCTCAGTAAAGTAGAGCCTGATACTGCAGGTTGAGGGGGCTGCCCTCACTCCTGGGATGGTATGTATACTTTTCCTGTATTTTGGGATAGCTGCTAATAAGATGTCTCATAAGCTGTAACTGTGTTTCTCTGTGATGTCATTATCCGTTAAGAACAAATCCATGATAAGGATTTGGTATAGAAATCATACAATTTTACAAAAGGTAAGTATTTGTTTTCAAATTTTTATTTTTTGGCCTTGTGGGAATGTGGAAAGAATGTATTTCTAACCATCTGTTGTTCCTGTTCTTCTCTTTTCAGGCATTTATCACCAGGGTTTCAAATTCAGATGAGGAAGTGCACCAGAACAAGAAGGCATTCAATGAAGCTGGAAAGGGAGGACGTTTAGGAGGGATCTGAGGAAATACTACTTCACTGAAAGAGAGGTGGATGCCTGGAACAGTCTGCCAACCAAGGTAATGGAAGCAAAAACAGCGGGGCTTCAAAAATGCATGGGATAGGCATAGGGGAATACTGGTAAATAGGCAGGGAGGGGAGAAGATCACCAGAGACTAGTAAGGGTCTGTGGAGACAGAATAAGCAGGAATATCTGTGCAGACTGAGTGGGCTAAGCAGTCCTTTTCTGCTGACTAATTCTATGTTTCTATGTCTATTTGGGTGATGAAATCCTCTTGTTGCATGGGTCTGGCAAAGAGCTGGTTATTTAATTTAGCAGTGTTTCCTAAAAGGGACATTAAATATTGTTTTTTTCCATTTTTGTTTTTAAATTCCTAAATGTTATTTGTATGTTTCCCACTAACTGTTTTCTGCTCCTGTTTCTCTAATTTCAGGTAATGTTATGCTACATGACAGTGTAGAATGAGGCAGCAGTATCAGGTTGGTTACTGATATTTGCACTGGATACCGAGGACAGGTTAACTTTAATAAGACCACACACACAGTGGTGGAGAAGGTGGAGAAGGAGGAGGAGGCCAGAGTCTGCAACATTGACCACATCAATGATCTGATACAATAAACACCATATACATAAATGTTGTGTATCCTGAAATTTTCTCAACAACCAGAAAAAAAATATATTAGGCTGCTGCATGCTACTACAACGTTCTTTGTGGTGTGTCTCACCTACTGCCACAGTTCATGTATTGCACTTTAGAGGAACTGGTGTGAAAAGCACAATATACATAAATTCTGTGCTCACAAATTATTTCTTTACTATTGGAAAAAATATATTAGGCTGTTGTGTGCTGCTGTATGGTGCTGTGTTGTGTGTCAGTCCCACCGACACAGTTTACTTAATGTACTTTAGGGGAAATTGTGCAAAAAGTACAATATACATACAGTATGTGCACCCTGAATTAGGCAATAAGGCACAGCAGGGTTTGTGTTATTGTGTAATAACCATTACACTTCAGGTGGTTGAAGCACAAAGCCTCAGGCTGAGTATGTTGAACACCAGAGAAAGGATATCATTACACAATAACACACATTCCTGGAGTGCCTTATTGCTATTATACAATGGTTTGTTTATTAACAACAGTAAAAAAAGATGTAAAAAGGAATGTTTTAATAATGAATTTTCTGATGTGAAGTATATCTTTTTTTTAAATTGCCACAATTTCTGATTTCCTCAGTAGGTGATGCTGCTGCTACTTGCTGCCTGATCTCTCAGTCTGCACAGCTCTCACTCCGTGACTGTGTGTGCTCTCTTGCTTTAGAAAGCCATCTCGCTCGCTCTCTCTCTGTCATGGTATCCTCACCCAACTTATTACAGGATACTCTTTCCCAGTGTATACAGAGTGGCGGTATTTTTGTATGCTCTGAGTAGCGCACCCATTTCTCTGTATTAAAGAGGACAGGAAATAATTTCCAATTGGCAGTTGTTCATAAAGTTCTTATTCTCAGAAATGATATTGATCCCCTTAAATTATCCATATTTAACTGTAGCTGAATAAAAAGTGATACAAAAAACTGTATTTTGCATTGTTTTGTTTTTATTGGCAGTATTCTGCTACAGTTCTCTTCATGGAACCAGTGATCTGGAGTTTTAACTATGTCACAGTTTGTGCACAGAACTCTAAGCATACTGTAGAGGACAATGAATCTGCGGTCCTTAGACTTCGAGATTGAAGCTCCAAAAATGTATTTGAGGCACTTTAAATTAGCACATGCGCTATGGCACTCCAAGTAGTCATGTAAAACATCCCATTACAGTAATAACTAATAATAAAGCCTGAGCAACTGAGTGCAATTGAGCACTACTGAGTACTCAACATGTCCTTGCTGTCATGGTTAAAACCTAAGCCAAAGCCAGAAAACACAGGAAAGTGGGAGTTCCCGCTTGATGTGTCTGACATAGATGCAGAGTTTCTTGCACATACATTGGGTGTCACTGCACCAGTGGCTTCTGCAGTAGCCCAGGAACTTGCTTGTGCCTCCCTCCTGCCAAAAAGAGACGTCTGGAGAGCTATCAGTATTACACTCCCGAGAAACACTTTTGAATTTGGCAGGTATGCAACTGACAATGGTGTTATGGCTGCTGTTCGTTTTTATCAATTAAAAATGAAAAAAGCATTAAATGAGATCACCATCTGGAAATTCAAAAAGAACTGCCTAGAACAGCTTAAAAGTGCCCCTAACCCTGCACACCTTACTGCTGAAACTCCCTTGAAAACCCAGAGGTAGACCTTTGCTGCTCATGTCAGACATCACGGAGCAGCTGAAGGAAATTGTTGAAAAGCTGCGCTGTGAGGGTGCTGTGGTAAATACACCCATTATTTTAGTCATTGCACAGGGAATTGTAAAAACCAGTGCCCCACACCTCCTAAAAGAAAATGGAGGTACAACAGAGCTGACCAGGATGTGGGCTTGGAAATGTTTTTGTCAGATGGGGTACAGTAAACACAAAGGAACCAAAGCCGCTCATAAAACTCCCACTGATTTTGTTACCTTAAAAGCTTCATTTTTAAATAGAATTGCGAATTGTGTATCCCAGTAGCTTATCCCACCAGCATACCTCTCAACTGTCCCTGATTTTCAGGGACGTCCCTGATTTTGCCTCAAAATTTTCCTCTGTCCCTTGGAAAACTTGCATTTTTGTGACAGAGCACTGGGGATTAAAATTACAAAATAATGACAAACAATAAAGTTACAGACTTGTTCTTCTTCAGAAAATGCATCTTAACACAAATCCCCTTATTCCATCAGCTTTCTGAGTGAATAGTACCATTTTTTAAGATGTGTCCCTGATTTTGGATCTTTATCCCTGATTTTTTTAAGCCTTGTCCCTGATTCATGAGGCAAGAGGTTGAGAGGTATGCCCACCAGAGCTTGTCATGAATATAGACAAAAACGGTGTCAGCATGTTACCAGTGTCCAAGTGGACCATGGCTGCCACCAGTTCTCAGCAAGTCTCGGTAGCTGAACTAGGAGACAAGTGTCAGGACTCCATGTTACTGGGGTGTACACTTTCTGGAGACTTTCTACCCTCACAGGTCATTTATAAGGGCAAAGCAGCAGCTTGCCATCCTGCACACAAATTTCCTGCCAGTTGGTCAATCACTCATTCTACAAATCACTGGGCAAACTAGCATACAATGATGGTGTACATCAATGATGTTATAATCCCCTACTTTTCTTCCATCAAAACAAAGCTGGATCTACCATCAGAACAAAAAGCACTGCTACTGGCGGATTTGTTCAGGGCACACATAATAACTTCTGTCCTTACTCTTCTAGATAAAGTCAACATCATGCCACTCTTTATCCCTGCCTCCTGCACTGATCTGTTACAGCCTCTTGACATTACCTTAAACAAACTGTTCAAAGACAGCTTGAGGTGCTGTTTCATTAATTGGTACGCAGGGTTGGTGGCAGAAAACATTACTAAAGGCATCCAGGAGTTTAAAATAGACTTCAAACTACACCACCTCAAAGAAAGACATTCAACCTGGCTCAAGCAAAGCTTTGTGGAGCTCTGTGGCAGGTGTGCAGATTGTATTCTTGGCTTTGCTGAAGCTGGCATTCAAGACACACACGCTAGCTGCTTATCGTGGGTAAGTTCAACATTTATACATACAAATTTGTCTAGTACCTGTTTTAGTAAGGTTTTATTGATACAGTCCCCTTTGTTATAGGTTGTATGGTGTGTAGCAGGAGCATCAGGAGCGTCCAGAGCATCAGGAGACACTGTGATGTCAGACGCCGAAAAGGAGGACCACGCGGTCGGGAATGCGGAAGGAGATTACACCACTGAGAATTCCAAGGAATACAAATGAAATGGGACTGGGGCTCAATAGTTAATTTGATTTTTGGTTGTTTTCTTCTTTTTTTAAGATTGGATTACTGCAAATAAAAGAGTGTCTGCATCACATATTGCATTTCTTCATTCTTAACTTGCGACGCAAGTACTGACCACTGCACGCCGAAACATGATGCCAAGAGGGGAGAGGGGAGAGATGGCCAAGGAACTGTAACAGGAACAATAATACAGTACATGTGATACACTAAATATCATTTAGTGTTAGTATAATGTAGTATTGTGTACCCCTCGGTTAGGTCCTACCGGGCTAATTTGATAGTAGTATGACATCTCTAAATTTTCACAGACTTTTTATTTTTGCTTACAGATGACAATAGCGAATATAGTGAAAATAAAGTGTCAGTGCAAATTTTGTACTCTGCAGTACTTCTGATAGGTCAACAGCTCATAATTAGCATTCTCTGCACAAACCATTACATACAGTACTGTAGTATAAACTCCAAATTCCTCCAGCTCCACCTGAATTTGGAAGGGATGGAGGTATTAAAAAGAAAATTGGGCTTCCCCTGAATTTGGAAGGGAAGGAGGTATTAAAAAGAAAACTGGGCAAATGTATAGGAGGTAGTTGGGGTATAAACTTGAAGAGGGGGAGGGCTGGGGCTTGAGGTAAGGGCAGACAAGTGCAGCAAGGGAGGACTTGGGCTCCTCCCCCCAACAGAAGGGACAGAGGTAGCAACAGGATCACCTAATAGAATGGGAGGTGGGGGGACTCACAAAAGGCCGGGTTCCTCCCCCTAACAGAAGGGATGGAGGTAGCAATGGGTGCACCTGCTAGAATGCGATGGAAGTGGGACTCTCAAAAGGCTGGAAGACTAAAGGTGGGGGAGATGGTTAGGGAGAAGGGGCAGGGGTGGAAAGCAGTCTTGATCAACGCAAGAAGTCTGGGGAACAAGATGCCTAAGTTGCAGGCAATGCTGACAGAGGGTGGAGTGGATGTGGCAGCAGTCATGGAGACATGGGCTACACGTCATCATGAGTGGGACCTGGATCTGCTGGGGTACACTGTGTTTAGGAAGGACAGGGCAGTTGGTAAGGGAGGGGGTGTTGCTGATTATTAGGAATGGCATTAAAAGCTGCCAGTGGAGGAAGTCAAAGGAAGCATAGAGGTGTTATGGGTTACCTTGCAGGCTCCTGGTGGCAGCAGGGTCAACCTGGTGGTGATGTACAGACCACCCTCACAGTCAGATGACCTAGACAAGGAACTTGTGAGGAACCTTAGAGCCCACTGTGGCTGAGGTGGGGGTAAAACCATGGCGTTGGGAGATCTCACTATGATGGGGGTAGACTGGGGCACTATGGCATCATTGTCAGCTAGAGAGCAATGCCTACTGGACACCTTCCAGGATGCATTCCTAACCCAACTAGTGGCTGAGCCAACCAGGGAGGGATGTATCCTGGACTTTTTATTCTGACTGATGAAGACTTGGTTAGGAACTTGGTCATGGAGGACTCATTGATGTGGAGCGAACATGCTATGGTATGGTTCTCCTTGGGCCTGGGCAGGGTGGCAAACCACACTAAAATTATGGTGGTGGACTTCAGGGGAGTGGACCTTGAGGGGATAGTGGATGTGCTC
Organism: Neoceratodus forsteri; assembly: GCA_016271365.2. Classification (NCBI taxonomy): domain Eukaryota; kingdom Metazoa; phylum Chordata; order Ceratodontiformes; family Ceratodontidae; genus Neoceratodus; species Neoceratodus forsteri. Next base: position 1,001,577,973 of record CM057450.1, read on the forward strand.
AAGGAACATTTAGAAAAGATCAGACTGGACATGGGCAAGGAGTACAGGTGGGTGATAATAAAGAGGGAGCTTCTTGAAGCCATGAAGGCCTGCATGAAAGTCCATCACAAGAATGCTAGGGCCAGAAAGCCCAGTTGGTGGACCAGGGAAGTCCAGGAGGTGGTGAGGGAGAAAAGGTTGGCCTTTTGAATGTATAAGCGCTCACTAGAGGACAAAGACAGGGAGGAGTACCACAGGATTTCCAAAATGGTGAGTGGGGGGGGTGAGATCGGCCAAGGCACAGAAGGAGCTGAGGTTGGCATGAGGGATCAGAAAGGGGGAGAAATGATTTTTCAGATATATCAGGGACAGAAGGAAGGGGGTGCAGATAAACAGGTTAAGGACATGGGGTGGGTGGGCTGAGGAGGCCAAAGAGCAAGCAGAGGTACTTAATAAGTTCTTCTCCTCAGTCTTCACAAGGGAAGGAGATGGACCAATACCACAGGGGGGTGGCAAGATCGGCACTGGGAAGGGAGGCACTCATGGATGGTGAGATACCGGTTGGAAGGGTGTGGGAGACTCTCAAGTCCCTGAGAACTGATAAGGCTCTGGGCCTGGATGGGATTCATTCCAGGGTGTTGAAGGAACTGGCATATGTCTTGGCTGCACCACTGGTGGACCTTTTCAATTCCTCCCTTCAGACAGGGTGGGTACCTCAGGACTGGAGGATGCCACATGTCATGCCTCTCCACTAGAGCAGCTCACAGAAGGAGCCGGGTAACTATAGACTGGTCAGCCTGATGTCCGTGGTGGGGAAGCTGTTGGAGATCATCTTGAAGGAGAGGATGGTGGAGTTCCTGGAGGCAGAAGGCCATCTAGATAAACATCAACATGGATTTGAACAAGGCAGATCATGTCAAACCAATCTTGCTGAGTTCTATGATTGGGTGACAAGGGCACTGGACCAGGGAAGGCCAGTGGATATCCTCTATCTGGACTTCAGCAAGATATTTGACTCGGTACCACACGTGAGACTGTTAGGCAAACTGAGGGGCATGGGGGTGGGTGAAAAGATGGTGGGGTGGATTAGTAACTGGTTAACTGAGCGGTTTCAGAGGGTGGTAGTCTCATCTCCCAAAAAGGTCATCAGTCGTGTCCCCCAGGGGTCGGTGTTGGGCCCGCTCCTGTTTAATGCATTCATCTTGGACATTGGTGAGGGAATTAAGAGCAGACTCTGCCTCTTCATCGATGATTCCAAGCTGGATGCAGTGGTGGATGGAGAGGAAGGGAGAAGGTACTGCAGGACAGTTTGGAGGTACTTGAAAGGTGGTTGCACTCTTGGCAGCTGAGGTTTAATGCCAAGAAGTGCAGCGTAATTCACTTGGGAGTTAGGAACACTGGACATGACTACTTTTTGGGACGGGTAAAGCTGATGGTCTCAGGGGGGAGAAAAAGATCTTGGGGTGATCATAGACACCAAAATGAATAACTCAGAGCAGTGTAGGAGGGCAGTGGCTAAAGCAAACAGAATGCTTGGGTGCATTGCCAGGGGGATAACTTCGAGGAGAAGGGGGGGTCCTCCTGCCCCTGTACAACTGCCTGGTCAGGCCACACCTGGAGTACTGCATGCAATTATGGCATCTGTACTTGAGGAGGGACATTGCCTTACTGGAAAGGGTCCAGAGAAGAGTGTCTAAGATGATTTAGGGTCTGGGAGACAGCTCCTATGAGGAGAGACTCAGGGAGCTGAGCATATACTCCCTGGAGGAGAGAAGGGACAGGGAGACATGATAGTGGTCTTTAAATATCTGGAAGGGAAGAATCATGTTAGCACTGAAAGTCTGTTCTAGCTAAAGAAGGACAGGTCCACAAGAGGTCACACCATGAGACTGGTAGGCGGGAGGTTCAGGGGAGAGGTAAGGATACATTACATTACACAGAGGGTGGTAGCACCATAGAAAGCACTACCAATGGAGCTGGTGGCAGTGGCTACAGTGGGGGTATTTAAGAGGGGTTGGGACAGATACAAGGGAAAAATACAGATGGGGAATGCAGGGAATGAAGGAGAGACTCTGGGAGGGGGAATGGTGAGGGACGGTACTGGTTGGGTGGGGGGACAGGTACGGTGCCGTAACCATGTGATGCTAATCGAGCAGACTCGATAGTCCAACTGGCCTAATCTGCTGGCAACTTAGTATGTTAGTATAAATTTCTTGTCTCCTTTAAATAGGGTATCCATTTCTGCTCAATTGAGCAAGCACTGTTCTGGACTATGCATGCTCTTTCAAGGATCCGGTACTGACTGGAAGACCAAGAAACTGATGAGCGCATTGGCTTTATTTTACATTTACTTCACAGTTTGCTTTGCCATTTCAGTATTTTATGTTCACTGTGACGGTTTTTCAGTGCAGCTGTGAGGACTGAAAAGCATGGCGGTGAAGCATGCTCACACTTGCAGGATTGCAGTTTCCATCTGGGTCTGAGAAGCTGCTGTTACATCTCTGTTTTAGTTACCAAAGAAATGGAGAAAGGATAATGGAATAAACTAAAAAATTACAGAGGAAATGTATAAAGTGTTGTAGCCACATGGGAATATGAAGCTGTTTTGGCTTTGGGGTGGGTTGAGCAGGAAGGGATTTCTAAAACTGAACTGTGGTCATCTGTTCCTGCTTTAGATACAGTGATGTTATTATCAAATAACATCACTATCTTTAGTGCAGTCAGATCAATCAGGATTGTAGATTTATTCATGCCATAGTATAATTTTTCTCAGCTGCCAGAAAAAATATATTAGGTTGCTGCATGCTGCTACAAGGTGCTATGCTGAGTGTCTCTTCCATAGCCACAGTTCATGGTAGGGGAAATAGTGTAAAAAGCACACTATGTATAAATGTTATACTCCCTGTATTTTTCTCCACCACCAGAATAAATATATCAGGTTGCTGCATACTGCTGCAAGGTGCTGTGCTGTGTGTCAGTTCCTTTGCCACAGTTGATGTAATGCTTTTTATGGAAGATAGTGTGAAAAGCAATATACCTAATTTCTGTGCATCCTTAATTTTTCTTAACTACCAAAATACATGCTTTAGGCTTATGCATGCTGCTACATGGTGTCACCCTGTGTGGCTGCCCCACCGCCACAGTTCATGTAATGCTCTGTGGTGGGGGGGGGGGAATAATGGTGAAAAAGTACAATATACATAAATTCTGTGCTTTCTGACTTTTTCTTAACTATCAAAAAAAATATCAGGTTGCTGCATGCTGACCAAAATGGCACTGTAAATGCGACTGGCCGAAGCCGCACCTCTGTGATGTATGCTGCTAGTCCTCTGTAAAAATCAAGTATTTTTTAGATGTTTTAATGCTTTTGGTAAATGAAACTCCTGGTCTTTTATCTCATACAAACTAGAGGCTGTCTTTTTTCTGAATATGTCTAAGAATTTTAGACGTTTGAATGACAGTACGGGATATTGTTCTGGATCAAAGGAAAAAGAAGAAATACCTCTGACAGACTCCAACATCACCAAACACAAAATTGGGGCCCCCATCCACCTTACCTACATCTATTAAATGCAGAACTTACCTACAACAACAGAAGCTTACTTTCTTTTACACGCCTGCAACTCCTTTGGATTCTTTATTATCACTGATACTGACAACTCAAATTCCCGGTAACATACCTTGTCTAAACCCAAGAGCTGCTGCGCTGTACACTAAAACAGAATAAACCAATGTTCACACAGCAGACAAAGAGGAAGAGGAGGATTCAGTGAACAACTTAACCAAATCGAGGAACGATACCTCATATGAGGATCCGCCAATGGCTCCTCAACAAACGATGGACAATGCACATGACTTGAATCGGCAACTGAATCAATCAATCCAGGTCAGTGATAATAACCAAACAAATATTCAATCTACAATACTCACTGTACCTATGATGCTAAATAATGAAGTTGGGTGCAAACAGTCCACTGATTCTGAACTATCAAATAACCTCATGTCTCAGCAGACTAGTGGGGGCACTCTTCAACTAACGAGTGTACATCCCAGTCAAACTCAGTACATACCACAGCCCAGCTAACCAGTTCCCCTAAGGATGACAACTCTCTTACTCAGCTAATAAAAACAGAAATACAAAATGAAATGCAGGCTGGGTTAGGCCCAATTATGATGGCACTAACAGATATCAATAATGCCATTACTAACCTAACCCAAAAAATAAACAATCTTAACATTCGTACGGACTTGGTGGAGCAACAAATCAGTAACATCGAGAACAAGATCCGCTGACTTTCCACTGATACAGTGGCACTGAAAGCAAAATTGAGAGATTTAAAACAAAGTCACTGACCTGGAGGACAGATCCCTAGGAACAATGTGAAACTTATTGGCATTCCGGAAGGTGTTAAAGGTGCAGGGGACCCCCTCCCCTATTTTGAAAAAATGATCACTCTTGCCCTGAATTTAAAATTTCCAGAACAAAAAATTGCCCTGGATCGGGCACATCGGGGTGGGGGTGGGGAGTCACTATGACACACAATCCGGATGGTTTGCTCGCCCAGTTTATGTCAAGCCTCACCACTATAAAGATCAAGAAAAAACTACTGTGTGCTGCATGGATCAACAGAGGCCTAACAACCATGATATTTAAATTCTCTGCCTATCCAGATTTCTCATTTGAAACCCTCCAATCCAGAAAATCCTTCGACAAAGTAAAAGCTTTACTCCACCAAAAGAATATTCACATTTTTTTCCTACCTCCAGCAAGAATTAAATTCTTAATGATAGGCAAACCACAATTTTTTTCGGACCTCAAAATATCGGAGAAATTTCTACATCACCATGGCCCGATTCCAAGAGAGCAGCTAGAGCAGGACGCAAACTGTGCTGTGTCGGAAAATTACGCCCAAACCCTTGTGACATGTGAGCTGCACCCTATTCCAGAACAAAGGGCAAGTACGACAGGAAACAGTGGAAATACGCCCATCACAAGTTACGCCACATATGCATGGTGCAAGCCGCAAAGCCGGCAGAAAGGTTACGCATGGTGCAACGCAACACCAATATAAAGGTGTGCAAACCGCAGACATGTCACATACAGCAATGTAGGTGGAAGCGATGGCGCAAGCCGAGATAGTGGCACAGCCGGCAACAGCATGCAAAAGAAAATGAAATTTCATGGCAGAGGAGACAGACATGCTCCTAAATGAGCTGGAGGCACAGGCCACATTGCTAATGGGCAAGGGTGGGGAGACAGAAGCGTGCAAACAGCACAAGACAGCCTGGGATGCAATAGCCCACAAGGTAAACATGGTGGCCAATGCCAGGCACACAGTCAGAGACCTGCAAAAGAGGGTCAATGACCTCAAGCAGCATGCCAAAGAGAAGGAGGCATACAACAAGCACCAAGCAGCAGCAACAGGTCGTGGCCCAAGGGAGGAGAGACCACTCAGCACAAACGAGGAATGGGTCCTGGCATTCCTGAGCCAGCACAGTGTGCATGGTGACATGGACCTCGACACATCACGGATGGGGACAGGGACAGGCAGGTGGTGGACTAGTAGTGCCACAGCAACATCTGTGAGCCATGGTATGGGAGGTGGGGGGGTGTGGGGGGCTTGGGCAGAGAGGCGAAGCAGTGCAGGAGCACTGTGTGGCACTGGACAGGGCCAGTGGCATGGTGATCAGAATGCACCCCAGGAGGCATGCAGGGATGTAGCGGAAGTGGCACAGTGGTGGATGACAGTAGGGACAGGCAGCAAGCAAAGCAGCACAGTAGTGTGTGGGGGGGCCCGTGTCCACCCATGGCAGCATGGCACATAGCACTGACAGTGTGAACAGAGGGCATGGCCAGGAGCATGGGTACGTGCCCTGCACCAGTGTGACTGGAACACCTGTGCTGCAGTCAAGGGGGGGCATGTATCTGTGCAGCATCCCACAAGGGCCCGACCATGGCATCAATGCAGCCTGTGACCTGTGCCACTGTAACACGCAGATGCAAGGCAGGGCTGGGCATGGTGGCATATGCATAGGGTTGGACAAGTCACAGTGGCACTGACGCACTGTTGTCACCCCACAGGTAAAGTGGGTGAAGACACACGGGAGGAAGACAGTGGTGGCACAGTCAGTGACACAGAGCGGCCCAGCACACAGTCAACCGACACAAAGGACACCATGACAGACCAACAGGGCAGTGCAGACACCGTGGAGCTGAACAGTGTGCCAATACCCGTGGAGGACGTGCAGAAGGCAGCAGCAGTGCACCAGCAGGAGAATGATGGTGTGGATGTCTGTGATCAGCTCAGTGTCAGCAGCATTGCTGCCATCATAGCCCAAGACCTGAGCCCCCATCATATGAAGAACTGGAGGTGACCTTGTATGAGGTGGCACAGTCCCTACAGGACAATCATGAACAGACGCTGACAGACTATGCCACATTTTGCAGGACATTGGTGGACCACCATGAGGAGCAGTCAGAGATGCTGGGCTGCATACACCTCTGCCTCGACGCCCACCACAAAACACTTGAGGAGCAGATGGGCACCCTAGTCACTGCCATTGAGACTGGGACACACACAACAGAGGCAGCCATGGTGAGGCTGTTTGATGCCATGCATGCCTTACAGGCCTGTGCCAGGGAACAGACACAGGCAATCACTTGACTGCCAATGGCCATGGAAGGGTCAGTGGCACAGCAGTGGAGGCAAATGGATGTCCTGGCAGCGGCCCTGCACAATATCCTTGCAACCCAGCTGGTGCACCACCCACAGGTGATAGACGCCGCAACGCAGGCAATGCAAGCCATGCAACACCACCATGTGACAGATGCAGTCACACAGGTGTCGCATGCTGTGGGCCAAATGCAGGTGAAAGATGCAGCCACACAGGTGACACAGTCAGTGCGGACACCACAACTCAAGAATGCAGCCACACAGGCACAGGTGACCTTTCAGATCCAGCAGCAGGAGGCTTTGCCACAGGCAACAACAAAGGGTAGGGGGACAACCTCCACACACAGTGCCTGATGTTCCACCAACAGCGCTAGGCAGCACATGTGTGCAGCCACCACCACCACCTGCCACCACACCAGTGGAGCCAGATGCAGGTACCACCGTCCACCGGACCAGGTGTAGGGCACGGTTGGAACAAGGGCTGCCAGGAGATGCAGGTGGTGGAGGCACAATCAGCAGTGGCACCAGTACCAGAAGGGCCCAACAGAGGGAAGGCCCACCTGTTGCCAGAACAGTACAGGCCACAGCACAGGGACCCACACCAGCAGTGGGAGCAGAGAACAGTGGCACACTGCCAAGGGGCCATGGGACTGTGCCAGGACCAGCACCGGCCATCACAGGCAAGCATGGCAGGCGGAGGAAGACAGTAGCAGTGCAGGGCCCATGTAGGAGTGGCAGAACCACAGCAGTGCAACAGGGGCAGAGGGGAGCAATGCTGCTGCAGGGACTGTTGCACCTACACCACATGGTGAGTCACAGGACACCCTCCCAGTGAAATGGAGAAGGGCCGTGCAACAGCCAGAGGACAAATTATTTGAACAAGTGGGGTGGGCTGGGCACTGTACATAGCATGACACGGGGTGTGCACAATGTGTGGACTGTGTGTGTGATGTGTGTGTGTGTGTTGTGTGTGTGTGTGTGTGTGTGTGTGTGTGTGTGTGTGTGTGTGTGTGTGCACAGCATACAGGTGTGTGTGGGATGTGGGTCAGCACAGTGTGGGTGTGGATGCAGTGTATTGCCACTGTGTCTGTGTGTGAGTGTGTAGGTTAATGTAGCACAAACTGATGTACTGTACTACAGACCTGGGTATCACTGCAGTATTGTACAGTAAACTGTTAACACTGCCAGTTGTGTGGTGTCACTCATTACCATCAAGGTGCTAGTTGTGATTGGGCAGACCCAAGTGTAACATACTGTGACAGGGTATGGCATGCGACATGCATGTGCATGACTGTCCCCTTGAGACCACGTGCAGGTCCATCCCACCTCAAGCTGCCAGGCATATGCGGTACATGGCACACACAGGGTTGTTAGGGTGACATGTTGTGCCAATGGCATCAGCGATGGGTGCAGACATGAAGAACGCCAGACTGCACTGTGTGTGCCATTGCCACCACCATGTGCTGCAACGCCCTATGTTGTCTGCACCCCGTGTGCCGTGGACATGCTACCTGAGCAGCCACAACACACGCACTGCATGGCATCTGCCCCTACGCACATGTCCCTGAACCCACCGCATGTGTGACATGCTGTGCCATGACCACTGACTGCTGCTGTGTGCACGCATACTGCATATGCATCATGTGACGGTGTAGGCTGCAGGTGAGGCCTGCACATGTCTAGCATGCGTACATGTGCCATCGTGAAGGCATGGTGCAGCAGGCATTGTGCATTTACATGCTGCACAGTGTTAGGGCAAGCCTAGGGACTGTAGGACAGTGTGAGAGTGTGCACAATGAGTCATTTGAGTGGCAGGGCACTGAATTTTACCACAGCTGAGACTGCACAGCTGGTAAACCTTGTGCAGCAGTGGTGCACAACCCTGTTGCCACCTGGGTGCAGGAATCATTCCACAGCTGCCAGGGACAGGGCGTGGAGGGCCATCAGGGCACGCCTGTACAGCCTCAGTGGTGTGACATGCATCCCGAGGCAGCTAAAACACAAATGGCAGGACCTCACTAGGCGGGACCCTGGCATCCTGTGGTTCCTGTTGTCCATGGTGGAGAGGAGGGACTTCAACACACGGACTGGCCAACAACCTTGTGCAGGTGGGTATGGTACCTTGTATGCAGGCACAGGCACTACACTGCCACATACATCATGGGCACCAGAGCCACACAGATAGTAATGTGTTCTCCATCCACACAGGTGTGAACCGCGCAGTCCAGGACCAACAGGGGCAGCATGCAGTGGAGGGACGGCATGGTGGGCAGCGGCATTGGATGCAGAGACACCGGAGGTCAGGTAGGTGCATGCAATGTACAACATGAGTACAGGCCATGCTGCCAGGGTCTGCAGTGTGGGTATGGGGTGTGGTGTGCATCCAGGGCATACCTCTGTGGGAGGGTGACCTACAGGGGTACCAAGCCATGTGTGGGTGGTGTCCCTATGTGCCCCTGGTGTGCATGTGGCTGTCACACATACTGCCATTGGCCCTGATGCTGTGCACTGTGGGGTTGGTGTACTAGCCTTCAAGGGGGATCTGCCATCATCTTTCTATGTTCTATGTTTCTATGTTTCTGTTAAATTTGGGAGAGGTCAGGGGTGCTGTTAGTGAAAAGATAACAGAATCTGAACAAATTTAGTAATGGTTATGAAAATGATAGTGAGTGAAAAATGAGGAAAAAGTAAGAGGAAAAAGGGAAAGAAAGGAAGGAAAATGAGAAAAAAATAAAGGATGGCGAGTGCTAATGCTGCGGAAGGTGTAGGTAGGAGGGGTAAAATGAAACCTAATGAGATGGGGACAGAGGCAGGGTGGGGGTAGGGGAGACAGAAGTTGGGGAACAATGTAAGAGGGAGAAAAAGTGCAAAATATGCACATAATAATAATACTGGATATTAATTAAACACTGTCAGATACTCGAGGAAAAATGGTCTGTAAATGAGATTTTACTAGTGGAATTGCCATATGCGACTCGCTGAGGCTCGGCTCACTGCATATTTTTCTACCACACCAGACTGCACAGAAAAACCTCAGAATTAATTGTATTCAGTTTTCAGCCAGCTAGGAAAGGAACATAAGAGTATAAACGAAGACAGACTAAGGTGATTGAACATAAAAACCTTAAACAATTTTGTGTGCTCTCCTCTCTCCCTCCGGTCTTCTTGTCTCCTGAATTCCTCTCTCTCTCTCTCTCTCTCTCTCTCTCTCTCACTTTGTCTCTCTATCGCATTGATAGAATAGAATAATTGAGGCAATGTTATTCAGTATCAACAGTAAATTAATATAAATTATGCAGCATCAACTACAAGGAGGTGGTGGTCGACAGGCTAGTCCACACTTTCTACGGTGCTACCATCTGTGCACATGGGGGGGGGGTACTGCAACTACTTTGCCTGGGGAATCATTGTACTAATGACTTCAGAGTTTAAACCTGTGCATTGTGTGAGCTTTTCTGATTTTTCATGGAACTGTAATCTAATCTTGCTATGCACCACAGGTGTATATCTCTTATGGACACAGGTTATGTACCTCACACAGGTGTATATATGGTATGGTAGTGTTCAGTGCGGCTAGAGTGGGGGATTTAAGGGGCGGTGATGGTTTAATAGGTGGGTAGGTAGGTCAGTGATGAAAGACTGGACACCAAACAGACAAAGATGTATTAAGTTGGCATCTACAGTATGGTACACAAATTTTAAACCTCAATTGCATAGTACATTTTTAATGCACAGTTATCAAATTAATAATCCGATATGGCCAACAATCTGAACTGTTTCTCAGAGAATGTAAAATGTAAATAGGATAGAAGTAAGGGTGGTAAAATTTCCAGTTATATCAATGAGAATAAAATTAATGGCATTTTTTTGTAGGAAACGCATTTACTTCAGATGACTTTACATATTACTCCAAGAAAATGGGGATACAGTTTAAAAGCCCCATTTAGCAATAACTCTAGAGGGGTGTCTATTATGTTTAGCAAAAATTAAAATGTCACACTTAGTAGATCAATCCTGGATCCTAATGGGAAATATATATTTTTTTAATTTATTTATTTTAAAATCTTGGATAGCACCAGTGAGTGGATGCTCGTTAATTGGTTCCACGTCAGTTAACAAGTACACAGTGATACATAAACATTAGAATACAGAGTGGTTCGGTAGCAAATACGCAAACACATGTTACAGTACAACAATACAGATAAAGTTAATGGTTACACTATACTAAGGCACTGTACAATGTATGCCCACATCAAGGAGAGACAAAAATCAGTGGAGTAGACAGAGTAGGGGAAAGGAAGATAGGTGGGGGTGTGTGGCAGCACCATGGGAGAGGATGGTGGGTCAGTGAAGAGCAAGGTCAGGCCTACCCAGTAGAACAGTGACAGGGTTAAGAAGTGTTAGAGGGTAAGTGCAGACTATGGTAATGGGATTACTGACTTGAGGCAGGATTTAGTGGGAGCAGGCACAGTTACCTGTGGTGAGAAGGTGTTGACGTCAGTTTGTGTTTAAAAGAGCCAATCATTGCTGCATCACAGATGTCCTGTGGTAACACATTTGTCCAGAGGGGGTGCCCGGTATGAGAAACTCCTCTGAGCCAAAGTAGTGTGGCACCTTGGCACACTGAATACCTGAAAGGCAGCGCTTCTGGTTTGCTTTGTACTTCAGGAAGGGGCCAGTAGGTTCCGTACTCCTGGTGCTAGAAGGTTTAAGGAGGCTTTTTTGGCAAAGAGGCAAGTTTGTTACCTGATTCTCCCACTGAGCTGTAGCCAGCCAGCCATGATATAGAAATAAAAGGTGTGCGTGAGTCTACCAGCACCTGTGAGGAGATGGCAGGCTTTATTCATTGCTGTTGAGATGCGGTAGAGGGCTGTGTCTGTTGCAGATCCGTAGATCACCAGCCCATAATTGATGAGTGAGATGATTGAGCTATTGATGGTGCTCACGGCTTTGTGTGTGAGACAGTGCCTGTGCCGATACAGGATCCTGATTCTGGTATTGATGGCCCTTGCAGTAATGTCGATGTGCTCGGCATATGATAGGGTGGAACCAATAGTGATGCCTAGGTATTTGAAGTGCCAAACAAGTTCACGAGTGGCACCCCCAACATTCATAATTGCAAGTGGGAAGGCTCTGTGTTTGCTTTGTGGGGTGGAGAACATTATGGTGTTGGTCTTTTTGTAATTCAAGACCAGACTATGGTCCTTAAACCACTGCTCCGTGGATGCAAAGCCACTTTGTAGATCCACCTCCAGGGTGTTGACTGCTGGTAAATAAAACAGCATTATCTGCGTAAAGGAGCATTTGACATGAGCTAGAGGTTGGGAGGTTATTTAAGAATAAGCTGAACAGTAGTGGTCCTAATATGAATTCTTGTGGTACGCCAGATCTAACAGGTCTGCTGTCAGAGATCACATCCCCAATCCTAACCTGCTGATAGCGGTTGCTCAGGTAGCTAGTGAACCAGGTCAAAGTTTCAGAGGAAAGTCCAATGTCAGCCAATTTTTTGAGGAGGAGCACATGATGCACCATATCAAATGCCTTTGATAGGTCAATGAATGTGGCTCCTACCAGGAGGCCTTGGTCTAATGTGTGGTGGATGTATCCCATAAATTCTAGCAAGGCTGTGATGGTGCTGTGGCCACCCCTGACCCTGTGCTGTTCAGGACATAGTAGTTGATGGCGGTTGAGGTACTCCACAAGTTGATCGGCCATGATCCTCTCTAGGGCCTTGGAGAGCTGGGGGAGTATCGAGATTGGTCTATAGTTTTTTGTATTTTTGTATTACCTGTTTTTGTTTTTGTGTACCTTGTTCTGTTCATATGATATGTCACTTGATAATTTATTGTCCAAGGTCCTCTCTATTCATTGCATAGGTAGGCACCTATGAACTTATGAATGGTCTACTCTGTATGTCTCTGATATATTGTATCCACTTTAACTCATTGTATGTAAAACGCTTTACTTTGTATGTTCTGATATATTGTATTCTCTTTAACTCATTGTATGTAAAGCACTTATAGTTTGTTATCCTGTTAAGTTTCTGCATGTCTGTACTCTCCCGGGTCGTGCCTGAAAATAGGCATTTTATGGCTAGTGCACTTACCTGGTTAACAAAAGCTAAATAAAATAAATAAATAAATAGTTATTTTGCACAGTCCATTCACTACTTTTGTGCACCAGGGTAACTGTCGCAGATTTCCAGCATTGAGGGAATAGTGAGCGACAGAGCAAGAGGTTTATAATTTGCATCAGCGGGCTAAGAACTTCCTCAAGTTCCAGGCTAATAAATTTTAGGTCTAGGGAGTCCCCACTGCATCTTGACTTCCCTAGTACCTTTTCCAGATATTTTCTGGCATCAGCTTCAGAGACTACTTTGAAGTGAAACAGTGTTTGGTCATAGGGAGGCAACTGTTTCCCTTGCGGGTCATTTTTGGTGAGGGGATTGAAGAAGTTAGCAGGGAGCACACTGCTTAGGTCCGTGAAGGAATGATTCAGGGAGTTGGCAATGAGAAGAGGGTCTAAAGATGGCACCCCATCAATTGTGAGCATAGCTGGAGCATTTTGGGGGTTTTCCCAGTGATGTCATTGAGTTGTCCCAAAAGGATTTGTTGCTATTCCATAATCTGGTAGGGCTTCTTTGTAGTAGGTGCTTTTTGCACGATGGTTGGCTTTCATGCAGTCATTTTGTGCTTGTTTATACCATTGGATGTTTACTGCTGAGCCATGTGCTCGTGCCACTTCCCAGAGACAATCTCTTGAGGAGAGTCGCTCTAGCAGATCCAGAGTAATCCAGGGGTTGTAGTGTCCTTTGATTGATTTTGTTTTTATCAGGACATGCTTGTCACAGACAAAACTGAATTTGGTTATGAAGAGGTCAAGGGCTACATCCACATCCTTGGCCTCATACAGGTCAGACCAGTCTTGGTACTTGAGGTCTGTTTTGAGTTGTTGTAGATGGCCTTTTAGGAAGACACAGCTTGATATATTTCGGGCAGGAGGTTTGCTGTAGTTGTTATTCCAGGTGCATGTGACAGGGGAGTGGTCGCTCAGAGAGTCTAGGAGTACAGTAATATTGTTGATATGTGCAGGATGGTTAGTGAGTATCCAATCCAGCAGGATGCTGGTGCCAGTTTTGTAATTGACACTTGTTGGAGATTCTATCATTTGGGAGAAGTGGATGGCAGACAAGATGTCCTTGATACTGGCAGATGATGGGGAGAGCTAGTTGATGCTGAAGTCACCTAGGAGTATATTTTCTGTTTTGAGGCTGAGGGTGCTGATATAGTCCATAAGGTTGCTGGTACCAGCTGTGGTCTCTTTAGGTGGGATGTATACTGAGAGCAGGGTGAGCACCCTATTGTGTGCACCTAGGATCAGTTTGGTGGCCAGTGCTTGTAGGATTTTCACACATGCTGGGAGGAGAGGGGCAGGCCATGTCCCTGCAGATAGTCTTTGGTGTATATGACACAGCCACCACCTCTTTTTGAGAGGCGGTCCAACCTAAACAGGGTATAGCCAGGTAGTGCAATGGCTGTGTCTGGTATCTTAGGGGAAAGCCAGGTTTCCACTACAGACAGCACATCTGGGTTATGTCAAGATACCCACATCTTCAGGTTGTCCATCTTGGGAAGAATGCTACAGATGTTTATTGAGGCCAACCTAAGCCCAGCTGACTTTTGTGACTGTGCACTCAAGCCATGGGAAGGACCCGGGTTCGGATGTATATTGTTCGTTAGTAGCAGTAGGAGAAGAAGCAGTCAAGTGAGATGATCCAGAAGAAGTTTGTTAGTTCAGGACTGTGATCTCTTGCTTGGTGGTCTTGATAATGTGTATCCAAAGTGAGTAACATATCCATGGAGGAAAGGAATTATAGGAGGGTCAGTGACTTGGTGTGATCGCTCCCAGCACATGAAGAGTTTTTGCTGACTATAGCTCATCTCCATGTGATAGAGTGAGGTCATGGGTCCATATGCATTTAGCACTACTAATATTATATGTGAGAGTACCTTACAAGGTACTAAACATACCCTAGCTAATGTCTATGGCCCTAATGTGAATCCCCCCCAATTTTTTGATGAGCTTTTCTTACTTATTGTTACTTACCCATCACCATATATTATTGCAGGTGATTTAAATGTAACATTTAACCCTCAATTAGATAGATCAACAACACTTTTTGGAAAAATAACAACTGCTGCCAGAAAAATTTTAAACTTTGTGCAAGATTTGGACATTATAGATATCTGGCATCATTACCACCCATTGGTTAGGACATGTTCTTTTTTTTCTCTGGTTTGCCAAAACTACTCCCATCTCAGCTACTTCTTAATTTCAAAATCACTAATTAATATAACTACCCATATCAGTTATCAAACTATACATATATCGTATCACTCCCCAATAATAATTAAAATGAGGATTAATGAAACCTCCAAACAAATTAATTGCAGGTTCGAGCCTATTCTATTAAAGGAAACAAAATATCAAGACTATATTAAAAAAGAGATCGATAGCTACTTTTATTGTAATTCTATAAAGGATGCATCCATTATATCATGGTGGGAAGCTTGCAAATCTCTAATTAGGGAAAATACTACAACATATGCGATTAATAGAAATAAACAATATAATAAAAATTGATTGCATTAGAACACCAAATATCAGCTAAGGAGAAAGCCCATATAGATACAAAAGATCCCTGTGTGTTTCAAGAACTTCTTATTCTAAGGAAACAATATCATCAACTAACTTCTGAACTTGTGGAAAGACAAATTCCATGTGCCAGGAGTAAGTACTATAATACTGGGGAAAAGCAAGAAAAAATTCATGCATGGCAATTAAAAGCGCAACAAGTGAAAAACTCAGTATCCTCCATTTTGGATGAAAATGGTCAAACTACCTAGTCACCAGCAGATATTAATAACTTTTTCTGTAAATTGTACACAAAATTATAGTTTTGACACAAACTTAGGAGATCTGGAAATTAACCAATATTTGGCTACTCTTACCCTTCCAAAAATCTACTACTCTCAGAAACAATTAATGGATGCGCCTTTAACACTGGATGAAGTCAAGGAAGCTATTCATAAATTATCCACAGGCAAAGCACCAGGACCAGATGGCATTCTATTAGATATTTTTATAAAGCACATCAGGACACTCTGGTACCACATTTACTTACCTTATTTAATCAGATTTTCATCTTGGGTAATCAACCACTTTCTTTAACTAATGCACACATTTTACTGTTTCTCAAAAAAGACAAAGATCCAAACCTTCCTGGATCTTATAGACCAATTTCCTTCATTAATTCAGATGCCAAAATACTTGCCAAGACTCTAGCCACCAGATTGGAGAAAGTCCTACCCTCCATTATCCACATGGATCAGAATGGTGTCATCAAAGGATGAAATCTAAAAACTAATATCCATCGAACTCTGAATATATTGGATAAATATAAGAAAAAGGATCTATCACTTCTAATGTTAGATGCAGAGAAAGCGTTCAATCGCATTGAATGGAATTAAAACACTTACATCAGCTTTTGGGTTTGGACCAAAGTTTTGTAGATGGATTTCAGTACTTTGTTCCAATCTGGTGGCAAGAGTCAAAGCAAACAAAAACTTATCTCCAATCATTAATTTACAGCTTGGCACCAGGCAGGGTTGCCCACTATCTCCTCTAATATTTGTCATGGCAGTGGAATCATTGACCCTTACCATTCAACTAAACAACCAATACAACGGTATCAATATTCAGGGTGTCGAACATCATATCAGATTATACATTGACGATGCTCTCTTGTGTTCTACAGATCTTGATAAATACTTCCCTTTTATATTGCAAATATTAGACAATTTGGTTCAATCTCCGGTTTTAAAATTAACTGGAGTAAATCTGAAATAATGGAATCCCCAGCACATCAAAACCCTTTCAATCCTCTTAATTGCTCTCCGAATCAAAGAGTTAGTAAAATAAAATATTTAGGAATAACAATTGATCAGGATCTGAAACATCTTTTTGCTCTCAATTTTGAACCATTAATGAACAAAGTAAAAGATCAGCTGGCACATTGGCAATCACTACCACTCACACTGATCAGGTGTGTGAATACAACTAAAATGAATACCCTCCCCAAATTCCTATTCCTGTTCCAGAATCTCCCCCATTAAACTGTTGGAAGATTTAGAATAAAAAAAATGCTTGTGGAGTGGAAAGAAACCCTGGTTGGAATAAGTCAAATTATGTGCCACTACTTCAAAAGGTGGCTTATCTTTACCTTGTTTCAGACAATATTACTATGCAGCAAATTTGGTAGCCATGCATGATGGGTTTCAAATTTCTGGGTTGGATCATGTTAATTTAATGGAAACCACTTGGTCACCATATAAAGCAATTAAATGCATTCTGTATGTAGGTAATACCAATAAATTTTACAATAATTTATCTCTATGTACTCAAACATCCCTTACAATATGGCATAAAATATGGAAACAGTTAAAGGGGCAACCTATAGGGTCCTTTCACTCTCTCATTTTCCTGAATCCATTTTTTATATTTGCTTGCATGCATGCACAAGAAACATCTTGGGAGAATACGACTTGCAGGAGGTGTTTGCCTTTCCCTGCCAGTGAAGTGCTCAATCTGCGGGGTGCATCCCATATTATACAATGGGCATAGAAATGCAGCACAAATTCTATAATCTCATTGGCTACCTGGCACTCCTCTCCTATTGTAAAACTGACAATCACCCCACGGGAAGAGGTGCCAGGCAGCTATATCTCTAAAACCCATCCGACCCCTGAAATTGCCAACCAAAGCCACCCTATTGAACCCCGCTAAACTGCCGTGTACCGCAGCTGACCGCAAATTCAAACAGACTTGACCTGTAAAATTTCACTGCTCCACAAACTTAGAAACCCTACCTAGAAAAACTCTTGGTGACCCATTTAAAAAAAAAAACTCTTTCACCTTAACCGTCGCTGTCTCCCTCTCGACTCCATGTGCATCAGTGCTGAACTGAGCCAGTGAAACTCGTGCCTTCCTTAATTTTAATATATGCTCTGCCATGGAACTTAAAGATACATCTCCTCTCACTCATTTCCTTTCCTTTATTCGGCCAATAACCCTCACACCCAGACTCCTAAAAAATTCACTGGGTCCCACTCTCCCAGCTCTAAACTACCAGTGCCCAGTGCACCTAACTGGAAACATTACTCGTCGCGCTCAATATCTCTAAAGTAAACTGCGCTGACACGCTGCTGTTCGAAGCGCTCCCAGACTCCCATCTGTGAAACAATAGCACATCATCAGGGGTTCTATCCATCAGATGGGTTGTGCAAAAAACAATGCAAATCCCCCAACACCGCAGCATCCCAGGACTATTTTTTTTCTGCAGAAGCATAGCTCCCATTTTATTAAAAATTTATATAAAATAAAGCCTGGCGCCTAACATTTTAATATTTTCTTTCTTTTACACATTGTATAATAGCAATATGCCACTCGAGGGTGTTGGTGATGCCAGGATTTACCCAACCCTGGTGTGAAGAAGTCACCGGCTGCACCGTCAGACCGAACAACACCCCAGGGCATGGGTAAATCCTGGCATCACCAACACGCTCTCGTGGTATATTGCTTAATGCACCAATGGATCTGTGAGATGTGTATGACAGCAGATTGACAGCACTGGCCTTAGCTTCAAAGAAAAGATCTGTTTCAATCACTGTGTGAAACGTGTATCCACAGTACATGCATGCTACGACTGCCTCTCTATCTCACCCGCCAGCCCCCCACCGCCATTAGCAAAAGACCACTGAGCAGCATTAGCAAGACGAAGAAAGGGACAACCCTATTTGTGTACAGACAGGCACTGGAGTACACAGCATTCTCTAATCAGCGCATGAAACATGTCTCCGGTTTATTATGTTGTGTCATAGGTTTTGAATAAGTAATTTTACCATGAGATTGGATTTAAGTAAGGCATTTTCATGCACCTGAAATCGCCTACACTCAGCAACAATATTTCCAGGGATTTGTCTGGCTTGTTAGGCAGGTTGCTGCAGCTGAGAACACATTCCTTTGTCCCGGTCCCAGAATGCACTACTAGATGAAAGTAAAACTAATACAGTCACTTCTATTCTTATTCCTGGCCATGTGTGGGGAAAGCTGCTTTGAGGTTCATCTTCTCACAAGTTCCCGGTGCCGAAGGAAGGTAACACAGTAAAAGTTCATTATCCCATCACAATATCCTGCAGAGGTAAGGCAGACAAAAGAAATGCAATGCAGTGCAGTGCAGTTCACATCACTTTCCTGCGGATTATACTAGACAATCACATGGGCAACCATATGAAAAGTTATCAGTCTAAGGCATATATTATAAAATATGAAACTGGTTACTAATCATTGGCACTGTTTCCAAGTTAAAGTGTTACAGGGGACCAGGTGTTATGATTAAATATCAGGGGGAGAGTTTATCTGATTATGTAGGTCGGCATATGTACAGGCACCGGAACTACAGTACTTTATCCAGTTCTAGTACAACTACTAGTTTTAACCCCACCCCCCAATCTGTATTCACTAGACCTGTTGCCACATTGCAAACCCCGAAGTCCCGAAGTTGTTAGTATACAGGGTGCTGGTGCTTCTATCTTTTCATCCAAGAATTGTAGCAATACAGTTGTCTTGTTAAAATTGCACCTTGTTGCTTCAGAAGTATTATTTCAAACGTCTCCTTCCACTGAGAGTAACTATATACCTAAAAGCACCAATGGAGATCAGTTAAATAAAAACAATACCAAAACCAGAGTTATTCGTTGGCTGCTATCTCGTTTGCCACAGTGATAACTTTTACATTTCCATAGACAAAATAAGTATTTCTTCTTTTTTCACTCTTGCTTTAATCTTACAGTTTGTCACGTGCCATCCTCCTGTAGGTATACATGGGAGGGGGTGAAGTAGAGGGTTTCTTTTTCCTTTTCTTTCTTTCCTTTTTTTCTTCTTTCCCTCCTCTGTCTTTTCTTGTTTAAATTCTAATTGTTCTGGTGCGTGCTGATCATTAAATTGGGCAGCCTTTAGCTGAGAGAGGACTCTATTGTGGCCATCCGGAGGGGTCTTTGTTAAGATGTGGGTTGTATGATAATAAGGTGCACCTGCCTTATTGCTAAAAGAACTGCCCCCATCCTTTACTCACACACTAACACTTGCAGCCACAAACAGAATGCCCACTATTGATCCCATACCCACCCCAGAGGAATATTGTATAAGGTTTGTGTTACTGCTTCAGCATCTGCTAACATTGCAATGCATGAGCAATTTATTTAACCAAACTTGTTTTTGTTTTGTTTTGCTGAAGGCACCCGAGTACTGTAAAGAACGCGTGCTCGAGAACACCAGACTACACTTTTCTCGTAACATGTTATCCCTCTTATAACATTTTTTTTTTTTTATTCTTTTTGATAACCCAGCAAGGCCAAGGGCTTGTTTTCAGGGGTGACCTGGGAGAACAAGTGGCTTGCTCAGGGTCACACAAATATGCAAATGGAGGTTATGGGAATCAAACCCAGGTCTGCAGGGTGTGCCAACTTCATTCACAGCTTGTTACCCTAAACTCTGGGCTATATAGGCAAACTCATTTTGCTGGAAACAAGTCTAAAAATGGACAAAATGTTTCAGTGAAATTGTAACTGTTTTTGATTTTAATTGCTGATTTCTCTGCCTGTTATTGTGATGGCATCAGCGCTGTGAAAGCTGCTCTCGAATTGGGTCAGCATTCCATCATGTTATATGGCACCTAACCTTCAACATATCAAGTGCAGCAACACTACCATAAAGACAGACTATGCTGCCTAGGAATAGTCTTCCACTGTTCTTGTAAAGGGAAACAACAGTTGTGGTGCGCTTCGGGCCGGTTGCACTGGTTTGGGCTGCCTGGGTTGTTCCCATGAAGAGGACTGGAATTACCCTCCAGCTGCGGCACAATGTTTGAGCGGCTTGTGCCTGCTATATCCCACCAACAACAACCACAGACCCCACCCCCCTCTCTGGAACAGTCCTTTTTACACAACAGAGATTGTCTAAATTTACTTCCAAGATAATCGTGTTGCCCGTAACTTCCACTTATGTTGCCCGTAACTTCCACTATGTTGTTCACATAGACACAAACCTGGGACATAACACTGGCAAATGCTACCATAAAGTTTGAGCCTGGACCTTGCTTGTAAGCATGTATAATCCTCAAATAAAGGGCATGACTGGGGGGGAAAGTTTACATCAAGGTGAAGGTACTTTTTTAGTTCAGTCGACTGATTTCTCAATTCACATTCATTTACAGAGATTGTTTTTGTAGAGGTTGCGTTAGACAATGTGGTGAGGCCACAGCTGTACCCTGGCACCTAGAAATGCCCAGATTCTAGGTGCCACCTGGCACTGATCTCAGGAGGTATCTTTCTCCCTGGCTGGAGACACTCAGGCCCTGTCCCTTTGTGACTTGGCCTGCCCACAGCAGAGCGGGGTAGTAGCTCCTTGCCCTCATTTGTTTAGCCCTGGGGTTCCTTACTCATTTGACCATCAACTGGACCAGATTTGTTGGGTGCTGTGGTGAATGTGTAGGGCCACAGGCTGGCGCTGGACCTTAGCACCCTCCCACCTGCTGCTGAGTGATTTCTTTTTGTGTGTGTGTCATGCCGTCAGTAGGGGTTCCCAGTTGCCTGATGTTTCGAGCCGCCACATGGACAGTGAACTGGCAATGTGGAGGCTGCTGATTGTGGAGCTGGGAGCAGATTTGATGTCAGATTGCCAACACTAGTCCTCCCCTGAATCAAAAGAACAAAAGACTCCCCCCCCCCCATCAGCAGCACCTTCTCAATGAGCTAATTGGTCCAGAAAAGTAAATCTGGGGCAGAAGGGGGTGTTATCCGAGTGAAAACTTGTCGTAAAATAACGACAGTAATTAAAAAGAAAAGCAAAAGTTCCTATTACTTTCCCGTTGTATGGCTGTTTAACAGCCCAGGCAGCTGCATCCCCTCCACTCCCCATGATGTAAGGAATTATAGATGCGAATAATGACAAGATTTAGGAATCTGTAACAGAAGTCTGATCAGCAAGAGTGCATATCGGTGGAGTAAGTGCAGAAATTACATCGTAGATGAGCCGGTCCTGAGGCTTTCAAGACAGCACTCGTGATGTGACCAGAAAACTTTATTCATTTGAATTTGTACTCAGATATAGGCTCTTTAGGTCAGGGCACAAAACTTATGTGTGTGTGGGGGGGGGGTTATCCTTGGAGGGTGAAAGAAAACTAAAGTAGTGGAAAATAATGAGTCTTTGGTGAACGAATGCATTTGTTGGTCATCACCATTTATTTATTGATTATTTAGTTACTTGAGATTTGTTACAGGAAGACCCAATTGCATTAGATGCCAATTTTCAAGGGGGATTATGGCACAATTATTGCAACATCATGGTGTATGAACCAGGGCTGATGAGGGGGCCATCTTTTATTTTTTTGCCTGATGTTGAATACAAATAATATCGACTGACTGTGATTACAGTATTTATTGGATATATTTCTAGCAGGCTGTTGTGGATTTCCTAATACCTAATTGCTTCCTCCTAAAATGCTTTCTTGACTGGGGTTTGGTATTTTGGGACTGCTTCTTAAAATTGCACCTTGTTGCTTTAGAAGTATTATTTCAAACGTCTCCTTCCGCTGAGAGTAACTATATACCTAAAAGCTCCAACAGAGGTCATTTAAATAAAAACAATACCACAACAAGAGTTATTCGTTGGCTGCTATCTCATTTGCCACACTGCTAACTTTTACGTTTCCCTAGACAAAAAAAAAACGTAGTTCTTTTATTTTTCAGTCTTGCTTTAATCTTTCAGTTTGTCACGTGCCATCCTCCTGTAGGTATACATGGAAGGGGGCGAAGTAGATGGTTTCTTTTTCTTTTTTTTTCTTTCCTATTTTTTTCTTCTTTCCCTTCTCTGTCTTTTCTTGTTGAAATTCTAATTGTTCTGGTGCGTGCTGATCATTAAATTGGGTAGCCTTTAGCCGAGAGAGGACTCTATTGTGGCCATCCCCAGGAGTCTTTGTTAAGATGTGGGTTGTATGATAATAAGACACACCTGTCTTATTGCTAAAAGAACTGCCTCCATCCTTTACTCACACACTAACACTTGCAGCCACAAACAGAACACCCACTATTGATCCCATACCCACCCCAGAGGAACATTGTATAAGTTTTGTGTTACTGCTTCAGCATCTGCTAACATTGCAATGCATGGGCAATTTATTTAGCCAAACTTGTTTTTGTTTTGTTCTGCTGAAGGCGCCCAAGTACTGTAAAGAACGTGTGTTCGAGAACATTAAACACTCAGGCCCTGTCCCTTTGTGACTTGGCCTGCCCACAGCAGAGTGGGGTAGTAGTTCCTTGCTCCCATTTGTTTAGTCCTGGGGCTGTTTACTCATTTGACCCTCAACTGGACCAGATTTGTTGGGTGCTGTGGTGAATGTGTAGGGCTGCAGGCTGGCGCTGGGCCTTAGCACCCCCCCCCCACCTGCTGCTGAGTGATTTCTTTTTGTGTGTTGTGTCACACCATCAGTAGTGGTTCTCAGTTGCCTGATGTTTCGGGCTGCCACATAGCCAGTGAGCTGGCAATCTGGAGGCTGTTGACTGTGGAGCTGGGAGCAGATTTGCAAATTTTCGCTCCACTTTGCCCTCCATTGTGATTATAATGAGGGGGACGTGTGCTTCAGTTGGCCAGCTAAGTCCTCTCATTAGAGGGCAGGGAGGAGGGCAGCAGGTTTCTGCTGATCGGCACACTCCAGCCACTCCACACCTACACCCACACCCACACCCACACACACACACACACACACACACACACATGCACACACACACACTACATGCATGCACATATACATTATGCGCACATACATAGGGGGTCGTGAATCCTTTCTGATCACCCCCCACCCTCCCTCAACATACACACATGGGTCCATCGCCTGCTGGAGTAAGAGTTTGATACCCCAGTTTTACTCGTAACAGGAATTCAAGTTGCACCACCCCCACCACAACATTTGTGGATTCTCTCCTTTGTGTTTTGTATCTTCAGTGTAGATGACACTATGCCAGCCCGTTTTAATAAACACCGTGCTCCCCCCTTCCAAATAACTAACAATTTGTAAAGTATACTTTAGGGTTATCTCACACATTTCTAAATATAGACGGTTTATCAGCCTCCCTAATTCTTTGGTTCAGTGTCCATCCCCGGGTTTATTTAAAAATAAACTTAAACAATACCTGTTGGACAGATCAGTATGTAGTTTCTTATAGCTTTGTCTATATAATCCATGAATGAGTTTATATAGCCACTGATCTTGCTATTTATTCTGTGTTGTGTTTTTCACTGGATGCTTGTGAAAATGGGCAGTTATGCTCCTATGCCTTTCCAGTGCAAAAATAAGAAAGAAAATATATTTACTCACCCTTGTGAATGGGGTTGCAGATATGATGGCCAGAGTTCCTTCCTTTTAACCCTGTTTAAGGTATTATTCCGAGTTTGGTGACGTGAAGTTTGTGTCTCCGGGGGGAGGGGGGTAAAATATTGTTTGGGCTCTGTTTTTTTTTCCCATCATAAATGTCTCTGAAACAGTTATGTTGTGTTTACTGCAACACCTGTTACAGAAAGAACTAACTTGCAGTAGGCAGTTAGGTGTACACCAGAATGTCCCATCATGCTTTCCACAGTGCTGCCCGAAGCAGATGGATTGTGCTGTCGACACCTTCTACCCTCACCCCTCCTCAGGCAGGACAAAGGTATCGCACTCCTCTTGAAGGATGAAGGGAAGAGGCTATAAAAAGGGCTCCAATGTTTCCGCAATCAGAACTGTATAGTTTTTCCACTTGTCAAATGCAGAGGAGCTGACAGAGGTTGGGTGGGGTGGGCTAATAGTCCTGCCAGTTTGGCTCTGGTGATCTCAGATATGAAGATTACACTGCTGACCCTTTCCTTACTAATATCTGTAAATTAAATAGTAGCAGGGGAGCTCAGTTCCATAGCATATCTGTTTGCAGCACGCAGCCCTAATCCGGCCCATTATAGTTCCTTATGCTGGAACGGGGGAGGAGTTGCAGGGTTGGGGTAACACTTTTGGATCAACAATTTTCAACTAGAGTTACCACCTGTCCTGATCTTTGCAGGACTGTCCTGATTTGGGCAGCTGTGTCCTGCAAAAACATGAAAAATACTACATGTTGTTCTAACCTTATAGTAGAAAAAATGTATTTTTTTTTACTTTCCTCTGAATATTACAGAAAACTATACCTTCACTAAAATACATTAGCTGATAAGAAAAAGGGAAGGGGAAATTGTTTAACAGGAAAGGCACACTAAGCCAGTACGACCTGGGAGCAAAGTGAAGTTAAGTGACTTGCTTTGGGTCACACAGTATGCATGCGGGGGCCCAGATCTCTTCATTTGCAAATCAGTGTCTTTAACCACTGCTCTATACTGCCTTCTCCTAAGAACAACTTGAAACAACTACAACACTTAGTCTTAATCCTGATTATGTGGAGTAAGCAAACATGTTACATTGGCCGAGGTTACACACTATCCTGAAAAGAATTGTGTTTCGGTAAGAAATGGCCCACTTTGGGCTTCTTAAAAGGTGGTAACTCTATTTTCAATAAATTCATTTTACTAAAGGGGGGGAAATCATCTGTTCCACAGAAGAAATGAGAAATCATGAATAGTGGAAGCTGCTTTTATTTTTATTTATAATGGCTAATTCGACTTTTTACTAGACATGCATCATTATCAGACAGAGATCCTCCCGTTTTGTAAACTGGAGTCAAATTATTTATACTGAAAGAACGCCAAACTGAAACACTCACTGCCATAGTACATGCTATGTGTGCTGGAATGGTGCTTTGCTGTGGGGCCATTGCAGTCCCTGTCATTATACAGGACCCCCAATAAAATAAGTCAGGGATGCTTAAGCTATAGGAGCTCACTTCAGAACTACAAGTCCTGTCCCCACACAACCCCCCCACCCATGGAAGTGGTGCATATGCTATTGGCATGCATCTCGCGACTTCAAGACTGTGGGGCCGAGAACCTGTGCCCCCCCCCATAATTCAAATAGTGGAAAAATATTCCAAACACTTTTGCACCCCCTTCACCACACACACACACACACACACACACACACACACACACACGCACACATTTTTCCATTCATGGTGTTTGCTTGCACACAAGTGCAAGAAACAGTGCCACCATCCGGGGTTTCATAGGTGTACCATCCCACTTCCAATGCCCTGCTCCTTTTTGCAGGCTCAGCTGCACTGCACCGATGAATGTCCGACTTGTCTGTGACAGCACTTCAGATGCAATGGTGTACAGCTGAAAGTAAATGACTGCTACAATCAGCGTTGGTAACATGTAGGCAATTTGCATACCACTGTCAGCAGACAATTTGCATACTGCCATTGGCAGTATGCAAATTGCCTACTTATTAGCACTGCATCTGAACTGCTGTCATAGACAGCTCATTCATATACTGGAGCTACTAAGCACTGCAAAGGAAAACCATGAGTGAGCTTCTGAAGATTCCTTAGAATTTCACTGTACTACTCTACAGTGGAGGAATCAGACTCACCCCCAAAACCAAAACATGAGTATATTGTACTTGCCAAGGGGAAACCAGTCACAATAAGCAGGACAGGTAAAAGTGAGCTATGCATATGTTTATTTGGGAGCGACATTAAAAAAAACTCATTAGCACTGGTTCTGAAAGAGGGAGTCTCACACTGAAAGGGTGTGGCTTGACTGCTTTGCAGGCTTTGGATTTTTTTTTCAGGGGGAGATAAATGTTCAAAAGGCACCCCAAATCAATGCTAATATTATAACACAATAACACAATAGTGGTCAAATTGCAATTGTTACATATGTGGTTTTTAAGCTGGTACACATAATCCATAGGCCCCGTTAGACACTGTTTAGAAAAACGGAAAAAAGAAACAGGTTGACTTACTAGTGCGAGCTGTGTCAGAAATTCCCTGCAATGTAGAATCCTACAATATTTAACAGCAAAAATGTCTTGTTTCACTAAATATGATGCATTGATAGCTATCTCTCTGAACTACGAGGAACAAGAGTGCACTGTAAATGGGTCCCAACAGGCAACCAGAATGGAAGAAAACAGTTCCTACCAACAAATCTTCCAGGCTGCTGCTACGAGGAAACAGAAGGGGCCGAATTCGGGAGGGGCTCTGAAGAGCTGGAAGAGGTAGTGGGGAAAGTCTCGGTCAGGGTCTCGGTTTTGTCAAAAGGGTGACTCGCTGTCCTGAATTTTCTAGGTCAGTCCCAAAATTCCACCTCGGTCTAAACTAGGTATTTGGTAACAACAGAAGTGGTATAGCAATTTTTAATGCATGTCCTGAACTTTGAAGTGTTACCAAGACAAATTGCAGGATGTGTCTGGAATTTTTTAATGAATTATCCTGAATTAACTACGTGGTGAACACCATATCAGGGAGTGGAGTTTAAAGCCTAACTAAATTGTAGATGCAAAACAGGCAGGTACTGTTCCTGTGTAAGATGTGCCCCCAAAAGGCAAAACATTGAATAAAGTGTCAAAATGCAACATGTAATGAGGAACTGAGTCCCCTCAGGTATGTTCTGTCCTGCTACATCGAAGGTGGGAGAATTTCCCCCAGTGGTTTTTTTTTTCCCCAGACACTGCGTTCGGGGGGCGTATAATGACGGAAGACACACTTATAGTTTTCTGTTCTGGGAAGAGTCTTTTTTTATGAAACTTGAATTCTGTTGTTGCACCATTGTTTTAAAACAAATTAATATATTCCTAATGGAAGGTGTATAAATTCCACAATTACTAGCCAGCACTTTTAGACTGAATACCATCTAATGGTACAATAAGACCTTTAGATCAGAGCTTAGGGGTCTAGAAGAAAACCAAAATTGATCTGGAAGAAGAACATGCCTGAAACCAGAACAATTCCATTTTTATGTTTGCTTCCACGCATGTGCAAGAAACATAGTGCCACCATATGAGTTGTCGTAGGTGTGGCACCCCCCACTTCCAATGCCCTGATCCTTTTTGCAGGCATGGCCACACCACACCACTGAATGTCTGAGCTGTCTAGGATGGCAGTTCAGATGCAGTGGTGCACAGTTGAAAGAAAACAACCACTGCAATAAGAGGTGGTAACGTGTAGGTCGTTTGCATATTTAGCCCATCATCATACCGATCAGGTTTCAGCTGATCGGTATGACGACAGGCTAAATATGCAAATGACCTACACATTACCACCACTTATTGCAGTGGTCATTTTCTTTTTACTGTATGCCACTGCATCTCACAGTGGCTCCATGCTCGCTCCACTAGCAAGAAGCACTGCCCCTACACACAATACCAGATGCTGGAGCTGGAGAAAGAGTTTCTGTTTAATATGTATCTTACCAGAGGTGGCCACTATGAAGTAGCCAGAATCCGACTTTAAGTACCCCCTCCACTGGACACCAGTTGGACTGAGAACATGTTCATGGGAAGCACTGCACCCAGGTGCACATTTTAATACCCCATGCCACAAACCCCTTAATCCGCCTAAGCTTTGTATCCTAAAGCGTTAATTGGTGACTGACAAGAAAAAACAAGGGCTAGTCCAGCTGCAAAGTACTTTTGAAACTGAGTGACCAAATCCCGTGCATGCCCACTAGTGGCCAGGAAGAATATCCCGCGCATGTACAAGAATGTGGCACTAGTGCGCATGCGTGGATTTGGTCACCAGATTTAAAAGGTACTTTGTGGCTGAACCAACCCTCGTTTTTTCTTGCCTTTTACTAGTAACACTTTAGGATATGATGCTCAGGTGGATTAAGGGGTTTGTAGCATGGGGTATTAAAATATTAACATTGGGGCAGTGGTGCCAGTAGTTGCGCATTCACAAGTGTGTTCTCAGTGCCAATTGGCTTACGGTGGAGGGGGTACTTAAAGTCAGACTGCCACTAATGAAATAGAAAAAATTTTGCAAGGAAGCACTGAGAGGTTGTAATGTTGGTTATAAATACAGGCCAGACAAATTCCATTGCACCTAGTTATAAATTTGCATCAGGCTCTATTTCAGTAAACAAAGCTTTCGCATAATAAGTAAACTGCTATGATATGGTGGATATAAGTTTTTCTTTTTCATGGAGATATTGCATTTTTAGAGTCTGTGGATTGCTTTAAAAACATGCATCAAAGAAAATATTGCAGTTCCTAAGCTACTGGTATGTGCAAGAGCCATCATTTATTGCCACTTTTATATTATTCTTATCCACTCTTCAGAATACTCTGATAATTACCTGTTGAGAACATTACTGGCACTACCAGACTGCAGTGAACACAGCTCAGCTGCAAATTTAAGATCAGTGACCTTTAGTTCCATCTGTATTACTCCTGCACGTCTAATGCTAATATTAGCAAGCAAACATTCGGCATTGACAAGTGCTTGTTTATTCCTTCTATGATGGACCAAATTTTCAAGATTTGGTACAACCGTAGCCTTTCTGATATGGACCACATAATTACAAATAATATCTGTGTAGATTTTGATACTTCGAAATTAATTTTCAACATGTCTAATAAATATTTTGATGCTTATTTACAAATAAGGGATTTTGTCACCAAAAATATATTGCCAAAAAGAAATTCATTAATGGAGAACGTACAATAAATATTATCCACAATGAATCCTAAGGGCAAAATGTCTTTAATTTATGGTTGGCTCGATAATAGTGAAATACCCACATGGCCCAATTATGTCATAAATGGGTTGAAAAAGTAAATACGACCATCACTGAGACTCAGTGGAATACTATTATTTTTTGTAGTCAATCTTTTTATTGAACTACAGAGACATACAAACAGTCAGTGTACATCAGGTGACATTAGGTTGGAGTAGCAGAAGTGTCTATAAGGTATATTTTATCCATATGGAGTGTGCTAGGCATCACATACAGCATAAATATATTGGGTTATAAAAAAATCTGAAACTTTGCAATATCAGCACAGGGGTATTTAATAATTTCTATCATATCAGCTAAGTGTATAGGTATACCATTCACTTCCTTAGAGTGGGGGCCTTCAGGGAGGTAGTCTCTACCATGTGGTTCTACATTATTATAGAGTTTGGTTTCTCTTGGTGGGGTTCTTCCTCCTCTACTTGGGGCACCATATTTGGGTTTGTAATACAGTCATCAGAGCCTATCATGGGGGTTTAAGCAAGTCTTTGCTTTGGGGGACTCTTGGGGTAGATGAATTTCTTTGTGTATATTGCATTAATGGGAACCACCTGTCTGCGAAGGTCTGCATTGTGTGAGCAGTTATATGAGTCATTCTCAAGAAGTATTGCTAGCTTCTCCATGGACAATAGCCATTCTCTCAGAGACGGTGTCTCCTGGGTGCACCACTTTTGTAGGATTAGCCTCTTAGCCTCCACAGATGCTTATATAAGCCATAGTTTTTGTTGGGCCTTAATGTGGCAGCTAGTTGGTGTAATTCTCAAGATCCATAGGGCAGGAGTGTTTGGGATCTGGAGGTCTAGGATCTCTGAGCAACATGTAATTACTTTGTTCCAGAAGGGGCGGATGGGGGCACAGTGCCACAGGAGATGCAGGAGCTCTGCCTCTTCTGCTGTACACCTCCAGCATCTATCCTCCTGTATAAGTCTCATTCTTGTCAGTAGGATGGGCATGCAGTACCATAAGTGCTGTATTTTATTTTGGATTAAGAAGCTGTGAAGATCCCCACAGGCCTTTTGGGCCAAGGTCCAGTACCCGTATCATACCTCTTCCGATATAGGGAGCCCCGGTATCCGTTGCCACCTGCCCTTAACTGGTTGAGATGGATCCTGTGATTCTGCTCTTATTTGCCTATATTTCAGGCCTGTTAGGTTTTTTGGCATTTTAAGCCATCTCCCTAGAGGAAGTTTTCTTCCCCTATCTACTCCTTGGGCCTGGCAGCCTATGCAGGTGCACCCTAGCTGGGCCCAGCTGTTGTAAAGATGCCTTAGCTGTAGGTATTTCCAGAAGCCCTTTGACTCTATTTGGAATTTCTCCTGCAGGGTGGAAAAGCTGTCCATTGTGCATACATTAGGTAGCAGGCCATCCTTTGGTCTATGTATGTGTTTCCCCCTCCAATCTTCCCAACGAAGTGGTTTGCCCCTTATTTTCCACCTGGGGTTATTCCAGAAGCTAATGTATTTCCCTGAGCTAACACATGCTTTGCTGAGTGCTCCAGCTTTCTGCTAGGCAGAGTGGTCTGCCTTTACCAATGCTTAAACTGTGGTGTAAGAGAGGGCCCCAGGTATCCCCAGGAATACCATTAGGTCTCTGCTCTGCAGCACTTCTCTCTCAAGGTCCACCCAGGCTGGGGTGTTATGGCTCTCATCCTGGAAAAGCCTACAGGTTCTAGCCACCAAAAAGGCATGTGCATAGAGGTGAACATGCCAGGCCTACTTTGGCTGTTACCTCTGTTTTTTTTAACCAGCCATTTAAAGGGAGAACCTCTGTCTTGCCCTTGTTAATGTGGAGCCCTGAGATTGCTGTAAAGGACTGTAATAGCTCAATCAAATGCAGTGTGCTTGCCTGAAAGTCTCTTGTTAGCACTAAACAGTCATCTGCATATATCATGGTGTTGTACTACTTGTCCCCCACCTTCAGGCCACCTATGTCTGGATGTTCCCTCACTGCACTTGCCAGGGCTTCAGTTTCTAATACAAACAACATCGGGGATAGGGGGCAGCACCGCCTAGTGCCTCTATGTAATGTAAATGGTTCTGACAGGGTGTCGTTGGTTAGAATTCTTGCCATAAGCCACTTATATAATGTCTTAATCCAATCCCTGAAGGTCTACTAAAGTTACAGTACTCCATAATTGCATGCAGGAAGTCCCATTCTAGGGAATCAAAAGCTTTCTCAAAGTCAGTTGAGATGGCTACAGCCGACATGTAGAGATGTTCTGTGCTTTGTAATAGGGTTAATAATGCCCTTAGGTGGTATGCACTAGCCCTCCCTTTAACAAAACCCACTTGGATGGGTGGATTAAAAGACGAAGGACCTTTTTTAGGCACGTTGCTAGAACTTTTGCCAGTATTTTAGTGTTTACATTAATTACAGATATCGGCATGTAACTCACCGGGAACACGGGGTCCTTCCCCTCTTTGGGAAGGACTGTAATGACTGCCTCTCAAAGAGTGGGGAGCAGCTCTTCCTTCAGTGGCACTTCTTTCAGCAGGTCCCTCAGAGGTGGAGTAGCCTCAGCTGATATGACTTTCTGGAAGTCAGCCCAGAAGCCATCTCTCTCTGGAGCTTTGTGGGGGGGCCATATTTTCTATTGCAGTTTTAATTTCATTTCGCTGACTGGCACTTTCAGTTCCAGGGTTTGGGATGGTGACAATTTGGGGAGATTAAGGCCTGTCATGAAGGCAGAGAAGTTTTGTTCATCCCAAACCACATGTGACCTATGGAGGGTCTCATAAAATTCAAGCAAAATTTTGTTTTTATTTTTGGGTTTAGACTGCTTCTCCCATTTTGTGTCTTGGAATTGAGAAATGTGCCTCTCTGCCTGCTGCTTCTTCAGCCTGTAGACTAGCAACTTGCCTGCATTTTCCCATCCTGCCCAGTATTTATGCTGCAGTCTTTGGATCTGGAGTTCGGCTTTGCTTGTTGCCATGGTGTTTAGTTTTATTCTTAGGGACATTAGTTCGTAGGTGAGTTCTTGGGTTCTAAGGTTGGCTAGGCCTTTTTTATATATTTTTTTCCTTTTCTCCCAATTGCTTTTCTAACTCAGCTGCCTCCCTTTCTCTTTGTTTCCTTCAATGTGATGCATAGCTAATTATCCTACCCCTTATTGTGGCTTCAAATGCTTCCCATATGGCCTCTGAAGATGCTGTCCCCAAGGGGTTATCCAAAAAGTAAGGTTTTGTTGCTTCTTTAAGCCATTCTTTAAAACTGTCCTCTTGCAGTAGGAGTGGGTCTAGTCTCCAGCTGACTGACTTTGGGGGGTAGGGGGAGCTATCAGGGACATTACTAGCAGATCATGGTCTGACATATACAGTAGAGCTATTGTGATATCCAGTACTTGCTGGGTAAGGTGTGGGGAGGCAAACCAATAATCCAGTCTACTGGCTACTCTTCTAGCTTCCTAGAAATATGTATAGTCCCTTTCAGCAGGGTGAGTTAGCCTCCAGGCGTCCTGCAGCCTGTGGAGGTGTGCTAGTTCCTTTAGGGCCTTATTGGAGCGTACATGTGGTTCAGG
This sequence comes from Neoceratodus forsteri, assembly GCA_016271365.2. Lineage (NCBI taxonomy): Eukaryota > Metazoa > Chordata > Ceratodontiformes > Ceratodontidae > Neoceratodus > Neoceratodus forsteri. The sequence goes on from CM057450.1 coordinate 1,001,610,955, forward strand.
CTTCGAATTGGGCCTGTCTAACAGATACTTCTTTGCTTGGTTGCAGTCCCCCCCCCCACCACTTAGATGTCCCCTTCCCCTGATGACATCTCCATCAGATTCTGAGACAGATGATTGTAGAATTCTGGGGAGTCCTCATTCGGGGCATATATATTCGTCTTCACTACCAAGCCTTGGTTTGTATCTACCTTGGCAAAGACCCACCTCCCTTTCTTGTCAGTTCCCTGATCCATCAGTTTCCACTTCAGTTTTTTATGACAAAGGATTGATACCCCCCTCTTGGCTTTACCTGCCATGCTGTGAACCTCCCATCCCACCCAAGCCCTAACTAGTTTTTTAGCTTCCACATGGCTGAGTTTTGTTTTCTGCACAAAAGGCTAGCTGTGACTTGAGGCTCTTGAGCCTGTTCATTATTTTTTTACTCTTAACTGGGGAGTTCAGGCACCTCACATTCCAAGAGGTGGTAACCAAAATGTTAGCATTCGCCATTTCTGTAACTCTGGACCTTGTGCAGCTCTTCCATCTGAGCAATACTTAGTCTTAGCCTTTTTACAGGAGCATATTCTCTTCTGTTTCCTGACCCTCATCCCCTTGTGCCCTTGTCCTTTACTTTATAGTCTCTTTTCCTCTGCTGTTAAGTATATCTGTACCTTATCCCCTTATTTTTGTCTCTGCAGTAACCTTTTCTTTAACCCTAGTACCAGTGTCTTGACACCAACTTGGGTCTTTTCTGTGCTTAAACACTCGTTCATTTTGGTCAGTAATCTTTTTTGAACTTTTGGTGATCTGCCCCTGGTCAAGACCCTTATACCCCGTAATGCCAGTCTGTGCATTGGGGTAGATGTGCTTCTTTCTTTACCACCCATCTTTCTTGCATCTATGGGACCACTCTTCCTCAACCTGACCAGTACTGTGCCTATCGGCCCATGGTTTAGAGTGTCCCTCTGGGGTATGGAGCTTGGCATTGCTCAGTTTGTCCTACATCCAACCTTTGATCTATGTAGTGAACAGATAATCTTATCTCTACAACCTTTGGGACCCAGGGCTCCTTTAACATATCACACCATATTTTCAACATTTGTCCCCAACACCAATATTTTGTTTAGTTAGCATTCCCCTGCTGATGGTTGTATATTCTTGCTAGGGTGTTCATTCATGCCCCATCTGCTTGCTGCAGGGGAGAAACATGTGGGGGAGCACCATCATTCCATTTTACTTCTCAGGGGGATGCCCTATGCTAGTTTATGACAGGGGGCAAATATTCTTTAAGGTAATAAGACAAGCATCCCTATCCTTCCCCCCACAAGCCATTTAAGACAGCATTTCTCTGCTGTGGATGGTGTAATATACCTTAATCAATTCTTGTGCAGTGCCACATCTTAAACACGCTTCCCCATTTGTATGTTTGGAGCAGGAGTAGTGGCTGGACACCCTGTCTGAATGTGGGTGCCTCCCCCTGATTTGACTCCCATTTTACTCGTATGTTCAACAGGCAAGAGTCGCCACTGTTATTTCTCAAGGGGCAATGCTGGATATTCCACAATCAGTATTTTGGTTGTTCCATCTATCTAAGCACAATGGGGCAGAAAAATAAAGAAACCAAGGGAAAAGGAACATTAAGCAACTTCCGAGGTGCTGAATGCTTGCCCTATAGTGCAGTACTCACCCCCGTTTCGGGTAACTGTGGCGATCAACACAACTCTGTCCTCCTCCATGACTCAGCTACTTTGTTTCCGGTCTGTTTGTGCACCCATACAGTGTATACACACCCCAGTTTCCCCTTCTATTTGAGGTGTCCTATCTCCCTGTGTTTGTTCACCTCACTGGAGCTGCAGCCCCCACCCACAACTGATGATGCATAGTTTGGCGGAGGAGCATCGTTATTTCCATAGAGGACAAAACTGGGGGGGGAGACAAATGGTCCCCCTAATTAACTGCCCTTTGTTAAACCTCAGGCTTAGGATGGAGGGATGCCCTCTGACTTATCCTAAACAGGCGAACATCAACCTGTAACTTACAACATTCAACTTTTATGATCAACAGGTACACTTTGCAGCACATGCTACGATATTCATATTATCTGAAGCCACATGCATGTACAAGGCAGTGGTTGATTTCCAGCGTCGGCTTGGGTGCCAGAGATTTTGCAAGGCAACAGCATCCCTCACAAGGGAATAGATCAGATCTCTTATGAGTGCAGGATGGGGAATAAAGCCTGTTGTTCCCAGCTCAATTTCCCTTTTTTATCAATGGTTCATCATTTTTCCTCCTAGCAGGGCTGTCAATAAATCCTGCCCTGATCTGGTATTTATTGCTGCCTTTCTTTCAAAAATCCATTGGCCCACTCCGATGCCCACTGTGTCCATTACTTGTAGTATTTCAATGTCAGGGGCCAGACTGGTTCATTGCAGCTCTGGGCATAAAAACGGCAGCATGAAAATCCCTGTGTGGGCTCCCCTCCTATACCAGCTGCTGGCTTTCCTCTGGTGGCTCCTCTACACAACCCACCCATTCATGATAGAGGGAAGTCCTGTCAATTAGCAGGTCTTGGTCTGGTGCTTTACTTTATTGAGGCTGATCTTTCACATTTGACAGGTCAGTTGCAGTGGGCATCAGCTCACCAAGCGGCTCATACCTGTTCTTGAGTTTTACCAGCATGTCGCCTGGAGAGTTGGTACTGGCATCAGATAAATTCTGCAGATGTTGGCGACTCCTTGATCTTTTCTTTCTCGGTGGAGGGAATCTCTTGTTGGGGGGAGTTCTTATTCTACTTTCTGAATCTGCCTTTGTGCACCTTCTGTCATTCATCCTCCAATCCTTTTTCCTGCATCTCTGCCCTGTCTCCCTCTGTTACGTCCATGGGCTGCCACGTGGTGCCTCGTGGAGGACTTGTGGGCTGCCATGACATTCTCTCACCACCTTGTACATTTTGCAGGAATGTTTCCCTTCACTGGGCTCATTAAAAGTAATATATTACCCTCTGTACTGTATCCAGAGCATCGTAAGGTATCTAGATGTGGCTGTTATATATTTATTTTATAAAGTTGCTGTTTTACCCCTGCGTATACCCGTCTTCTCTGTGCCAGTTCCAGGGAGTAGTCTTGGTACAGCTGGACAGAGCAACCCTGCCATTTCAGGTCTCTCAGCTCTCATGCCATTTTAAGTACCTTTTTTAACAGGGTATCTGAGAAATTTGCACAGGATAGGGCGAGGGCGCTTTCCCAGTTTGGGCTAAGGGGCAAGGATGTGATGCATTTTCTTGAGTTCTGACAGTGGGTCATTATTGAGTCTTAGCATGTCTGGTAGATCATTTCCCTTCCCTCCATGCCTTCAGGAATACCAGTGATGCTGATGTTCCTTCTCCTTGCTCTGTTTTCCATGTCATCGAATTTAGCCAGTAGATACTGGATTTATTTATTTATTTAACAAATTGGAACGATCTTTGAGCCAAGGACTCTGTTACAGAAGTTCCACGTCAAGTCACAAGAATAACAAGTTACAATGGTTTCAGTAAGTAGTACAACATGAGGAAAGTAATTACATAAACAAAAGAATAATATGGCAAGATAAATATTGTGTCAAGTGCAGCCAGTGGCCTTGTCTGAAGAGGGGTGGAAGAGATTACAAGGAGAGAAGGATAGGGGGTGAACTGGGGGGGTGGAAGAAGCAAAATAAGATCAAGAAGGGAAAGAACAAGGTGAGGAAACAGAGGGGTGGGAATGGAGGGGTAGAGGAAGGGGGATGAGATAGAATCAAAAGAGTGCAGGGATGGGGATGGGAAAGGGATGAAGGAAGGAAGTGCTGTATGTGGAATAGCACAGCAATAGTGCAAGGCTAGACAGGGGCAAATGTTAAAAGAGGGAGGTCCCAGTGCATTTAGCTGTCTGCAAAGATTAGGTATAGCAGTCACAAGATGCTCTGGAAACTAAGAACTGATGCAGCTTCTGCTCAAATGGTCCCAAGGTTGCAGTCATCGCAATCTCAGGAGGAAGGGAATTAAATAAATTAGATGATCTAACTGCAATGAATAGCTGTTGGAGTGAGGTTCAACAGCAAGGGGCAGTAAAGGTTTGGCTCACAAAACTTTGTTACAAGTGCCCCAGAAGAGACTGAAAAGCTGAAGGGAACCTGGTGGTAAGAGTCCAAGAGCTGCCTTCTTAGCCAGAAGGCAGGCTTGATATTCAATGCGAGCCTGGAGTTGAAGCCAGTTTGCTTGTCAGTAAAGGTCACAAGTGTGAGTATGATACACTGCACCAGTTAGTAGATGGCATGCCTCATTCAGAACTGTGGTGAGCCACTGTAGGATTGTGTTCATCGTGGTACCATAAATGACCAAACCATAGTCAATAATAGACATAATTGAACTTTGGCTAGCCAGACTGAAGGCTTCGGTAGTAAGGCAGTGTTTGTGTTTGTGTAGAAGGCCTAGGTGGATGTTAACTGCCTTGGCAAAATTCTCAGCATGGTGGGAGTAGGAGAGTGTACTATCCAGAGTAACTCCTAGGTATTTAAAAGATTGAGTCTGATCAAGGACAACATCCACACTGTTTTAAATCACCAATTGTTTGGCTTTTGCTTGCTGTGGGTACCATGGAAGAGCATGACCTTTGTTTTTTTGCAGTTAAGCACCAACTTATGAGAGGTGAACCAGGACTCAACTTCAGTAAAACTTGTCTAAAGTTGGGCCTGAAGGAGGGTAAGGTCCGCAGTCTTTGAGAAAATGAACACATCATCCACATAGAGGAGTACTGATTCAGAACAGGATGCCAGAAGATTATTGAGGAAGGTGCAAAATAGAAGGGGTCCCAGTATTGATCCTTGAGGGCCCCAGAGCAGACAGGCAGTTTATCAGAAAGGGTAGACCCTATTCTCACCTGTTGTGTGCAATTTGCTAGATAGCTGGTGAACTACTTTAGGGCATCTGAAGATGTACCAAGCCTAGCAAACTGATGTGTCAGAAAATGGTGATTGGCTGTGTCAAATACTTTAAACAGGTCAATAAAGGTTGTGCCAACAAGTTGATCCTGATCAAGACTATGGTGAATGAAACCTGTGAATTACAGTAGGGCCATAGATGTGCTGTGCCATTTCCAAAAAACATGTTGTTGGACACATTTTTCCAGGTACTCCACAAACTGGTAAGCAACAATCTTTTCAAATGCTTTGGACAACGGGGGAAGAATAGATATTGGCCTATAATTCCCAGGTAGTAATTTGTTCCCACTCTTAAAAACTGGTGTAACCAGAGCAGATTTCCAGATCTGGGGGAATTGTGAAAGTATGAGGGAGTGACTGAGAAGCTTGGTGAGGGGGGATAGGACTTCATCTAGGGTTAGGGTATGAAGTTTCAGGTCAAGCGAATCACTGCTTCTCCTAGTTCCTCCTAGAACTTTAAGTAGGCATGTCTTGGCCTCACTTTCTGAGATAGCTCTGAAGTAGAAACATGGGTGGGTCAAGGTCTCTTCTGATTTGGTGGATATAGGAGCTGTGCTGGGTGGTTCAAAGAAATTTGAGGGCAGAATTTGGCTAAGGTTTGTGAAGGATGAATTAAATGTGTTGGCAATGAACACAGGGTCATGGGTGATAGACCTATCAACATTTAACATAGCTGGAGCCTGCTTGGATGCTTTCCCAGTGATTTCCAAAAGATTTTCCCAGAATTTTTTCCCATCCGCCCAGGTCTTGGCAAGGATGTCCTTATAGTAACGCACTTTGTGCTCACGGATAGCCTTAGTACATACATTCTTGGCCATCTTATAGGCCTGTAAGTCAGCCTTAGTACATACATTCTTGGCCATCTTATAGGCCTGTAAGTCAGGTTGACTGGCACAAGTCCTGGCCCTATTCAAGAGGTGGTCACGAGCTTTCATTTGAGCCAGAAGGTTAAAAGAGATCCAGGGATTAACAAGTCCCTGATCCTATGTGTCATAAAAGGGGAGTGGATGTCACAGGCCACAATGATGCTTTCAATGAAGTATTCCACAGCTGAGTCAATATTAGGGGCGGTTTCAATGTAAGACCAGTCTTGTTGCCGGAGGAGAGACTTTAGTGGCTGCAGGTGGCCATGGGAGAGCACTCTACTTGTGATTGTTCTGGCAGGGTGCTTGATAAAATTGTTAGTCCAATAACTTAGTAGGAGAGTGATCACTGATAGTTTCAGGCAATAGGAATGGGAGATGCATTGGACAATTCATTAGGATCCAGTCCAGGATTGTGCCAGTCCCAGTCTTATAGTTTATCCTTGTTGGAGTTGTTATTAACTGGGTAAAGTTCAGGCCTATTAACTCATCCCTATGCCTTCCGGCACCTGATGAGAGCCTGTTGATATTAAAGTCATCTAACAGGATGGTTTCTGCCTCTTGTTTTAGACTCATGACACAGTTCATTAGGGGTTTTAAGCCCCGTTCAGTGAGGTCAGGGGGAATATAGACTGAGCCAATGTTGAGGACCTTGTTGTGTGCACCGAGCATAACCTTAACAGCAAGGATCTGAATATCCATAGCTGGTTCAGAGAGGGACAGTGGATGAGTCAACAATGACTCCTTTGGTTATGTGTTAAGCCACCTCCTCTTCTAGATAGTCTGTCCTGCCTAAAAAGTGAGTAGCCTGGTAGGATGATGGCAGAGTCGGGGTAGATGGTGACAGCTATGTTTAGATGACTGACAGGATATCGGGGTTGTGTACTAGGACCCAAGCAGTGAAGGCATCAAATTGTTTTAACAGACTGCAGATGTTCATACTGGCCAGGACAAGCATACCCTGTTTTTTGTTGCCATTGACTCCATATAAAGGAGGGCCTGGATTAGGATGTACAGTCCCAGAGATAAGGAGAAGTAAAAGAATGAAGTGTTTCAGGAGTTGTCTTAGTAAATAAAGGGTAAGAAGATGATATTTCCCCTTTTGATGTATCTTAACAGGGCCCTTAGGAACAGAGAGGCTTTTAAGTAGCATAAAAACAGTGGAGTTAACAGAGGACAGACATCTTCCATGTTTCATGTGCAGCCAGCTGTAGTGCAGCTCCCATGGTAAGAAAGGGGTATAGCATGTTACATTGGCTCTGGTGACCATGCCAAGTGTGATAAGAGATCGCTCTGTGGTAGGGAGAACAGGGGTATGCGATGTGGGGTTCCATCCAAATGAGAGTGGGACCCACAGTGCGCAGAAAAGCACCAGAAATAGTTTCACACCCTGTGATGCCATTGCAAAGAAAGGAACTAAGCGAGATCCAATAGGATTTAGTAGGAAGACAGTACCAGGAGGTACATAGCAAGTAAAATTGCTTTGACTTTAAGAGGGCAGACTTCCTTAAATGAAAGAACAAGGTCCCTCTAGTCAATTCAGTTGTTCCACTTGTTGTTTAAGCTAATTTTCTGTGCCCTCCACTCTCAGTACAAGACCCCTCATATCCTCATTCATTCTGGTGGTTGCCAACTTCAGTTCGGTTATACTGCATCTTGTAGTACTTTTCCCAGCATGGCTGCAATCTTTTAAATGTCCTGCACCATTGATGCAAATGATGCACCACCAGTTTTGTTTCCCTCCATCATCTCCTCTCCTGACGTTCACCTCTGGAGCTTTTCAGTGGTCACCAAACCTACCAGAGCATTGCTGATACTATTTATTTATGTAGTTTTTGTTGACCGGTTAAGTGCACTCGACAAATTCTGCCTATTTTCAGGCACAACTCGGGGAGAGGGAGATACAGATGAATGCCAACTGACTTTGAACCAGATTAAGCTGTTGGTGGTATTATTAGTGAATGGGGGAAAATTTGGCCAGGGCACCAGGGAAATTCCCCTACTTGGTCAACAGAGAGCGCTGTGTCTCTTCAAATGACATGGAGGATCTCAGAATGAATGTGGATATGAAATTCAGAGCTCCAATGGTTGGTGCTGTAGACACCACAAAGGGCATAGTTTCTTCCACAGAGGCGGAACACCCCAGTGCTTCGAACACATCTGAACAGCAGAATTCTGAGCTATTGCTGGAGGATACTTCTGCCCTCTCTTTGAGGGAACAGCAAAATATTTTGCAAACTGAACTGAAAAAAATTGAGCTCCTTATGATTTCGGAGCAAGCGGCATCAGATGAGCAAGGTAAGCAGAAAAGACATACCGAAGCATCTCCTGATTCGAGTCAAGCTTCTGCCACTAAACTGTTTGTCTTTGGGAAGGAGCATTTAGATCCACAAACTAAAACACCCATCTCTACATGACTCCCTGCTGCCCAACGCCAGGTTGATGACGAAACAACATGGTCCCCAGAATGAGTGTTGGAGGCTGCAGGTTGGCGTCAGATAGAAACAGGGGCCTGGATTTCTCAGCCTGTAATTACTGTCTCATTGGTTTTAGAGAATCAGGATATTCCATCCAACAAGCAGGAGGGACAACAGGTACGGAAAGCTTTGCCTGATATTTCACCTGTATTGGAGACACAAGCTACTTCACATACTGATACTTTGTGGAAAGTTTCAGCTGACAAGGCTTTGCATATTATGGGTAGTATTTCTCTTTCCCCTACAGATTCACAACAGGAGGTTTTTTTGATGCTCAGCAAGGGGTGATTGGTCAGACTGGGGACTCTGTAGAGTCACAAGCTCCTCCTGATATGGGTGACGATGGGGTTCCACCTCAGAGAGACAGTGCCGGGAGGCATCAGAACAGCTCTGATAAATTTAGTAAACCTTTTGAGCTGGCAAAATGGTGAAGTGCTATTAACCTATGATATCTGGGTGGGCTGGATGACCCTCCAGATAGACATTATGTGGGGCAAATTCTGATTAAACAATTTTTGGGCTTCATACCCAATGATATTTATGCATTGATTCATATTTCTGGGGAGCATTTATTCAACATAAGTTTTTGAACACCTGAATTATTAGAACATTTCCAGGCCAAGCATATGTCCCTTAAAAACAATCCCCTGTGGACCCCCTTCCAGGTCATACCTCTTACAAAACACGCTTTTCGTTTTATCACTATTCTGTTTTGTAGTGAGGGGGTTAACATTGTGGATATTCTTTATTGCTTGGCCAGCGTTGTGACTTGCAGAGCACACCAGAACCACTTTTTGACAGTGAAGGCTTCTGGACTGGGGGCTGGAAAATGAAAATAAAGTTGTTTCAGGATGGCGGAGACTTTACATACCTTCCAAATTGTTTCTTTATTGGCCTGGAGAAGGGTTTTATCTTTTACCCTGGGCAACCCCAAAGATGCTACAAGTGTGGATCTGCATGACACATTAGCACATCATGTGTTGCGGTACTGTGTACACACTGTGGGGAATTAGGACCTTCTGGCTACCATTGTGATAAATTATTCATATGCTCCTTGTGTGGGGATACGGGTCATACCTTTGCAGATTGTTCCAAGGCTGCTCATAATACATATGATGCAGATTTTGGAATACAGGATTTTTACTTTTAAAAAACAGCCAGAGAGGCAGCGGGCTGGTTCTCTGGTAGACCAACCCATGATCCTCAGCCTCAAAGGAAATATCCAATGAACCACATGTATGCAGAGGTGGCTAGGTGGGCAAATCTTTCTACAGAACCTCCCCTGGAGACCCTTCCAATGTCAGCAAGGGTAGACTCCATACCACTGTAAGATGCAATGCAGAATCAAGAGGTTGGTGATACTGTTTCCACTCATCCCTCCACTTCTATGACACTACCTCCAACACCTTTGCAGGATATTTCTTTTCCCATATCAAAGGAGGGAAGGATGCCTGCTATACCTTAGCCTGCTTTGGCTGTTATGGACATTCCTACATCTATTCATTTTGCAGTTTTACAGCCCATTTGTTCAGAGGATGATTTGGACTCTGATATGGCTTCTCAAACATCTTCTCAGATGGAAGTTCACCTACAGCAAGATCCGGATACAGTTTTATCAAAAACCCCTAAAAAGAAACACAAACTGGGTCCCAGTTCGGGATGACAGAAAAGCATGAGAAAAAAATCTTCGGCTGCCTCCTGATAATTTTTTTGTAATTTTTTTGGATATGATCTTAATATTGCTAGTTTACTGTAAATGTAAACAGCATTAGATCTGAACATAAATGTTTGTCTACATTTGCATCATTTACTAATTTTGTTTATAACATAGTTTTTCTCCAAGACACTAGATTGTATGATCTCTCTGAATTCAACATTGCTTCCAAGGCCTGTGTGTGGTGCCCTTGTTACTGGTCAGGAGGGGAGGATTTATGTTGTGGTTTGGGTATTTGCTTCACATTTTCTGAATTTTTGGTAACACATATGGTAGACATTCTGCCAGGATGGGCACTATTGTTAGGTATTTTATTAAACGCAGTGGAATTTCGTTTAATTTGTATGCCCCTCAGGGAAAAGTTCTCAGAATTAACTTGTTAAACACAGTCATATTTATATACTAGCAAAAATATCATTTTTGGGGGGATTTTAATATAAGTAGGTTTCAGTCTGATAGAGGTTTAAATACATCAGAACTGTATTGTGATGCAGGTTTTTTGAATTCTCTTATCTCTTAAACTGGGCTTACAGATGCATTTCTTTCCTTAGAAGCTGGTGCCCCCCATACTTTTTTTCATGGTCACAAGTCAACCCACAATTATTATTTTTTTCTTACCCCTACTTTAATTTTTCAGAACTTGGCAGTTCATATTGTTGCCACTTCAGATCATGATATGTTATCTTTAATTATTTCAAATTTTCACAGCACCACCAAAGGCCCTGGTTATTGGAGACTGAATTTATCTTTGTTAGATGATTCTGTTTTTGGACAAAGTTTTCAACATGTTTTGTGAGCACGACACAGTCTGTATATTTTTTAAGTGACTCCAAACAATTAAGGTGGGAAGATATTAAACAGGATTTTAGGGAGTTTTTTCACAAAAATAGGGCAGATTGGGGTAGATGCCAGAAGGATAGGTATTGGATACTTAGACAAGAACTTCTTTATTTACATTCTTTACAAAGGTCAAGGGTGAGTGTCCCCACTGCAGATTTAGAAGTCATTAAGAAGGAGATGTCAGCCTTACAGTATAATAGAATGAAGTCTCTTGAAACGGAACAGAAGTTTGCCACTTCAAGGAAACAAGCATTTACTAATTCATTTGATTGTTGAGTGAATCATAGATGCAAAAAAGAAATCCATCAACTTAAGACACAAGATGGGACACATGCAGTATCAGGGGTGGATATTTTGCAGGAGGTGGAACTATTCCTTAAAGACTTGTTTAGGGCAGATCCTGCAGTGTCAGATAGTAGTGTCTCTGAGTGGTTGGAAGATATAGATCTTCATAAAGTTCCAGAACAATATTTAATTTCCTTGACAGAGCCTATCTCTGAATTAGAACTTGAATCAGTCATTATGAATTTACATACAGGTAAGGCGCCCGGCCCTGATGGCCTGCCAAATGAATTGTATTTGGTCTTAATAAAAACACTTCTTTCAGAATTAACGTGAATGTACAATGCTTGTTTGGATAAACTTATGTTACCACCACATATGAAAGAAGGTTTATTGATCTTGTTACACAAATCAGGTGATAGAGAATTTTTGACAAATTGGAGGTCAATTACTCTTTTAAATACTGATATGAAAATCCTTACAAAAATCCTTAGCAATAGGATAAGTATAGTTTTAAATGATATAATTCTTCCTATGCAACTCTGTTCCCTTCCTCAAAGGCATATTTCGGATGGCCTTATTCTGCTCAAGAAAATTTTTGAGAAAGGTAGGACAAAAGAATTAATGGATTATTTGGTTAATTTGGATCAAGCTAAAGCTTTTGACCAAGTGGCGCACGTATACCTTTGGCACTGTTTACAAAAAATTTGGTTTCAACAGGTTTTGATACAGTGGATTCAGTTGTGCTCCACTTTGGCATTTATGGCACCATTTGTAAATGGTTGAGTAGGTAATTATTGTACTGTTACTAGGAGTGTACGGCAAGGTTGCCCACTGAGTCCACTATTGTACATCTTGACATTGGAACCTTTATTGCACAAGACACTCCATAATGTTAATATTAGAGGCCTATCTATATCGAGTGATGATGCAGAAATTAAAGTAGTGGCTTATGTGGATGATTTGTGTTTTGTATTGGCAGACCTTCCATCGGGTTGAGTATTAGATGTGGTGTTGGAAGACTTCATCCAGGGCACAGGTTCCAGAATAAATCGCAATAAAAGTAAGTGTTTACCAATTGGGACTCATGCCAGACCACAAACCAAGTTTCTGGGGATCCCTGTATCACAAGCACCTTGCAAAATATTGGGTATTTTCTTTGTATATGGGGATTTAAGTTTCTTAAATTGGTAGGTCTTGTTGGAGGAGGCACAAAAAAGGTGCAGCAATGGAACAAATGGTTTATATCAAAGAAAAAGAGGGTATATATGGTTAAAACCTTTTTGCTTGGTTTGTTTTAACATCTTAGTGCAGTTTATATGTTCCCTAGAGAACTGGAAATTAAACTATAAAGCATTTTTTTTCTTGAGATTTTGGGAAGCCAACTGAACCCCATCAAAAGAGGGGTTACATATCTTCCCATTGCTAATGGAGGTTTAGGTATGATAAATCGTGTGGTTTTCTTTTTTAGTATATTTTTTCAGAATAACTTAAAACCCATTTTGACCAATCAAAACAAAATCTGGACACCTAGGGTATGGGACCATATTGGCCCCTGGGTGGATGGTTGGGAGGGGGAAAAGACAATACCCAAACAAAAATCTTTGCAAGGTTTGTTACAGTATTTTCATAACTTTTTTGGAAAAGTGAAGATATGGCATTTGACTAAGAACAATGGTATATCTCTTTCTAGAAAAGAGTTGTATTCCCACTTAGTGGTTAGTTTTTATTTGGATGTTCCAAATTTTGGGAACAGGACTACATTTGAGATGTGACAGATTGAGTCCATGTTACAATCACGCAGGATCCCAATGCACATGTGGGACATGATCTGGCTTAGTGCTCATGAGAGATTAAATGTTAAGAGTAACCTTAAGCACAAAGATTTGACTCAACAGATTTGTTCTAGACTTGATTTTTGTATGGCATAACTGGAAACTATGCAGCATTTGTATTTTGAATGTCCTTATATTTCTCAATTTTGGATTATTTTATATAAATGTTGGATTGGTTTTCCTTTTCGAAGTTTGACACTTGATATTCTGTTCTTAGGTATTATGTCTAGGGCATGGTCTCAGTATAACCAACATACGGTACCTTTAATTTTAATCTGTTTGAAATATCATGTGTGGATAGTTTGTTGTAAATGGTCTTTACAGAAACAATATGTGACTCTGGAGCAACTATTTTGGATAGTGCGTAAGGCTATTTTAACTATTCAACAATTGGAGGAATCTAAGGTTCCCTCTGATCTATTCAAATTATGGTGGGATAAGATGAACTGGTTAGATACTGGTTGAGTATTATAAGGGTTTATTTCAAGGGGGGAATTTCAGTAAGGTTTTTAGTTTACATATGTGTGATGTAATACCAATTTATATTTTTCTTACATTTTAAGATTTAGTGTTAAGAACCATAATTTGGTATATATTTTGTTTTCATGTTATAACAAAAGCTTCCCCTACTATATTAATTGGAAAGGGGGAGGTCAGCTTTTTTAAGTTAACTGATTAGATTGTGGTGCTCTTTCATTTTTATTTTTTACCAGAAACTTAGAAAGTGTATGACTATGATACTTACTTGATTTCTTTTGTTTAATGAATTGTTCATTACTATTTTGTCTTAACATTGTTTGTAATTATTTGTTGCATAAGTTATAATACAATATCCTTATACTTTTGCTATCCAAATCTTGGGGGTTATAGAACATGTATGATTTGATACGTATTTTCCTTAGTTGAAGGGTGTTTTACTTTAGGTTAAATAGTAAAAGTAAAGTTTCAATATTTTTAGACATGGATGTATGCATTACTATATGATCGTTTTCTGCCTTCCCTCGAATTTTGTTTTGAATATATTATAATTTTTGGAAGTTTTCAATAACAAATTCCCCATCTCCTTTAGTGGGGAGGGGGTATGTTTGCAGTATCTTTTATTTATGTTTGGGGTTCAAGTATGATGTAATACTCTTTTATATTTTCATGTTCTCTTTTTTATGATTTTGTATGAAGTAATACACATTTTTTGTATAGTCTTTTAAGTTATGAATAGAAAATTCCCCTACTCTTTTCGAGAAGTGTTATGGAGTCTTTAACATTCACCTGAACTACCACCAGAACAGGCAGATGGGATCTCGGTTTAACATCCCATCTGAAAGACGGCACCTCAGGAGTGCAGCACCCCCCCCCCACGCTGCACTGCAGTGTCAGTATTGGGATATTAATCCAAATGCGTTGGTCTGCCAGGCAGAGATCATGCGTCAGTGCCAGGCAATTTGGAACACAGCACTTCTCTGTGAATCCTCAGCCAGTTTTGACCAGGGACACCTCATTCAGTAATGTTCAGTGTCTGGTTTATAAAACAGGCTTGTTTAATTCTTTTGGTGCACTCGGGGCATTCAGATGGTCGTATAGGGGTTTACCAGGGTTCCTCTAGGAAATTTAACTTGCCACCATTTTGGATGCCAGGCTTTGCCCCACCTAGAATGCTATTATTGACATAAAAAATACTGGACTCAGATCAGTCTGTCTCCAACAAAAATCATTTTAATATTATTTATCAGGTTTATTATTGCTCTCACAGATTAAATTTAATAAATCCAATTGTATCCAATAAATTCCCCAAATGTTTCATTAACACAAGTATCTTAGAAACATAGAAATTGATGGCAGATAAGGACTGCAAGGCCCATCCAGTCTGCCCATTTCTTTTTCTGCCTTATGAATGTGCCATCAGCCTTTGCTCTGTCAATGGCCTATCTATTCATACTCATCTGTATTGCTCCCTTATGCCTATCCCATGCCTGTCTGAAGCCCTGCATTGTATTCTTATCTACCACTTCCTGAGGTAGGCTGTTCCATGCATCCACCACTCTTTCTGTGAAAAAGAACTTCCTCACATTAACCCTTAATCAACCTCCTTCTAATCTCATGCTGTGTCCTCTTATCCTGCTATTTTTCTTATATTGAGACATGTTAGACTCTTTCACCTTGTTAATGCCCTTAAGATGTTTGAATGTTTCGATCATATCACCTCTCTCCCTCCTTTGCTCTAGGGTATACATATTGAGCTCCATTAATCTGTCCTCATATGTTTTCTGATGCAGTGCTTGTATCATTTTGATTATCCTTCTCTGAACTGCCGCCAATTTGTTAATGCCCTTGTGTAGGTGTGGCCTCCAGTACTGCATGTAGTACTCCAGATGGGGCCTAACCAGTGTCTCATAAAGAGGAATTATTACCTCCCTCTTACAACTTGTGATACCCCTACTAATACACCCCAACATCCCTCTAGCCTTACCTACAGCTTTTGTGGTCTGCTTGGATGATTTCAGATCATCTGTGATGATTATGCCCAAGTTTCTTTCTTCCCTTGTGATTGCCAGCAACTCCCCTCCCAACTTATAGGTGGCTTCAGGGTTTCTCTTCCCCATGTGCATGATCTTGTACTTCTTTGCATTAAACCTCAATTGCCACTCTTCCGACCATTTTACTAGTTTATCCAGATCTTTTCTCATTCTGCTCACCCCATCTGGATGATCTACTCTATTGCAAATGTTGGTGTCATCTGGAAACAGACAAACCTTACCCTCCATTCCATCTGCAATGTCACTGATGAAAATATTGAAGAGAACTGGCCCCAGGACTAATCCCTGAGGTACCCCACTTGTGACTTGCATCTCTTCTGACTGTATACTGTTTACCACCACTCTCTCTTTTCTGCCTGCCAACCAGTTTGCCACCCAGTTGACCAACTTCTGACCCACCCCGAGTCTACCCAGCTTATTAATCAATCTTCTATGTGGAATAGTATTGAAAGCTTTGCTGAAGTCAAGGTAGGCAACATCAACTGCACCCCCTTGGTCCACCACTCTGGTTACCCAGTCAAAGAAATCTATGAGATTAGTTAGACAGGACCTTCCTGTTGTAAACCCATGCTGCCTTGGATCCTGTGCTCCTATGGATTCCATGTGTTGCACTATCCTTTCCTTAAGGAGTGCCTCCATCATCTTACCCACTACTGAGGTAAGACTGACTGGTCTGTAGTTCCCTGCGTCCTCCCTGCTACCACTCTTTTGGAGTGGGATCACATGAGCCCTTCTCCAGTCTTCTGGGATGTCTCCTGTGCTCAGACTCACTAAACAGATCTGATAATGGCTCTGCTAGTTCCACCCTTAGCTCCTTTAGTACCCTGGGATGTATGCCATCAGGCCCCATTGCCTTATCCACCCTGAGCTTAGCAAGTTCTTGTAGGACCCTTTCTTTTGTGAAGGGATTTGTGCATACCTCCCTTCCCCCTGTGTCCATGGTGCTGAGCTGTGGGCCCTGCCCTACCTTCTCTTCAGTAAAAACTGAGCAGAAGTATATTTCAGATGGATGTTTTTCCTTGGTCCTCCTCCACACGGTCCCGTTTATCCCCTTTGATCTTAACAATACCGCCTCTGGACTTTCTCCTTTCACTAATGTATCTACTGTATAGAAAGTCTTGTCCCCTTCTTTTACTGTTTGTGCTAGTGTTTCCTCAGTTTGGGCCTTTGCCTGCCTTACTGCCTTCCCTGCTTCCCTTAGGGATGTTTGGCATGCCTCCCTATCTTCATCCCACTGTGTTCCCTTATATTTCCTGAAGACCAGCCTTTTGGCTCTGTCCTTTTCTGCTACTGTTTTTGAGAACCAAAGTGGTTTCCTTCTTCTTTTGCTCTTGCTTCTCTCTCTAACACAATAGGATGTTTCTTCAAGTATTGCATCCTTAATGCTTGCCCACTTTGCCTGTACCCGCTCACCTGTATTTCTTCTAAGAACACGTGCTTATTAATTGCCCACTGTTAGATTCCTTTTGACATAAAATATTGCAAGTTATAAACAAAATGATCAGCAGGGCCCTTCCTAATGAATCTTCTGGATGTTGTCGGGTCAAAGGGGACCTTTGGAAAAAAATTATTAAACCAAGCCAAACGTCATTCATATTGCATTAATCATAGCTTTTAAATGCATACTTCAAATGTGGAAGGATCATTCCCCTCCTAATTTCCATACTTGGATGAATTATATGGTCATGATCCACAGATCAGAAAAAATACATTGTACAGTATTACACATCAACAGACAGAGGCCTATAATAACATGTGGCTTCCCTTTATTCAAACTTTACGATGCCAAGATTTGGCTCAAATGTTATAAAGATTCCATATCAATGCACCAAGCCACTCTAGGTAAAGGACTAGGGCATAAGCATAAAAAAATTATATTGTGTTCTGTATTGCCTTGACAATGGATATAACGTGTTGCAAATGTTGCTACACTGGTATATGATTTTTATTTAAACAATACAGATTGACATATATATATATATATATATATTGCAATTGGAAGACTGTAGGCTGAATGTTACATGTATCATTTCAAACTGCTTGGTGGTCAAACACTGTTTTCAACTGTGTATTTGCACTTAATTCAACAAAAAAGGTTGCTACATGCTGCTACAAGGGGCTGCGTTGTGTGTCAGTACTCCTGTCACAATTCTTGTAATGCACCTTAGGGGAAATGGTGTGAAAGTCACAATATACCTGTGCATAAATTCTGTGCTCCCCAAATTTTTCTCAACTACCTGAATAAGTACATTAGCCCACTGCATGCTGTTACATGGTGCTACACTGTGTGTCTGTCCCACTACCATAGTTCTTGCAACACACTTTAGTGGAAATGGTGTGAAAAGCACAATATACATAAATTCTGCACTCCCAGCATTTTTCTCAACTCACAGAAAAAAAAATCAGACTGCTGCATGCTGCTACATGACTCCATGCCCTATAACAGTCCCACAAACATAATTCTTTTTTGAAATTTAATATATTTTATTCATTTATCAGAAAACTTCATAATACAGATAATATATTGAACATTACAGGAGATATACAGTAGTACTAATACCTATACATTTCAATAACTGACAAAACCCTAACCTACCCCTTCCCCATTCTCCCTCCCCCATTGTCCTATCCTCCCCACCCTCTCATCCCAAAGCCAGTCCCCAGATTATGATCTTGCAAGCCACATCACTAACCCTATCAGAAAAACAACCCAAAGAAAAGCAATACCACTTCCCCAAGCAAAATAAAGAAAGAAGGGGAGGAAAAAGGCTTATTAATCCCCTTCTATGATAACCTGCACCCACACCTCACATAAGAGGGAAAAACATACTTCAGCTTAGTGTAACGAAACTATTGTCCATAAATCATGAAACTTCTCCCATGTAGCATTGAATTTATGCAAAGTATTTCTATACTTAGCTATAGTATTCTCTATTCTTAAGTTGTACAATAACCCAGCTAGCCATTCATGATAAGTAATAACAGCCTGATCTTTCCAATGTTTTAATACTAGGGCCTCGACTGTAAGTGATATTAAATTAATATAATATATCCTTTCCTTCACTGTAACTGTTGAATAATCTCCCAATAAACAAATCTGCGGAGTAAATAAATCTTATATCCCTAACAGAGGATCAGCTTTACTTCTAATCTCAGACCATAAAGGGGCCACCAAAGGGCATTCCCAAAAAATATGAAGCAGGGAGCCTTGCATTTGACCACATCTAAAGCAGTCATCCTTTGATAGTTTCCCCATTTTAGATAACTTGACAGGGGTCAAATGCATAGTATGGAGAATGTAAAATTGTATCAACCTGAGTTTGTCATTAGCAGTGTATAAATATACACCATTCCATATGCTTTCCCAATTACAACTGTTATCCGGGAATGTGTACGACCAGTATTTAGGATGCACTACTTTATTTCGGAATAATCTCCCCTGCAAAGCACCGACAAGACTGGAAACTGCATGTAGTCTGCCAGCAAGGGATCGAAATAATAAAAAGACCTCCCCTACTTTGTTATCCCACCGATTGACCCCAAACCAGGCAATGAGCAAGTGCTTTATTTGGTATATAGAAAAATCCCATTTGGATGACAGGTGAAAAATCTCTAATATTTCTTGCAATGACTTCACTTTCCCCAAATCACTTACATCACTAACCTTCGTATTAGGAGGCAACCCCCACTTATGAGCTGTAAGGATCTCTCTCCCAACCTTAAAATTAGGATTGCCAAACAATGGTTGTGAAACATCTCGGATATGGTTAATCCCAAAAGACCTACACATTTGGTTGTGCACCTTAATCGATGTGAGAAGGACCATTTACTTTATTTGTTTAGAGACTGTCCTAGGAAGTACATACCATAAACTCTCCAGTGTCAATTTAGCATTTTTGATCATATTTCTTTCTATTTGCAGCCATATAGGAATATACTCGATGTCAGAATCGACAGAATTATTTGTCCACCTCATATATTTAGCCATATGGCTCTCCAGATAATAGTAGCAAAAATTGGGGCGTTTCAGACCCCCCAAATCTTTCAGAGCACTCAACTGTTTATAAGATTTTCGTGGGGGTTTGTTTTGCCACAGAAATTTTGTAATTATACTCTGAAGTTTCCTAAATCATGAAGAAGGAAGATATATATTCAACATATTCAAGGGGTTAAAAACTCTGGGTAACACATTCATTTTGATGACATTAACTTTCCCTTGAAGGGATA
Organism: Neoceratodus forsteri; assembly: GCA_016271365.2. NCBI lineage: Eukaryota > Metazoa > Chordata > Ceratodontiformes > Ceratodontidae > Neoceratodus > Neoceratodus forsteri. The sequence goes on from CM057450.1 coordinate 1,001,630,659, forward strand.
TGTACAAGGGAGGCCACCTAATTAAATCCTGCTGGATAGTACATAAGAAGTTATCAAAATTATACTTCTTCAAAAGAGACACTGACGGCGCTAAAGTAATACCCAGATATTTAAGCCTGTTTGTCCAAGTCATTCGAAATCTAGTTATGTCCCCTTTTTGAACATATATATTGAGCGGCATAATTTCTGTCTTACTAATGTTCAACTTATAATTAGATAACTTACTAAACTCCTCTATTATATCTAACAATTTAGGGATAACTTTAATTGGATCTGATACATGAAATAGAAGGTCATCCGCGTAAGCTGACACCTTCAATTCAACTGAGCCAATTGGGATTCCTACTATATCTGGGGATAGCTTCAACCTACGGATCAAGGGTTCCAGATATAGATTAAATAACAAAGGTGAAAGTGGACACCCTTGCATTGTACCTGAAAATAATGGGAAGTTGTTGGAAAGAATCCCGTTGCAGTAAATTCTGGCCCTGGAGTTAGAGTATAAATGTTTAATCCAACCAATAAACTCAGAAGGGAAGTCGAAATGGTCCACAGTATTAAACAAAAAATTCCAATTTACCCTATCAAACGCCTTTTCCGCATCCAGGGAGACCAGCGCCATTGGGCAGTGCGCCTCCCTAGATACGGAGAAGATGTGGGCCAACTTCCAAAAATTATCTAAGGGATTTCTACCACTGATAAATCCTATTTGCTCAGGGCTAATTAAGGTACCCCAAACCCTAGTAACTCTAGATGCCAAGATTTTAGCTAAAATCTTAACATCATAATTCATTTAGGAATTCGGTCTATAATTAGATACTTTGTCTCTAGATTTCCCCGGTTTAGGCAAGACAATAATAGTTGCTTCTAGTAACGTTGTATCAGCAATGCCATGGGTACAGATGTAACCATATAACTCCTGAAGAATAGGAGTGAGCTCCTTCTCAAATGTTCGATAAAAATTGGGAGGGAATCCATCTGGCCCTGGAGCTTTTTTAAGCGATAGAGATTGAATACCCCGTATAATTTCAGCCGCCGATATAGGGGTAGTCAGCTGGACCCTTTCATCTTGAGTAAGGGTAGGAAGGGGAGATTTAGACAAGTATTGTTGAATCTCTATAAATGTAGTACTATTATCTGGAGGACCATATAGCTTTTTATAGAATTTCTCCAACTCCTCTACTATAGCTTTAGGTGTAACTACTGTATTCCCCCTGTCCATCATAGTTAAGCACATAACTAACCTAGATTCCTCCTGTTGTCTCAGTTTCAAAGCTAAAAGGTGTCCAGCCTTGTCACCCTGATCGAGGTATCTAATATGTGTCTTAAACAATGCGTATTCAGTCTTTTCTTTTAACATATTTGCATATTGGTCTTTAAGGACCGTTAACCAATGCATATCTTCTTCATTTGGAGAGAGTTCCACCCTCCTCTCTAGATTCTAAATAGAATCCAGCAGTGATTTAGCAGCCTTTTCTCTCACCCTTTTATGGGTAACCGCCAGCCTTATAAACTCACCTCTCAGGTAACACTTCAGGGAGCACCATAGTTGGTTAAATGCAACTACCGAGCCCCTATTATGTTCTAAGAATTGACTAATTAATGTACGTATCCTATCTACTAATTCCTCTTGTACTAATAACTGATTATTAAGCTTCCATTGAGTATGTTTAGGGATGGCCTGGGGTAAAGTCCCCTCGTACCACACCAAAGAGTGATCTGACAACACCCTAGGGGAAATTTCGGAGGCTACTAATCCCATCAGGATAACTCGATTAACTAGGAAAAAATCCAAATGAGAATATGATTTGTGGCTGGCTGAGTAAAATGTATATTCCTTCCTATGCGGATAGAGAAAACGCCATGGGTCTACTAGGCCCAACCCTTCCATCATTTCCTTCAATGACTTCTGTGCTGAAGACATAGGCTGCCCACTCCTAGTAGTTCTATCTATCTTGTCATCATAGGTGAGATTCCAGTCTCCTGCCAGTATTATTGGAAGGTGTTTAAAGGGGGCTAATTTAAAAGCTATTCGAGAGAAGAATTCAGGAGAGGCACAATTAGGGCCATAAATTGTCCCCACAATAAGTTCACCAAAATTCAGCAATGCTCTAATTAGCAGAAATCATCACTGTGGGTTCCCTATTTCTTGTAAAGGTTGAAATTGCACCCCTTTAGTAACCAAAATTGCAACTCCTCTTTGAGAAGTGGAATTACCAACCCCAAAAACCTGTCCAATAAGTTCTCTACGTTACAAGTTGCTTTCCGCAGCTAACATATGTGTTTCTTGTAAAAAAGCCAGATCCAGACGCACTGGAGCTAAATGTTTAAGAATTTGATGTCATTTTAATCTAGCCCTTACCCCTTTAACATTCCATGAGGCAATTCTCATACCCACTTGTCCACATAAAAGTAGGAAGCCTCTCAAAATTAAATTCTTGAAAGGTGACCTGCAAGTTTACCCCCAGATAAAAAAAAACTTTAAAGAGACTGGCTATGGGCCCTCCCCCCAAAACTAACCGTAAAAATCCCACCATATTCCACAAAATACAACTCTGACCCTTAATCCCCAATACTATCCCCCCGGGCATAATCCTACTATCATAAAACATGCCCTTGTAAAAAAATCTAAGAATAACTACCCCCAGTCCCAAAGACCGCACCACCAACTGAGCGTTCGGCGCAATGTTTCTCATGCAACCCTGAATTACCCATCTCACCCCTCCCATCCTCCTCCCATCTACCTTATAACACTAACCTCTAAAAATACATATTTCACTACCTTACTTTTAAGGGAAGTACAACAATAATAATAATAATTCCCTCTCCTCCTCAAACCAGTATCCTGGGTAACAGATATTAACATCTTTAAACATTAACCGCAGAAAAAACAAAGAAATGAGGAGGGACAGAGAACAAATAATAACAGTCCAACTGTAATTTCAACATACCCAATCCCCTTGGGTAACAAAATGTTCTTTAAAACGTTAATAACAACTATAAATCTGCACACCATATTAGTCAAAGACCCTCCATACCTTCTCAGTGCAAAATTAACTGCCTATTATACTTGTAACCAACCCGCATCATTTGACAATACCCAAAAAGGCCTGGAGGCACTACTCCTTTATCAATTTCAGTCTACTAATAGGTAGCTGACATAGAGTCCACTCCCTTTACCAACCACCGAAATTCCATCCATAGATTAAATCAGGCATATCATGCACAAAAGAAAAGTAGAACATTCGCATTTCAACTGAAAGTCCACAAGATGGTAGGCTTTCTCCATTAATCTTGGATCCCAGTCACTTAATTAAATCTGGGTACCATTTTTTACATGACTCCACAGCTGGCTCCAACAACTAAAAAGAATGCCAGTGTCCATCTCTGTTAATCTGGAGAGTAGCTGGATACCGTACTCTAAAGCGAATGCCAGCTGGTATTAATTTTGACACTAAAGGATGGAAGGCCGAACGCTTCTGTCCGCACTGTGTAAGGGAAATCCTGAACTAGTCGAATGCATTTTCCTTCCCACTGCAGTTCAGTTACATACTTTATTTTAGACAAAATAAACTGTTTATCCAAGAAGTTTAAAAGTCTGAAAAGAAATGGGCGAGGGGGGGATCCTGCTGGGGGCACTGGCCGCAACGATCTATGGGCTCTTTTGACTATAAATACAGGCCCATTAGAGGAAGGCCCTGCCAGCTTTTCACATAACTTTCGAGCAAATAAAATTGCCTGCCGCCCCTCCTCACCCTCCAGAAGACCCAGCATCACCAAATTATTCCTCCTTGAGCGGCCCTCAAGGTCTTCTAATTGATCCTCAGCTTTTGTAATTCTGTGCTGTAGGGCAACTATGTCAGGGTCTATTCTTGCTTTTCAATCATCTAACGCTGAGATCCTGGATTCATTATCTTTCATGCATATGCTTAATTGCTCCAAAGATAGTTTCATTCCCTTCAGATCAGCTGCAAGAGTGAGCAATGTTTCTTTCAAAGGGGCCATCTCTTCTAAAAACTGCTCCTCCGTTAGCATACTCTGCTGCTTAGGAGTAGTAGTAGTTTCTGACCCACTCGCCTTTGATCACTTCGTGTTCTTATCCTTTGGTGGAGTTGGTGGGGGAGTATGTCGGAGGGATGACCCCTTCATCTCAGCATCCATTCCCAAACTGCACACCAGTAAATGCAAGATCAGTTATCAAGAGTGACCTGGTAGCATCTCACTCGTTAATCATGAAGATGGGGCCGTAACTACTGAAAATGACTCGGTTTTAGGAGGAGGTTGAGAGAGCAAGCAGAGAGAGCTCTTCACAGGGCAGCCATTACGCCAGAAGTCCCAACCACAAACATAATTCTTGTAATACTCTTTAGGGTATGAACCTTATTGCCCTGAAATTCTCAGTCAAATAAATTCTTCTGTCTGGAAATTTTTGCACAATTAAATGAAATAAGATAGGCTCCCTGTATTAATTTGCTGCTGTCTCTGTGCTGTGCAAGTCTCCTACTACAGCACCTGTCCTGACAAACTGTAGTGACCAGAAATGCTGGATATTTACTCATGTAATGATAATGCCTTTTTGTAGTGCAGGTCTGGATGATGATCTTTGAATGTCGATGTGTGTCCAACCAGCAAAGGTGAGTATTCATTTTTAATGTTTTATGTTTTGGCCTTGAGAGATGTGGAAACAGCGTGTTTCTAATCATCTTTTGTTATTGTTTCTCTTTTTTCAGGTATTTATCACTAGTGTGATGAAATCCTGTTTCTGCATGGGTCTGTCCCAGATGTGGCTACACTGTATTTAATTTAGCAGTGTTTCCTACCAGGGAAAGCAAGTATTAATTTTCCATGTTTGTTTTTAAATTATTTTACTTTATTAAAAAAAAGGTATTACTAGTACTTACCACAGAGTGTCTTTCTTATATAACAAGTCTACAGACTAGGTAACAGATCTTTAAAAGGAAACCACGTTATCCCATTCAACCATTAATGGCTATATTTTATCTAAAGTTTAACTTTCTCTTTCGCTGCATGCATTAATAATGAGGAAATTCACACTGAGCAGATGAACTCTATGTTTTGATACTGTAAGTTGTTTGCATAACGCTGGTATTATAGTTATGGTTATGTTACTAATTTAATATATCCTGTATGCGAGTGGAGTTTATAATCTAAGTGAATCTTCCCCAAATCTTGTTGAATTTATTCACATTTTTTAATACCACTTACTGTATATTCTCTAGCCTATAGATAGAGATCATAAAATTCATCCACATACTAAATTCAAGGCAGTTCAGAATCTTTCCATTTAAGAAGAATGCATTTATAGGCATTAATTATTCTTAACATTGCCAAAGTTCTATTGTAAACATTGCTTTAACAATATAAGAGACCTATACCCAACAAGATACACTCAATGGTCTTCATTAAACTCAAGTCCGTGGATAAGTTCAAAGTCTCTATAATTGTTATCCAAAATGTACCCAAAACTGGACACAATAAAAACACGGGTTCCAATGTGCCCACCAAGGTTTTGCACTTTGGACATAGATTACTAAATTAAAGATTCATGAGGTTCAGGTGGTGAGGTGTACGATAATTCCTATGAAATACATTGAAATAAATTTGCTGTAGTTTATTGGGTAATATCCTGCTCCTGGTGTAATTCAAAATTTTGTCACCAGTCTTGAGTTGAAATAATTCAATTTGCCTTTTTTGCCCCTTGATTTTTAAATCAGAAATGGTATGATTAAAGATAAATGCTAGAAGTTCATAAACCCTGGACAGAATCTTACAGTAAGTATCACTAGTTAATATTTGCTACAGGGAATTTTGTTTAAGGCTTGTCAGATTATCTGCTTTTTTGTACAATAAAGTTTCTTATTTGTAGAAGCTGAAAATAATCTGTTTGAGGTAATGAATATGTATTCTTTAGTGTATGAAAGTCCATAAATCCTTTAGAATCATACAGATTACCCGTTTCAACCAGCCCTTTTGCGTGCCTTAATTTAAAGTACTGATCAGCTGTAGAGGGGCAGAAATGGACATTTAAATATACTGAGGAAGAAATAGATGTAAGTGGTGTTTTAATCAGTTGCTTCATTTTTTTCCCCCATATTACACAGGCAGTTATAGTGCTTTGACTTAATGACTGGATCTGTTTTCTACATGGGCCCACGTACAGGACATGTTTTATTTAATCATAAGGGCATGAAGCATTTTCATTTTGGCACAGGAGCCATGATCATCTTAATGAAACCAAGGGTAAAGGGGGGAACATAAGCTGCCAAGTAATACCAATAGAAATTGAGCAGTGCCAGTCCCCCCCCCCCAATTGTTTGGATATATGTAGACTAGTTTCATTTTAAGTTTTCTGCAGTTCCAAATAATTTGCCTCATAATTTTTTTGATTTGCTTAAAGAAGTTGTTACTAATGATTATGGGTAGAGTTTGAAAGAGAAATAAGAACTTCTGTAGAATGTTTGTCTTTATAATGTGTACGTCCTATTAAAGAAAGAGGTAGGTTTTGCCATTGTTCAGGTTCTTGCTTAGTTTTTAATAATAAGGGATCAACATTTATTTTAAAAAGTTTACTAGTCTCCTGGTCTATGTGAATTTTACCTTAGCTATTCCACTTTTTTAATTGGACATGTTATAGGTGTCCGAAAAGGGTTAATGTGACCTCTAGTCTCCATTATCTCTGATTTCTCCCAATGTATTTTGTATCCAAATATGTTTCCAAAAGTAGTTGTTAAAGTATTTAATAGTGGAAAAGTCTGATTCATATTTTCAATATGAATTATTGAATCATCAGCATATAAGGTAATTTTGTGTTCCACCCCATTTACGATTAGTCCTTCTATTGCTTTGCTTTCTCTGATGTCTATAGCTAGTGGTTCTGTTACAATGGTGAAAATAAGGGGAGCGAGGGGCATCCTTGTCTTGTCCCTCTAAATATTCAAACTGGGTCTGAAATATCTCTATTTGTCCTTATTTTTACAAATAGAGTTGAACATAAAATATCCATCCAAGATCTATATTTTGGTCCAAATCCAAATCTTTCCAAAACTTTTTATAAGTAGCTCCACTCGATCCTATCAAATGCCTTTTCAGCATCTAATGATAGACAAGAATAGTTAGATGACTTAAATTTGTCTATCAGATTAGGAGTTTGCCTGATATCATTTCCCAAGAATTGGCCTTTAATGAACCCAGTTTGATTATGGTGTATAATCTCAGGTAGAATCTTTTCAACTCTGTTTGCCAGTAATGTAGCTAGTATTTTAGCATCTGTGTTTATAAGTGATATTGGACAACAGGATCTGGGGTTTAAGGGTTCTTTATCTTTTTTTTTAAGAATAGACAGACAGTGGCATCTCTGAATGATGGAGGCAGCAATTGATGAGTGACTATAAAATCAAATAATTTTTTTAATATAAGGGATGAAGATCTCTGAAACACTTTCAAGGAAATCTATAAGGAGGCCATCAGGTCCTAGAGATTTACCAGTGGACAGCATTTTTATTGCATTTTCTATCTCTTCTTTAGTCTAAATGAAATGTATGTTCCAGTGTCAGTCTGGGTAGGGTAGCTTTGTCTAAAAAAGCCTCAATATCTTGTATATCTTTACTGCATTCTGAGGAATAAAGCTTACTGTAAAACTGAGTAAATTCTTGATTAATTTCTTTTGGGTTATTGGTAATAGTTGCATTGTTTTTCTTAATACCAGTTATATTTCTTTCTTCTTGCTCCTTGTTCAGCTGACATGCAATAATTTTGTCTGTTTTATCCCCTTTGGCATAATATTTGCTTTGGATTAGCAAAATGTGTCTTTCCGCCTCCAGGGTGGCCAGGTTATTATATGTATTTTGTAAGGTTAATAATTCCTGTAAAATTTTTGGATCTGAGTTACGTTTGTGTGTACAGTATGTTCTTTTTGTGAGATGTTCCTTTTTATTTCTTCCATTTTTTTTTTTTGCTCTTATCTTTTTATGTCTAGCATTATAAACAAGTGTAACCTCCCTAATGTAAGATTTAAAAGCATCCCACACCCATATTGGTGAAGTATCCTGGTTATAATTATTTTGAAAAAATTCCGGTATAACCTGTTTTATTTTATCTATATGCTGCTTGCCTTTTAAAAGGGTGGGGTCATATCTAAACACATTGGCCCAGATATTCAAAACTGCACCCAGAATGTGCGCAACGGAATGTATAGCACAGTGCAGTTGAGCCATAGGAAACTGATGCTGTATTCAACAGATGTGCCACTGACATGCACAGGCATAAAGCATACTGAATATAGCAAAGATGCACCACCGCACAACCAGACATGTGCTGGAGCAACCAAGATTGTGCAGGAGCATGCAAGTATGCAGCATCCAGCAGGCTGAGCAAGCACAACAGGCAAAGGGGAACACAGGCATGGCAGCACAAGAGGGGAGTGCCAAGCTAGCAGTGGCAGACCCAAACCACAATGGGACAGTGGCCATGATGCACAGCAGAGGCACATGGCCATGGGGTAACAGAGTATGCCAGTCACACAACACCAACACAGGTCACAAAGCACACCAATCCATCCACCCTGAAGGCACAGCCACTGGCAGGCCCATGGCAGTGCACCAGCACCACAACCCTGACAGGCAGCACCATATGGGACAGTGCCACAGCCATGATGCAAGGGCACCAGGCACACACAGTGGATTGATGTAAAGGAGACACTGATTCACAGGGGAACAAGGGGAAAATGGCACACCAACAGGCAGGAACAGAGAGCACAGCACCGCACAGCATACCATCACCAGCAAGGGCAGCATGGCAGGTGGATGGCATGGCAGCACTGGCAGACAGGGACAGAAAGAGGTGGACTGTGCACGGGGCAGGTGTGGACCCAAAGCCCATGGGCATGCAGGACACAGGGACATGGCATACAGGACCCAGTGCACACAGCAGCACAACCCAAAGGGCACAGCACTGGGACTGAAGAGGACATGCCCAAGAGCATGACACAACAATGCCGGCAAAGTGTAGTAGCCCACATGCAAAGGAGACACAGACACAGATGAGGAAAAATATAACAGCTTTACTGAATACACAAAAAACAACAGAGGGGTGCCAACAGGGCATGCAACAAGACTCAGGTAGGGGTAAACACAGGGAGTGGTAATGTGGGACACAAGGGGAATGGGTCTGGGAGGAAACACACAGGTGGATAATGTGGAACAACCAAAGTGGAGGAGGACTGGGGAAATCCAAGGAACATCAGGGATGCGGACAGAACTAGTGGCATTCTGCTACAGCAGGGTCTTTAGCCAGTGCACCTCCCACACCAGGTCCTGTATTGGCACAAGATGGTGCTGTCCAATGCAGATTAGCACAGTTGTCCGCCCAATGCCCCTCTGCACAAGGCAGTGGAAGTGTAGCATGCCCCCGCCAATGAGCCCTGGCTGCCATCTTCAGGCCTGTGGCCCATCCTGATCTAGCAGAAGGGACACAGAACAGGCAATAAGTGTCATATGACAAGGAGGCCAAGCTACCCCCACGTATGTGCAGTGGACAGCTGAAGCACCCACCGGTGGACGGAACCCTCAATGGCACATGCACAGTGGACAGCAACAGCTGACCCTGATGCACCCCACAGCCAGACTGTTAGGCCCCCCAGGGGTGTCATGCACCCACACCTCTGCAGTATACCCCACAGTGCTGAGGTAAGGCCCCCCTGCGTAGGACGGTATACACCCAGAAGCAGTCACACACCAAGGGAGATGTGCACACAGACCCACCCCATCAGGGACAATGATGGGGTGCCACCACACAGAGGCCATGTGCATGGAGCTGCCACACACTGCATGACACGGCACAGGTGGTGGAGGCAGGAACCTCCCCAAACAGTGACAGTACATGGTGGCAGTGCCCTTGACTGAACCACATCACCCATCCCAGTCCCACACATGCCCCATACAACATGTCACACACTCACTTGCCTGTCCATGCACCAGTGCAGCTGCAGCACCACTATCACTCTGCTGCCTGGCCCATCCTGTGACTACCCTGACCCTCCTGCAGTCCTCCAGTCCTGTGGATGGAACAGAGATACAGAAATGGACATGAGTGCCGTGCCATGTACAGTCCCCCCAACACCAACACAGTGAGCACTGCTGACACAGCACAGGCAGGGACACTGACCCATGTGTGAGGCATGGCACCTGGACCACAGCACCATGCACTGCACAGGTATGCAGTGCAGCACCACAGAACATGCAGCACCCACCAGTGCTGCACCCCCCATGTAGCTGCACACACAGCACACATGTCAGCACAGTGCAAGGGGACACCTACCTAGCCTACAGCTCCCCGTCATGCCCTGTCCTGCAGCCATTGCAGGCACATTGCATCCCACCTGCAGAGGTCACCATAACGGTGGCATCACTGCTCCTCAGAGCGAGGCACCCCTGCATGCCACTCCAGGCCTGAAGCCACTCTGTCCCAGACCTGTGACCATGGCACCTGGAGATCTGCATCACCAAACAGTTGGGCTGCCACAGGTGTGACAGGGAGCTTCTGCCACTCTTGAAGACTGACCGTTTCTTAAATCTGTTGCAACAGTTCTTCTATTTTTTGGTCTAATATATCCTTTACAATTTCTAGTCCATAAGGTTGGCCACCTATGGTCACCCCCTTTCCTTTCTTGACTATACTGTAATGTCCTCTTTAATTTTCATTTTCCCTCTTAGGTCCTTGTACAGGGAGGTTATTGTGGTGACCTCCAAGCATGTGTAAAACAGGTTGTGATTATCATTGTTGGATTTAGTATGTAATAACACTATGTCATAAAACACCTATATATATATATATATATATATATATACCTTATGTTTACGTAACCTGTAAATGTTGAAAATACCAAGGCACTAAGTATTTTTGATAAAGGTTAAAAAGTACTAGATTACTATTATAGAAATTAAGTTAGCTGTGCTATTTAAAAAGCATGTAAATTGCTGTAAACTGAACAAGTCTGAAATGTCATGGTAATTTGCATATATCCCATATTGCTTTGCATTATGGAATTATGTATGATGCTGTATTTCTTTGAAACTTGATTTGTTGTCGATGGCCTTTGGGGTAACCTTTCTTTCAGTGATTCTGCATTGAGGTTCTCTGCCTGTGGCTTGTTTTTTTTTTGTTTTTGAGACCCCACTACCCAAGCAAACAAGGCCCACATAGGGATGAAGGGTTTTCACTAAAAATGTTTAGATCAGAGATCAGTGTCAGTAGGTGCTGGCTAAGTGCAGAGAAAGGAAATACATAGTCTATTGCTGCAAACTGATGTACTGAAGAAGTAATATGATATTGCTGAAGCTTATTTCATGTATTTTGAATAAACTTCACACAGCGATTGTGTGTTGAACATGAAGTTCAGTGTCTGGTCCATCTGTTATCCCACAACCCCTCCACAACAGGCTCCGCCAGGGCCACCAGATTGCACATTTCCACCTCACTCCAGTTAAGAGTATGGCACAAACAGAACCCTGAATGAGGCATATTCGATTGCCAGCAGATACTGCGCTACTGCTGCTAATGTGCACCGTAGAACATGCATGTAGAACTGTACCTGTATGATGTGCAATAGGGGGCTATGTACCATGGCTGTGCAGCACAGGGATGCACGATAGATGTGTACAGCAGAGGCCTATCGTGCAGTACCGCACATGTGCAATACAGCACATCACGGCTGGAGTATGGAGTTATGGCCGTGATCCATGCCCATGCCCTGCATGACCCTGTGCAATGCTGTGTGTGCACCAGGCACACAGGGCCTTATGAGCAATAGGGGAATGTCGCGCAGCACACAGGGCTGCGTGATAGGCCACAGGACATGTTTCCACTCATGATACTCATGCGCACTGTGCAGCCTCGCACTGTGCATGCGCTAGGAATGCACCAACCAATTGATTCAACATAATCATATTGCACAAGGCACAATTCTGTAATATTCAGCCTGCATATGCAAATAGCCTCATGAGCCAATGCCAGGCACAGTCGCGCACATTAGCATCTCATTACAATTGTACTGCTGCCCATTTTCATGCCTTAAGTCATAAAAGCGCCACAAATCAGCACAGGTCACTGACGGGTACTGCAGCCATTGAGGTAAAGACCATCACATATTGTGATATAGCTGTGCATGTTGTCAGTGCTGCACTGTTTCAGGTTGGGCTGCCAAGCTGCTAATCAGGCCAATGTCTGACTGTCCACAGGTAGCAACATGTCTAAGACAGAGGGAGTTGAAGAGCAGAGGCCTGCACAGAAGTGCAGGCCCAACTTCAGTAAGGATGAACAGCAGACCCTGTTCGAGGCCTACCTTGACAGGGAGCCACTGCTGAGTAGGGCCACTGGCACCATGCAGGACCATGCCACTGGGTGAGAGGAGGTGGCAACCTACATGAATGCCCACAGCAGACATAACAGGAGTGCACAGGAGAGCAAGAAAAAGATGGGGACAGACCGTAGGTGTATCAAAGAGAAGGTGGCCACCATAAGGTGTCTCACAGCAGGACGGGCAGGGGACCAGACACCACCCCAGTACTGACAGCAGGTGAGGAGATGGTGGCAGTGACCATCACCCATGCCGCCATACAGGGCATACCAGAAGGTGGATTTCAGATGGGTGGCAGCCCATCACAGCACTGTGAGTATGTAGGTGTTGTATGTGGGTGTGGGGGGTAGTGTGACAGCTGCAGTGATGTGTGCCCATGATATGTGTGGCATGCAGCTGTGCATGCTGCACATGGGGTCAATGTGCATGGCATTGGCCACCTGTGTGCAGTAGGACAGTGGCATGGGCACTGTACTGTGGCTGTGGCCTCAGGTCCAGGGTGTGCAGTGCTGCAGGACTGCCTCACAGTGCATCAGTGGCATGGCATGGTCCACAGGGGCACAGGATGCTGCATGGCTCACCATTGGTGCTGTGGCCCATGGGGGGGCATGCATTTCAGCTGTGTGTTGGTGCAACACCATGTGTTGCATTCACTCACCATGGCTGGCCTGATGTGCACTGCCTGTGGCATGACCACCTTGATATGTGGTGATGCATGTGCATCTCCTGTTGCATGCAGGCATGGTTGTTGCATGCATGCCCCTTTCACACTGGCCACAGCTCTGCATGTACATTGCCATCATCAACACTGATACTGCTCTTCTGTCTTCCAGCACCATCATACTTCAGGGTAAGTTGCAGGATGCTGCCAACAACGTTGGACCGGATGAGGCAAAGCCATCAACATCCACAGGCATCAGGGCTACTATTCACTGGTGATGGAGCAGTGTGGGGCTGCTGGAATTCCTGGGTCTGGGTGATGATGACCCCCTGATGGATCTCCTGCTCATCGTTGCCCTACTCGTACTTGTACCGGGAACACAGGGGGGTGCATTGTCGGTACCGATGATAACGTAACACTGAGCCTGGGTGGCACGGGCCTGGACATGCCACCCAGGGTACAGGGCCATACACAGGCAGCAGTTGCCATCAGTGGTGGTACGGCACCCATGCAGCTGCCACCTGACCATGGCTGCACAGTGGCGTGTGGCGTCGCCACTACCGCTGGCCATGGGGGGGTGCTGTCACAGTTGCCAGTGTCACAGGGATGACCCTGCAGGCAGATGGGCAATGGCAGCAGGCTGCAGTAGCCACCATGCAACACACCACAGGGGCCGCTGGTGGGACACCCACACAATCCCCACCACCTGCATGGTCCCCTGTGCAGCACCCTCAGGTGAGGAATGTTGCACAGCATGCCACCACACCCCCCAGCAGGTTGGTGTCTGTCCCAAGATGCGCAAAGTGCCAACAGGCTGGATGAGCACACCAGGCTGCTGTGGTCATCCTTGGACAGCCAGACAATGCTCAGGGCTGAGATTCATGCACTGCTGGTAGAGTTGCATCAACTGTCTGAGCGTGGGGATATTGGACGTGTCTAGTTGATTGGTGAGCTCTGGCAGCAGCGGGAGGCCATGACCTCATTGCTGAACTGCATTTCCGGTATCATTGCTACCAGATTTGCATCACTGACATCCACTGGGCATGGCAGGGCATGTAGGACTCCTCATAGTGCAACATCAACACCACAGACCCAGTGTCTGGTGACACCAGCACAGCTGACACTGGGCTCTTACATGCTCATCTCTGACACACCTGGCAGTAATTTCTTTGCCAGGCTTTTCATGCCCACGAGGCTCTGACTGCATTCTCAGGCCTCTACTCCCATGAGTGTGTTGGTTACACTTCCAGTGGCTGTTGAGCAGCCTGTGGTTGACACACAGCCCAGGCATGGCTGCCAGTGTGGCTGTGGCAGCTGTGGCACCGCATGGTAGGCCTGCTGTGTGTGCTGTCCCATCCTGCTGCCCACTGCTGTTGGCTAGTGTGCACTATGCTGGGTCCACCCATGTGCATGTCCTAGAATGTATGTGTGGTGTATGGCACATCGTCCATGTGTGTATGCTGTGCTGCTGGGCCTTGTGGCATGGGCGTGATGAGGGTAGCACTGTGCCGGCCTTACCTGTGTGCTGGTGTATTCACTCTGATCCATTACATGTCCAGCTGCACATGTGTCTGTGTGTGTTGCCACATCACCCACTGCTCCTGAATGTGCCACCCACATGCCCCACTATGCCTGCTGTGAGCTGCATGATGGTGCTGGTGGTGCTTGTGTGGGTTGTGTTGTGGGCAGTTCTGTGTCCTATGCAGGGCACGCGTGTGTGTGCGTGCACCCATGCCTGTGCACTGTGCTATGGATGTGTGGCTGTGTGTTTGTGTGGCCCCTGTGCATGCTGTGTGTGTGCTGGTGTCCCTGCATGCCTTCCTGTGTGGCCATGTACGTGTGTGTGTGTATGTGTGGTGTTTCATGCATGCATGGCTGTCATGTCTGGTACTCACCTGTGGTTCCCGAAGTGCTCCTGTACAATCGTGTCCCGGTGCCTCTGTGCCCATACAGCCATCCTTGGGTCCCTCCTCTGTATGGGTGGCTGCACACCCCCATCTGGCCCATCATTCCCATCCTCATCATCACTGCTGTTGCCTTCATCCACCTGGATAGCTATCCCATGGTCAATGGCAATGTTGTGCAGCATGCGGCAGGCCAGGAGTAGGCCACAGGTTTTTGCAGGGCTGTACCGTAAGGGCACCACTGGACCTGTCTAGGCAACAGAGTGACATCTTGAGCATGCCAAAGACTTGCTAAATAATGTTGTGTGTAGTGATGTGTGCCTCGTTGTACCTCTCCTCTGCAGCATTGCATGGGCGCTAGATGATGGTGAGCAGCCAGGGGTGCAGGGGGTAGGCACTGTCACCTGTGTGGGTAGAACATGGTGGTTAGCACATGGCATTGCTTATTCTCCTTCTCTCCCTCCTGCTGTCTACGGCCACCCTCTCAGCTCCTGTCATGTGTGGCCTGGGCCTGTGCCACCTTCACAGCTGCCCTCTCACCACATCCCATGCCATGCTCACCTATCAGGTGACCCGTGGGGATCTCCTCATGCTTGAACCCCTGGTACAGGATGGAGCTGTGCCAGATGAATGCGTCATGTACACTCCCAGGGTGGGTGGTGCAGACATTTGTGATGCACCCCATGGCATTGCACACCACCTGACAATTGACAGATGGGTAGCTCTTTCTGTTCATGTAGGAGGCCCCTTCTGGGCCAGGTGGTGTGCGTATGGCCACATAGGTGGAGTCTATGATCCCAATCACACCTGGCATGTGTGTCACCCTGTGGAAGTCTTGCATGTTTGCTGTACACTCTGTCTGTGTGCTTGGGAATCGTATGAACTCCGAAGCATGTGGCAACAGGGCATTGAGGAACTGTGTGAGGAGGCAGGACGTGGATGACTGGGTTTTAACAGAGGTTGCCCCCACTGGTTTCTGGAAGGTGTCCGTGGTGAGCAGGCACATTGCTGCTGTCACCTTGGTCTCCACTGTCATGGCATGGCTTCTTCTGGTGAGTGCCTGCAACTCATCATGACACAGCTCACAGAGCTGCCCCAGAATTGCCCTGTTCAGATGGTACTGGACCATGATCTCCGCATCACCATAGTCCTGAAAGGTGAGGTGAGCACAGTGCTGTCTGTGTTGGGTATACTGCTGATGGGCCCATCCTCGGCCACGTTGGTGTTTGTCCCTTCTCCTCACACCCCTCATTACCACCTCCAGCAGGAAAGGCCCGGCATCCATTGTTGTCTCTAGCTCTGGCTTGTGCATCTGCTGTGTGTGTGTGTTTGAGCCTCCTTTTATATGTTCAAGTCTGTCTGGTGCATTCTGTGAGTTGCTCCTGACTTGCACCATGCTTTTCAGCTAAATATACTGTTGCATAGCTTATTTATGGGAACGATCCCTTATACATGCACTACATACATTACTGTTGCACATCTGTGCAATAGATATTGCACTGCGCATTCATGTTGGTTGAATATGGCTCCAGGGTGCATTTCTATGATTGAGCATGTGCAACTCAGTTGCGCAATGCGCAACTCCTCTGACTATCTCCCCCACTTTGTTTTGTTGCTCTGTAAATGTCTAATATCAATATAACCGGTGTGTGGGCTGAGATTAAAATATTTTATATTCTATTTCATTAGTCTCATGTAACATAATATCAGATATAAAAAAGTCGATATTAGAATAATTTTCATAACCAGGAAGAAAAAAGAAAATTGCCTGTCCACTGGATGTACCTTTCTCCATGGGTCTACCAATTTATAATCTCTAAAGACTAGAACCTTAAGTGCAGCAGATGTGGGTCTCCCGGGATTGGTATTTAAGTGATTCAGACCATTATTTAAAATCACCCCCTACAATCCAGGGGGAACCACAAGTAGCTAAATCTGAAAAAAATGTACTGTATTGGAAAAGTTGGGCAAATTCTCATTTGGTCCATAGAGGTTAGCCAAGGTATAATTTTGAGAAATGGATGTAGCAAAAACAATATATCTACCGTCATTATCTATAATTGTATGTAAGAAATGCCTTATTTTTTTTTTTTGTAAATATCGCTGCCCCTCTAGTGTTATTGTTATGGGGCATTAATCCCAGATCCCCATCTTTTGCTGAAATATGAGAATTCTTCCTTATTTAATTGTGTTTCTTGTACCCTTAGAAGTTTATCCTTTGAGTATCCATATAGTTGAATTTTTCTTTTTCTTTTAACTTTTTCTGTCGTACCTTTAACATTTCAAGACATAATTCTTCTGGTCTCATCCATTGCCGTTTTCGATCTAATTGGTTACTGTATGTATATATTGTACTCCATCATAATATCATTCACTGTTTCAGCTGTTACCTTTAATAGTCTATCAGTTTTGCTGCTTCATTCTTTATTAAATTCTATATAAGTTACTTCATCATATCCCCTTAATAGAGGAGCAGCCCCCTTCCCCAGTTTGGTAAGAAAACCATACCATGGTAAATAGTCCCCTTATCTCCTATATTTGTTTCCCCAATACCCTCCCCTCCTTTTCTAACCTACTTCCTCCTACCCCCTTCCCACCAAAACCCCTTCTGTCCTCTCTTTAAACACTCTTTTAGACTGGTGTGTCCCAATATCTTTCTTTTTTTCCCTTGTAAAGTATATTGCACATGAAACACACCAGATTCCCATTAATCATAACTCCCCTTACTATGTGTACCTAACAAACTATCAAAAATACTGTTTATATTTCTTCATGATCCTCCCCCCATCCCATATCCATCCTCGAAGAGAATCACTGTGTAAAGGAAGCTGCCATTACCCACTACAGTGGAAACTGGCTTCCGCTTTGTACGTTTAAAGCAATTATATTTTTGAACCCTTGCTTTGATCTAAATTGCTTATACAGCCACACAGTGATAATTAAACTTCATCCCCATTTAGGGTGTTGCTGGCATCTGTTGTCATACCAGCAGAAAACTAAATTCATAAAAGAGAGGAAGACCAAAAAAAAAAAAGAGAGAGAGCGATTGCCCTTTTGCTTCAATGTTCCTGCAGGTCTTTTTATTTATTTAGTCCATCTCTAGGCAAATCTCCAACACATTCTTCCATTGTCTTCGGCTTTTGTTTATTTTACCTATCTAATTATTTTCCACGTGCTAAGTTTCATGTCATTTAGAAAGCGAACCTCCAAGAAAGCTGAGTTAATGATCTGCTGTCTGTATTATCCCTTCTTGATTCAGTGTTTCTGTGTTTTCTTCCATCATGTTTGTTACCTTAAAATCAGTTCCTAAAATTGAACTACACTCATGCCTGCTCTGCTTCTGTCTATAAGTGGCAGTCCTTGGTTTTCCTGTATATCGACAACACAACACGTAGTGGATGCATATTTAGCAGACACCAGGCTCCTTGCCATCAGGGAAAAGTCCATGCTGTACTGAATTAGCAAGGTCACTGATTTGCCAGCACAGATGTCCATAGCAGTCAAATACCTGATCTGTTCACCCTTGAATGTCAGTTTGAAGAGGCTATTCAGTTCAGCAGGGTCCATTGTATGGGACAGGCATGCACATCTCTCTGCTAGAAATGTTTGTATGCTAACATTTATTAATATGAATGTGGGTCACTCTTAAAAATACAGGAGGAAATAGTACATTCACAGCTTAATGAATACATTAGGACTTATGATTTGATCTCCCCAAATCAGCATAGTTTTTTTTGGGAGGGGATATAGTACTGAGACTGCCTTGCAGACAGATTTGCATGCCTTCCTCTCACCCACACAACAATGCTTCACTACACAAAACAAAACAACTACTTTACACTAAATAAATCAGCAAAACCAGATACAAACATTACTAATCTAGCTGCAAAAGGCCTTCTAGATCTTTTCATGAGCAATTTGGTTTCAAAATACTCTATAGCGAACTTTACCTGTTGGCCCAACATTGCTGTGAAGTTACTAAGTTTGCAATTCACAACGTTATTCCTATACTGCGAACTGAAACTTCTCATGGTGGATTAAATTTGAAAACTGCAGCAAATTTACAAGTTAAACTGTGAAACCAAGTTTTCCAACTTTGTACATCACCAGTGATAGATTTCATTAGCCAGGCTTTGAGTGGATATCAGTATCATTTGTAATTATACTATTTACTTTACACAACTCCCATTTTTATATTCACTGATTTTATTCACAATTCCAGTTCCAAAACTATTACTAATTCATCTGCAATGTGAGGCATTTACAACACCATTCAGACATTGAGGCCTAGTGGTTATGTTACTGTGCTTTGCACTTATGGCTTACAAGTTCAAAACACATTCGGTGTTAAATGTATAATGAAAGCTAACCTCTGAGCTCCATTATGGTGTCTCCTGATTCTGAGTCAAAAACACTATAATAAAATGTTTTTGTAGTAGTTACTTTTTTCAGTTAGTCTAAACATGTTATGATGCTGTTGCATTTATACATGGAGATAGCCGCTGATACTTTTGTACAGATTTTGGTAACAACACACGATCAGTTAGTATTGTATGCTTTCAGGAACTGCACTGACCGGGCCAACTTATAGCTGCGACTTGGCATTGCCTTGGCTGACTGAGTCTTCCCTGCCCACTCTCCAGCAACCACTTCAGGAACTTTCCTCTGACTGGGCCAACTTGCAGCTGCGGCTCAGCATTGCCTTGGCTGACCGAGCCTTCCCTGTCCGCTCGCTATCAACCACTTCAGGAACTGCCCCGACCGGGCTAACTTGTGGCTGTGGCTCAGCATTGCCTTGGCCGGCCAAGCCTTCCCTGCCTGTTTTGCAGCAACCACTTCAGGAACTTCCCCTGACTAGGTTGACTTGCGGCTGCAGCTCAGCATTCCCTTGGCCGGCCGAGCCTTCCCTGCCCACTTCTCCTGCAACCACATCAGATAAGGAACCTGGGGACTCAGACCTCTAACCCAATTGGCTAATGGTGCTACAGCTCTCTCTGCGATTACCTGCCTTCCTCTATCATTTGTCTCCTATTGGCTGACTGCTTCCCAAAGTTTGGGGACTCACTCCTGCCACCAAGGGAACATGGTTTTTGGCCTGAGGTTTGCTGCTTTTACCCTTCCCTCTGGCTCCCACCTCCTTGTCTCTTCTAAACTGTATTTTGTAGTTTAAAGTCTGTAATATTGTGCCAGTTAGCCTACGGTTTTATTTACCGTGTGATTGCATAGGTAGAGTATTATTTAAGTAGCCTTTTAGAGCAACAGCCAGTATTATTTATATTTTTGCTACCGAACTTGTCCTAGGCCTGACTGTTTGAATTTTATCAGGGCTGCTTGGAACTAGACCTCATTAGGGCAAGCTTATTCCCTCCTCCCTCTCTTCCCAACTCTCTGCCTTTTCCCACCTCTTAACTACAACCTGCATCTAACCCTCCTACCCTGCTAAAACACCCCAATCTCCTACTCTCAGTTCTCTCTCTCCCTTACTCCCCTGGCACAATTTTCACAGATGCCATTTTAACATTCTTTTGTCTCTCTATTTGCCCCCCCCACCTAGCCTGAACTTCCCACTGTCTTTTCTTCTCCCCGAACATCAGCCCACCTACCGATTAAGCTAATTGCCACTCTGGCAACCACTTGACTATTTCTTCTGCTAACTCCCTCTTTCTTGCTCTTTCAGGAACTGCCCCTGACCGAGCTGACTTGAGGCTGTAGCTCGATATTGTCTTGGCAGGCTGATCCTCCCTTGCCCACTCTCCAGCAACCACATCAGGTATGGAACCTGGGGACTCAGCCCGCTAATCTGACTAGCTAGTAGTGCTATGGCTGTCTCTGTGATTGGCTGCCTTCCTCTACCAACTGCCTCCAATTGATTGACTGCTTCCCAAAGCTTGGGGATTCACTCCTGCTGCTGAGGGAACATGGTTTTCAGCCTGAGGTTTGCGGCTTTTCCCCTACTCTATGGCTGTCTCCTCCTTGTCTCTGCTAAACTGTATTTTATCCTCCCCACCCATCCCGACCCTGGCCTCTGTTAAATCCACCTAAGCTCCTCCCTTTCACAGTGCTAATTCCCCCTATTGGCTTAGCTGAGCTTGGCCCTCATGGTTTAGTCTCCACTGATCCTCCAGAATGCAGCATAACCCCCGATTCTCACATCTCTTCCTCTCCCTGCCTCACTTCATCCTTCCTGACTGCAAGATTCTGCCTGTCCAGCACTCCATGGTCACCCCTGATGTGTGAAGATCCATCAGCTCCTATCTAGTGCCCTTCTCCACCATCTTCTCAGACCTGCCACCCCTACCACCCCACTACAGTCATGCTCTCTGATCTATGATTTCTCCCCAGGAGGCTTCCACTTCTGCCAGCCCCTCTTATTTCCTGCAGCTAATTCCTACTCTGTCTATACAGCCAATATGCAGGATCTTCCAAAGCTGGCACTCATGTTATCACTTCTTCTCTGCCTCAAGGTGGGTGAAGACTTAGTGGCCATGGCACCTACTATAGACCCACTGGCACTTTCTGGCACAACTCAGCTCTTATTGTGCCTAGCTAGGGGGATGTCCTCAGACCCCTATCTGCCCCCTGAACTAAAGCTCCCACCCCTACCATACAAACTCCTGTCACCTCAAAAAATTCCAGTAGCTGCCTTGCTGTGCTGCTACACACCTGCCACTGCCTCCCTGACACTAAGGCCCTCTAAGCCAAAGTCTATTGAGACCACCAGGGTGACCTGGTCTAGCTACCTATGAAAGTTAATAGAAACATAGAATTTGACAGCAGATAAGGACCGCTTGGCCCACCTAGTCTGCCCATTTCCTGACCTAATGGATAAGCTGCAGATCCTAGTTAACCAACAGCCTACTGTACTTCCTCCTACCCTCACTAGAATTGCCTTATGTCTATCCCATGCATTCTTGAATTCCCACACTGTTTTTGACTCTACAACCTCCTCAGGAAGGCTGTTCCATGTATCCACAACCCTCTCTGTGAAGAAATATTTCCTCACATTACCTCTGAGCCGTCCCCCCTCTATCTTCAAATTGTGCCCCTTGTTTTTGCACATCTCTTTTTCTGAAAGATGCTACCCTCTTGGACTTTGTTGATTCCCTTGAGGTATTTGAAAGTTTCTATCATGTCCCCCCCCCCTTCTTTCCTCGAGGCTATACATCTTTAGTTCCTCTAGTGTTTCTTCAAATGTCTTCTGATGCAGACCCTGCATCATTTTGGTTGCCCTCCTCTGGACAGCCTCCATCCTGTCTATGTCTTTGGGGAGATGGGGTCTCCAGAACTGTACACAGTACTTCAGATGTGGTCTTACCGACTGTCTGTACAGAAGGCCAACAACTTCCTGTTTTCTACTGGTGATGCCTCTCCTTATGCATCCCAGTATCCCCCCAGCCCTCCTTACTGCCTTCTCACATTGCTGGCCAACCTTTAGGTCATCTGATATGACTACCCCCAGGTCCCTTTCCATTTTTGTTGTTGACAGTATCTCACCCCCCATTGTGTACTCTTCCCCTGGGCTTTTGTTTCCCAGGTGCATTACTTTGCACTTTTTTGCATTGAATCTAAGCTGCCATACATTTGACCATCCTTTTCACCCCACCTTGTGTATCAACCCTGTTGCAGATCTTTGTGTCATCTGCAAAGAGACATATTTTCCATTCCAGTCCCTCTGCAATGTCACTTATAAAGACATTAAACCGATCCCTGAGAACTGGGTATCTGGATACCTTCAGACAGTGCCTGAAGGAGGCAGACTGGTCCCCGCTGGACAACACTATGGATAGGAACCAGGCCTAGATTACTTTACTTTTGCAAGGTCTTCACCAAAGTGTGTGATATCTTTGCACTGTACAAAACCAAAAAAGCAACAGGGTCCAATAGCCCATGGCTCTCTGGCTCACTTCTTGAGCGTATGCATCTCAGAGACAACTTATGGCACAGGGCCCAAGCAACGGGGCACAGGTTGACCTCATAGCTTACAAGGCAGCCAGGAATAGCTGTACTAAGCTCATTGGACTCACCACAGCCTCATACTACAATGACCTGCTAAGCAGAAGCTGGGGCCGAGGTAGGGAATTCTGGGATTCTGTGAAATCCCTCACAGGTAAAACCTCCAGGGTCCCCCCGACCTCACTGTAACCTCCTCTGAAATGCTGAAGGATCCAAGGGACATTGCAAATGTGTTCAATACTGCCTTCACAGATCTAAGCAATGTACTACCCAACAACTACCACTCTCTTACACCGCCAGACCAGGTACACAACCAGAATTTACCCTTCACACCCACCAGTAGCCTACCATCATTCTACTTTAGGTTAAATACCAGAACTGAGACTATAAAGTACATCAAATGAGTCCTAGGGAAAACAAAAGTGGGAGGTGACCAAATAGACTTAACGTTGGTTGCCCTTACTCTAAATGAACTTGCAGATCCACTCACCAAGGTCTTCAATGCATCCCTAAGACCTGGTGTGTTCCCCAACAGATGAAAGGCTGCACTTGTAACCCCAGTCTTCAAATCTGGTGATAGAACTAACCTGTCTAACTTTAGATCCATCTCAATACTACCCCCCTCTCCAAAGCCCTTCGAAAGGGTGGTCTCTGACCAACTGACTGAGTACCTTGAAAAATATAATCTACTCTGCAGGCAACAAAATGGATTTAAAAACAAAACACTCCATGCTCTCCTCCTTGGTTGAATACATCTCCCAGCTCTATGGGGCCTTGGACAGAGGGCTGAAAATGGGGTCTAGATCTCACTAAGGCATTTGACACTGTTAACCACCACTGCTCCTGCACTCTCTCCTATCCACTGGTCTGTTCAATGACACTGTTGCCTGGTTCAACAGTTACATATCTAATAGGTCACAACATGTAAGAATCAGTGGCATTCTCTCTGAACCTCGAGAGGTGAGCCTAGGTGTTCCCCAAGGGTCCATCCTAGGCCCACTCATTTTCAGCCTCTTCATTAACAGTCTACCCTCTGATTGCCCAGGTCACATTGTACTTCATGCAGATGATGCTGTGATTTCAGCACCCAGCAGAGATCTGGCCTCAATCACATCTGAACTACAAGACAACTTTCAAAAGCTTGAATCATGGTTCTCCCAGTACAAACTATTACTCAACTATAAAAAGACCAAATGCATGCTCTTCTCTACTCTCCAGAACAAGAAAAGATGTGGCCCCCTAAGAATTCTGAGCCACAAAGGCGACACACCTGAACAGGTAGACGTGTTTAAATAACTAGGCGTTCATCTGGATGATACCCTCACCTTCTCTGCCCATGTGGAGCAACTTGTCAAATCTGCCAATGTAAAACTTGGGGTACTATATCACCACTGACAGTCAATGACGCCCGATCTGCATCTGCTATTAGCTGTACATTTAAAGAATGGTATTCTTTATGATTGGCCTACACGGCTGCATTCTGAGTTGAGGCCGTGATGGGTACATGAATGTAATCTATTGCACCAACCACCCTTGGCATAGCAGTCATTTGATAGAATGCCTGTTTTATGTGATGAAGTTTATCATGATCCATAGGAATACTGATAACATGATATGCCTGCATTACCAGGGCATTAGTCACTTGCTTGACATAGTTGCTGAAAAAGGGCTGACTGACTCCTTTGGTGCCTGTTGTAAGAAACATGATGCAGCAGACATCTTATCATGCATGTCAATGTATTTATTTATTTATTTAAGTTTCGGATACACCTTTGAACCAGAGACTCTTTTACAAAGATTCCATGTCATGGATACAGAGCAAGTAAAAACAGGAAATGGCAAGTTAACAATCTGGTAGGCAACACAAATAACAGATAACACAGGAAGTCGAGAAGCTTACAAATTTTACAATTGGGGAGCAGCACATGAGCCACCGGAGGCTTTGTCATGAATATACTACGCAAATTAAAGTGGGTGCATCAGAAATCAATACATAACAGATCACGTGATGGTTCTGGCTTGCTAGCTGCTGTTTCCCTAGGCTCCTACTTTCCCCTCCTGTATATCTGATCTAATCTAACTTTCTTCGAATCAGGTTCATGGAGACTATCTCATTTTACTACCTCAAGCTACTTCAGGAAGTTATTTGGCGGGTTCTTTGGCATTTTGGGTGGCTAAGCCGACCGCATGATAATGACAAAATGAAAGCGGCCCTGCCTAAACATACGCCCCCGGTCTCGTCTAATAAGCAAGCCAAGAAAGTAAAGCCACTTCAGCATCTCTCGACTAAGCAACTGAGTGCTCTATCAACCCCTACACCGCTGTCAGAAGAGCATTTCCTGCAAGAACTGCAACCTTTCAAAGAAGCTTTACAAGAAATCTCTATGGATCTCAAAAATATCCGCAACGAGATAGCTGATCTTAAGATCCGAGAAGTGGACACTGAGGCACGCACTCACTCCTTAGAAGCCTGGCGTGATAAGGCAGATCCTGAGATCACAAAACTCAGGCAACAGATCACAAAGTTACAACTTAAAACAGAGGATTTGGAGGGATGCAGCAGGAGGAACAACATTTTAATCTTTGGGCTGCCTGAAGTGGCTGAAGGCTCTTCCACAATTCCTTTTGTCCAGAAGCTATTCACTAAAGTAGTGGGCCCTTCCCCACATAATCCAACCTACTTAATTGAAAGGGCGCATAGGTCCCTGCACCTGAAACCAGAGGAGTCTGCTCTCCCCCCCCATCCTATGATCATTCGCCTGCTCAATTATCTGGAAAAGCAACATATTCTCTCCAAAGTTAGAGAGCTGCAAGTTATTCAATGGGAAGATAAGAGATTACGGATTACCCAAGATTTGCCTCTGGAAACCCGTCAGAAGAGAGCCTCCTTTCACCCTACAGTCACTAAATTGATTGCTGCTAGTATCAAGTTTTGTATGGCCTATCCCGCTCATCTGCAAGTTTTGGTGGACGGTGTATGGCTATCTTTTGAATCGACTGATCAAGCTCGAGCTGAGCTGAGTAAGAAGCTACCCGCGTTGTTCAAATCCTAATGTTGTGGGCCATAATATGATCTACAAGATACTCTGGGTATTTAAATGTTTAGTTTGTTTCTTATTATGAAGATGACTGGTCCTGAAGAAGCCTGCATGAAAAGAAATGGTCCCTGTGGAGCGGATGACAGTGGTGGACTGAGGGGGTGAAGAGCAGCAGCCTAAATCTCTGGACGAACTTGCGCATCATCTAGGCGCTATATCTCCACGGACTCTTTTAGTTTGTCTGACTGTTCCCCTGGGGCTTGTTTTCTGGCACGGTGCAAGCCCGCTGCTAATCTGATTCCCCCGAGAAACAATCGCATCAAGAAAGATCATCTGGCACAATGGACCCGGTGCAATCTACTTTGATTTTATTTATGCCAAGATAATTAAGAAAGATTTTAACAGTTTCCATTTGCTTCTCATTTTGTCTCTAACTCTCTACTCGCTAATCACTTCTCCTGTTATAGGTCTCTCTCTCTCTGTTTTTGCCACTCTGGTAAATGGGGAGTGAAGTTTGCATTTTCCTACACTCTCAGCCTGTCTCATTCTCTGGTCTTACACAATTTATATCTCTTTCTTGTACCCTTCAGTATTTCCTGCTCCCCTTAACATCATCGTTTCACGCTCTCATTCCAGCCATTTCTACCGTCACCTCCCTTTCTGTCTCTCTCCCTTAAATCTTGGCTGCAACGGCTTCTCTGGTAATAACAGAACTTACCATGAAGGATACTCTCTTTCATAATCTGGTTGTTTCTCATTTAGGTCATTTTCCTGCATTCTCAGCCTGTCTCATTTTCTGGTCTTACACAATTTATGTCTCTTTCCTATACCTTTCAGTTTTTTCTGCTCCCCTTAACATCACTGTTTCACACTCTCATTCCAGCTATTTCTACTGCCACCTCCCATTCTCTCTCTCTCTCCTCTAAGTCTTGGCTGTAACGGCTTCTCCCTGAACCATTGTCTGGTAATAGCAGACTTATCATGAAGGTTCCCTCTCTTTCACAATGTGGTGGTTTCTCCTTTAGGTCTTTAGAATAACTGTTTGTTTACTCATAGATGGGTTTTCGCGGGGAGCGGGAGGGGGTCTCAGCTTAGGACTGGCCAGCCACACGTTCTTGGTGTATGGGGAGTACCCTAGTTGCCTCGGATTTACTACTACTGGTTATGTTATTATGGAGAATACCTTTGTTTCTCAAGGTGACCGCATAGGTGTGTTTTTTTGGGAATAGCTTTTATTCTATATTCGGATCAGTTATCTCCTGATAATTTACTCTCAGGTGGTCATTCAGGAGAGCAACTATGATGGGTACGAATGGGACCTCTACCCTATAAAGAAAATATGGGACATAAGGGAGTTTCACAGATGGGTAGTGTCCATTGTAAATAGTTTAAAGGGGGGTTTGATTAAGAGGGTGGGGGTATCTGATAACCATGGCATCCCAGGTTTTTTTATAGTTTACGATTGGTAATTACAATATATTGTAGCTGTCCTATTGGATGGAGTTAATGAGGTATTTCTCTTCTGGATCTGGAATGAAGTCAGTGTTATAGTTTCGAGGAAATATCTGTGGGTGGGGTTTCTCTGGTGCACTTTCTCAATATAATGGACTGGTATTGTACATGTACCTCACAAATGTTTAAATGACTAGTGGCCTGAAAAAATTTATATCCTGGAATGTTAGAGGGGCTCGTGAGTTGAATAAAATAATTCAAATTCTTAAACATTTATCAGTATTTCAGGCTAACATCTCTTTCATCCAAGAAACCCATCTCCTCCCTGGAGAAGCTGCTGGCTTGTGTAAGCAGGGGGTCGGACAAGTTTATGCATCTGGTATATCGACAGCCAGTGGTGGTACCGCTATTCTGATTCACCGGTCTGTAGCCTTCCAGTCCAAAATTACCATCACGGATCCACAGGGGAGATACGTTTTAGTCCATGGCCTACTAGAATGTACTGAAGTAGTTCTTGGAAGTGTGTATGGACCCGTGGGGGGAATACGGACTTCTTCTTAGATCTACAGGATAAGCTGCAAACATTTTCCACTCTCTCAATAATACTTGGGGGAGACTGGAACTTACCACCTACCCAAGATTTAGACCATTCCAACTCCCAGTTCAAACCTTTCTCTGCTGCCCAGAAGGCACTTGCAGAATTCCTTGATTCGGCTATGCTGTGTGATCCATGGCGATTACAAAATCCCACAGTCCGCTCCTTCTCTTTTCATTCAATAGTGCATTCCACCTGGTCCTGGTTGGACTATATCCTACTTAGCCACTCACTTATACAAGGTTTAAATGACTCCACTATAGAACCGATAGTCATTTCGGATCACGCTGTCGTCTGGGTCACAGTCTTGTTAGACCATAATTTCCAAAGGGATTCAGTATGGCACCTTCATACGCAGTTGTTAAAGGATGACTATGTCGTCACTAGAATTTCTGACTTATTCAAGTATTTATTGCAAATAACCAGTACCGGGTCGTAAGAGCGATCATGAATGGAGGCCTTGAAGTGTTTTCTGAGAGGTGAATTCATCAGGTTAGCCTCTACTCACAAACGAAAGCGAGAAGCTACCATCACCTCGCTTCTGGCTCAAATCTGCTTGCTTGAACAATCCCTCCCCTTTTCTCCCTCTCCAGATCTCTTGAAAAAATTACTGAACTTAAGAAATCAGTATTCACGTCTAGTACAAGAAAAAGCGGAATTTGTCATTTTGAGAACTCAGGCTAAATACATAGAACAAGGGGAGAAAGCGAGTCACCTACTAGCCCTACGTCTGAGGAAATTAGAGGCGTCAAGGTTCATCTCTTCCATTAATGATCCTGGTGGGATCACGAAAACACATCCCAGAGACATAGCTTCTATCTTTAAACACTTCTACTCTTCTCTTTATAGTCAACGTTCATCACTTCCGTTTCAAAGGGAGCTATTAGAATACCTTACTGTCTCTTCTCTACCCACTCTTTCTCTCACACAGCAGACCTTTCTATCCGCTCCCATCTCCCTTCAGGAAGTGTTATCGGCTATTCATAACTTAGCTCTGGATAAGGCCCCTGGCCCAGATGGTTTACCGTCAAACTTCTATAAAGTTTTTGCTAAAGATCTTGTGCCTAGCTTGCTGCGATTGTACCAATACATTCTTTCCTGGAAACCCCAGGATCCATCCCTGCT
Organism: Neoceratodus forsteri; assembly: GCA_016271365.2. Taxonomy (NCBI): domain Eukaryota; kingdom Metazoa; phylum Chordata; order Ceratodontiformes; family Ceratodontidae; genus Neoceratodus; species Neoceratodus forsteri. Next base: position 1,001,659,760 of record CM057450.1, read on the forward strand.
GGAAGCCTTGATCGTTCTTCTCCTGAAACCAGACAAACCACCCCAGTCCCCAGCGAGTTACCGCCCAATTTCCCTATTAAATTGTGATATTAAAATTCTTGCCAAGATACTCGCTAGTAGAATTGAACAAGTCTGGGTCCATCTTCTTAGTCCGGAGCAAATAGGATTTGTGGCAGGTAGAACCCCTGCAGATCATCTCCGTAAATTGTCGTGTCTGGTTCAGTCAGCCAAAACTTCTTCTGCCCCATGGCATTAATTTCCCTAGATGCAGAAAAAGCATTTGACAGGGTAGACTGGAATTTGTTGTGGGCAACGCTGTAGACAATGTGTTTCCCTAATGACTTTATCAAATGGATTCAAGCTTTGTATTTCTTCCCTCGGGCTAGAATATATTGCAATGGTGTGCTCTCAGATGCTTTCCTTCTCTTCTCTGGCATGCCACAGGGCTGTCCTCTCTCTCCTTTTCTTTTTAACATATATCTCAAACCCCTCATCAGGTGACTGAAATCTTCTCCATTGATCACTGGTATACCGGTAGGCGATAGGACTTCTCTACTTTCGGTCTATGCAGATGACATATTGCTTCACCTTTCAAATCCTGTTTCTTCTCTAGCAGAAGCACTGAATATCATTGAGAGTTTTGGGAAACTTTTGAATTACAAACTTAATATTAGTAAAACCGAAATTTTTCCTCTTAATCATTTAACATACAGCTCAGATTTTAGTAAGTTCGAGATGAAATGGACCTCTCCGTCCATTAAATATTTAGGTATTTACATCACCCCAGACTTATCCTTACTGAGTAAACTTAATTTAGTGGACCAATGGAATAATATTCAACAAGATTTAGTAAGATGGAAAAAGCTTCCTTTATCGTTATGTGGAAGAATTAATACCGTCAAGATGAATGTCCTGCCCAAACTGTTTTACCCGTTGAATATGCTGGTCGTATGGTTACCTTTATCGTTCTTTCAACGTATCCATTCTGAAATTAACTCCTTCATCTGGTGGGATAAAGCAATCAGAAGGTCTTATCTTAAGCTGTCTTTACCCAAGGAGTTAGGCAGCCTGCGTCTTCCCAATTTTCTATTCTATTATTGGGCTTGTCATTTGTACAAGTGTGGGAAATGGTTTTCCTTACCCAATCTCCTCACCCACCACAACTATGTTCTAATTTGGTTACTCATTGAATCGGACATGTTGGCTGCTCATAAGTTAGTCCCCTCCACACTGTTTTACGCATCCATAAAGCACATACCTAGAGCCCTACTGTCTTTTCTGATAGGCATTTCATTTAGAGTTCTCTCTCAACTGTTCAGATACTGTAAGATATCCCCAAGCTCTGATTTCTCTCAGCCAATCTGTGACAATTTGAATATCAAAATTGGAGGGGCTTCTATATCCCGGAGTTGGCTGCCACTCTCTCCGGCACATATAGTTGCTGATTTTTACTCACAAGATGTTATTCTGACCACAGAGGAGATTCTTGCCAAGTTTGATTTAACATCTCGGGCAGTCTTTAAAATTTTTCAGCTTAAACATATACTAGTTAAAGTGTTTGGGAAAGTACCCAAACCCTCCCATATAGATGTTTTTCTTCAGCAAGTTAGGCTTTCTGCCACCAAACCGCATGGCATATCTACTTTGTACAAACTGGTTCTCACATTCCAGCAACTTCCCTTGGTTGTCGGGTCCAAGATCTGGCAGGCTTTTCTCCCTGACATAGTTATTAATTGGCAACGGATTTGGAAAAAATGTATACATATACCAGACTCAGGACTGTTACAGGTTAACGCAATACTGCATCTTAAATAATTTGTATTACACTCCCATTAAACTGGCTCAAATGAAACACCTTCCTTCTGGCATCTGTTCTAGATGCAACAAGGAGGAAGGTTCACTCCTACATATTTTCTGGTCATGCGAAAGGGTATCTCCCATGTGGAAGCAAATTGAGTCAACATTAGATCCAATACTGGGGCTACAGGGTCTCTTCTCTCCCATCATATGTATTCTGGGAGACTACTACAGCATTGCAGTGAAGGAGAGAAGATTCCACATGGCCCTAATCTCAATGGCGGTCAAAAAATTGGTGCTTAGACATTGGATGGATCAAGCTGTTATTACTTATACTGAATGGCTGCATGAAATATCATTTGCATTTCATGTTGAGTACCTAATTGTGAGCGTACGTCGCCGTCAATCATCTTTCATTAACAAATGGGGGAAGCTAAATGCCTTTTATTTGTCCTGACTAAGTGTGGCAGATGGCTCATGAGTCCCTCTTTCTTCTCCTTCTCTTGGCTCCTCTTTCTTCTGGTGTCTACATGCCCAGTATGAGTTCCTTTATTGTCTTTGTCATGGCCACCTTCTGTTTCTTTGGTCTTATTCCTTTTATTATTTTAAATACTTGTTAACCATTTTGGTCCTCATTTGTGTACTGTTTTAAATTAGGCAGTATGGAAAAGGGCTCCAATGGGGTGGGAGGGTGTTTTTTATTTTGTTTATTGTAGAGCTAGTTTTTACTTTTTCTGAATGTCACACCTTTACTTTGTTAATGTTTTCTATTTTGAAATGTACTACTCGTAGTGGTCAGAGTATGTTATGTGTTGTCTACCTTCTGTTTTGTAAAATAAATAAAAGATATTAAATTAAAAAAAAGAAATCAATACATTGTATACAGGGTGGAAAAGGAAGGGGCAAAGGGAGTAGGGGGCTGGTGCAGGGAGAGGTGGAAAAAATAATGGGCAAGGTGGGAAGACTGACATTTGAAGACATTAGAGAGATCCGGGGGGTGAGAGGGAAGAGTGACAACAGAGGGAAAAGTGACAACAGAGAGATCAGGGGGCCAGGTGCTGGCAGACTATTTAGGAGGGGCAGTCACAGCTGGCACAGGTCACCAGGTGTTTTTGCAGTTTGCACTTAAGCAGATGTATGGCTTCATGCCATAGATTCTACAGTGTAGAAGATGTAATGTGACCCTCCTGCTCCCACCATAGATAATGCAGTGTTTTTAACTTTTTATATCAAACCTGTGTATGCACTGCTCATTTTTAAAATCAAGGAAGGATATACATGGATGATACTATGATAGGCAACATTGCTTTCATCATCCTTGTGCTGGGTTTGTGCCACCATAGGACATTGTGGCAAAAAAGGCTGTGGTTCTGGTCCCCTCCTACTCATCTTAACAAACAATGCAGCTGCTTCCCTCAATGGCATGTTATGTATCCATATGATTGTGTTTGGGTGTCTGGATAGTGTTGTGTGTGGTAGGATTTTCAGTGTTGGTTTCTCTTTTTTTTTTGTAAAATATTATATTTAAACTTTTATATTTTAAAACAGAGGATACAAGACATGGATGTAATTTAGGGTTACATTACATACATTCATACATACCGTACATACAAACACACATGCATATCTAATGCCTGAAGCCAGATACAGAATAGCACATGCAAATCTGCTCCCTATACTGGACTATGGCTCTTTGGTTACCGATGCTGCTAACAAAACAATGCCACAGAAGAAGCATACTCTTTACCACAAGATTGCCAGATTTGCATCCAGTAGCAATAATAAGATGCATCACTGCCTTTCTTTAAACACTGTAAATTGGCTTTCACCAGAGCTCAAATCCAACCTGACACTTGCCAGAATTTTTCCAGGGTCTGAGGCCAAGTTTCATTCTGTCTGCGCTCCACAGCCCTGACTGAGCTGCTGCCAATTCTCCTACAGAGAAGGGCCTGAGGGCAGGTTTCATCCTGTCTGCCCTCCCCAGTCCCAACTGAGCCACCACTGAATCTCCCACAGAGAAGGGTCTGAGGACAAGTTTTATCCTGTCATTTTTCACATCCTGCCCAAAATGTGTTTTCACACATCTGGCTCAGAATGGCGTGGTTACTGTGGGAAATCAATGTTCGGGACAGATTAACAAAATCACAGTGCCACTGTTACTGAGAGGCGGTCCCAAATGCTTTTATGAGGTGGGGTCACAAAAAGCCCATGCTGAAAATCTGGAGTGCAAATGCCAACAAATGCCTTGGGCATTAGGGTTTCTAACCATAATGTCCCACCCTGTAGAGACTGACAGGCCTCAGGGGTGTGACTTTGGATTGTTGGCTGTAATACTCACACCATTCCACCACCACCCTGCAGCCAGTGACAGGCATCAAGGTGAGCCTTGGACTCTTCGGCCCCAAAGTTCACCCCATTCTCCTGTATTGCATCCATTTCAATGTATTTCCTTATGGAATGGGGTGAGCGTAAGTCCCGACAACCCCAAGGCACAACGTGACACTTGTCAGAGTCCGTAGGGTAGGGTGGGGTGAAATGGCATGAGTGTTATGGCCAATGACCCAAAGGCACACCTAAATACCTGTCAGTCTCAGCAGAGTGGGGTTGCATTGGCGTCAGTTCCATATTTCACTGCCATTCCTATTATGCATCTCTCTAACTCCTGCACTACCAATGCCAATGCCAACAAGACAACATTTGGCATTAACAAATGCTTGTTTTAAGCTGCTTCCCCCTGCTAAACCCCCTCTTTCTATTTTTCCAAGGTCTGAGGGCAGGTTTCATCCTGTCTGCCCTCCCCAGCCCAACTGAGCCGCCACTGAATCTCCCACAGAGAAGGTATAGGGCTACCTCTTAAGTAAGCTGTCTGGCCATTTGAACTTGCAACTTAATTAATTTGCAGCTGCAGCTTATTTCAAGGTCCCTTTGTTGCTATTACTGCTGCTCTTTAAGCTATTGTTTGGCCTGCCCCCCACCCCCACCCTCCTCCTTTATTAAATATGCTTCATCCCCACCCCCCAACTGCCTGCTAATTAGACCCAAACAAGTGGAGGCATGGTCAAAGCGTCATCATTCTACTGACCTCATCCCAGTTTTCTCGGCACTCTTACCCAACAATTAGTGTGCTTCTGGACCCATTCTGCACAAACTTTATCCTCCCAGCCATCCAGAATTAAAGCACACTCCTACCCTGTTGTTAGTGTACTCCAGGATCCAATCTGTACAGTCTCTATTTTGCAATCCCTGCATGTTTGAACGCACACTCCTTAGTACTGATTGTGGCTGTATAACCCACCTTTGATTTCCTCCTGTTGCAGTTTGTGAAAAGCCCATCTCTGCCTCTGTAGTCAACATATTTGTCCTGCCATTGACTGAGGGGCACTACATCTACTGCTACATAGTGCTAGCTTTCACTCTTTGCAGCTCCCACTCCTCTAGGTTTAATGTGTATTCCATCTTCATAATTGCAGCTCTCCCTCTTTGTTCTATGTCATTTCTCTTTCTCTTCCTCTAACCTAGTCACTAATTACTTACCCATCCTTTTTTTTTTTTTTTTACTCCCGAGCTGCCTTACCGCCGTATTTTCAGCCCGGTCATGGGCCGCCTGCCTCTGCCCCCAGATCGGCGCTGTCCCCTGATACCCGTGGCTTTTTCCCCACGGTGGGGCCTCGGCTACCCCGTATATGCGCGGAGCACTGGGACTAGGTCGGGGCCCGGCCTGGGAGCACATCGAGGCCGTGGCAGCGGGCTTCCACTCTCAGCGGCGGGCAGGCTCCATCCATTTTGCTTTTTGGGAGGCGGGGTCATGCCATGATGTCACCATCTGCCCCCACTCCATGGGATTGACAAGCCGCTGTCTCGCGTGAAACTCCGGCCCCGCCAGTCCCCATGCACCGCCCGCTATCCACACCTTCCCCAGAGAGGAGAGCTGTCGCGGGCCTTCGATCTACTCCCCGGCTGGCCCTCCGGCGACCCGAGTCCGTTCCGAACCTGGGTGGCTGGCGTCATGGCGGAAATCCAACTGCTGCGCCGGGCGGGCTGCTACTTACCCATCCTGAGTTATCCTCTACTATGCTCCTTCTCAGTATTTCAGTCCTCCTCTGTTATGTCCCTTGCTATTCTCCCCCACCGCCCCTGCCTTGCTGGTTAATAATTCTGCACATCTCTCCCTAGCTCCATCACCTACCTCTGGCACCTCCTCCCCCCTACCACCAGCTAACACCTGGCCACACAACCCCTGGCCAATAAGCCCTTTGATATTCCCCCTCTGTTTCCACCCCGGACTGATTCACCTAAATACCACCTTAGGGTCTTCCTTAGTCTCTCATCTCCATTCTTCTCATTGCAAAGGTCTGGCACCCCCTGTAAAGTTTATGCTAACACTGCTCCTACTGCTAGCAGGTGACAATGAATCCAATCCTGGTCCAGATCACACCTCACTCATTCAACTTCCCCACGGCCTAAAGCTAGCTCATCTAAACATCAGGAGTCTCCTCAATAAAATATTGCTGCTCCAACCCTTAGCATTCTCACTAAACCCTGAAGTTCTGATCATTACAGAAACTTGGCTGACGCCTCACATCCAAAATGATTGTGTCTCCATCCCCAGCTACTCCCTCATGCACCAGGACTGATCTGGATATGGAAAGGGCAGAGATATCACCATGTATGTTGCCTCTTCACTCACATTCACACCAATTCTGGTGGCATTCATGCCACAGTCTCATCAGTCCCTGCTGGAGAAACTCATCTTTTCTTGCTCCATCTCTGTTTTCATCACTGGCTCCTACTGTTGCTCCAGCACACCCATGTCATCAATCACTGACCTCCTAGCCTCCCTACAAACTTGTGTGGCTAGTGGTGAACTCCATGTCCTCGGTGACTTCAACGTAAATTGGCTCGCCCCTTCCCACACCAAAATTTGGCATGACATAGCTGCCCTAAACCTTACTCAGATGCTAAATGAACCCTCCTGACTAAATATCAAATCTCTCAATCACTCTCTGATTGACTGGGTCCTATCTTCCCATCCGCACTGTATTACAGCAGCAGGGCTACTCCCTGACTCATTAAATGACCACCACCTTATCTACGCAATTTGGAAAATATGCCTCCCCAAACCCCCCCCTCAAAAAAAAACCCTGCTGATCCAGTCCTATAACTCCCTGGATATTGCTTCTCTTCCAAATGATCTAGCCAACTCAGACTGGTCTAACATCTCCTGTGCCCCTTCATTGACTCTGCACTTGCTTAAATAAAGGCAAAATTTCTCTTTTCCTGGGATAAACATGATCCAATGAAAAGGATTCACGTGCATGGTACTCATCTGTCCTGGGTATCCGCTGATCTCTTGGCATATCTTAGAGCTCAGGACCAAGCATGGAAGACCCACAAATCTACTGGACTCCCTACAGACTATCAGAAATATTGAACACTTTGTAATGCCTGTACCAGGGTAATCAGACTTGCTAGGTCTGAATACTTTAAGGACACCAAAGTCTGGAAGGTGGTCAATTCCCTATTTCACCCCCCCATCCCAACACCCCACCCCCATGATCAAAACTGGTAACAGCACTGTATCAGACCTGATATCTGTAGCAACGGAGTTTAATTCCTTCTTTACCTCCTGCGCATTGTCCCTGCTGTCTCCTCGGCTTTCGGTCTCTGTTCATCATACCTCCCCCCACTGCTCCCAATCTGCCTCCTCCCTTCACATCTTCACCTTCAGTCCCCTTACCCCCGATGATGTCTTTCTCTTATTTATTTTTATTTATTTATTTGAATTTTGGTAACTGGGTGAGCCCACTGAGACCGTGCAGTCCCTTTTTCAGGGGCGACCCGGGAGTGGTACAAAGGATAAGGGAATATGCAATGTATAATACAAAGCCATGTACAATTGTAAAACAATGCACTACAATACGTACAATGTAAGCCACAGATATCATCAGGACGTATGCAGAAAAATATAAAACAGATCCATGCACAAAGCGGTCGACTAATTTACACAAGTAGAGAGAGCAGTGTTCTCATAGAAAAGGGTGAGTAGGGTGAAGTAAGAGACAGTTCTTTGCTTATGGGACCTTCGGAAAGGCAGGAGCAAGTTCCTAGTTCATATAGATATTTGTGCAGCCGATTTTTGAAACTGGGGATGGTAGGGCAAGAGAGGATAGGTAGAGCGAGGGAGTTCCAGGCCGAGGGTGCAACATAAGCAAAGGATCTCCTACTAGCAGTTAGTCGTGCCTCTGGCACAGATAATAGTAGGAGAGAGGAGAAGTGGAGGGTCCTTCTAGTGGGTTTTCTGATCACAATGTTAGACAGACTTGGAGGAGTGTATAGGTGTGTGAGTTTGTGGATCAGGCAAAGGGAGGAATACTGGAATTTATGTTCCAGTTGGAGCCAGCCCGGGGATGACAGCAAGGTGCAATGATGCATGCAGGGGGCAGCTCCTAAGGCAAAGCACCCTATTCTATGATATGCTTACTTTAGTTGGTTCAGAGGAGAGGACTTAAATGATAGGAATGGGGGGAGCAATTATTACACTCAACCCCTCCAAGGGCAAGTGCCACTCTGGGCTGGATGCCAAAATGCTGTACCTATCCACTCCTGCTATCGCTTTCCCTCTTGCATCTCTTCTGTCCCTGCTGAGTGGAAACACGCCACTGCTGTTCCCCTCCTTAAAGGTGGTGACCCCTCCTCCCCTGGTATCTACCTCCCTATCTCGCTCCTCCCCATTCTCAAAACTGCAGGAATGCCTAGTGCTATCTCGGCTTTCTTCCTTTCTTAACTCCACTTCTTTTCCACTCCTTATCAGTCTAGGTTTAGGAGATCCTATTCAACCATCGCCACCCCTATTGAGGATCACTGACTCCATCCAAACAGGCATGGATCAGGAACATATCACCTCTGCCATCTTTGTCGACATTGCAGAGTTCTTTGACACTGTGTCACATCCCCTCCTCCTCCTCCTCACTAATCTGTCCAAGGCAGGGCTTTCCAATGAGACCACCAGCTGGTTCCACTCCTACCTGGCAGGTAGGTCACAATCCATCCAGATTGGTAACTCTCCCTCCCCTCCAACTTCCCATGACCACTGGTGTGCCCCAAGGCTCCATCCTTGGACCCCTGCTGTTTTCTGTTTTCCTTAATGACTTGCCCTCCACCTGCCCACATACCTCTATTCATATGTATTCTGACAACACTGTCTTGTATGCATCTGGCCCCTCCATCACTGAAACGGTGATCAAACTTCAGCATGACTTCAATAATGTTCAGCTCTGGTTTCACTCAAGCCAACTTTTCCTGAATGCCAAGAAAACAGTCTCCATGACCTTTGGCACAAGGCAGAGACTCTCTCGGCTCCCCTCCTTCCCCACCTTCCACACCCTGGATGGGACACTGCTTGAGGACTGCTCCTCCTTCAGATACCTTGGGGTCTGACTTGACTGGCACCTCAACTTTTCTGTGCACGTAGAGGCCATACACAAGAAATTACACCCCAAACTGGGTGCCCTGTACTGCAGCCGGGGCTGTATCCTGCTGCTTGCTCACTGGGCCATTGTACAGAAAATGATTTTCACCATCTTCGACTATGAGGTGGTATAATGTGCTGCTCCCTCCTCCTCCTCCTTAACCAGACTGGGCACATTCTTCCATTCATTCTGCCGTTTTGCCCTTGACTGTCCCCGACCCCCCCCCACATATCACTGTACTGTTTACCATTCCCTGTCCCTCCCCTCCTTAGAGAACAGATGGCATACACACTGCCAGTTTCATGGCTAAATTCTGATCCCAGTCAATGCCTTTCTACATCTCCTCTTCCCTCACCACCCTTCCCTCCACCTCTTACTCTCTCAGAAGCTTTAGCCCTCTCACCTTGTCTGTTCCCCATTGGACCTCCTCAGCTGTTCAGGCTGCCTTTTCTTACAGGTTCCCAAATCTGTGGAACTCCCACTCTCACCCCATTTGCTCCACCCCCCTCTCTTCGGGTTTGCACTTCCTTCATAAAAAAACATTTCTGTACCCCCGTACCTGCTTCAAATCTTTCTGTCCACACCCTCCCCCACCTGTTCACCCCTGTCTGCACTTTGTTTATTCTTCCGAACCCTACCCTCTTGGTAGCCACTGGGTGATTTTCTGTAGTAGCTCTGTAAATAACTTGTATTACATCACTTCTGTAAATTTGTATACTATTATTTAAAATCTGAACATACGTTTGATAATTCTGCTTTACTGTGAGCTATTCTGTATTTGCATTGCTCGCTGGTATTTGATGGAGTTTATTTATCTGCTCCTACTGTTCTACATTTACTTGTCTGTCCTCTTCAACTGTTCCCCTTTCCCCAGGATGCATCCAGAAATGAACAATTACTGCTCAGTATGTTCTTCCTGGTAACACTTTAAATAAATAAATAGAAACTATGATCAAAAATGTCTATTTACTTGGCTGGACAGCTAGAGTCTTTCAATTTGCCCTCCTTTCAGTCAAGTTTGAAAAATAACATGAAAATTCCCTTGTTTGGAACAAACATTGGACAACACTCCTTCAGTTACCATGCCTCCTCCTTCTGGAATGCAATCCCCATTAGAGAATCACCTACTGTCTCTGCTTTTATAAAGAATCTGAAAGAATTGTATCTTACACTCATTGCCTGTGACTGTTTTGTGTAAATACCCTGTATACCTCCTGCATCTGTACTCAATGTAGTATCCTCTGTAGCTGTACTCAATATAGTATCCTCTGTAGCTGAACTCAATGTAGTATCCTCTGTAGCTGTACTCAATGTAGTATCTGCACCAATGTTCTTGTATTCGGCTGCACTGTCTCTGCACCATCTGTTTCAAGTATGTAACACGCACTCAGTGATTGTATGTTTCAAGTACACAACTTGAACTCAATGATTGATGTATTTTTTTTAAAAATGACTGTGCACCTACACCCAGGTTGTGACTGAAAAAGGCATTTGTTGCCAATCACACTTACCTGGTCACCAAAGTGAAAAGAAAGAAGGAAAGAAAAAAGGGAAGGAAGGAAGGAAGGAAGGAAGGAAGGAAGGAAGGAGGCAGGGAGGGAGGGAAGGAAGGAAGGAAGGAAGGAAGGAAGGAAGGAAGGAAGGAAGGAAGGAAGGAAGGAAGGAATACAAACAAGAATTTCATGCATCAAGGTGTATACGTACTTTGTACAAGATGATCAATTCATACACATGTACCACAGCATGCATTTTTAGTTCTTACATCAGTATTCAGAATTACTTTGCACATATCCTGTAGGCATTATAGCAGTACATGTTTAACATCTATTAGTCATGTTGTAGCATCAATGGAGTTACATATTTGTGATTCATGTAAAGGAAAGAGCTGGGCCAATCCATTACTCTTTGGTGCCCATATTCATTAAAACCTCTCTTCTTGTCCATTCATCCTGTATTGGTCTCTCTCTATTTTGAGGCAGTGTAACATATTACGTATCTAATATGCAGCTGTGGGTGGAGCTACCCCATTCAGTTCTGGGCTATTGTTTTCTTGGCACCACCAGTCACTGTGGTTTGAAATCACAGAAAGAGCAGAACCAAACCACACAAAAACATGTATCCTGGATTTTAGGGGACAGACTTTGGGAAAATGGGGAGATACCTGAAAGAGGCATTAAGGGGAATGGGACAGGAATCAAGGGTTGAGGAACAGTGGGCAGTATTTAAAATGGGGATTACAAGAACAACAGAATTATGCATTAAGCAGGTTAGCAAGAGGAAAAGGAAGAGGAGACCATTATGGTTTTCCAAAGAGGTAGCAAAGAAAGTGAAAACTAAAAAAATTGCATTCAGGCAATTCAAAAAGACACAGGCAGAAGGGGATAGGGAGAAGTACCAGGAGAAGCAAAGGGAGGCAGGGAGGTCAGTAAGGGAAGCCAAAGCTCAGACAGAAGAACACATTGCAAAATCAGTGGGTAGAGGGGACAAAACCTTTTACAGGTACATAAGTGAAAAAAGAAAGACAAAGGGAGGGGTAGTGAGACTGAAGGGGGAGGATGGGGGCCACGTGGAGGATGACAACAGTAAAGCTGACATATTGAACAGGTATTTCTGCTCAGTCTTTACTGAGGAAGAGGAGGGTAATGGGTCTGAAGGGAGTACAGGGGGTGAGAATGGTGCAGAAATGGACACAAGTCCCTTTACACGAGAAAGGGTCCTGAAGGAACTGGAAGTAATAAGAGTTGATAAAGCAATGGGGCCAGATGGGGTGCACCCCATGGTCCTTAAAGAACTAAGAGAGGTGGTGGCTGAACCTCTGGCTATCCTGTTTAGCCAATCACTGGAAACAGGGGAGGTACCCAAAGACTGGAGGACAGCAGATGTAGTCTCCTTATACAAAAGTGGGAACAAAGAGGAAGCAGGAAACTACAGCCTAGTCAGCCTCACCTCGGTAGTGGGGGAAGAGCATGGAAGCACTACTGAAGGAGAGATTGGTGGAACATCTGGTTGTCAATGGACTACAGGACCCAAGGCAGCATGGTTTCACCAGGGGGAGGTCATGTCAGACCAACCTCATTGAATTTTTTGACTGGGTGACTAGGGAGGTGGATCAGGGGAGGGCAGTGGACATGGCCTATCTGGACTTCAGCAAGGCCTTTGACACTGTGCCACATAGAAGACTATTACACAAACTGGGGAATATGGGTGTGGGCAGGACAGTAGTGTGGTGGGTAGGTAACTGGCTGGGTGGCAGGACACAGAGGGTGGTGGTGAATGGCTGTCACTCCACAGAGGGAAGAGTGACCAGTGGGGTACCACAGGGATCAGTGCTGGGACCAGTCCTATTCAACATCTTCATCAGTGACATTGCGCAGGACCTAGAAGGCAGAATTTCACTGTTCGCTGATGACACAAAGCTTTGTAACAGAGTAGACACACCAGAGGGTGTAGACAGAATGAGAAGGGACCTGCAGAAACTTGAAGAATGGTCAGGGGTTTGGCAGTTGAAATTCAATGCAAAGAAGTGCAAGATAATGCATATGGGGCACAAAAGCCCTGGCACAATATTTCAGTTGGGGGGTGAGGATATAGCATGCACCAAGCAGGAAAGGGATCTTGGGATTATCATCTCTGATGACCTCAAGGTAGGGAAACAGTGTGACAAGGCAGCAGGTAAAGCAAATAGGATGCTGGGATGTATAGGCAGGGGCATCACCAGCAGGAAAAGGGAGGTCATAATTCCACTATACAAGACACTAGGGAGCCCCCACCTGGAGTACAGTGTACAGTTCTGGAGACCATACCTACGTAAAGACATAGACAGGGTAGAGAAGGTTCAGAGGAGGGCAACAAAGATGGTGCATGGATTGCATCACAAGTCCTATGAAGACAGGTTGAAGGAACTGAACATGTACTCCCTGAAGGAGAGGAGGGAGAGAGGGGATATGATAGAGATATACAAGTATCTTACAGGGAGGAACAGGGTGCAGGAATACACTATTTTTAAGTGAAAAAGATGTTCCAGGACTAGAGGGCTTGCGATGAAGTTGGAGGGAGGATGATTCAGAGGAAACGTGAGGAAGAATTTCTTCACAGAACGGGTGGTGGACAAGTGGAACACCCTGCCAGATGAAGTGGTGGGGGTTGAAACAATCATGAGATTTAAGAATGCATGGGATAGACATAAAGGAATTCTGGAGGTCAGGGGTAAGGGGCAACAGACTTCTAGGAAAACATAAAGTGAACTTACAAGCTCAAATGGGCAGACTGGGTGGGCCATAGGCCCTTATCTGCCGACACTGTCTACGTATCTATGTATCTATTAATTAGATCCAGCCCTCACACTGGGTATTCTTCATTCAATGACAGTGGGATTCTGTTCCCAGCATAAGTTCTAGTGGTATAAAAGGGAAAGATCTCTCAAACACAGTCTCCATGATTTTGTAGACCCCTATCCAGAAGTTACTTACTTTTGGACATGTGAGGGCCAATTGAAGAAAGGCACCATCTTCAGATTTATATTTGAGACAGCTATGGTCATATCCCTTCTTCATCCAATGCAACCTACTGGGGGATGTAGTACACCCTATATTTATAATAGTATGGTACTTGCCTCAATATGTTACTTCCAGCACATTGTTGGTCATGGTATATTGTTTTACTCCAAGTGTTATCTGCGATTTCTAGATCCAGTTCCTCTGCCCATTTCTTTTTAACCATGGCCAGGGGGGTTCAGGGCCTCCCTTTGATACTGGGCTGGGAGTATTCTTAACAAGGGCTGAGATTTTAGTACTATGTTCTCTATGGGAAAGGTCAATGGTGGTGCATTGAAGGGCAATGAGGAGAGATCTGATCCTCAGGTAGACAAAGAATTCTCTGGGGTTTGGGCTGTATTCACGTTTCAGTTGTGAGAAAGATTTCATGACCCCTCCCTCATACATGCGTCCTACATGTAGGAGACCCTTTATAACTCAATGCGTCACCCCATGATGCACATGAACATCGCATCCCTTCTGGCCCTTGAATTCTTGCATTAACAAAGCAATCGGGGAAATTGGCTTTGTGTGCCAAATCAGGCCATGTGCTTGAATTCACACTTGTGCAGTGGTTCTGGTGAATGGATTCTTGAATTTTCAAAGCTCCATTTGTGTGAGCCTAGGGCTTAGGCCTCCTGTAAACAACGGTGTTCCCAAATTCACTAAGAATACCACCAACAGCTTAATCTGGTTCAAGGTCAGTTGGCATTCATCTGTATCCCCCTCCCCCGAGTCATGCCTGAAAATAGGCAGACTTTGTCTACTGTACTTACCCAGTCAACAAAAACTAAATAAAAAAAAATAAAATCATGCTCAGCAATTTGTTGCCAGGGTGGTACTTTTCCCCCTCATCCTCATCCTCCACAAATGTCAGTTGTTCTGCAAGATGATATAAGGGCATATTAGTCAGGGAGAGGCCCTCGTGCACTCCAGCAGCCTGCAGGACAAATGCCCATATGGGAGCTGGTTTGTTTCTACACATGAAGGCTTGAAATATATAAAGTAGCTTGGGCAACATGCACATTTTGATTGTGTTGACTCTACCTAGCACAAAGATTGGTAGGGCTGTCCAGCTGTTTAGTTCCGGCCTTATTGTTTTTTAACAATTGGCATAGTTCTTTTCAAACAGAGCAGATACTCTATTTGTGATTATTACTCAGAGGCATATTAAGGCTGTCATCTGTCTGGGGTTTAAACTATTTTGTCTGGCCCCCTTTCTGCTTCCTCTTGCTAACTACAGTACATTGTATCACTTTCCCCAGTTTGTCTTATGACATGTCAGACTCCCATATTCTCCCAGGGGATCTACAATTCCAGTCATATCGATCTCTAGATTCTTGATGTACATAAGGAGGTCATTGGTGAACAGTACCCTTTTATTTTGGACCCCTTCTAGTCAGATGCCCTCCATGTCTGTAATTGTCCACAGTGCCATGACCAGGGATTCCAGTGTCAGGATATATAGGAGCAAGGACAGCAGGCATCCATAGTAGGTATCCTGAGTTAATTCAATGGGCTCAGACATTTGGTCATTGGTCAGCACCTGGGCCTCAGGCTTGTTATATAACAGACTAATCCACCCCATTCAATTTGGGCCCCAAACCAAATCTTGCCAGGGCGTGGTGCATGTACTCCATACAGTTGAATGCATTCTCTGCATCTATTGCAAGGATCTTCTCCAATTTGTTCTCCCTACCCCCTCCTGCCATCCAATGCCACATTACATCCAAGGTTCTATACATGTTTTTCTTGCCCTCTCTACCCTTGACAAAGACGGCTTGGTCAGGATGTATCACTAGTGGCAATATCTGTTCCAATCTGCAAGACAGCACTTTGGCTATAATTTTGCAATCTGCCATGAGTATCAATATTGGATGGTAGGATGGACATAATTTGTCATCCTTCTTTGGTTTTGAGAGGATTATTATTGTGGCAGGCTATGTGTGTGGGGGGGGGCAGCACACCTTTTCCCATGTATTTCATTAATTTTATTTCATTTATTTATTTAATATAGTGCTCTATTTCATTATGATTCAAGGCGCTGTACAAGTGAGCAAATTACATTCAAGCAATATAAATACATAAAATGCAGCATTTAAATTTAATTTAATTAAACTCAGATCAACTGGAAGGTAAAGCCTCTCTAAATAAAAATGTCTTTAGATCCCTTTTGAAGGTATTAACTGATGAGGCCTCTCTAATCAAACAAGGCAGTGAATTCCACAGGGTTGGCACCACAAATGAGAATGCCTGCACACCTGATGATTTCAAATAAACCCTGGGAATCACCAGGAGGCCCTCATCGGCTGACTGGAAGGGACAAGATGGGTGGTTGAACTGTAGGGGGTCCTGCAGGTATCTGGGCCCCAGTCCATGCAGGGCCTTATAGGTCAGCAAGCCGACCTTGAAGGGGATCTGCCACCTAACCAGGAACCAGTGCAGAGAGCACCGCACAGGTGTAATATGACATCATCTCTAAGGGCCAGTCAACAACCTGGATGCCTCATTCTGTACCAGCTGTTTGTGGTGAAGATCAACCCTGATAGCCCTAGGTAAAGGACATTACAGTAATCAAGCCATGACATCACAAAAGTATGGACTAGCAATGGCAGATCACCCAGGTGAATCAGGTGTTTAATCCTGGAAATGTTTCTAAGATGGTAGAATGCACTCTGGACCATGGCTGACACCTGATATTCAAGTGTTAGGCCACTGTCCAGTACAATGCCAAGATTCCTGATGCTGACAGAGGTGGCAGAGGTGAGCAACTGGGAGTCTCTGAGCCTCAACCCGTAAACTTAACCAGGTTGCACACCAGCCCTTGGGTGACCAGATTCCACCACCAGTTCTTCCATCTTATCTGGATTTAACCTCAACCAATTGGCATTCATCCAGCTTTGGATTTCCGAAAGGCGCTGACTGAATACCCAGACCACATCCTGTTGTTCAGGTGCAAAAGACAGGTATAACTAAGTGTTATCAGCATAGAAATGAAAGCTCAATCCATACCATCTTATAATGTCCCCAAATGGTAGCATATACACTGCAAACAACATGGGGAACAGAATGGAGCCCTGCAGGGCCCTACATGGCAGGGGCAGTAGTGCAGAAGAAATAGTCCCCAGTACAACCCTCTGCATCCTGCCAGTTAGGAAAGAGTGGAACCAGTTGAGGACTGTACCAGCCAGAGCACAACAAATCTGTAGGTGTTCCAATAGCACCCCATGGTCCATGGTGTCAAATGCAGCCCTAAGATCGACGAAGACAAGGTTGGAACACCTACATCCATCCCTCGCCACCAGGAGATCATTAAGCACCCAAACCAGGGCAGTGTTCATACTGTGCCTCTTCCTAAAACCTGACTGGAGAGGATTGTAGATGTCATGAGTTGACAAATGGGCCTCCAGTTGAAGAGCTACCGCCTTCTCAATAACCTTCTCCACAAAGGGAAGGTTAGAGACAGGTCTGTAGTTAGCTAGGCAGTCTGAGTCTAGTGATAATTTCTTCAAAAGTGGTCTAACCCCTGCCTCCTTCAGGGGCTCAGGGAAGACCCCTTTAATTAAAGAGCAACGGACTATCCCAGCCAGGATTGAGCCAATGGAATCAACGCATCCTACCTGAAGATCAGGCCCGGATCCAGACTACAGTGGGAAGGTTTCAACTCCTGGATGACCTTCATGGCATCCACAACCACCAGCTGGTCAAAGTCAAGCCAGGTAGAGAGAATGGAATACCCATGATCCCCAGCTCATGACTGCACACCCCAATAGAGGGTGTCGACTGGGTTCCAGAGGTTGAGGCAGAAATGTCATGTAGAAGTCTACTGGTAGTCTATCTGGGATGGATGCCTACCCCCTGAGGTTCCTCACTGCTCCCTATACCTCCCTCCAAATAATAGAGGTGTTTAATCTAGAGATCTATCTCTTCTGACAGACAGGGAGCAGGTGCTTTCCTATCAAATTGCTCTTGTTGCTGGATGGTGGGGGTTCCCTCTAATGTGTATGGTGATTTGTAGTAATTCCTGAAGCAGGCATTGACCATCCTGGTTCTGTGGATACCTGCCCCATGGGTGTCTGCATGTAGCTGATATGTGCAGCACCCACCTTAGCCTTGAACTGCCATGCCAACCATTTCACGCTACAGTCCCCATCGAAGTACTGCCCTGCTCTTGCAATAAGACTTGTCTTTCTAATTGCAGTCTGGAGATTGTATTAAATTCCTTTTTTTTCTCTGCAGGGTCTGGTAGATTTGAGGTGTGGGGTTAAGTATGTGTGCTTACTTGGAAGCTTAGATTTTAATTGACAAGGCTAACATTTGCCAGATCTGAATGGCTGATGGGGAGACCCCCAGCAGGCAGTCTCTGTAAATTATGGATCTGGATGTGTTAATGCATTCACTTGAACTCACAATAACAGTTGCTTATGTAATTACCCTAATCCCATGCCCCCAATACCCCCAACCAAACAAATGTCCCCTGTCCCCCTCTGTAGACTCTCCCCAAATTAGGTCTATTTTATTCTTGCAAACTCAATTAAAATTCTAAATTCCTGTGTGCTCTCAACCACAACCTACATTGTAAATTATATTTCAGGACATATTTTGTGTTCATAACCAATAACCCATTAGAGAATCCAACTTAATATAGAATACAGCAGACTTTTGAAACATAGTTGAACCATGATTCATCAGTGTTGTATTCTTACTGTGTAAGATCTACCTGTATTTCATTGTGATACAACTATCACTTTCTCTCTCTCTCTTTTGTGTCTACTCAATCTATAATCCTGACATTTCGAGTACATACTTTTTATTTTTTATACCTGCCACTTGACTGAGTCCACTTTTTTATTGGTCTAGCATTTGCATCATTATTGTAATACAAATTTGTGACACAACTCTTGAACATTCCAGTAAGTAATTTTCCTGATGCAAATTCAGCCTTCAACATGATTTCTGCCAACATTTGACAAAGCACAGATACAGATAGTGACAAAACCAGCTTTTGATGATTGCAACACATCTTGCCAAAGATGTGGCTGCCATCTACATCATCATGTTGGCTCAACTTGTGGTTGCATCATGCACAACTCTGAAAATCCAGACCATAGCCTTTTTGTATTTCAGCAAGCCTCTGACAGTGTGGTGCATGAAAAACTTCTGGTCAAAGTACACCAGTGTTTGACACATGAGGCATACCAAGGTGGATTGCTAACTGGTTTGGGAGCAGGAAGCAGAGGGTGGTTGTGACTGGCACTACTCCATGTGAAGAGTGATACTCAGCAATATCCCTAGGTATAAGTGCTGAGGCCACTGTTTTCCAACATTTTCATTAATGGTCTGGAAGCCAGCATCTCCAACAGGCTTCTTAGGGTTGCTGATGACAATAAGGTGGTCAAAGTTATGGACACCCTTGAGAACTGGTACACATTTTGGAGGACCTCAACAAGCTGGGCAACTGATCAGACTCTTAGAGTCATGGGCTCATTATTGCCAAAAGCAAAGTGCTATACTTGTGGTGGAGAAACATTAGTAGGATCTATATACTGGGTAGCCCTCCCCATTGCTGCTTTGGGGGAGTAAAAAGGGCCATGGGTCATAAAATACTGGGGGCTAAAGCAGGACAAGATGTGTTTGGATGCTACACTAAGGCTGGAAGAATGCTGGGGTGCTTCAAAAGTGGGGAGACCAGCACAGCAGAGGATGTAATATAACCACTTTTCAAAGTCCGGGTCAGCCCCACCTGGTATATTGTGTGAAGTTATGTGCTCCCAAATACAAAAAAAAAAATGTAGTCTGTAGATAGAGTGCTATACAGGGCCACCAAAATAATCAAGTGTATGAAGGATAAAAGCTAAGAGGAGAGACTAGAGGCTCTTAACATGTTCACCCTGGAGAAAAGGAGGCTGATGGGTGACCTGTTCTCGGTGTTTCACATACTGAAGGGTATTGACAAGGTTAAGTAGATGGATATGTTTGCTCTGGTGTGCTCAAGTAGGACAAGCAGATGCACCCTAACGCTCAAAGATGATTAATTCAGGGGTAACAGTAGGAGGCACTTCTAACAGAAGGTTGTGAACCTATTGAACAGCCTACCAATGGAGACAGTTGTCATGAAGTTAATTAAGGCTATCAAGCTATGTCTGGACAAATATATGCCTAGCAAGGGAATTACTGGGTACTCTGGGTAGTAGGGTTGGTAGAAAATCCTTATAAATTAGTACATGTCTTAACAGCATATTTGTTGGTCCCTGTGGTGGGGAGGGGGCACTTGATGGACCTAGAGTGCTTTTCAACATTAAATTTCTATGTTACGTGTTTGCAACAGATTCTTACTATTGTTCTGTATTTTAATTCTGCTTGCTGTAGACATTAGTTTAAAATAAGTGGGAAAATACATGCAGCTTTAAATTAATAAATGAAAATTATCATGTCCACTGAATCATTCTGGCAGACATGTGTTCCTCATCTTCAGCTTTCCACCATCCTAATTACGTCAGGAATTGCAATCAGACAAAAGCTGTCCAAAAGATTCCTTCCCAGACAGATTGAAAAACTATCACAGAAATGGCTTTTATTGGTGTGGAAGAAAGCATACTTGTGGAAGGACTACAGTAGTTACTAAAAGCCAAGTCTAGTGCATTTGGAAATGACTGATCCTTGCAATTTTCCTAAACTGTGTGTTTGTTTGAGCTATATCTTGCACTGATACTGATTTGATTAATGTTGCAGTTTTCTTCCTTTTTACAAAATCTGTATTGGTAAAGATGTATTATCCACTCTATCTTCATTTTTGTTTTTATTCTTCAGTAACCTGGTAAGGCCCGTTAGGCACAATGCCTGTTTTCAGGGGTGACCCGGTGGTCCTGGGAAGGTTAAGTGACTTGCTTAGTGTACTACAGCATGCAAGTGGAAGTTGTGGGAATCAAACCCATGTCTGCTGGATGTACCAGAGTGTGCACTGGGTTTAATCTAGTAACAAATTCCAAAGCTCCATAGGACAAATGCTATGGATTATTTGGCACAATTGACCATTAACATTAAAAAATGAAGTTTCACTGTCCCTGTCTTTTGCTGGAAAGAATCACACTTCTTCCACTGATTAAGCATGGTTGAGCACTAAATGATCATGGCCCTTCATACATGATCCTATCATCTTGTTGGATGGTACTCAGGGTAGCCCAAAT
Organism: Neoceratodus forsteri; assembly: GCA_016271365.2. NCBI lineage: Eukaryota > Metazoa > Chordata > Ceratodontiformes > Ceratodontidae > Neoceratodus > Neoceratodus forsteri. The sequence goes on from CM057450.1 coordinate 1,001,680,745, forward strand.
CTGCAATTAAGGGATGATGGAAGCTGTATGTGGCAGACCAGCCCCCCCACCTACTTAACATTTAACTCAGAGCCAGTATGGGCAGTATGAAGTATGGGTTTATTTATCTAACCTGAAAATGAATTGACTTGCACAGTTTTATACTGAGTACCCTACACGTTGTTCTTGTCTCTTGACTCATTGTATGGAACAGTGCACTGGTCTCAGCAGCTTGGTCAGAAACATGCATCCCCCTAAACTAAATTTTTCATATCAATTCACACACGGCAGAGGCAGAATCCGTTAACCATTATCAGGACCACTGAGAAATTGCAGAATTTTTTAGCAGATTTTGAGGGGAATTTGCAGGACTTGTTTCTCCCAAATTTTGTGGGGATATTGTGGGACTTTGCATGTATTATGTGGTGATTTTGCGGGCTGCTGGACACACATTTTCCTTTGCGAGGTATAAGTATGGGGTTTTCAATTTCAGTTGCTTTGTGATGCATATCAAAGTCAGCCATCAAAAAGGTATAGGTTTTTGTAAAAAAACAAACAAAAAAACACAGATGCACACAAAAGGTACAAGTTTTTATTAAAACACCCATGACTGATCAAAAAAGAATATACATTATAATAGTAGCATCATTGTCCAAGCAGTACCACCACCACCACCACCACCCTCTAATAATTCAAACAATAAACATTATTAGTATTCTACAGTAATCGTACCACCACCACCCCAGATCATCAAGAAAGGATTTTTACATCATAGAATGAGCAGCAATGATTATCCAACAAAGATCTTTAAAATTTCTTATTGTACTTCAACATAAAAAGTAGTCTAGTGTTGTCAACTGTCAAACTTCGCTGATTGTCTTTTAAAAGGTCTATGTACAGCGAAAAAGTCCGATCAATGTCTGCTGTGCTTACGGGAAGCCAGATATACTTTTTTGCCACAGCAGCAAGATGTGGAAGTGCATCCCTTTGTGCTTCCCACCACTCAGCAATATTAAAATCGTCACTGGGTACTGATTGGGTGAAAGTCCTGTACCCATGCCATTCAAAGTTTGAAACGCCAGCCAGAGATGGTAGCTCCTGGGTGTGTTTTACTTTTTCCTTGTCCAGTGTTGGCAGCTGCTTTGGGTCAAAGATTCGGGCAGCTTTGAATGTGCCGACTGAGGGATGAGATTTTAAAATTTTGTCCAGTTTCTCACTGCTGTCCAACATAACCTTCTGAAAAAGGTTCACACAGTTTTGATTTTCATGTAACTGACAGCGGGACAACATTTCTACTGTATTTGGTCTGTATTCAGTTTCCCCTGCAGTGGCACAGAAGTCCAAAAACATATGCACATTTTGCACCCTTTCAAATACGGAGTGTCCCTGTGGCTGGCTGCTTGACTGCAATTGTAGAATAAGATTAACAAGTTCAGAAGAGTGTTCCACCACAAAAGTGGCTTGTGTTAACAGCTCTGCTACTTTGCCTTTCAATAAGCACTTCAGGCGCTTCAAGGTTGCTGCATCAGATTGTAGCATTTCAACAAATTCTGTTAACACAGGCAAATAGTCTGCAAATACTGAACGGCGTTAACCCAGGAGCACCACTCGAAAGTTAACCACTGCGTATACTGGCATCTTGGGTACAATGCCCTGCTTGGATTCCATGAAGGCAAAGTACTGATGCCTACGCATTGGGCTCTGAAAAAATATTTTTTTAACAAGGGAAACAGCAGTGTTTAAGTCTTCCAGTGTGTCCACCCAGACTTCCAAGACCAAATTGAGGAGGTGGGCAATGCAAGTGACATGCACTGCATTTGGTAGGACACAGGACAGCACAGTTTCAAAAGCTTTGTGCATATAACTTGTACTGTCCGTGACAATGGCAAAGACTTTATTGAAGTTCACCCCATTGGTGTTTAGCACTTTTAGTAGAGCTCGGGATACTGTGGTGTTGTTCACATGATGCAAAAACTCCACACCAATTAGGAGTGGCTGCTCCCCAACATTAAGCTATGGTTGAGCCAAAATAGCCAACACGCTACACCCACAGGCATCTGTTGCCTCATCCAGAAAAATGAAAACATCTTGATCCTCCACCGCCTCTTTCAGGGACTGTTCGTGATCAGGCCAAAGTTCTTGGAAGTTTGTGCTCCGAAGCTGTGCTGGTCCCGGAAGACTACCACCTTGTTTTGTGTGCTTCTTTAAGAACTCTTGAAAGCCAGAAGCCTTCTCCAGTGGTATGTCTGTATGGGTCAAACAACGGACGAAGTCCAGAACAAATTCCTTCCATTCAATGGAAGATTCCATTGCTCGACTGAAACAAGAAGTCAGCGACTTCTGTCGTAGAGGTGTGCCAAAAAAAAAAAAAAAAGATACAATATTTTTCAGGGAAAAATAAACTGTTCCTGGAAAACAAAACAAAAGCAAACAAGATTTAATATTTTACAGGGAAAAAGCAAACTGTAGGCCAGCCCAATGTCATGGAGGGCTGAGGAGCTGTGAGCTTTACCTCCTGCCACACTGGCAACCTGTTTGGGAACAACAACAGGTCAAGTGGGGAGGGGAGAGGATCGAGTGTCCAATTGGCTGCTCTCCTCTCTCGAGTGGGGGTGGGAATCTGCTGTCTTGCTTTTAGAGTTCAGGTGGTAGTGTTGAACTCTAGCAGCAAGGAAGGAGAATGCAGGAACAAGGCACATGTGCATGGAGGGTAGAAATGGGGTTCCATGGTACCAGAGAAAGAGAGAGAGAGAGATGAGATGGACTTGGGAGGCAGGAACAGAGCAGATACCAGTCACCCAAGGGGAAAAACAAACATACGATGTAAAAAATAAAATAACTGCAAACATCTGTGCGACTAGTGCTTACTTTGCATGTTTTTCTTTGCAGCTTCTTTTCTTTCTAGATGTTTCTGAGACTTCATGTACATGTCAACTGTATGCTTCTGCACAAAGTCGAATGTGTGGGTACATGCACGACAAAACAGCAATCCTCCATCCTCATAAAGATCCTCCGGATATAACTTAACCCAATTCTGGGCATGCACAAGATAAGAGACATGACGGTCCTTGGCCTCTTCGTGAGAAAGAAGGAAGCGCTTTGGTGGCGATGTAGACATGGTGTAGTTTAACTAAACCAAAATTAAGCCAACAAAAATTATAAGAAGACTTGAATGAGAACATCAGTGCATAGAAGGAGGAGAGCTTTCCTTGTGATGCTTGATGCTCCAATATCACACCACTAGTTTGCATCCCACAATGTTCTAAGCTGGGCAGATTGGTTTCAAAACCTCAGCTAATGGAGTTGCCTTGTCATGGTGCTGAGCTTGCCCATAGACTTGCTAGTATCCGTGGAACAAAAGACTCCAGAAATTCAGTTTTCTTGCTACCTTTCATACTGGCCAGGCACACCCCTCCACTCCCATCTCTGAGGAACCACAGCAGTGATCAAGGACACACCATGGGAGTATGGGAGTAAGGGATGGACCCAGGCAACTGCCATACATGATGGAAAAAAATGTGTTCTGTGCCACTCTGGTCACCCGCCCCACCCTGATCTGTCACCAGAAGCCAGAACAATTTTTTTTGCTATGTGTGCCAGTCCGCCAGGCCCACCTCTCCACTCCCATCTCTGAGGAATCACAGCAGCGATCAAGGACACACCACAGGAGTGAGGGATGGACACTGGTGACTGCCATACATGATGGCAAAAAATTGTTCTGTGCCATTCTGGTCTCGTGCCCCACCCTGCTCCCTCACCAGAGACCAGAACAATTTTTTTTGCCCTGTGTGCCAGTCCGCCAGACCCACCTCTTCACTTCCATCTCTGAGGAACTACAGCAGCAATCAAGGACACACCACGGCTGTGAGGGATGGATGCTGGCAACTGCCACACATGGTCAGAAAAAATTGTTCTGTGCCATTCTGGTCTCCTGCCCCACCCTGCTCCCTCACCATAGGCCAAAACAATTATTTTTCCATGTGTACCAGTCCGCCAGGTCCACCCCTCCACTCCCATCTGTGAGGAACCCCAGCAGTGATCAAGGACACACCATGGGAGTGAGGGACAGACCCAGGTGACAGCCGTGCATGATGGAAAAAAATTGTTCTGTGCCACTCTGGTCACTCACCCCACCCTGCTGTCTCACCAGAGGCCAGAACAATTTTTTTGCCATGTGTGCCAGTCTGCCAGGCCCACCCCTCCACTCCCATCTCTGAGGAACGATGGCAGCGATCAAGGACCCACCACAGGAGTGAGGGATGGATGCTGGTGACTGCCATACATGGTCAGAAAAAATTGTTCTGTGCCATTCTGGTCTCCTGCCCCACCCTGCTCTCTCACCAAAGGTCAGAACAATTTTTTTTGTCCTGTGTGCCAGTCTGCCTGGCCCACCCCTCCACTCCGAACTCCGAGGAACCGCAGCAGCGATCAAGGACACACCATGGGAGTGAGGGACGGACCCAGGCAACTGCCATACATGATCTAAAAAAAATTGTTCTGTGCCACTGTAGTCACCCGCCCCACTCTGCTGTCTCACCAAAGGCCAGAACAAATTTTTCCATCATGTGTGCCAGTCTGCCAGGCACGTTCCTCCACCCTCCAACACAGAAGAACCACAGCAGCACAGTTTGACATGTACTTAAAACAAAACATTAACTGTACATTTTAACATGACCTCCACTGCTCTCTGAGGGCCCAATGTTTTTAAAGCACTTCATCCCCTAAGCAGGACCCTCTGTGGCTCCCACCATTCCTTTTATTTTATTTTTACTCCTGGGCTCCCCGAGCACCCCCCTGAACACCCCCCAAGCAATACTGTTTTTATTAAGACAGCCCGCCTTTGCTGAACCCCCAAGCTCCCAGTCTTCCTCCATTTTTGAAGCACTTGACCCCCTAGTCTGGAGTCAGACCCTCAGCTCCCACCATTCCTCTTAATTTTTTTTCACTACTTGCTCCCCTGGGCTCCCCAGAGACCCCAAAAAAGCAACACAATGTTGAACCATTTCAAATCCCCCCACAGCCAGCATATTCTCCCTTACATTGAATTGGTTAATTGCAGCTTACCTGTAACAACAGCAGCAGCAGCAGTATTGAGAAAGGTTCAGCAGCTGCAATTCCCAGTGGCAGGTTAGCAGCCTTCTTGTAACTGGAGTGATTTGCTCTTTTTTGAAACAGTGTTGCCAGCCAGCCAGCCAACAGTCAGCAGAGTAGAGCTACCAGGCAGGACGTCTCTCCATTGCTTCTCAGTTGACAGAGTAGGGCTACCAGCCTCTCCTTTGCTTCTTGTTGCTTCTTGCTTGTTGCTTCTCTCTCACTCTCATTCGTTCACTTCCTCGCTCGCTCGCTCACAGGCTACAGGTGCTCTGCTCTGATTCCCCCCTCACCTGTCCGCTTGTATTTATAGTCCATTTTGATTACTTTGGCGGACCTGAGGGGGGACAAAGCACAGAAAGGGCACAAAGAAACAAACAAAGGAGGGTTTTGCTGGTGTGATGTGCTGTAGTGATGTTAGTAGCACATCACACGCTAGCAAACCCATGCAGTGCCCTTGTTCTTCGGGACTCCAAGAGATCAGATGAGTTGACGGACTGAGGATAGGAGGACAGTACTTGGAAGATGGTGAGTTTACAGAGGACTGTAGCAGGACAGATGACTGGGGCACAGCAAATGTCAGCAGCATATTTTGAGGGGAGCGCATATTTTAGTGAGAGGTCAAATAATTGCGCTTTCTGCGACAAAATCGCAGCCACGATTTTCCAGTGGCCCTGACCATTATTATACAATAGGAGTGAGCAGATAACCCATTAGAAAAAAACAGGTATTCTCACTGTAGAGTGACAACTCCAGTTATCACACTCTGATTACATCATCACAGTGTGATAACTCCATCAAACAATATAAGCAGCACAAAACACACTCCTATTGTATAAAATGGATACATGCTGGGCAGCTATGTGATAGCTGACATATCAGCACTCGTGGCAACTGAGCTCGGAATTAAATCATTCGGTGGCTCCACTAGAAACCACTCGTGATAATCCTGAGCTCACTTGCCACTCATGCCGATATTTCAGCTAGCACATAGCTGCCTATCATGTAACCCCTTAAAATGCATTGTATTGCTAATTTCTCAACAGTCTCCCAGGTAACACATCCATCGTGTCTAATTAAACAACAGCCAGGTCATATTCACAGAAATAGTCCAGCTGCAATTGCTTAGATTGCTGTTGATAGGATAATTGCTATTTTTAATCTCTAAGGTAATTCATTGTTGAAACCCATGGCATTTAATGTAAGAATGAACATTTCTGACAAGGCGTGTGCCCATGTTTCTGCTGTAAATGTTATATTATAATTACTGGGTTGCGTCTTTTCCCATCGGGAAACCCAGTTATAATATGCCATTATAACCAGCTAGTTATGATGGCAAACATGCACCATATGTGCCAGCATCTGGCCTTCCCTTCCTCAGTGCTATTTCCTGGAGTCATCCCTTCTCAACTGTGATTTCAGCGGCCCTTGAAGTCATCAAGTCAGTTACTTAAAAAAATAAATAAAAAGTCTCTTTCTCCTGTTACATTTAAAATTAAAAAAAAGAAAGGAAATGTAAAGGAAAAAGTTATTTTCTGCAACCCACTTCAGACCACGAACCACGCTGAAATCTGACCAGTCCATGGCTCTGTCAATGTATTTTATATAATTGCTGTGGCAAAAAACACTCCCCCGGAATTATATAAAGTAAAGGCTGGGTAGGTGTGTAAAACTTGAATTTTACACACACCCTTAGTGTGGGATGCCTTAATAAACCCCTCGAGCTTCACTCTCAGGGTTTATGTGGTATCCCACACACTGGGTATGTGTAAAATTCTCATTATAACCCCATACCCAGCCATTATTCTGTATTTTTTACACTTTAATTGGCACTTTTACCCTTTCAGGAGAGGCATTCCTTAGCCATCTTTCTCCTGGAACTAAGTTCTTGAAGCTCTTGTCTAACACTATGCATAACCTTACCCATGTGGAACAGATGTGGATATCACAAATATAAGAATAACATGATTCATTATAATGTTGAATTGCGGAGTCACATGATGTGGAGCACCAGATAGCAGCTCCTCTCTTCAGCTCCGACCACCCGACTCTAATTACTGATTACTAACTGTATTTTTCCTGCTACAGGAAGCCAACTTCCAGTTATTGGGCAGGTTTAAACTGTCACCTACCTCCGATGTCGGTTTTTTGGCAAGAATGGAAGTTGAAATGAAGAAAGCCCCTCTGAAGCATAGTCCACCACAAACTCCCAAGAAGGCCCCTAAGAAAACCAGGGCCTCCTCAAACATGGAATCCAGGACCTCAGGGACAGCTGTACCAGACCAGGAACCCTTTACAGTGGCAAGATTCTTAGCAGAGATTAAGACATTCAGAGAGGAATTCCATTCAATCACATCTGAATTAAAAGCAGTTACACAAGCATTGGAAGACATTACCACTCAAACCACTGACAACGAAAAGTGGCTTTTCTCATTGGAAAAAAGGGTTGCTAAAATAGAACCAGAGCGTGTTGCAATGCGGCAGAAAATTTCTAAACTTGAGAATAAAGTGGAGGATTTAGAGGGCCACAGTCACCGCAATAATTAGGTACTGATCGGCCTCCCAGAGAAAGACGAAGGATCCGATCCAATTCTTTTTGCCCAAAAGTTTATTGAGAAGGTTGTGGGCCCATGGCCATTTGGACCCAGATACATTATACAGAGAGCTCCCAGGGCCCTTCAGCCAATGCCTCCACCAGGTTTCCCCCCTCCTCATACCTTCATATTTCAGCTTCTGAACTATCAGGAAAGACAACAATTTCTGGCCAAAGTTAAGGAGACCCAGGACTTAATCTGGGAGGGTACCAAACTGTGTGTGACGCAGGATCTCCCTGTTTCTATCAGGCAGAAGAGAGCTTCATTTCACCATCTGGTTACGAAACTGATTGCTGCAGGGATCAGGTTTAGGATGGGATACCCTGCACGCCTTCAAGTTTTTATTTCAGGCTCCTGGGCTACCTGTGAAGACATGGACTCTGCAGCTATGGGCCTAAGCTATGCAGCTTTTCCAGATCTCTTTAAACCTGCCTGAGAGTCTAGCTTTTATCACCAGACCAACAGAGCTATGGGACTAATGTTCTTCGGACTGCTACTGAGCAGTACCTTGTTTTGATGTTTGTACTCTTCTATTAGTGGCTATTCTGGATGTCTGCCCTATATCAACCCTCTCAACGAATCATCTAGCTTTCATTCATGATAACCAAGCTACAGAGTGCCATGGTCATTGCCTTTTACTGGTTTCTTTTGTCGAGGTACCAGGCCTTCATGTTGCTATGATAATTTATTATGGGGCTCCATCAGACATCCTGATTCAATGTGCGAACTGAGATTCAGGCATGCATTTTTTCATTCGCACGTTCGAGCAGCGCCTGATCTTTGTGACTGGGTTTGTTGCAGCATTTATTCAACGCCATTGGAGGGCACTCATGTTCCAGAGTTTTCTCTCATTGGACGTTTGCAAAGAATTAGGCTATCCTTTGATTCCTGCCTGTTTTCTGGGACCCATTTTAACTGTCTCGCTTGCTTCACCTGATTTTTTTTGCCACTGATGCACTCTGGTTGGTTTCGTTATTTTTTTTTTTTTAATATTTTTATTGAGAAAAGCAGCAGTACATCAAAGACAAGCACAGTTACTTACTTAAGTTCAGGAACATACTTAGCATAATACATCACTCAGTCAATTAGACATTCCACAAACTTCATTTTCCATTCAGATTGTACATATATCTCATTTCTACACACACACACACACACACACACACAAAAAAATGCAGATACCCAGTCATAAGTTATAGGTAGCTGGTGACCTAGGTTAGAATGCCAATGCAATCAGCAAGGGACTCATAGAGGCTGTTCCTGCCTGAGGGGCACAGTGGAGCAGCATTCCCACGCATCTGGACCCCTGTGCCCTGCATTATATACTGTAGATTAATACTACACTGGGATGTAATCAGCTTAAATAGCTCTTTCCAAGGGATCCCAGATTCTCTTAAAGGTATCAATATTACCATTGGCTGAATATTGAACTTTTTCTAGTGTAAGACACTGCTTTAGATTGTTGACCCATTGCTGCACCAGAGGTGGACTGCATGACATCCATGTCTGAGCTAGTGTTTTCTTCACATTAACCAGTGCGATTTCCCATAGAGGGTGGCTAATTTGATTCTTTTCTCTTAGTGGTTCTGTCCCTAACAATAATTCTAAAGGAGTGCATGGTAGTTTATCTGAGAGGGTTGATTCCATAATTCTGTGCACTTCCACCCAAAAGGGAGCTATTTTCGGACAGGTCAAGGCCAAGTGCAGGAAGTCAGCCTGCTCATGCTGGCACTTAGGGCAATGGTGAGATTCATCAGGGCTCATGACATGGAACCTGGCAGGGGTTAAGTAGGTTCTGTACATAAAACTGAGCTGTACCTGATGCAGCCTGTTTTTTCTGGAACATGTATTAAGGTGCTTCACTGCGCTTTTCCAGACACTGTGCTCAATGTTAATTCCAAGGTCCTCCTCCCACTTCAGCCTGATGGACTGAGCTTGGTCTGTTACTGCTCCCAGTAACGTATGATAATAAATGGAAAGAGCTTTCACTGCTGGAGGAAGGTTATAGAGGCCCTCCTCGAGAGGAGTTGGCTCAGCCCAACCAAACTCAACGTTCATAACATCTCCAAATCTGTGGCAAATTAGTTGTTATACAAAGTAGTCCCCCAGGTCGATTAAAAACTTAGCTCTTATTTCTGAGAATTCTAAAACCCTCCCCCCTTCATATAGGTGCCAGGCACATCTGATGCCTCTAGAATACCAGACTCTTTAATCTTTGGTGAATGTGAGCTCTTATGAGGCCCTCTATCTTTTAAAACTGTAGATAGGTCTGAGCATGGTGAATGATTCACCCCCACCTCCTCACCCAGCTTATCAAGCACACTCTGCCAAGCCCACAGTGTGGCCCTTGTGCAGGGGTTACTGATAGTCAGCTTATCCATGGATCCCAGCCCACCAGACAGACACATATGCCTCAGGGACCCCCTATTTGTTCTTCCTCAATTTCTAACCAATCCAGTTTCTGGGGGTTCAACCCTCTTGGCAGAAATGACAATTGAGCAGCAAGGTAGTAAAGCTGAAAGTTAGGCAGGCCCAATCCACCTTTGCCAGCTGGCATCTGTAACACTGATCTCTTAATTCGGGCAGCTTTCCCCTTCCAGATAAAGCCATGGATCAGGGAGTTTATCTGCTTAAAATGAGTGAGGGGCACCCTCACAGGTAGAGACTGATATAAATACAAACACCTTGGGAGTATCTTCATCTTTACCGTGCTGACTCTCCCAATCAAAGTCAGGGGTAGGCTCTGCCACTTTTCACAATCCAGACTCAGCCTTTTCACTAGTACACCATAGTTCTGGGCATATAATGTCCCAACTTTAGCGGAAATGAGGATTCCTAGATATTGTATCCTTTCTACCATCATCAACCCCCCCAAGATCCGTGTCAATCTATGCCTGTTCAGCTGTCCTACAGGGAAGAGCTCACTTTTTGTCCAATTAACCTTATAGCCAGATAGTGCCCCATATTCCTGCAACAACCTGTGTATCAAGGGCAAGTCATCCCCAGGGTTCTGCAGATATAAGAGGATGTCATCTGCATATAGTGCTCTTTTATGTTCTTTATCACCACTCCTGAACCCCCTTATCCCATCATGATTTCTAATGGCTGCTGCCAATGGTTCTAATGCCAAGACATATAGGAGTGGGGACAGGGGACAGCCCTGCCTGGTGCCCCTGCCCAGCTCAAAGTGGACAGACATTGTCCCATTCACTAATATTTGGGCATTTGGGAAAGCACATAGAGTTTTTATCCATTTCATAATCCCCATTCCCAACCCCTGCCTAGACAGGGTTTCAAACATATATCCCCACTCAACTCTGTCAAATGTCTTCTCTGCATCTAGTGCTAATATGGCCGCCCCATGCCCTACAGCAGATCTACCCCATGAATGCAAGATATTTATGGTCCTTCTGATGTTATGTTTCCCCTGTCTGCCACCAACAAACCCTGTTTGGTCTGTGTGTATAAGCTCTTGGAGGACTGGTTCCAAGCGGGAGGCCACCACCTTAGCCATTATTTTACAATCAGCTGTAAGTAAGGATATGGTATGATACGAGGCACATGAAGTGGGATCCTTCCCCGGTTTAGGAAGGATGGTAATGGTGGCTGCTCTCATAGATGGTGGCAAAGTCCCATTGCTCAGTCCTTCCTGAAGAACATCAAACAGAGGGCATACTAGCTGATCCCTAAGTGCTTTAAAAAATCAATAGGCAGGCCATCTGGGCCTGGGGCTTTCCCACCCACCAGTACCCCAATAGCCTTGACTAGTTCTGACACTTCCAGTGGCCTATCTAAATCACCTACTCACCTAAGGGTACTGTCCGAAGGGGAGCTTTCTCAAAAAAAGCTTGCATTTGTTCTGGGGTAGGCGCTGCTTCTGATGTGTACCAATTTTGGTAGAATTTACTAAATTCCTCCCCAATTTCCCTGGTCGATGTCAGAAGTGCCCCAGGTCCCTTTTGAATTTGTGTGATAGATCTATCCCCTTCCCTTCTCTTTATCTGCCAGGCTAAGAATTTCCCTCTCCTATCCCCATCGAAGTAAGCAGCGGCTCCTGTAAGCAGGATTGCTCTTTCTATTTGTGCTGTATTTAAAAGGTTAAATTCCCACTTCAGTTTTTGCACTATTCTGTATAGGGGTTGGGTGGCGGTTTTCATATGGGCCTCTTCAAAGGTCGCGATGCGCTGCCTAAGTTTTTCCATGTCCTTCAAAGCTTCTCTTTTTTTATGAGCAGAGTATGAAATAGTCTGGCCTCTTACATATGCTTTCATGGCTTCCCATCTGGTTGAGCAAGAAGTTTCTCCCTTTTTGTTAAGAGCCCAAAATTCCTCAAGGGATTTATTCATATAAGCCAAAAAGTCCCCATCCTTCAGCAACAAGGGATCTAGTCTTCAAGACCCACGCCCTAACCTCTCCCCCTTCCCCAGCTTCATAGAAATTTGTAGGTGTGCATGGTCAGAAACTAGAATTGGGGAGTATTGGGCTATTTCTATGCCTCCCAAAAGAGGGGCGCTGACCAGTACCCAGTCTAATCGAGCATAAGAACTGTGGGCATAAGAGTAAAAGCTGTACTCCCTGTTAGAGGGATTCCGGTAATGCCACACGTCCATCAGGGCATAGGTCCTTTCTATTTCTCCTAAGGCCATTGCATTCTTAGATTTTGGCACCGGGGTAGGGTTGGATCTATCTAAAACCGTGTCCCCCCACCACCCAAGGGCCCTGAAGATGAGACATATCTAAGGCTAGACGGAAAAAACCCTGATCCTCCACATTAGGGGCATAAACTGACCCCACTGACACAGCACAACCACCTTCTACCGTCATATGAGCTAATACATATCTACCTCCCCCATCCTTAATCACCTTGTTAATTCTGGCCCTCGAGCTCTTAGGTATCCAGATAGAGGCTCCCCTTGCCTTTGTAGAATAGTAAGCTGATATCCACTGGCCTCCCTTGTATTGCTCAGTTTTTAGGGCTTCTTGGGCTGACATGTGTGTCTCCTGTAAAAGGACAATTTGAGCCTGCACTCTCTTCATTTCACTCATGACTTTTCTCCTTTTCACCACTGATTTTAGCCTATTGACATTCCATGTCACCAGTTTAGTTGTACTACCCATTTTTTATTCCTATGTGGGTTCCCAATGCTTCTTCAGCATAATGAAGTTGCGGTGTACTGAGAAGACAATGCCGACGATGCCTGCAGGTCTTTCCTCTTACATGTTTTTTGTGACCTAACAAACCGTAACTTACTTCCAGCCTTCCCCCCCTTAACATTACCATCCCCCAACAACTGTACTAATTGTACTAACTGTGCCAGCAGGGCAACTAATGTAACCTTTTTCATACCCCAACACCCCTCCCTTGACTGGGCAAACCCTTGCCCCATCAGATCTCCCTTTCTCGTAGATGGTGAGTCTCCGAAGTTCCCTGAGTATCCATCTAGTTAAGAAATATCATATTTTATTTATTTATTTTATTTATTTATTTAGTTTTTGTTGATTGGGTAAGTGCACTAGACAAAACCTGCCTATTTCCAGGCATGACCCAGGGGAAGGGGATACAAATGGATGCCAACTGACCTTGAACCAGATTAAGCTGTTGGTGGTATTTTTAGTGAATGAGAGAAATTTGGCCAGGACACCGGGGAAATTTCCCTACTGCATTGCTGGCAGTAGAGGGACTTGCTGTCGTGAGTTAGATCACTCGGTGGTCAGACTTGGTGGAGGATGGACGTCACAGTGGAGGAAGAGCGGGGAGGTTCTCCCTTGAGATTGCAGGACTGTACTAAGCCCGAGGAGCAGCTGGCTCCAGCTAAGGATTTGGAGGAGGGGGAAAGTTTGTGTCTACAGAAGATTGATCAAGTTTTCCGGGACCCGATATGACAAGGAAGCGGGCAACACTGCCAAGTGCTGAGGAGCAACTGAAGCAGCAAGTTGCAGAGTTACAGCAGGAGCAAGAATGAGTTACGTAGCAACTATCTGCACTCCGTCCAGAGGAGGTAGCTGTCATTACCTGTGCAGCGGCTGTCAGTGCTGAGAAGGCTGAGTCTGTGTCTCCGAGTCCAGGAGAGGAGCGGTCGGGTGAGCCACACACTGTGGCTGCCGTGGAGCAGCTGGAACAAACTGTAGAATTAACAGAGAAGGCTGGCAGTGGGGAATCGATGCAGATTCAGTGCTAAAAGCCTTTGGTGGAATTAGGAGTACCGGTGGCATCTCATGGCATCCCACAGGTTGCTAAGGAGCACTTGCACGTCCCGGATGTGGCTCGGTTGGAGCACAGAGGCTCTGGTTCCTCTGGGTACACTGCCACACTAACAAAAACAGTGGGGTTTGTGCTCCGAGGACCATTTGCGAATCCCTCTTCTACCCTGTCAACCACAGAGATGAACTGTATATTTCAAACGGACCCTCTTAATCAAGAGGGAGTTTTGGACTTTTCATTTTTGAAATGGCCAGCAAATTACCAAGAGAAATTAAGAGAGGAGGGAAAGGAGAAGAGAGCAGCAGTGATGTTAGTAAAACGGAACTTGGGGGCACCTGAAGGGGGGGGGGATGCTGATGGTTCTACTAAAACACAGACGAGTTGGAGGGCTTCAGATACTGTTCCTTTGGGACAGCCCTTGACTAAAGAATCATGGTCCCCTCAAAGAGCGTTAAGTGAGGCGGGATGGACTCTGGACAAAGGGTCTTGGCGACTTACACCTAAGTGGGACCCTAAACTCAATTTTTCTCAAAACGAACCTGCTTGGCAACCACAGTTACCTGTTTCACCAGTACTTACTGGGGCTCCTGAAGGGGGTACTGGGGGGGGGGTCAGGCCTTCTGAGGTTGCCTTGCAGGCCGAGGCTTCAGTAGCCACTACTAATTTAGGAACGGAGCAACAGGGGAAGGCTGTACAGGGTACTCCTGTTTCTGAGAAACCCCTGATGTCTGATTTATTCTCTAAAATTAAAAAAGAAGCTGCATCTCGCAGAAATGCGGTGCATTTACGCTATAAGGGGGGTCTTGAAGTTCAACCTGACAGGCTGTATGTGAGGAAAAGTTTGTTAAAAGGATCTTTACATTTTTCACACAGGGAGGTATCTGCATTTATAAATATATCTGGAGAAGATAACTTTGATGTGAGTTTTTGTTCTGCCTATGCCCTGGATCTTTTTTGGGAAAGATACAACCAGGTGAAATTTTCTCCCATATGGACACCCTTCTTAGTGATTCCTTTAACAAAACCATTAATTAAATATGTTACCATCATGTTTAGGAATGAGGGTGTTCATGTGGACGATATTTCATACTGGTTGTCTCAAAAATGTGAGATCTTGAGTCCTCCTGAGGCAATATTGGATTCTGAGCAGTTTTGGACAGGGGGATGGCGCTTCAAAGTTAAGCTAAGGCAAACTGATACGAGGATAGACCATATTCCAAATTCCTTTTTGTTGGGGCAGGACAGAGGGGTATGCTTTTATGTGGGGCAGCCCCGTGCTTGTTACAAGTGTGGGTCCAGAACACATTTATCCAGTTCTTGTGATAAGCCTCGCTGTGACAACTGTGGGGAAATTGGTAATATAGCATTTCAATGTGCTAATTTCACTAAATGTGACCTCTGTGAGGAAACCGGTCATGTGTTTTTGGAGTGTGTGTGGGCAGCCAAAAACAAGGCCTTTAGTGGTAGTCCTGATCTGTTGATTCAGAAAGCCCAGGACTTGGTTACGGGTGTTGCCCTGACAGTCCCGGAGTCGGGAGAAGAAGGCATAGATCCAGTGGTGTATCCTACCACGGCCACGGTGCAGGGCAAGTCCTCTGAAGCGCCAGGTCAGAGGTCTCCCATTCCTTCTCCTGTGTGTTATGCAGCACAAAAAGAAGGGGGGGGGGTCTCATGAGGCCTCTAGAGCTCCGGCAGTTATCCCAGTAAGAAGGTCCTCTCGGAATCTGAAACCCCCTATGGTCTCCAACCCAGCAGATATGGAAACTAGTAACCCCTTTGCAGTATTGGCAGCTCAGTGGGGTGATTCAGAAATGGATTGCCAAGAACCAGACTCTCAGCCCATACAGGATAGTCCCCCTTTCCCCTTTCAGGTGCAGGAAGGGTATAAAGGGAAAAAGAAAAAAAGACGGAAAAAAGATGGTTGTCACTCACTTTCATAACTGTCTGCATTTAAACTTGGTTCAGTGAATGTCCACAGTTTATTAAACTTTAAAAGACGGCAGGTGATTTATGAGTTTGTGCATAATCATGCTTTAGATATCTGCTTCCTACAAGAAACGTGGATGTACTCCTTAGACTAGGCCAGGCTTTTCCAAAGAGAGTGGTGTTGGGGGCCAGCCTATTGGTCCTTTGGACAACAAACAGCAGATGGCATTGGATTTCTTTTTAATTCTTATGATTTTTCATTAATTAAGCTAATGGACTTAGTTCCAGGGCAGTTAATGATTTTGGACGGGGTGTGGAGATCCCTGACATGTCGCTTTATTAATGTGTATTGTTCACAGGTAAAAGCAGAATGGGTGGCACTTTTTCATATGATAAAACCTTTTTTATTGACTTCTTATGACATTTTTTTGTGTGGAGACTTCAATTGTGAATTGAATGCGTGGAAGCTAGCCTCGGGGTGAATTTACTGTGATTCCAATGCATTATGGCAACTGATAAAATCATCTGGTTTGGTCAATGGCAGTAGCCATCAACAAGGAGGTTTAAAATTTACTTATCAGAGACACCTCTATAGGTCTACTATAGAATATATCTTTCTTTCAGAGAAACTTCCCTTTAAATTTTATACCTACTCAGTTTCCTTTTCAGACCACATGCTCCTTCAATGTACTTTTTCCCCTGACCCAGTACCACTTAGACAGCGGGCACGATGGAAACTGAATGCACTTTTGTTAAAATGCCCTGAGGTGGTGGGGAAGATTAGAGCCTTACTTTTAGCAAGACTTTCAGTGGCCTTTTTATATAAAAATTTGGGTCGGTGGTAGAAAGATTCCAAAGACGATTTTTGTAAATTATTAAAAAATCAAGGAAGGTCGAGGGAAAATGATAAATTTCTCCATTATCTCAAATTGAGGCATCAATTGTATTATTTAATTTCGATGGCAAATACATCAAAGAATGATCTATCATCTCAAATTTTAACGCTGAAACAACAACTTCAGGAGGTTCAATATAGCAGGGCCAGTACACTTCAGGTTCTTTTTCAATATGGGGTTAAAAAACAGCCTTCTGGAGAACCTTATGAGGCTTTCAAAAAATATAAACATAATACATATTTGGATACCCTTATGACTCGGGATGGATGACTAGTGAGGGATTCAAAGAACCTTCAAGTAGTAATAAAAACTTTTTTTCTTGCTCATAGGCCGGAGATACCCCCTAGTGTGCACACTATGAGGCAGTTTTTGGAAAAGATAAAATTACCAGACTCACAATTTAATAAATTGTCACTAATTTCTCCCATTACCCGGGCAGAAATAGTAAGGGCTATTAAAGCTCAAAAATCAGGTACATCACCAGGGATTGATGGGCTGACAGTGGAATTGTATCAAGCTTTCCCGGCGGAATTCTCTGAATGCTTGGAGAAGGTATTTAACTTTTTTCTAGTCTCAGTGGAGTTTCCAGTTTGGTTCTCTGAGGGGTTGTTAATTTTTTTATATAAATCGGGGGATAAAAAACTCCTGGAGAGTTGGAAACCTATTATGCTTCTGAATTCAGAGTATAAATTGTTGGCAGGTATTATGAATACGGGGCTTAAACAGTTTGCGGTCACTGTCCCCATCCATTTTGTGGGCTTCCCGGAAAAAAAATTCACCATGCGCACGTGATTGTTTGAGATTGGATAGAATATGCCAATTTGAATAAACTTTCTGGTTGTATCATTTCTGTGGACCAAATGAAGGCCTTCGATCGGGTTTATCACCCATTTCTATTTTTGGTTTTATCGCACTATGGAGTGCCTGAGATTTTTTTAAATTGGATAGCATCTATCTGTAATACTACTATTACTCATCCCATGATTCAGACAGAAATTGGGGAGGGGTTTTATGTTTCTACGGGGGTGCGTCAGGGATGTCCCCTAAGCCCTTTATTATATGCCTTCACAATAGATATTCTGATTCAATCTTTGTCACAGTATCCACTATGGGATGGGACCCGTGCCCCCCCCCCACATTGGAGGAATTACATGTACAGGCATATGCAGATGATTTGTGTGTGTTTTTTGCTAACTATAAACAAGTGGCACAGTTTTTGCAGTTTATGGACTCTTATTCTGGGATTTTCAATTCTAAACTTAATAAACAAAAAAGCCAAGGATTGTTTATTGGAGTGGGCATTCCTGCCACTCTTCGGATTCAGGGACTATGTATTTCATCTGAGCCTATAAAAATTCTAGGCTTATTATATGGGGCCTAGAATTTGCCCGAGTTAAATTGGGAAAAGGCATTAACTTCTGTAGAAGTGAAAACACAAATTTGGAAACATTGGAAATTGTCTAAATTGAAACGGGTACAAGTCATCAAACAATTTGTAATTCCAGGTTTATTATACACGGCAATAATATTTCCGTTACCAATAACATTTGAAACAAGGATATACAGCCTGTGCTTTCAGATGGTGTGGGGGAACAGATTCAACCCAATTAAACGACATTACACATATTTGGCAGAAGAAAAAGGGGGATTAGGGATGGTGGATCTGGTTATTTTTTTCTCTACATTATTTATAACATCGAATATTAGGGATGGGTGGGGGACATCAGCATCAAGTTATGGGATATTGATGAGACAGGTGCTAGTTCAGTATTACTCTGTCTGGCTCGCAAGTCCTCCTAAACCTATTCCTACACTGTCTATACCTTTTTAATTTTTGCCAGTTGCAAAGAAGTTATTTAAATGGAGGTGGTTGGCCCAAGTGGTAAGGGATAGTACAGGGCCGCAGTTGTATACTAAAGTCATGGAGCTCTTATAGCCGAGTGAACCTGCCTTCAAAAACTGTCCTTCAGGTCACACGGAGACAGTGCTTCAGAGGTTAAATAATCCCAGACTGCTGGATTATATGTGGGAAATAGTATGGTTTACGGTGTACGGCAGGATTGGGGTTCAAGGCACTGCTAAGCACAAGGCTGTGAATGAAAGAACTTGCCCTTTTTTAGAGTGTGTGGCTCAGGAGGAAACAGTGGAGCATTTCTTCTTTTTTTGTACATATGCCAGGTCTCTTTGGAAATTCCTGGCTTTTAAATGGAAGATGAGGTGGTTATGGTACTTAGATTATGATATACTGGTGTTGGGTCAATTTTCTTAGTTGGGGAAGAGGTATCATTTAGGAACTCTGCAGATCTTTTGTTGTGCTTTGATATATTATTTATGGCAGGCTCGATGCCAATGGGTTTTGTATCAAAAAATGATGCCCTATGATACTGTGGGGTTATTGATTCAGGGAGCCCTGGAAAGGGTGTATCTCCATGATTTAGGATTTGCAACCACTAGGCAGGTGATAGATTGGTGGAGAGGGTTTACGAGGTTTATAAAATACAAATAGTTGAGGGTGGTATATAGTATTAGGACAGGAAGTCTTAGGCTTACTATGGATGAGTAGAATGATTGATAGCTGGAACTGGTACGGAGTTGGTTGGGTTGCTGCATGTCAAAAATGTTCTTTTTTTCCCCAGGTGTAGTAGGTGTACATATGATGGTTTGTAATTGTTTTCTTTGAAATTATATTAATACAAAAATTCCCCTGCTTTATAGTGGGGGGGGGAAGGCTATACATAGATCTTGTCACACACCGATTTGGTAATGTATGATTGTAATAATTTTCTGATTTTGTTTGCCACATGATTTGAATATGATTTTGTGTGACTTAACACTGTGGATAAACAGTTTGTTTTTGGTGTTATGTTAATAAAAAATTCCCCTACTCTTTTCGAGACGTACCATGGGATCTTTAACATCTACCTGAACTACCTCCAATCCAGGCAGATGGGACCTCGGTTTAACGTCTCATCCGAAAGATGGCACCTCAGAAGTGCAGCACCGCTCTCATGCTGCACTACAGTGTCAGTACTGGGACATTAACCCAAGTGTCAGATGTGGGAACTGAACCCACAGCCCTCTGATCTCCCGGCCTCAGAGGCGAGTGTGCTACCTACTGAGCCACTGACACTGACCATATTACCATACCCAGTGACCGTTCTTCCTGGAGCTGACAGCTGATCAGACCCTCTATGGCAGGCAGTAGTAAAAGAAGTATTGTAAAAACCAGCCATCTTACCTGCCACTGGTGTGGGTACAGAGCACCTCATCTGCAGCTCGGATCCTGGTACCTTCTCCATGGGTGGAATGCATGGCAACCTCCACCCTGTCAAGAAAGAAAAAATAAGAAGACGCCAAGTATCCATTTTATAGCCAGAGCTCCCCCCTCCACATTTTCCCAGCCTCTTTTATAATCATCCATTGAGGCACAGAGCATAGGAGGACAGAGAACATGCAAAATGAAATATAATGTAATAACAACAACAGTAGCATGTCTGCAAACAGCTAGTTCATGTCCAGTGGTAGTCCTCAAATGCACTATTCTTCATCTCCCCCTCTCCTTCCATGGCAACCCTCATGCCCCATGCAGCTCTTTTCTCCCTGACCATGAGTTGGGGGATAAATTGGTAGTACAATGATTAACAGTTTTATCCCTCCCATCCATCCACCCCCGCGACCCCTGTAAAGTTACTCCAAGGGTCTCCCTGCTTCTCCCAGCCTACTCGTTCCCAATTACAATGTTAAAACATGCACCCCCCACATCGTGCAGTCCCCAACATGCTGAACATGTGAATAGAAGTGCACTTCCCTGATGTGTCTCCACATATTCAGTGTCATTGTTGCCTGCTGATACTCACATCCCCAGATGTAGTCGGGACTGTCCACTATCTCACTCACACCAGTCCGCAGAAGATCAACATTTAAGAGGTCAATTCAGGCGGGGGCACGAATCATAGCACTTCCAAGTATCTGCATGCCACTGTTTTCGGTACAAGCACATCAGTCCACAATGGTCTCTTCTTCTCCAGGCCAGTGTCACTCATCATTCCATTGACAAAACTCTCCAACCGTCAAATCCTCCATCACTTTTCCCGCTCAGCAACAAACAGCTAGTTAAGTTGTGGCACAGTGTGAGTTGTTCCCCCTCGAGGGCTGTTACGACTTTCATGCCATTAATCCGAGGGGAAGGCCATGATGGAAGGGTAGCCACATTTGAACGTTAGGCCACTTGGAAGCAACTGGAACCACCACCGGACTTAATTATTTAAGATTTAAAGTCCACTAACTGTGTGTTCTAAAAGGACATTCCCTTGCTGTTCTCAGTTACGCGGGGGTCTCTCCCCCTCCTGTCAAGCCTCAGTTGCCACCCACTTCTCTGCTTCCAGATAATTGTGGAATGTTTTGAACGTAGCACTCAGCCAATTGATCCTCAATTTGGCTGGATAAAAGAAAGAGAAGGGCCATCCCAAGTCATACAAACTAGACTTGACCCCATTAAACTTCTGTCGCTTGATTTGCATATCACGGCTGTAGTCTTGTTAAATTCCCACTCGAGAACTTTCACATCTGAGGGGTGCTTGCTTTTTTGCAGCTGTAAGCATCATTTCTTTATCTGCAAATTGCAGATATTTTATAAGACAATGCCTCGGGCACTCGTTCGGCTTAGGCGGGGGTCCTATCCTGTGAGCCCGCTCTATTTAAAAGTTTGCTGCCTCTGGGGTTAGTTTAAGATTGTGTACCAGCCACTTTTGTAAACCCTCTGCAGGAGATTTTCTCTCAGTGCCCTCGGGTTGTCCCACTATCCGCAAGTTAGATCGACGGGAGCGGTTTTCTTGTTCGTTCACTTTCCCCCGTAACTCTTCAATAATTTCTGTGTAGTTGTTGCGCTCCCGGGAGAGTATATGCAGTGAGTCTTCCAGGTCACTGACCCACTGCTGGAGTTCGCTTATCTGGGTTGAGTGGGTGGTCGTAGTTTCTGTTAAACTGGTCACCACTGATTGCAAGTGACCCATTTGTGCAGTCACGGAGGCAAATTCTGCCCGCATCTCCTGCTGCATGGCCTCAAGGGTAGATGGAATTCCCTCCAGGGATCATTCTAAGGTGGACATGCCCAACTCCTCAGACATGGCACTCTCAGCCTGTAGGCACGAGGAGGAGTCCGGGCCCTGATTCAGTTCGCTGTGCTGCTCCTTGGCCCCAAACTGCAATTTCGATTGTCTATGTTTGGATCCCCTTGCTGCCATGAACAAACACTGTCACTCCACTGTCAAAGGCGATTAAAATTCGGATTAAATCACTGGAAAAGACACTTATCAAAGTGGATGCTCTGGGAGTGGTACTAAAACGTGACCACCATCATACCAGCACTAGCCACACCTCCCCCGGTTGGTTTGGTTATTGACTGTAGTGATCTGCCACTACTCTTTTGATTCCTGCACGGGCTCAAGCAAGTTTTAAAAAGTTTTTTCTTCATGTTACAGAAATACCCAAGTGACTTTTTGGGACTGGAAGGGTTACTCCCAGCAAATTCAGCTGTTTTTTTTCTTACTGCTTGCTGGCTATATTAATTGGTCAGTTTGTTTAGGATACCTAGGGTGGTCTTAGGGTAACATTGTGGGGCTTAATGGGTAATCTGGGAAGGAGTAGTAAACCAGCCTTATTGTTTTTTTCAAAGCCTGTGCTAGTTGTACTGTTCCGCCTTCTTGATGCTGTTTATATTAGAATATAAGGTTTGCTCTATATATAAGAGGGTTAGGGTGGTCAGTGGGAGGCTTAAAGGCTGGTCGACTGTTGTTCATGGACTATGAAAATTTGGGGGGTGGGGGCTGGGAATAGTGCTAGTTTGAAGAAAAGGGGGAGGGAAGTCGGGGGGTTAGATCATGTACAATTATGTTTCCTTTTCCTTGATTTTATGTCTGGTTTGGGGAGCGGAGGAGTGGTTAGCACAGAGATACCACAAGTGAAGGTACAGTGATCATGTGAATACTCTGAAAAGGCTACAGGGCATATATCTGGATTTATAAAGGTGAATGGCTAGGGATCTAAAGATAGTTACCTGGAATGTTAAGGGAGCCAGACAAAAGGTTAAACAGTACAAACTGTTAAAGCATTTGCAACTTATAAAAGCTGATATCACATTCATACAAGAATCTCACTTACTTAATTCAGAAGCAGTTAAATTGAGAAGGCAGCAGATTGGACAGGTATTCTCCGCCGAGGGGAATACTCAGAGCTGTGGGGTGATGATCTTAATAAGCAGAGCTGCCCCTTTTTCCCCACTACAATCCATAAGTGATCCTCAAGGTAGATTTCTTCTAATTAAAGGTCAACTACATACCTCAGAAATACTACTGGGTTGTGTGTATGGTCCAAATGTCGATGCCCCAGTTTTCTTTATGCAGTTAATTTTCTAGTTCCCTTCTTGTCTATCCCGATCATCACTGGGGCAGACCTGAACCTTATTTTTGACCCAGCTATGAATCAGTCAGGGAATTCTCGTAATGGCCTTTCCGCTGCTCAAACAGCACTCAGAGAGCTGATTGACCAAATAGGCCTGTGTGATATTTGGAGGACTCTCCATTGTACTGACAGAGAATATACCTTTACTTCTCAAGTCCACAGGACTTCTTCCCATATTGATTACCTGCTTATTTCTCCTTCCCTAATTCCAGGGGTGTTAGATTCTTCTGTTCACCTAGGACCCCTCTCAGACCATTCCCTGGTCTCCTGGCAAATTTCATTCTCATTTCTTCCCAATAAGGGAGGATGTTGGAAGATTAACAATCAGCTCTTAGAGGACCCTGGGGTAGTCAAATACATTTTGGAACAAACCACACAGTTTATTTCCACTAACCTTAGCTCTTCAGGTAAACCGGATGTGGAGTTATGTGCAATGAAAGCTTATCTCAGAGGAATCTTGATTGGCTTGGATTCGCAGCAGAAGAAAAGGCATGAGACACAACTTTTTTCTCTCCTCTCCTCTCTCAGATTCGGGTCATGGAATCTAAGCTTGCACCCCATTCCACTGAACAGTACACAGAAGACTTAGTGAGACTTAGAGAATCCTATCTGGATCTTCTGAGAGAGAAAGCAGAATATGCAATTCTGAAAGCCAAAGCTTCTTACACAGATCAAGGGGAGAAAGCAGGTTACCTCTTGGCCTTAAGAATCAAGCAACAGGAGTCATCTAGGCTAATTGTGGCTATCCGCTCCTCAGATAATAACACTTTAAAGTCTTCCCCAACTGATATTGTGGCACAGTTTCACCACTACTATAAGCAGTTATATGGCCCCATGGTAAACCCTCCCTCAGAGCAACAGTTAGATGATTATTTATTTCAGTCTCATCTGCCTTCTCTTTCTCAGAATCACAGCTAGCATTCCTGATTTCTAATATTACTCAAGCTGAGTTAGTCAAGGTAATCAATGACCTTCCCACAGATAAGACCCCTGGGCTGGATGGATTTTTCCCAAATTTTTACAAAGTGTTCGTAAAACAGTTGATCCCATCACTCTTGCCACTTTATCAACATATCCTTTCAGGAGCCAAAGCAGACAAGTCCCTATTTGAGGTTCTACTCATTCTTCTGCCTAAGCCCAATAAGCAGCTAGAATTAGTAACAAGCTATAGGCGGATATCACTTCTCAACCAAGATTTTAAAATCTTGATGAAATTCTTGGCTGAGCGTGTGAACAAAGTCTTCCAAGACCTCATAGGTCTGAAGCAGGTGGGATTTATGAAGGGAAGATCTTCAATAGACCACTTACGCACCCTGGCTCACATCTTCTCAGCCTCCAGGGACGCTAAGTTTCCAGCAGTACTGGTCTCCCTGGATGCCGAGAAAGCCTTCAACAGGGTTAATTGGAATTATCTATTACATACCCTGAGGGCATTCGGTTTTCCTTCAAAGTTTCAGCATGGGATAGGTTCCCTTAATAGATCTCCAACTGCCTGAATAACTAGTAATGGCTGTATTATCTGAACCATTCTCTCTACATGCTGGTACATGGCAGGGTTGCCCCCTATATCCGCTCCTCTTTAATTTATACTTAGAGCCCCTAATATGGAGATTGACAGACTGCCAGGAAGTCCAGAACTTCACTCTCCAGGACCAACTAGTTAAAGTCTTGGCTTATGCAGTCGACCTCCATCTTCGACTATCCCATCCAGCCCTATCTATTCCACCATTGGACATTATAGACAATTTCAGTAAGGTGTCTAACTACAAGTTAAACATTGAGAAAACAGTAGTTTTCCCCCTCAATTACAGAGTTCAGAAGCATATAATCTCTGCATTAGGGGTCTCTTGGAAGCCTGATTCCCTAAGATATCTCGGAATCAAGCTTACGAGGAGCTCAGCCTACCTCCAACAACTTAACTTGGATTCCCTTGTTCACACAATTAGCCAAGATCTAAAAAGATGGTCTCTTCTTCCAATATCTCTATGGGGGAAAATCAATCTGATTAAAATGAATATCTTCCCTTGTCTCTTTTACCCTCTCAATCTCCTAAATGTCTGGCTTCCTCTGGCATGGTTTAGAAAAATCCACAGTCTCATTGCAGATTTTATCTGGTTTGGTAAAAAACCAAGACTGGCTTTCCTTAAGCTGGCCACTTCCAAAGTTAAGGGTGGTTTATGGCTGCCCCATATTGGTCTCTACTATTGGCCCAGTCACACCAACAAATATCTCAGGTAGGTGACTGCAGAAGAGTCATAGTCTCCTCTCCCCTTTCTACCAGTGTGGCTTAAAATAGAGGTAGCTTTAATAAAAGATCAGGGACTCTCCCTGTCAGCTTTACTCTACACGCAATTACGCTCCCTTCCTCCAAAGTTACAGGCTTCTCCCATAGCAACTTCCATAAGGGTACACTCTCAGCTTTGTTCCTTGCTAAGATATACTCATACTAAGGATCTTTCTCAAACCTTGAGGGGTAACCCTTATATCAGGATAGAAGGCAAAACTCTTCCAGCTGGGTGGCTCCTACAGCTGGGAGACTGCGAGCTCATGTATTTTGTTAAAGGAGATGGTACATGGCTCTCCTCTCCAGAAATTCTAAGCAAAGCAAGCATCCCGAACATTAACATTTTCAAAGTCTTACAATTACGCCATATTCTAATAAAGGTCATGGAGTTATACCCCCACAGCCCTCAAAAATATCTTTCCAGACTGAACTATGCTCCCTAGCCATAATCAGTATTCAAGTTATATGAGACTCTATATAACTAGATCTGTCTGGATAGCTTTGGCCCCACAGCATTCTGGTCCTCCCTTTTTCCAGATAAAACCATAAATTGGCCTCTCTTATGGCAAAATTGCCATAAGTTTCTCACTCAGGATAGGCTTCACCTAACGCAATTTCAGATTTTGCATAGTCTTTACTATTCACCGTTAAAACTACTTAAATTAGGATTTGCAATTCCCCCCACTTGTAGTCAGTGTATGCAGGAAGAAGGCAATCTGCTTCACATTTTCTGGCCCTGTTCAAAAGTGGCCCCTTTATGGTCTCACATTAAACAAAGGGCAGACCCCCTTCTAGGGCTGAATGAGTTATTCTCAGCAGATATATGTTTGTTGGTCGACTTCTCAACCATTCCAGTTCTTATCTGGAAATATCACATGGCATTGATCTCAATGTCAGTTAAGAAAGTAGTCCTATGACATTGGAAGGAAAGCATAGAAATTACCTACAGTATACTGAAAGGACTATTGCTAGTCTTCACAACAGATCCAAAAGATTTAATAGAATATGGGGTACCCTGCAGTCCCTGTACTCGCTACAGCCTCTGAGTAAGGGTTCCTTACCCTCTACTGGTTGATATATTACAAAGTATCTCTGTGCTGGGTATATGGGGTGGGTGGGTGTTGGGGAAGAGGAGGGAGGTGGAGGATAGAGTCTGTATATTCGCTGCCTATATGCGTTCATTTCATGCGAATTGTGGTTCTATTTTCTGTATTGTAAAACTCTTAACAAAGTTTGAATTGAAAAAAAATGTTGAATTGTTCCATGAGAAATATTGCACAGATGCAAATGCACTTGCTAGCACCACAATTAGCAAACAATGCACAACAAAGTGCACAACATGATGAGAACACGCTTACTGGCAAACGAGAACAAGATCCCACATGAGAGGCAAGGCAGCTTGAATTATGCATTAAACATTCACTAAACAAATACCACCAACAGCTTAACCTGGTTCTGTAAGTCAGTTTCCATCTGTACACATATTCTGCTTCAATTTCCCACAGGTCGCACCTGGAAACAAGTCATGGCTCAGTGTGCCTCTCCCGGTCACCAACTTTCAAATAAATAAATAAATAAAATTATGGAATCCCACAGCCACGGAATTTTCAGCAGAAATTGCATCCCACCACAGAATATATGTAGTGTCACACAATGCACTGTTCTTGGGGATGATTCATTAAAGTATATCATTTTTCCATAGTGCCTAGTTCCCTTGCACTCCTTGCACCGTATATCCTGAAGCTCTTCCTTTCTGCTCAGCATATGATGTCATTGATGACATCAGTCCTATTTTAGCCTGTGGCATGACTGCATTCTTGCAGAGAAATGAACAATTCACACCATAGAAATGATCAACAAATGCTGCCCTAGGGGCCTCGGAATCCTGCCACAGAAATCAGGACTGACATGCCACGGCGACCTATGGACTCAGGCTAGAGGTCAGCACATGCACAGAAAGCCCAGCACAAAATGCCATCTATCCAAAATAGAATCAAAATCATGAAAATTAAAACAAGAGAAACCGAAACAAGTTGTGGTGATACTTTGGAAAAGGAGTGCTGTAAACCTGCCCATGGCATTAATTCAGCATTTTGAGACTCGATACGTATGTAAAATAAAACATTTTTTACTCATTATAGTAAGTCTAGTATTCTGTTGATGTATTGTAAATGCAAGATATTCCTGGTTGTTGTCTTATAGGGGTACATAATACTTTTGATATCGGGTTTTCCATAAAAAGAGACTTAATTAAAGACCTCTTTGTTACTGCATTAAAATGTGTGGCAGAAATGTTACCATTCATAACAAAAGCCTTTTGAGTACACTTGAGGAAACAACAACTGAGAACAAAACATTGAACCCCAGACAAGTTATGCTCGACTTGATAAAGACTCTCAAAATATTACTTCGGATTACTTTCACCTGACTTTGCAGCAATATTCAATAAAGCTCAAAATACTTCTTCCATATTTCAGAATATGCCAGGCCCTCATTTAACAATAATTTTTAAGTTTGCATTTGTGTAAAGCAAACGTGCTGCTATGATGGTGGATTTAAGAGATGTGTCACTGTCGGTCTGATGAAGGGCAGTCTGCAGTGGGCTGACCGTGTCAGATCAATCACCAGGCAGGCTGATCACAACACTCTTTATTGCTTGCTTGGTGGAAACTTCATGAACTTCAAAGAAAAGAGCCATTCGTACCACAGGGTGGCTCTTGGCTTTGATCTGCATGATGCCAACCAGCAAGTTGCTGATTGGCATCATGATCTGCCTGCGCCTCATTCCCCCCCCCACCACACACACTGGTACTGGTGTATTGATCCAAACTTAGTTCAGGGCTTAGCACTCCTTCCTGACAAACTGAGAATAACCTCTTTATTTCTTGACTCTTGTTGTCCTGGGACCTGAAACCTTATTGCCTTTCTGGGAACAGACTTGGGTATGCTACTGTGCAGTCTCTGGGTGGATGGTCTGCAGTCCACTTGGGTATATGACTGTGCAGAATAACCCTCAAGAGCTGCCCTCTGTCAGCGAGCAGGTAGTCCAGGTAAGTGAAGTTGTGACCTAGACACTAATGTTAGTGGCCATTTAAGGGTGGTGGTGGTGATGGTGGGGTGAGGGGAATTAACAAATACTATTAATCCAACTCTAGCACTAAAGTGTTGGTAGAAATACATTGAGCTTTGATATTTGTGGGAGGAGGGAGTCCCTGCTGGCTTGCAATATTCAGCCTTCTCGAATGAATTCACTGATTTTGCCAAAGTTGAAGAAGCCACAATGGAAGACAAACAGTCCACTAACTGAGCCCTCCTCTCTGCAACCAGTAAAGGTAAGACCCTACCACAAATACTGTGTCCAGTTCTGGAGGTCCCATCTTTTAAGGGACATAGATAGGGTGAAGGCGGTACAAAGGAGGACAACCAAAATGGTGCACGGCCTGCATCCGAAGCTCTACGAAGAAAGGCTTAAGGATTTAAATTTGTACTCCCTAGAAGACAGGAGGGAAAGAGGGTATATGCTACAGACATATAAGTACCTCATAGGAATAAACAAGGCATGAGAAGGGAGCATTTTCCAGAGGAAAAGATGGTCAAGGACAAGGTGTCACAATATGAAGCTGGAGTTGGGAGGCTCAGAGGAAATGTGAGGAAGTACTTCTTTACAGAGAGGGTAATGGACACTTGAACAGCCTCTCAGAGGAAGTGGTGGGGGCTAGAATAGTCACAGGATTTAAGAATGCAAGCAATAGACACAAGAGAATCTTAGAAGTAAGGGGGGGTGTAAGCCAGAGTCCAAGTAGGGTCTCTGGTGGCATTATAGGTAGGGAATTTAGGGCAGACTGGGTGGGCCAAGTGGTCCTTATCTGCTTACAATGTCTATGTTTCTATGTAGTGGTGGGGGCACGGTGCCCTCTTCTGGTTTTTATAGTGGGGTAGTAGACAACTCATATCATTTTTTTCTATTTTTACTAATTTGTTTTAGTCTTTGGTAACCAGGTAAGGCCCACTAGGCACAAGTGCCTATTTTCAGGGGCACCCTGGGAGCACTGGGGGGGTTAAGTGACTTGCTCAGAGTCACACAGCATACAAGTGGATGTTGTCTGCTAGATGTACCAAGCTCATTCTAGCTTGTTACTGGGAAACATATATTATAAAAGTCAGACCCCACTGAGAATGTAACTTGTCTTTTGGTTGGACTATCCTGGGTAAATACATTATAACTTGAATAACTATCGTCCTATTTCTCTGTTAGCCCCACTCTCAAAGATATTGGAGAAAGCAGTGTCAGATCAAATTACTGAACATCTAGATAAGTATAAGTTTTTGTCAGAGTCTCAGCATGGTTTCTGACCCAGACACAATACTGAAACTGTCTTGGTGTGGTTCACTAGCTAGGCATATAAAGCACTTGAAGATGGTAAGTGTGTTACCTTGACTTTTGTGGACCTCACCAAGGCATTTGAGCTGGTGGACCATGCTGAACTCATAAAAATATTAAAAAGGGTTAACTTTTCATCAGAAGTTACTTCTTGGTTCCAGGATTATTTACAGAATCGGAAACATCAAATCTTAATAGATGGTTCTCTCTCTTCACAGTCACCTTTAAGATGTGGAGTGCCCCAAGGGTCCATTCTTGGACCCCCTTCTATTTTCTCTTTTTGTTAATTCTTTACTGTATCTGTTTACTAAAACTGAATTAATTTTGTGTGCAGATGGTGCGATTTATATTTGTTCAGATAACATTGTCTCAGATGTTCAGCATACTTTGCAACATGATTTCACTTTATTACATAATTGGTTTGATATTCATAAATTGATTCTAAATTCTTCAAAAACAAAGCTAGAGGTCTTCTCTAGTCCAAGGAAAGTGTTGAATACAGATTTATTGCTTTTCGATAATACTGGGAATTCCATTGAACAGGTCTCTGTATTTAATAATTTAGGGTGGGATATTCAAAGCAGTTGCGCATGGCGCAACTGAGATGCACCTCTGCAAGAGTGGAAATGCGCCAAAGAGTGATATTCAGTGGGAGACAATGCACGGTGCAAATCACAGTGTGCCAATGTGCAACCCTAATGAATGCATACACAAGTGTAGCCATGAATAAGCAGCGCAGTGCGATATTCAACAGCAAGCCAATGGCACAAGCGTGGAGCAACAGGGACATGAGCGGAGCAAACTTGAGCCCATAAAAAGACAGAGCAAGCAAGGGATGGAGGCTTGCACCACAGGGGAGCAGTGGGGAGAGAGACAGAGCAAGAGAGACAGCGAGAGAGAGCCAGTATCTAGGCAGGACAGCAGTAGGGGTGCAAAACAGGCACAGAGGCAAGAAGTGCAACAGGCTGTGAGACAGGGCATGTGACCCTGAAAGTGCCTGTGTGTGTGAGCGTCTCAGTGTGTGTGAGTGGCAGTGGGAGTACCCTTATGGGTGGGAGGCGGAGGCCACAGCCAACAGGCCACCAGCAGGGAACCCCCAACACAGGTGTGTGCCCAGTGCAGGGGCACACGCAGCAGCACACAGTCGGGGGTGCCCAGGGTGACAGCTGCCCAGGGGAGGCAGAACAGGCCAGGTCATGGCCAGTGCAATCTTCCAGATGGAGGCAATAATGAGGGGTGTGAGGAGGCAGGAAGCAGAGCGGCATGGCCGTGGAAGGGCCTGGCAGCGGTATGCCCGGACCAAGTAGTACCGTGCCTGCACCACCTTCGAACAGTACAGTGACACCAAGATTGTGGGCCGGTACTGCCTGAACCGGGCAATTCTGAGGCAGCTCTGTGAGCTGTGCAGTGATGAGATGCAGGCACCCACAAGACAGAGCCATGTCCTGTCAGTGGAGACCAAGGTCATGGCCGTCATGTGCCTGCTCACCACGGATACCTTCCAGAGACCAACAGAGGACACCACAGGCATAAGCCAGTTGGCCACGTAATGGCTCCTCACACAATTCCTCAATGCACTGCTGCCACATGCTGCAGAATACATCCATTTCCCCAACACACAGGCAGAGCGTACAGCGAACATGCAAGAGTTCCACAGGGTGGCACGTATGCCTGGTGTGCTAGGAGCCATCGACTGCACCCACGCAGACATCCAGACACCACCTGGGCTGGAGGGGGTGGCCTACATCAATAGGAAGGGCTACCCCAGTGTCAACTGCCAGGTGGTGTGTGATGCCAGGGGGTGCATAATCAATGTCTGTGCCACACACCCTGGTGGAGCACATGATGCCTTCATCTGGCACCAGTCAGCACTGTGCCACAGGTTCGAGAGTGGGGACATCCCCACCAGCCACCTAGTAGCTGAGTATGCAGCTGGAATGGGCAGCCTGACACAACAGGGCAGGGTGTAGGGGGATGCTAGGCCGGGGGCATCAGAGGGTGTGGCTGGGTAGGCGGGGAGCAGCCACACAGACCACCATGCCAATCCCACATGTCTCCACACAGGTGACAGTGGATACCCAGTCAGGTCCTGGCTGCTCACCCCATACCAGCGCCCATTGACCCCAGTGCAGGAGCGATACAATGAAGTACATGCCAGCACACAGATCATCATCGAGCGTGTGTTTGGGCTGCTGAAGGCATGGTTCCATTGCCTGAACAGGTCAGGTGGTGCCCTACAGTACAGCCCCTCAAAGGCCTGCAGCCTATTCCTGGCCTGCTGTATGTTACATAACATGGCCACTGATCTTGGGTTAGCTGTCGAGGTTGAAGAGAGGAACAGCAATGGGGAAGACTCAGAAGCTGGGCCCGGCGGCGTTGGCAGCCCCTACAGGTGAAGGGAACCCCGGCTGAACAGGATGGCCCAACAGCACTGAATACAATTGCAGAGGAGCACTACGGTGCATGCAGGTTGGTGAACATGACCACACACATGTCCCCGGGACAATGGCACAGTATACAGGCATGCAACACCGGGCCCCATGACAGACACAGCCGGAGGGTAGCGTAGATGGGCATGGGACTGGACTCCATGGAAGCACTCTGTACAGCACTGTAGACCCCACCCACACACACCCACACACACCCGCACACACATACACATGCACACTGGCACCCACACGCACACACCCAGAGGCCGCCAATGGGCATGTGTCAGACGCTGAACACCAGTGCACAGTAGCGGCCAGTGTTGTGTTGGCATCATCGTACACATGCCACAGTGTCACTGCGGGAATGCGACCGGTCCCTCACAGGTGTCTGCAGGCTCCCGAACAGGCCCACTCCATGTGTGCCCGGAATGCCCACAGCAGATCCCAGCGTTGTCACTGACAGGGTCACACGACGCCAGGACAGAGGGGTGGAGAATGCACTCCGCGGGGTCTGCAGTGGACGGCCATGCACCAGGGTGGCCAATGGTGCTAGGCCGGCCGTGACTGCAGTGGTAAGCCAATCCAGGGCTGCGGTCATGTCCTCCCGCATGCATATGGTCTTGGCCAGAAACTGCTCATAGTCCCAGTCATGCCTCCCTGTGGACTGGTACAGCTCTGTGCAGAGTGTACGCACCCCTGCTACGATCAGCATCTGTTGTTCCACGGAGGCCCATAACAGACAGGTGTGCTCGGTCAAGTGGTCGGCTCCCTGGGGGGCATGGGCATTGCGCCGACCCATGGGTGTTGCGTGACCCCACAACACAGCCCCCCGCACTGGTGGGGGCTACACAGTGGGGCCCCCTTGGGTCTGATCAGTCTGCAGTGCAATGTCAGCAGCCACTGCACCCGGCCCCCCCCTTGGCACTGTCCTGCTGCCGCCCCTCTGGCCACTGTGTGCCTAACAGCACCGGGGCGGCTGCACCACCACCGCCACCCCCTTTGGACTGCGCCACACTGATGGTGCCCACAGCCTCAATGGGCGTTGCAGCTGGTGGGCTGACAACTGCCACCAGGGCACCATCTGCGCTGCCATGTCGGGTGTGTGGTATGGGTGCCTCCCCATGATTGGCAACACCACTGTCCAGGATAACAGTCTTGTCATCATCAGTCCTGGACACCGCCCTGATCTGTGTCTCAGCATACTGGATGCCATGGCTGGCGATCTGCTGAAACACTGCCAGGGCCTCGTCCCCAACCACACAACAGGCATCTGGTTGGACAGTAGGGATGGGCTGACTGCGGTCCAGACCCTGGACACCAGTGGACTTGAATGGACGGTCCTCCAGGTCCAGGACTGCCCCCCATGGTGGTCACTCCCACCCCTGCCGCTGTATGCAGGCACTCCGGAGCTGTAAAGGAACACAGATCCGTTAGTGCCACTGGCACACACCCCTGCCCCCCAGCCCCCTGCCCCCTTCCCCAGGCACTGCTGTACCTACTATGCAGTGATGAGCTGCCCCCATCTGGAATCCTCCACCGGGCACACCCTCGACGGCACTGTGCTGCATGGATGCTGCCACCAGCTCCTCCTGCAGTGTCAGCTGTGGCACATCAGGCTGTCCACCACCCATGGCACCACGTGCGGCCCAGATGGTGGCCACCTTATCCTTAATCCTCCTCCGGTCTGTGCCTACCTTCTTTTTACACTCCTGTGCTGTCCTTTGACAGCTGCCCTGCTGGTTCACAGCCCTGCCCACTCCCTCCCATGCAGTCACCCTGGCCTGTGGGGTGCCTGTTGAGCCACTCAGGAGGGACTCCTGCTCCAGATAGGCGTTGAATAGGGCATCGCTCTCTGCCCTTGTGAAGTTGGGCCTGCGCTTTCATGCAGGCCCTTGCTCTTCAATTTCCTCGTGTTCCAACATGCTTATTCCTGTGGGTATGAACATGTAGTCAGTGATGGCTGCAACACACAATGCTCTCCCAACCCACTGTCCCAACAGGCCCACAGCCTGGTGGTTTACCTCTGAAGGATGCAATACCGGTCTGGTGCCTGTGCAGTCCCATGGCGCATTTATAGCGCATCACATGCAAATGAGGGGATGCGCAATTGTAATGAGATGCAGATGCCTCTGATGTGCCATGGATATGCTGATCAGCCCATCTGCATAGTCTGGCTGAATATCACGAGGTTGCGCAATACGCATTAGTGTTGCACATGCACAAGCCGTGGCACAACTGTATGACATGCACAGTAGTCCTGGCAGTGAGCATACAAGCACCGACGTCACGTACATTGGTGGTGCATCCTACGCACACTCCGTTATATGTGGTACGGTGCTCTGCTGCTATTGGGCATGTGGCGCTCTTGCACTATATACCCTATGGCACCTGTGCACAACTGGCCCCATGGAACGTGGGGCACACATGCCCCTATTGCGCACCATGCATGGTGTGCCCTATTGCCCTATTGCGCACAGTGCACGTGACAACCTATGACCTCACGTGTGCCCTTTGACCCTCCGGGTGACCTGCAGATGTGCCAGCACTGCCCCAACTGTATCGCGCAGCACCAGGGAATGCGCAATTCGGAATGGCAGCACATCACTAAGTGAGTCGCACACCCACAGCACTTGTGGCTCGTGCACTACTGGGCACCATTTTGGGTTTCCAATAGCAGGATTGAGCATGCCGTGCCATGGCACAGTGAGGGCACCCAACTGGAGCCAGGTAGAACTGGTCAACCTTGTGGCCCTGGTGGAGCCACATGTGGGATGTCTCTTTGGCCAGGTGCCCCTGGATCGGCCATGTATGGAGGTGTGGCAGGAGGTGGCCGAGGGGTTGGAGGAGGCCACTGGGACACAGCGAAGTGGGAAGCAGTGCCGCCACAGCTATGGGGTCCTGTGGAGGAGGGACCCTGACAGGCTTCGGGCACTGCTGGCACGCATCCGGAGGGGGCTGTGCCACATCCAGGTGAGTGCACTATGTCCATGTCTGTGCCATTCCAGCATTCTGTGGAGGCCAGCAGAGTGTCACACCATGCTGCAGGGGTGGCTGTGGCTGTGCGCTCTGTTGGCCATGGTGTGCTGTGCCAGTGCACCACCACTGTGCAGGGACAGGGGGATTGCTGTGCTGGAGTTGGGGGGCCTGTGTGGTATTGCCAGGTACCGATGTGTCCTTCTCAATGTCTCCCTACTAGGCCCTGAGGATAGGCACCATACACGGTTGGCAGGCACTGCAGGTGGACGGGGGCAGGCCAATGAGCACAGCCACAGGTTGCAGGCTGCATGGGCGGTGCAGCAAGACAGGTGCCGGTTGCACCACAGCAAGCAGGTAGGCACTATTTCTTGGTTCGTTGTTGTGCAGGGTGGGGGTGGGCCGCAGCCCCCTGTGCACATGGCCATTCCAGCTATGCACTGCCGGCGGGGTCCATTGCACCATGCCGTGGCTATCGCACTGGTATGTGGCTGCTGCAGGTGGGCTGTGGCTGCACCGATGTTCCAGCCATGCCACTGCCACCCCACCGCTATGCCCTGTTGCCTGGCCACCATGGTTGTGGTGTGTGGTACGTGGGTGGTATTGGTGTGCAGTGCTCTGCATGGCTCTGGGTAGTCAGGATGGCAGCTCGTGTGGGCACACATACTGTGGGTGACTGTGTGCCATTTCAGGGGCACATGTAACTGCTGTCCACCATGCATGGTGGGTGGGCTACAGTCATATGGACATGCACTCATACCATGTCCCCTCCTTTGTCCTAGGTGACCAATGGGATGCAGTTAACACCAGGCTCCTTCGGCGGATACTACAGGTCTCCACGGCTGCACTCCAGGTGGTGCGAATGATTCAGCAGGCCCTGTGCAGGCCACAGAGAAGACGGTGCACCAGGCACCAGTAGGGCGGGGAACCCCATAGGGACCATTGGCCTGCACCCCTTCCATTCCCTGTACCCCCTCCCTTTCCCTCCTTTGTACCCTTACCCAGCCATGTCCCCAGTCCCCCTGCCTCCCTTCCCTGGCCTACCATTCTGTTTGTGGCCTCCCCATTCCCAGTTTCCTGTTGTTCTGTACATAATTATTGTTTCTTGGTTTTAATACACTTTTCTACTGTTAGCCATCAGTGTCTGTGTCTGCTTTGCAGCTGGCATGTGGAGTCATGCTGCAGTGGTGTGCATGGTGGCCGAGTGGTATGTCTGGGGTTAACTGGGGCTTGTGCCTGGTGGTCTGTGCCCAGTGGCAGGTGGGTGTGCCCTAGGGCGTATGTGTGCACTCTGTACGTGTTGTGTGGTGTGTGTGTTTTGTGCTGTTGGCATGTGTGTTGCCAGCAGGGATCCAGGTGGCATGTCCCATGCCTTCCTGAGGGTGTTGGCGGTGGCTGTTTGCTGGTGGACATTGGTGCCACACAGCCTCCGTGCACCACTGTGATGCACATGGTCGGGGGCCTGCAGCTGTGTTCCTGCTATGCCTTCCTCCTGGCATTCTCTGCACCCTGGTGGTGGTCTGTCCTGCTCTGGTGGCATGCTTCTGGCCCTTGCACAGCCCTGGTTAAACTATGGCGCATCCCTGCGATATTCAGCTGTGTTGCACTGGCTCTTGCCATCGTGCGCAACCTTTGAATATCACATTCGGTACGCATTAGTGCAGTGTACTTGTGCTGTGCAGCTGTTGCACCTGCCTCTGGCACATTTCTGAATATCCCACCCTTAGTCGTAGCACTTGATCAATATTTTACTTATGAACAACACATTATTGATTTAATTGGCAGACTTCACAAAAGATTGGATCAATTATGTCATATTAAAAACAATCTCACTTTAGAAACTAGGTCAATTCTTACACATAGTTTGTTACTACACATTATTCATTGAGGTTCAACAGTTATGGTTCAATAATATATTCATATTCAACTGGAAACATGCTTTCTAAACTTCGGATTACATTTAACAATATTTTTCACTTTGCCACTGAATTACCTAGACAGACACATCATTGCCATCTGTATAATTTATTTGTTTGCCATTGTATGAAACTTTTATCTTAGGGCCTGGATATTCAAAGCAGTTGTGCATGGCGCAACAGGGGTTGCACATGCGCAACTGCAGAGATGTGCCATACAGCGATATTCAGCGGGAGCATCTGCACAGCGCAAGTAGCAGTGCGCCAATGTGCAATAGTAATGCATGCATGTGCAAGGGCAGGGGGCGTACCCATGAATATGTGGCACAGTGCGATATTCAACCCCTGACCAACAGTGCAAGTGAGGTGCAACTGCCAGTTGCATGGAGCAGACTTGAGTCTATAAAAAGTAGGAGGAGGGCACTTACACCAGAGGGGAGCAGGACAGAGGGAGACATACAGCCCGTCTGAGAGAGGAAGAAGGAGACAGGGAGAGAGAAAGAGAAAGAGAAGAGAGAGAGAGAGAGAGCGAGATAGAGAGCGAGAGTGAGAGCGAGAGTGAGAGAGAGACCAGGACAGAAAGGGAGAGTGAGAGTGAGAGAGAGAGAGAGAGACAGAGAGACAGAGAGACTGAGAGAGAGACTGAGACAGACAGAGAGGCCGACGGAGGGAGTGGGTGCCATACAGAGCCACCAGACCCAAGGGTGTGACACAGGCACCCACAGTGGTGGTTGACAAAGCCTGCAGTCAATAGCCGGCTACAGGCAGGGTACGCAGGAGGGGGTCCAGCCAAGCAACAGGCACTGCCCCATAGAGCTGGAGGGGACCAGTGGAGCCAGATGCTCAGGGGGTGACAGGACAACAGGGGTCATGGCCTTTGCAGCATTCCTGATGGAGACCGTAATGAGGGGTGTGAGGAGGCAGGAGGCAGAGCAACATTGCCATGGAAGGGCCTGTCAGCGGTATGCTTGGAACAGGCATTACCAGCCCCTCAACAGCTATGAGACCCACACTGACACAGAGATCGTGGGCTAGTATTGCCTGAACCAGGCAATCCTGAGGCAGCTCTGTGAGCTGTGCAGTGAGGAAATGCAGGCACCCACCAGACAGAGCCTCGGGCACCTTCCAGAGACCAACAAGGGACACCACAAGCATAATCCAGCTGGCCACATCCATGGCTCCTCACACAATTCCTCAATGCCTACTTCTACATGCTGCAGAATACATCCACTTCCCCAGCACACAAGCAGAGCATACAGCAACCAGGGAGGAGTTCCACAGGGTAACACATGTGCCTGGCATGCTGGGGCCGTTGACTGCACCCATGTGGGCATCTGCATGCCACCTGGCATGGAGGGGGTAGCCTACATCAACAGAAAGGGCTACCTCAGTATCAACTGCCAGGTGGTGTACAATGCCAGAGGGTGCATAACCAATTCCTGTGCCACACACCCTGGGGGAGCACATGATGCCTACATCTTGCACAGCTCGGCACTGTGCCACAGACTGTGGGAACATCCCCACAGGACATCTAATGGTTGAGTATGGCAAGGCCACAGGTAGCAGGGTACAGCAGGGCGTGGAAGGGGAGGCGGTCAGGGTGGGGGAACCGCCATGTGCGACTTGGATGGCATGGAGCACAGTGACAGGGTTCACCAGTCTAACCCTGTCCCTGCCCCTCCCTCCCCTCACACAGGTGACAGTGGCTACCCACTCAAGTCCTGGCTGCTCACCCCCTAGGGGTGCTTGTCATCACCAGCAGAAAAGCAGTATGATGAGGCACACACCAGCATGTGGAACATCATTGAACATGTGTTTGGGATGCTGTAGGCATGGTTTCATTGTCTGGACAGGTCTGGTGGTGCCCAACAATACAGCCCCTTGAAGGCCTGCAGCCTATTCCTGGCCTGCTGCATGCTGCACAACGTGGTCATTGACTGTGGGAAAGCAATCAAGGCTGAGGAGGGGAGCAGCAGTGGGAATGACGCGGGCGTTGGGCCGGGAGGTGGTGGCCAGCCCCCCCCCCGGGCAGAGGGATACCCGGTTCATGCAGCTGGCACGCCACCGGCAAGACACAATTGCACAGGAGCACTACTGTGCACACAGGTAGGTGGAAAAACACCCATGCACAGAACCAACACAGTGGCAGGGCACACAGCCAGGAGTGGGCATGGCCATGGCCATGCACACACAGATGTGGGACAGTGGTGGTGCAGTGCCACACAGCCACATGCAACACCACACCACACAGCACCGCACAGCATCACACACACACACACCTACACACCCACACAGTGGCACCCACAGGCACACCTCAGCAATTTTCAGTGTCTGCAGGATAGGGTGAGGTGAAATGGCATGATCATTATGGGCGATGACCCAAAGGCATACCCCAATGCCTGTCCGTCTCCGCAGAGTGGAGGTGGGGTTGGTGTGAAGTTCAACACTTCACTGCCATTCCTATTCTGCATCTGTCTAACTCCTGTACTTCCAATGCTAATACCAGCAAGCAAATATTCAGCATTGACAAATGCTTATTTATTCTTGTGGGGGGGCATTATTCACAATTATTTCCTGCTTTTTAACAAAGGCCATGGAAGAGCTTCACTTTTAAAAACTGTGGATGATTTTAA
This sequence comes from Neoceratodus forsteri, assembly GCA_016271365.2. Lineage (NCBI taxonomy): Eukaryota > Metazoa > Chordata > Ceratodontiformes > Ceratodontidae > Neoceratodus > Neoceratodus forsteri. The sequence goes on from CM057450.1 coordinate 1,001,720,508, forward strand.
AGTAGGATTATTTGGATTAGAATTATATACATTTGCAAAACTAAGCAAAGCATTGATATGAGGGGGTTACGAATTCTGTGTTATTAATTGTAATTGTTCCAAGTGCTACTACAGTAAATCCCAGAATGACTGAAATCTTTATCTAGAATTACCTGTTGGAGATTTTCCTATAATGGCTCCCTGTAATTAGTCTTTTTTGGTTTTAAGAAGGCACCTACATTATTTTTGTCTGGCCATTGTTTCTCTAAGATAAAATTCTGGATGTTTTGGTTAACTGACCTGTCCATACTATAGCTTACCTGAGGACATTATATTCTGCATCAAACTACTTATTAACCTCAGGATTCTGACCATTTCTTAAAATTATGTATTCTTCTGCCAATAAATCTAGAACATTTTTAATCCTTTTTAACCTTTTTTAATTTTGAAAATCTCAGTATTGTTTTGTATAGTAGCAACTGCCACCAATGGCAATGTGGTGGGTGCTGTACAGATGTTATCACAATCAGGAATAATAGAACATCACAGCAGATATTTATAACTCTCTGGCTAGAGAAAGGGGTCCACTTTATCTTTTTGTTATTCTGACCCACTATATGTTTTTTTCACTTTTATTTCTTGCTCATTTATGCATTTCAAATTAATACCATTTTTCATTTTTATCTGAAAAAAGATTGCAAAATGATCACTATCCCATTCCGCTGAGATTTGCATGCTTTCCACCTAATGATAGGAAAAAATGTGTGTTATGGCCAGATCAATATTAATACCCCCTTTCTAGGTCAGAAAAGTAATGCTTCCAGATATAGCTCCACATATTCTCCCATTAAGAATCCTAATCATATTTTAGCCAAAAACTTTAACAATTTAATACTTCTCTTGTTTTCCCCCTTGTCCACTGAGCATCTTAAAGGAATTGCCAATGAATCATTTATGGTCCAGTGGTTATAGTGTTTCTCCATGATGCCTATAGTTCAAGCATTTAGATCCCCCAAGATGAATATAGGTATGATGTTACGTAAAGTACAAATCCTAGATAGTACCCATTTAAACAGTTCAAACATTTCATTTTTGATAACAGTGTTTATACATAGATACATAGATACATAGATACATAGACAGTGTCAGCAGATAAGGGCCTATGGCCCACCTAGTCTGCCCATTTGAGCTTGTAAGTTCAGTTTGTTTTCCTAGAAGTCTATTTCCCCTTACCCCTGACCTCTAGAATTCCTTTATGTCTATCCCATGCATTCTTAAATCCCGTGATTGTTTCAGCTCCCACCACTTCCTCTGGCAGGGTGTTCCACTTGTCAAAAGCAGCTCAAGTGTCCTAGATATCTAGTGTGTTTACATGTCTACAATTATTGTTTTTGTAGCATTTTTGGTTTTATCTCACTGGTGTAATTTTGATTGAAGTTGGTGATGTTTGTTTTCATTCTTCCAAAATCCTTACCAGGAGTGGGGTTTGAACCCACGTGGATATTCATCCATTGGATCTTAAGTCCAACGCCTTAACCACTCTGCCATCCTGGTGTTAATAACTTTATAACTTAGGAGGGACATACATATTTGTAATTACACAAAAGATTTTCTCATATTTACACACCATAGAAGTTAAAACAAGCATTTGTCAATGCCGAATGTTTGCTTGCTGGCATTGGCTTTGTTAGTGTAGGAGTTACAGAGCTGCATAATAGGAATGGCAGTGAAGTATTGAACTGAAGCCAACTCCATCACCACCCTGCAGATAGTGACAGGCATTGGGGTGTGCCTTTGGGTCATCAGGCATAACGGCCATGCCATTTCACCACACCCTACTGTGCAGACACCAACAAGTGTCATGGTGTGCCTTGGGGTCTTTGGCCCTTATGTGCACGCCATTCCATCAGGAAATATTGTGAAATGGGTGTGGTATTGGAGAATGGGGTGAACTTTGGAACCGAAGAGTCCAAGGCACACCTCGATGCCTCTCAGTGGCTGCAGGGTGTGGGTGGGGGTGGAATGGTATGAGCATTACAGGTGACAATCCCAAGTCACAGCCCTGATGCCTGTCATTCTCTACAGGGTGGGGTGTTATGGTCAGAAACCCTAACGCCTCAGGCATTCGTTGGTATTTTCACTCCAAATTTTCAACATGGGCTTTTTGTGACCTCCACCTCATGAACAGTGGCAATATCAGTTTGTTAGCTGAAAGCTGCTTTTACACAGCGACTAACGGCATTTGTCACCACAGGTGCAAAAACACGTTCTGAACAGGATATGAAAAATGACAGCTGTACTGTTCATGGGGAGGTGTAAAAAATGGCAGTGTTGAAAATCTGCAGTGAAAATATTAAAAAAACTGGTGAAGTCACGAGCGTGCGTAGAAACTGTGCAACATGCACCCGTAATGTAATTAGTTTGGGAATTGTTTACAGCAGATTGTCAACACAGGCATTTTGGGACCTCCGGTCATGAACAGTGTCACTGTGATTTTCTTTATCTGTCCCGAACAATGATTTCCCACAGCGACCAAGCATTTCTGTGCTGAAAGTGTGAAAACACATTTCGGCCATGTTGTGAAAAATGACAGCTGTACTGTTCATAAGGAAGTGTGGAAAAATGCCACTGGTGAAAATCTGGACTGAATATTACAAATTCATGAACTTACGGTGCGTAAATTGCGCAATGCTCACTAAATAACACAGTCATTTTAGAATTTTCACAAATTTTCAAAATAGCCATTTAAGACCTCTGCTCATGAACAGTGTCACTGTGATTTTCTTAATGTGTCCGTACATTGATTTACGCACACCAACTGCGCCATTGTGCTGCACATGTGCAGAAACACATTTTGGGTGAGAAGTGAGAAATGACAGCTATACTGCTCATAAGGAGGTGTGGTAAAATGGCAATATTGAAAAATCTGGGTGAAAATATTGAAATTTGTGAATCTGATGTGCGTAGGAACAAAGCGTAGCATGCGGCCGTAAAACAGTGATCATTTTAGGAATGTTTTCAGCAAATTTTCAACATAGGCTTTTAGATCCACCTTATGAACACTGGCACTGTCATTTCGTTACTCGGTCCCGAAAGGTGATTTCGCGCAGTGACCGCGAAATCACCCTTCGGGCCTGATTAATGCCATGAGAGTGACAGAATTCATGAGGAGGGGTCCCAAAAACCCCATGTTGAAAATTTGGTGCCAAAATTCCCAAAAATGCCTGAGATATGCAGCAAAGTTGAAAAAACCCTATTCATTACATTATACAGCTTACCGGCATTTCCTCAGTTCGCGGTCGGCTTTGAAGAGTGCAGACGTGTTCCTGGTCCACCGAAGATCATCGCGTCGAGCTCTGGAGGTAAGTATGGGGTGAGGTGGGGTGTGGGAGGCAGGTGCACAGTGGTGGGCCGGTGGGAGAGGAGGTGAAGACAGCAGCGAGGAAGTTTTTCGTTCAGGTTTTTTGTTTGTTTGGACTACGGGATGTTTGCCATGCCGGGTGGGCTCCCAGCGTGGCAGCTGGAAGGCTGTTGGAGACAATGGAGCCAATGGGACTGGGCACCCCTCGGCCATAGGACCTGTTGCCACGCTGGGGTGAGGCTATGGCGTGGCACCCGATAGTCTGGGGGAACAGTAGAGCCAACAGGGGATTGGGCACCCCCGTCGGCCATACGGTGTGTGCGTGGGGGAGGTAGGAGCACATGAGCATGCAATGTGTGTGCGCACTTGTGTGTGTGGGGAAGGGGAGCGCTGCTCACTCAAGCGGTGCTCTCCCTTTCAACTGTACGGCACTGCATTTTGGATCGTCGCACTATGTTTCTTGCACATACGTGCAAGCAAACATAAAAATGGATATCCAAGTCTCAAGTTATAACAATTGTTGAACACTAATGTAGATGTCAAGGTTACAAGGCCACCACAGGGGCACCCATATTTAGAGGATCAAGTTGTCCTAATTACCATAGCACTATAACTTTCTACAATACATTGAGGTATGTCTGTCAGCCTTGTTTCTTGTAACAATATTATAGAATGAACCTTTATAATTTCAGACAATTAGGAGCATGTAATTTCTCAGAGAGCCAGCAATGTTCCAGCTAATTGCCTTAATAAAACAATTTTCTTGTCTCAGACTTGGCTTGCCAGATGAAAAAAATGCTTGTGTTTGAAAATAAAATAAGAAAGAAGGAACGTGGGATTGGATTAAGAAAGGTGTACTTCGTTCTTTTTGTTATAAACATTTTTTTTAAGGCAGAAGAGAGATGCCTGGCATTCTGGCAGCTCATTCAGATTTTTGCACTTCAGTCAGTGCCATGAGGCTGATGTGATCAGCCAGCAAGTACTGAACAAAATGAAAGCAACTGCTGTTAGAGAAGAACATTTAAATTATTTTGGAAAAATTATATATATATATATATATATATATATATATATATATATATACCTCCAGGTGAGAGCTTTCTCAGTAGGATAACCTGTGTTATTTCCACTGCAGTGAGGATAAATCCTGATAATATCAGCAGAGTGAGGATATCAACATTTATCCATACTCTGCTGATGTCACCAGAGTGAGGATAAATGCACTGCAGCTTGCATTCTAAAGGAAACTGCTTCAGAAAACAGTTTCTCTTTCTCACTGAAGCTGCAACTTACTCAATTAGCTTTGCAAAAGACTCTCACCTATGCCCCATTTTGTTTCTAACATTACTAGACCATTACTGTGCTAATCTCAGCTTCAAAACAACCTGAATTCTAAATGAAACTCTTTTACAAAGCAGTTTCTGTTTCTCAGTGCTGCCTGCAGCAGTTTTTCTTTCTCACTGAGCCTCTGACTCACCCAATTAGCTTTGAAAAATACACTCACATGTGCTTCTGACTCCCAGTCTATTCAGAAAACACACACACACACACACACACTGACAGCACACAGAATGAGCAGGAAACACACAGAATCAGAGAAAATGTTTCTAAAGCTCTCACCCCTATGGTATAAATCACACACATGATGGGCAGATCATGGGATATGGAAAATATTGTCACTCCTGCAGAGTGAGCTGTGTATTTTCACTCATGCCTTCAGCACTCATGAGAATACACAGCTCACTCTGCAGGAGTGAGAATATTTTCCATATCCCACTCCTGTCCATCATGTAGCCCATATATTGGGTGTTTACTCACATGGTAAAGGTGATTGTGTTGGTTGACATCCATGGCACTCCAGTCCTTACCTCATGGGTTTTAGCCCACCTGATAGGCTAGTGATGCACATGATCTAGGATCAAATTTCTAGACCCCAGGTCCCAGAAGCTCCTGTTCTATAGTTCGAATCTTCCATAGCTTAAATTAAGGTTACTAATACCACAACATACTTATATATATGGTAAACATACACTGAGACGCCTTCTGAAAATTGGCTGGAAGGCCCCTTTTTTTCTACCTCTTAATACAAAACTAAGACTCGGCCTCCTAAACAGACACCGATCGTCATCCTGGATGACTCAAGAATTCCAAGACATAAAACAAACAACACCTTGAGATACCTCTTTGTTTCCTCTTTTGTTCTCTGGCCCAGATATTTTTCTGATCACTTTGATCACTCTGTGGGAGGGCCGTGGAGTGCCATGGAAGTCAACCAACACAATCACCTTTACCAGGTGAGTAAACACCCATTGTGATTGGTTGACCATGCATGGCACTCCAGTCCTTACTTCATGGGTTGATAATCAGCAGTACTGTACCCAGGATGGGCAGGACAGGGTGATCTAAGAGTGGGAGGAAGAGGAGCTGGCTGCTGACAGAATTCAAGTGGCAAATGGGGTTTGAAACTCGTATAAGTAATCCAACCTATAGAGTCTTGCAAAAGTATGGATAGAGGTCCAAATGGCTGCCCTACAGATGTCCTCCGTAGAGCATTTGCCCTTTCTGCCCAGGAGGTAGCGATTGCCCTGGTAGAATGGGCTTTAATATCCCCTTGGGGGGTTAGATTCTTTGCCTTGTAGGTTTCTAAAATAGTCCTCTTGAGCCAGCTCGCTATCGTGGTCTTGGAAGCAGCCCTACCCTGTCGTTGGCCCTTTGATACAACAAACAACCTTTCAGTTTTATGAATAGGCTGTGTTCTAGATATGTACATGGCTAGGGTGCCTCCCACATCTCAGTGGTGTGGGATTGCTTTGGCCCCTTGTGCTGTGTTGGATAGTGTGGGCAACTTGATGGGTTGTTCCCTATGAAAAGGGGATGCGACCTTAGGTTGGAAAGCTGGGGCCATTCATAGGTGTACCCCCTGTGGGGTAAATACAGTGTATGGCTCCCTACAGGATAGGACCCCAACTCGCTAATCTTGCAAGCAGAGCAAATGGCCACAAGGAAAAGAGGCCTTCAGCCCTGCCCAGAACAGGGTCACCTGACCGAGGGGTTTGAAAGGCGCTGTGCTGAGTGAGTCTAGGATGAGGGGCAGATTCCAGGGGGCGATCAGCCTCTGGGCCCTGAGGTGCAGTACTTCTACTGGTCTAAGGAAGCACCCAGTGTTGGAGTGTGCCCCTGGGCTATGTTAGCCTATGGGGCCAACGGTTTCGCTAATGGCAGACAGCTGTACTCGGAGTGAAGAGTGCGATAAGCCTTTATCTACACCCTGCTGCAAGTATAGAGAATGGTAGACATGTCGACCATCTCTGGCTCCGTACCCCTATCCCTGCACCATGCCGCGAATATGGACCATTGCCTGCTGTAAGTGGATGTGGTGGAAGGTCTTCTAGATTGCAGTAGTGTAGCTATCACCAAAGTGTGGTACCCAGCTTTCAGCAGTCTCTGCCTCTTGGGAGCCAATCCGTTAGCTTCAAGGTCCCCAGTGCGGGGTGGCGCATAGGTCCCTGAGTCAGCATGTCCGGTCGGTGTGGTAGCCTGCGTCTGTCCAGCACCATGGCTACCACCTCTGAGAACCAGGCTCAGCGTTGCCAGAACAGAGCTACTAGTATGATGGTTCTGTGTGATTGTCAGATCTTGGAAAGAGTACAGTGATGGGGGGAAAGAAATACGACCAATCCTATGCCCAAGATTGGGATAGGGCATCGGTCCCCCATGAGTGACATTCCCTGTATGTGGAGAAGAAGCTCTTCACTTGAGTGTTCTCCACTGTTGCCATGAGGTCCATGGGGATGGGACCCCAGGTCTCCTGTCTGTTGAAATTACTTGGGATGTAGGTGTCACTCTCCCGGATGCACCTGCTGGAGACTGAGCCAATCCGCTCCTATATTAAGCTTTCCTGCTAGGTGGACTGTGACAAAGTATCTGAGGTTGGTCCGGGCCCAGTTCAGGACCCTAGCCACCTCTCTCTGCATGGCTCTGCTCCTGGTGCCCCCCTGTTTGGTGATGTAGGCTTCTGTAACCTGATTGTCAGAGTGAATTGGAACTGACTGACCGGAGATGGACAATCGGAAGGAACTAAGGGTATGATATACCGCTCTCATCTCCAGAATGTTGATGGGTAGCCTTGCTTCTGTCATGGTCCAATGGCCCTGCATCGATAGGGAGCCCAAGCATGCTCCCCATCCCAGGAGACTTGCGTCTGTTTCCTCCAACGGAACCCCTCGTGTGAGGGAGTGGCTTGTGGTCCACCAGACTAGTGAACATCAGATTGGTTCCAGTAGGAGTATCCTGACCTTCAGGTTGTGCTCGTTTGAGGAACCCTGGGTCAGCATATAGTTCAGTAAAGTGCATGTGGCATTGGGCCCATGGGATCACGTCAATGCATGACGTCATGCAGCCTAACATCCAGGTTATTTGCTTTATGGTTGGAAGGTTGTTGGCCTTCAGTTGGTAGGCTAGGGCCCTCACTGTTTCGACTCTCTTATGGGATGGTCTGGTCCACCCCTGGGATATGTTTGTCTCTGCTTCCAGGGCTTCAGTTGCTGAGTGGGCTTCAGATGATCTTTTTCTTGATTCACCACCCAGCCATTTTCCTCAGGGGCTCATAGACCCATTCGGGTGACCTGTAGTGAATGTTCCTTGGACCTAGCTCAGATCAGCCAGTCGTCCAGGTACAGAATTATGTCCATACCCTGTTCTCTTAGTCTGGCGACCAGAACAAGGAAACTTTGGTGAACACTCTTGGGGCCGAGGTAAGACCGAAGGGTAGTGCCTGGTACTGAAAATGTTGCCCTAGAATAGGAAGCATAGGTATTGCCTGTGACTTTGTCTGCCCATAGCTGTTTAATACAGCCTTAAAAATACAGAACATCCTAGGAGTCTAGATGCCCTAGGATGTTGCTGGTAATGCTGACCCTAGAGAGGAAAGTGTGGAGGATGTATAAGGAACTACAGGCAGGGTTCAGCATGGGGGATCGCTATAGTGAGGGACCCCACATGGAGAAGGCCACTGTGGAGGTCGCTGTGGGGAGGGACCACCAAGTTCTTTGTAAATACATATGGGGTCGCTGTGGAGAGGAACCCCATATGATCTTTTGGAGTATAGGGTCGCTAGAGAGAGGGACCCCATATGGAGGTAGAAGAGGGCTAGGAGTGGGGGTGAGGAGGACGAGCCAGTAGGCTTCGTAGGCCTGCATAGGAACATTATTTGAACCAGTGCTCCTGTTTGCGGCTCAGAGCCTCTAGGTTTTGTTTTCATCCCCCACTATGTAGTATGCCAGTCGCGTTGTATATTTGCAAAGAAAAAAGTAATATATATAGCACCTCACTCCCAGCATTCTACTCGAGGTAGTTCCCCAATCCTTCTGTGGCTATTCCCTCTACTTTGGAAGGATTTTTTTTTTAAGAAAAAACTAGCGCTCGGTTTTTCCAGGGCCATGCACTGCAAGAATAAAGTATCAAGTGTCCACGAGCCCTAGGAAGGGGTGAACCGCTGAGAGATCGTAGCAGGACTCGGTATATCCCGCAGTCCAGCTTTTCTCTCCTGAGCTACCTTCTTTACTTTGATTGGGAAGAGAAGGCATCCAACCCCCCCAACGCTAGGCCTGGGGGCCAGAAGTAGGCTGCGAGAACCGTGCGGCCAAGAGGAGCATGGGGGAGATGAGTAAAATGTTCCTGGATGAAAAGGATCCCTTAAAATGGGGATTCTGTGAAGAATAGCTGTACTGATTCATGAGGACGCTCTCCCGGTGGAAGGCATGTCCAACCAAGACGCTGATACCACAGGCCAGGGAGAGGGGGAGGAGTGCCACGCGGAGCTCAGCAGAAGGCCAGAGGTCTTGTAGCATAAACTGCTCCCTAGCTTGAGAGGCAAGTGAAAATGAGCTTGCGAAGGAGATCTACCCTTTTTTCCCAGTTGTAAGGGGCAAGCGCTTAGCCACGCTCTCGCATGTCCTTAAAATTGCTGTCTCTAACTTCTTAGCCAAAACACCACTGGCATCAAACCTTTATAGTAAGGAAACCATAATGCTGCAGGATTCACTTCCCCATGGGGAGCTATATTAAGAGTGATGGGAAAAAAACACACACAAAACGCTGCAGCTGAGATGGCCACCAGAGATGTATTATCCTCATCATGGAGGCATGCAGGGCATTTGATTTGTTCAGGGTCACATAGTATACAAGTGGAAGCTGTGGGATTCATATCCATGTCTGGTCTGTTGGATGTCACCAGATTTGCAGCTCAGAGCCTGAAAACCACTGTGCTATACTGCCTCGAGGTCCCGCGTTACGGGGCATCAGATTGAATTTCCTTGCCCTCACTATCTATGGAGAGGGACGACAAAAAAGGTGGAAGGATCGTTAGGACCACAGAAGTGGTGGGCTTTTGGGGAAGACTGGATGCACCAGCAAACAAGGCAGGTACTTTCTCTGCTGAAAACACTAGGAGTTCTCTATGAGGCGCGCGAGCCCCCCCAGGGATGAATTTGTGGTGCTGCAAAAGTCCCTCTCAAGTGAGCAACTGCATTACTCCGGGCCTCAGGAAAGGCTAGCAGCCTATGGAGATTGGCCCAGTTTGACCAAATGGTGGCCCTGATTTCAAGATGGTGCCCGACTAAAGGTGAAGGTGTAATCCATCCTGACGACGACAGGGCCGCTGTAGGGAGGTGACCTGAGGTGCAGAGATGGGAGCCAAAAAGATAGGTAGGCCGCTGGGAAAGGGGCCTGGATGTGCTGGACTGAGGGCTCGATTAGGCCGGCTGCTGACAGAGGGGCCCACGCCTATTCTCAGATGCACCCTGGCATCAGGGAAGATCTGGAATTCTTGAGGCCAAGGCACCTCACGGTTTCCACTTGGGAGGGGATCCCACTAAGGGCTGTGACAAGGGTCACCTTTATTCCCTAGTACTCTGTTGAAGCACCTCTGATCTTGATATGCTTAGGGTCATACAGTAATGCAAGGGGGACTGTAGGATTCAAACCCAGGTCTCTCTGTTTCTAGTTTAGAGACTTAAACCACTGCACAATACTGCCTGGTAAGCAAGAAGATTCTCCCCCCTCCTGCAGACAAGATTCTGAGAACCCATGATTTGTGTGATCCCCAGAGGTATTTCCCTCATTCATATTCTCTCCTTTGGAAAAAATAATAGAAAAACCATGAAAGGAGCACCTCTTATTCTTAGCACCTCTTATTCTCTCGCTCCTTCTCCGCTGGCTGATATTCAAAACCGGAGCTGCTCCCGACACCGCTGGGCAGAATGTGATAGTCAGGAGACCGAGAGGGAGAGGAGCGAGAGAAGAAAAAATAGAGGTGAGATGAGGCCAAGCTGATCCTTAAACGCAATGCGTCAGAGGCCTGGGCGAGCGTGTCCGCATTGCGCAGCTCACATGCAAATGAGCAGCCATGAAAGGCGGCGACCAGCTGAGACAGTGAAGGATTCCTGCTGTTTCTCTCTCCTTCAGGCAGCGAGAGAGAGGAACGAGGAAGGGGGGGTAGCGAGGGGCCACACCACGCTCGGCTAGCCTAGAATTGGGGGAGGCATGAGTGCTGCTCGTGGTGAGCTAGGCAGATGTACCAGAGGGGAACAGTGAAGGCCTGAGTCTACTAATCCCCAAAAAAGGTCTCTCACACCACAACAGCAACATAAGTGAAAACGGCAGGATGCATTAAACACTTCTAACTAATTAATGTTAACCAAACAGCAGGATGCAATAAAGAAATCTAGAAATCTAGAAGTCATTTGTTCCAGTCTCATAATCTAATGTCCCCAAAGCTGGAGACACCAAGCAACAAACACAAAGCCTAGGCTGGCCCTGAAAGACCAGCCCTCTGCCATTGCACTGCATAACAAAGAAATACTCTACCTAATTTCTTTTGTTTGAAACTTCATACAGTATAAACTGATAACAAAGGCTGTCTTAGGCAGGCTCAGATGCTATGTAAATTAGCACTATATTTTTTATTTCCTTTCCTGTGGAATCTCATAATCTAATGTCCCAAATGCTGGAGATACCAAGCAACAAACACTAAGCCTAGGCTGGCCCTGAAAGACCAGCCCTCTGCCATCGCACTGCATAACAAAGAAATACTCTACCTAATTTCTTTTGTTTGAAACTTCGTACAGTATAAGCTGATAACAAAGGCTGTCTTAGGCAGGCTCAGATGCTATGTAAATTATCACTATATTTTTTATTTTCTTTCCTGTGGAAACACAGGCCAACCTTTTCCTGGCTCAATTACAGGGACTTCTGGAGTGCTTGTAGCCGGATCAGATGCACAATTTGAACTGGAGAGCAGGGGCTTCTGGGACCTGGGGTCTAGAACTGTGATCCTAGGTCATGTGCATCACTAGCCTATCAGGTGGGTTAAATCCATGAGGTAAGGACTGGAGTGCCTTGGATGGTCAACCAATCACAAATATATATATATATATATATATATATATACGTATATATATATATATAATTTTTTTTTTTTGCTGATTGGGAAAAAGGTGAAGATATTTTAATAAACAATGTCTTTTAGATGACTGTCCCACTGATTAGTGGGGGCAATCTTAATCAGCATCACGCCTGCTATTGCCCTACTACCAAGTATAAGACTTAGTATAGGGGGAGCAGGGAGACTGATTTGGGGGGCATACTACCTTACTGATTTGGGGGGTCCATGTCTCACATTCTGTGTTCCCTATTTCTGCACCTGAAGTGTTAGGCCATGCTGCTTCATTAATTTTTGGGGGAAGGATCACATCACAGACTCTGTGTTCTCCAGCTCTGTGCCTGAACTACTAGGTCATAGTGCCTTACTAATCTTGGAGGGAAGATCACATCTCAGACTCCTTGTTCTCCAGCTCTGAGCCTGAAGTACGAGGCCACAGTACCTTACTATTTTCTGTGAGGAGGATCACATCTCAGACTCCATGTTTTTCAGCTCTGTACTTGAATTACTAGGCCATAAGACTTGACTATTTGGGGTCGGGGGTCATGTTGCAGACTCTGTGTTTTCCAGCTCAGGGCCTGAACTACTAGGTCTTAGTGCTTCACTGATTTTGTGAGGAGGGGGAGTTGACATCTCACATTCTGTGTTTCCCAGCTCTGTACCTGAACCACTAAACCAGAGTGCCTCACTGATTTTGTGGAGAGTTCATGTCTCACATTCTGTGTTCTTCAGCTCTGCACCTGAAGTGATAGGCCATAGTGCCTCATTGATATTGGGAGGGTCACATGATGTCTCACATTCTGTGTTAAAAAAAGAACAGAAAAAAAGAGAGGATTGGGGAATTTTCCATGTGTCCATCTTCAGCTTTTCCTGCTCTGCTCCCCACTAGCTAGGCCATACTGGCACTAAGATGGACAAATTACTGAGGATGTACAAAAAATGAAACAATAGAATGGATACAGGAGATATTTGGGGATGTTTTTATATGTGCTCACTACCAATAGTGTTGTGGAAAACAACATCTCAAAAGGGTGGGAGGGATGGTCTGGAGCTCATCACATCTCCAGTTCATACTGCCTGTCTCCCCAAAAAACCACACCAGACTCAGGGAAAGAAACAACGTGAAAGTACAGACACACAAATGTTTTTAAAAAGTTTAATGTTATTATTTTATTTGACAGAGGGATCTAAAAAACTAATTATGATGCATTTCTCAAATTCAAATAGGCTAAAAACAGTTCTAAAATTAATCAAAGTAAATCAGAGAAAATCAGAACATTTTTGAAATAATCAGAGGTGGAATCAGAATGGGGTCCCAGCCAACCCTCCCATCCCTAGTCCTAGGCTTATGAGATGTCTCATAATTTGATCTTCCTCCTTGCCACTGGTTTGTTGCTTCCAACACGAACCACTATCTGGGATTAGATTTCAAAAGACTCTAGTAGTCTGTCATGTCTTTCAGTGATATGCTGAACTCTTGCTCCCTGTAGAAGTAAAAAAATCAAATGTTAAATTGTCTCTTTAGAACATTTGCTGATCTATATACCTCTGTATTGATTCATTCACAATGCTTGTCTTTCTCTGTTTGGTTTTGCCTGGCACTGCTGGGTTTACAGTGTCTGTCATATCACTTTTTTTTTTCATGTCTATGTTCTGTCTTTAGGTAAAATATGTTATCAGAGGGCAGGGGTAGGCTTTCAATGTTTCTCACCGGTCATCCCAGTTTGGTTATTTCTGTTGTTTCCATTTGGGATATATTTTCATGGTTTTTTTCTATGGAGTTTTACCACATCCCACACCATCTGGCCATGACTGACAGTTGCCCAGTTCCTCCCTCCACAAACCCACTGATGCCATATTCCCCCACGCCCCCCCCGCCCAAGTTCCTCCATGGTAGGGGGGATTCTGAGAGAGAACTATTCTCCCCCTGACCTAGGTCAAGATCCAGTTATAGGTAATGGGATGCATGGCATGGGACCTGAGAATGCTGGCAGCCATTACGTAGGTGGTGACTTCAGTTTTTCTCTACAGTTTCTACTGAAGTCTTCCCTCCTCCTATTGGCATGGGCATAGCCTATGTTGGCTGCATGCATACACATTATGCCCCTGCATAAAGAGAAAGCTCTCTGCTCCAATCACAGGGGTTATTGCCCAACTGAGGCACACTGCCTTGAGACACCATTTTATAGTGTGCCTTCCTAAATGTCAGGATACAAATGCTGGCCAAATAAACTTGATGGAGTTTTATAAAAGTAGGAAAAGCATGGACCTGAATACTTTTTTTCTAGCTGCCAGAAGCAGAGAACATAGACCATTCTGAGTGTCTGATAACAGCATACTATTTAGAATTGATAAATGCATAGAACATTCCAGATAACTGTCCATTTTGTATAGGTATCTGCACACAGTCAATTAATTATTTAGTACTGTTTGACATAAAATTGAAATAAAGAATCTCTAGGACCTATCTGGATCAGAATTTTATGAAACACCTACAGTAACTGTCCCCAAAGGTTCAACTTGCAAGCCACACATTGCATGCCTTTATAAGATCACTTCTTCTGCCAGCTAGAAAAAAAGTATACAGGTCCATGCTTCCGACACATGTTTCTCATTGTCCAATAACAGACATTATTACATTTATTTTTAGTTTACAGAAGGAACATTTCACCACAAATGGGAACCACTGGTAGACATGGTTAAACCATGTCCAAAATTCAAAACAATGTAATAAGATGAAAAATATAAAACCTACAACAAATGAGCCAAAAAACCAGCACAGTTACAGCTCATGGTATTTTTCAGGAGTGTAGAAAATTCTGCACCTGATTTCTAGACTCTATAAGACTATAGAGAGTTACACAGATCTAAAGGAACTGACATCTAATTGAAACTGAAAACAGAAAGCAATAAATTACATTTTGATGGATAGTGGGAGCAGATGTCTGGACTGAGTGTGCTAAGAACATTACAGTTTATTTAATTATTTAATTATTTATTTATTTTTTCAGTTGTGTTAAGAAAATATGATAACAGAAAACTTGAGAAAGCCTGGCCAAATTAATGTGGAAAAATCTGACCACATGCATTTTGGGGTATGTAGTAAGAAAGTAAAAATATCAGGAGGACCTGATGGATGATTGTGTTAATAGAAGTTTGCAATTTAACAGATAGTCTGTTGTTAGTGGTCCACCACGTGGACTGCCAGAGCAAAGTTATCTACTGTATTTTACATTCTGATCACAGCAACAGAGAAATATACAGTATCACTGAAAATTGGTTATAACATTTTCTCCAATGGTGGTGCAGACACATGTTGATAGACTGCAGAACTATGCTTTTAATAACCCTTTAGCACTGAGTGGCATTTATCATCTCCTGCAGAGCTGGTTTTAGGATCACTGGGGCCTCCAGCAAGAATAGTATGGGACCTCCACACCCAAGCCCCTTTGGCAGTTTCCACTGCTCCAGTCCAAATGTACACTATTTAATTGTAATATGTTTATCTATTTGAGTTTATGGAGTAATGCCCCTTAGGGCTTAGAGTCTATGCAGAGCAGAGATGTACATTATATTTTCATATTAGCAAACAATAACCAATTGTACCATACTCTCAAACACTGTTAAATGCTTGACTAAAACAAAAGGGTTTTAAAAGTGACTTAAAGTTCTTGATTGAAGGAGTAGCTTATGATGTAATCTAATCTGCAAGCATGTTCTACAAGTATAACAATCATTGGTACAGTATCTTTTTTCAATTAGGCAACAATAATAGTCTCTGAGGACCCTCTACCCACTCTATCAATTTCCTACCCATTTCCTGTGGTTGGCTGGGCTATACGTTTGTAGGTAATTCCATAACATTATGATGCCACATCAGAAGGCTCTTCACAACCCAGTAATGCAGTATAATTGTATTACTGTTTAAATAAGACAATGCAGTAGTTAATAATAATTAGAAAAAGGTTGTGGTCCTCCTGTGTGGAGTACCAACATAATTTTCCAATTTATTTTGCTATCAAATTACAAATATATAGTTAACACTGATATGAAAACTATATATATTTATATATATATATATATATATATATATATATATATATAATATTCATGTTTTAGAGCTACAGTGCCACCCCACTAGAAATGAAGTACCCTGTTATAAAGATGTAACACTTTTTTGCATAACAAACTAGAGTAGATGCCATCAGATAACAATTTTGTTCCTGCAGCATCCTGTAAGATATCACTAGCAGAAATTGTTATAAGAGTGCTTCATCCTGGCTGGCTCTAAGTGTTAGCATGGCTTAGTTGATAGCACATCTACCTCTGGGCCAGAAGGTTGTGGGTTTTAGTCTCACAGTGGGATTGAGTTCATACCTAAATACTGTCACCTGAGTGCACTTCTCGGGGGTTGGGGCTGCTGTATTGTTGGGATGTGCCATCCTTCAGATGAAATGTTAACCTGAGGTGCCTTCTACCCATCTCTGGTGGTTGATGTCCAGGTGGAAGTAAAAGAACTCAAGGCACTTTCTGCAAGGGTAGGGGAATTTTTTATTATAAACTTCAAAAATCAAACAAATACAACCAATGTGAATTCATACAAAAAGAAAATACAAATCATGAGAAAGTCAGATAAGTATTAAAATCATACATTGTCTGAAAAGAAATCCCAAAATTCTAATCTGGTAAAGAAAAACAGAAAATCAACAAATCAAAATTAGCCACATGAAAAATGATTCTCCCCTTTCCCAAATTAATATTTTACATCATTTCTAAACCATATTAAAAGAAAAACAACAATCAGATCAGTATTACATCATATTAATACATAACACTAAAGCAATCAGTTAAAAAAGGGGGGGAGTAATTGTGGAAAAACCATTATGAAGAAACTATCTCCTGGATAAAGGAGAAGACAGAAGAGTCAAATAAAATCAAAAGATTTCCACCAATGATTCCAAATATTAGACTCCATTCTATTATCTTCCACTCATTTAATACCCTGAATCTCAGAATTTAGAATACGAAATAACTCCAAAGCAGAAATATTTTGTTGTTGTAGAGCAAATCTACATCTACTAATCCATAACCAATATAAGAAATTAATCATAATCATTCTGAGAGTACTATGAAACAAATGCCATAATTTAGGGGGGTCACCCCAAAATATAAAAGGTCACGTGTAGGCTGGATAAAAGATACCCCTTTCCATTGATTTTTAACTACATCCCAAAATTGTTCAGCATATGGACAAAACAAATATAAGTGGTCCATGGTTTCAACAACAGATACACATGTAACTCTTGAACAATTCCTCTCCTGTAAGGATTTATGTTTCTGGTTCCCCTTAACATTAATTTGACCATGTATACTTAGTCAAACTGTATCCCACATATGGACTGGTATTCTATCATCTGCAACATAATTAACAATCTGTTCCTGGAAAGACACTGGAAAAGCAGCAAAAGGAAATTATGCAAAACAGGGACTCAGGACTTCTAAATAAAGGGCTTTCCATGAAAGACAAAGAACAGATTTATAAATAATATTCCAAGACATGATTTTATCAAAAAACGCTCCCACTGACATCCTAATCTAGGAATGCATTTATTTTTATGTTCAAAAGTATTTTTCTGCCATTCCTTCAAGATGCAAAGCAATATCCCAATTATCTTCACCTCCAGAATAGATCCCCAAAATTTTACATGGTGACATGGCTACTGAAAAGCCTCCACAAGTTTCAGATACAGAAGGAAACCCATCTAACCTCAAAACTTTAGTTTTTCCAAGGTTAAGGCTGGCCCCTGTAATTTTCCCTAATTCTTGAATCACTCTACAGGCCAGAATCAGGGAGTTCTCATCATGTAAAATGAGACATAAATCATCTGCATTTGCAATAACTTTGGAAATCTGATAGCCACACTTAGTTATTCCTAAAATTCTTGGAGACTTTTGTAATATACGCAACAGAGGGTCTATTGAAAAAACATACAACAAAGGACTTAATGGACATCCTTGTCTTACCCCCTGTAATATCCCTATCTTCCTACCCAACCATCCATTTTCATATGGTCTAACATAGGCTAAAGCGTTACATAATTGGATCCACTGAACAAACAAATCCGGTATCCAATAAAATCTGAGACATTCCCATAGGTAAGAATGGGAAACCAAATCAAATGCTTTTTCTTGATCCAAACTAATAATATAACCAGGAATAGGTGAATCTTTCTTATGCCCCATATCCCCTTCTGTCATGCCTCTCAAAAGTAATAATGCATCAGTAAGACGTCTACCTGGAATTGAACAGAATTGAGTTGGAACTAACAAATCTGCCATAACCAAAGCTAGACGATTCCCCAAAAGCTTTGCAAAAATCTTAAAATCCACATTAAGCAAAGTAATCGGTCTCCAATTACCAATATCATTACGTGCCCCTGATTTAAAGAGAAAAATTAACAATCCCTCATACATTTGTGTGGGTAAAAAATGATGAGTCAGGAAAAAATTTAACAATTGCAGCAAGATTTTTGGCATAACAACCAAAAATGAAACAATTGCAACAAGATTTTTGGCATAAACAACCATAACAAATGGTAAAATTCTCCTGGTAAACCATCTGATCCTGGAGAAACAGTCAGCCTGAAACTAGAAATCACTGCTTCCAATTCTTGCAACGTAAATGGTTCCAACATCCTATCAGCTAAGCCCAAATCCAATTTAGGAGGGCATGCCGCAGTCATCAGTTGTGAAGAAAAACCTGTAGCAACTGCAGGAGAACCAAACACCCTGCCTATGTGGTTTTCTAATCTTAACATAATATCATCGTTACTCCAAACTTCTGTGCCATCAAGAGTCATCAAAGATTAAATAACTTTTTTCTCCCTTTTTTCCTGACTAGCAAGACATAGATTCACTTGCACTGCATTACCTTGAACACCAAATGATTGTTCTTTAATTAAGGACACTAGTCGATTGTATTGAAACTGAACCATCTTCTCCCTCACAATCTCTTATCTCAGTCGTTAAGTCCTCACCCCCTTCATATTGTCCGGAGAGTAGTTCCTCAAACTCCTTCCAAAACTCTAAATATGTACTATTAAAATATCTTACCTGTGTACTCCCCAAAACCTTAAAAAAGATAATCATACACTGTTTAAATTCTTCCCACCAATGCTCGATATTATCATATAATTCAATTGTAGTACATTTATCCGAAATTATCAGTTGTACTTGTCTTCTAATTTCTTCTTCCTGTAAAATCAAAGTATTCAATCTCCAACATAGAAACTTAGAATTTGATGGCAGATAAGGACCGCTTGGCCCACCCAGTCTGCCAATTTCCCTACCTGATGGATAAGCTGCAGATCCTAGTTAACCAGCAGCCTACTTCTTCCTACCCCCAACCCCTAGAATTTCCTTATGACTGTCCCATGCATGCTTGAATTCCACCACTGTTTGTGACTCCACAACCTCCTCTGGAAGGCCATTCCATACATCCACCACCCTCTCTGTGAAAAAATACTTCCTTAAATTGCCTCTGAGCCCCTTCTATCTTCAAATTGTGCCCCCTTGTTCTTGCACACCTCTTTTTTTGAAAGATGCTACCCTCTTGGACTTTGTTGATTCCCTTGAGGTACTTGAAAGTTTCTATCATGTCCCCCTCTCCCTCCTTTCCTCGAGACTATACATATTAAGCTCCTTAAGTCTCTCTCCATATGTCTTCCGGTGCAGACCCTGCACCATTTTAATGCCCTCCTCTGGACAGCTTCCATCCTGTCTATGTCTTTATGGAGATTGGGTCTCCAGAACTGCACGGAGTACTCAGATGGGGCCTCACTAGCTGTCTGTACAGAGGGATAATAACTTCCTGTTTTCTACTGGTGATGCTCTCCCTATGCATCCCAGTATCCCCAGACCCTCCTTGCTGCCCTCTCACATTGCTTGCCCATCTTTAGGTCATCTGATATGACTACCCCAGGTCCCTTTCCATTTTGTTGTTGTTAGTATCTCACCCCCATTGTGTACTCTTCCCTGGGTTTTATTTCCCAGGTGCATTACCTTACACTTCTTAGCATTGAATCTAAGCTGCCATACATTTGACCATTCCTCTAACCTTGCCAAGTCCTTCTCATCCTTTCCACCCCACCCTGTGCATCAACTCTGTTGCAGATCTTTGTGTCATCTGCAAAGAGACATACTTTCCTTCCAGTCCCTCTGCAATGTCACTTATAAAGACATTGAGAGGACTGGTCTATCACTGAACCCTGCGGTACCCACTACTAACCCCCCTTTTTCAGAGTGGACTCATTTGACTATTACTCTCTGTCATATTCTCCAGCCAATTCTTTACCCAGACTGTCATCTTGGGACCCACTCCCAGGCTGGCTAACTTGTATATTAATCTTTGTGTGGGACTGTGTCAAATGCCCTTCTAAAGTCTGGGTAGGCCATGTCCACAGCCCTCCCTGATCAACTACTTTGGTCACCCAGTCAAAGAAAGCTATCAGATTTGTCTGGCATGACCTTCCCGCTGTGAATCCATGCTGCCTTGGGTCCTGTGCCCCTCTGGCCTCTAGATATTTAACAATTCTTTCCTTCAGATGTGATTCCATCATCTTCCCTACCACTGAGGTTAAACTAACAGGTCTGTAGTTTCCTGCTTCTGCCTTGCTCCCACTTTTGTGAAGGGGAATCACCTCTGCCCTCCTCCAGTCCTCGGGTACCACCCCATCCTCCTATGATTTGTTAAACAGGGTAGTCAGTGGTGTCACTAGTTCTACCCTTAGTTCTTTTAGAATTCTGGGATGAATCCCATCAGGCCCCATTAGCTTATCCGCCTTCAGTTTTAAGAGGTTCTTTCAGAACCCTTTCTTCTGTAAATGGGCTGGTATCTACTTCTGTATCCAGAGTGTTTCTACTGTTTGTTTTAAGTACCTCCCCTCTTCCTTTGTAAATACTGAGCAAAATATTTGTTTAGTATCCCTGCCTTTCACAGTCACCCTCTGCCCACCCTCCCTCCCCTTTGAAGCCTCACTATCCCTCCCTTGGTCTTCCTTCGCTCCCTGATGTACCTATAAAAGGTTTTATCCCCCTTCTTAACTGAGTTGGCTATCTTTTCCTCAGTTTGGGCCTTTGCTGATCTGACTGCCTTTCCAGCTTCCTTTTGCTTTAACTGATATAGTTCTCTGTCCTGTTCCTTCTGTGATTCCTTGTACTTCCTGAATGCTTTCTTTTTCTCTTGAACCTTCTCTGCCACTTCCTTTAAGAACCATAGTGGTTTCTTACCTCATTTCATTTTGTTTATTTGCTTTACACAAAGGCTTGATACCTCTGTGATGGCAGTTTTTATTATTCCCCATTGTTCTTCCACCCCTCCTTCCAGCCCATTTGCTAGTGCATTCCTTAGGCACCCACCCATTTTGACAAAGTCAGCCCTCCTAAAATCCAGTACCTTTGTCTTTGTATGGCTTGACTCTATTGCTGTGTTTATTGTGAACCATATCTTTGATGGTCACTAGTTCCCAGATGGCTACCCACTTCTACATCTGTGATCCTCTTCATCTCCATTTGAGAGAACCAGGTCTAAGATTGCTCCCTCTCGAAGTGGGCTCCAATACTAGTTGTCTAGGCATGCCCCTGTGGGCATCTAGAATAACCCCACTCTTAGAAGTGGCTGCTGCAACTGCACTCCAGTTAACATCTGGCACATTCAGATCACCCATCAGCAATATTCCACTTTTTCTGCCATTCTAAGTATACTTTCTATCATTTCCTTGTCCATTTCCTCCCCTGAGAAGGGTCTATGCTCTAACCACTGTGCGTATTGTGGTGCCATTGCGGTCTCCAAATTTACCCACAGTGCTTCTTCTCTCTCTGTTTACCCTTTTGTTCTGTTGCTTTGATTCCTTCCCTTATGTAAGAGCTACTCCTCCTCCTCTTTTACCCTCCCTGTCCCTCCTGTAGATAGTGTATCCTGGTATGTTTACATCCCAGTCATGGTTTTGTGTGTACCATGTTTCTGTGACTGCCACGATATCCAGATGTTTCTCCTCCATCAAGGCCACTAATTCAGGAAGCTTGTTACTCAGACTACGGGCATTGGTACTCATTGCTCTCCATTTTTTGATGGCTTTACCTTCTGTTGCAGCATCCCCCACTGACCTTTCTACCTTGGTCTTTTCTCATTTAGTACCCTGTTTTGTAGGGGAGGCGGGATTTTCCTGCTGCTTATCAGTGCCTCCCCTTGACTAGTTTAAAAGCTTGCCAATGAAGCATTTAAACCGATTGCTCAAAAGACTTGTTCCCTTCCTGGACAGATGCAGACCATCCTGCCAGTATAGGCTGGTGTCCTCCAGGTGGAACCCCAGTCCCCAATGAAGCCAAACCCTGTGCTCCTCACCATTTTTCAACCATTCATTAAACTGCATGGTGCAAAGTACCCTCGCCTCACTCATGCCATTGACAGGCAGCACCTCTGAGAAGGATACTGTGTGTGCTACTTGTCTTAGGCCCCTCCCCAATTCTACAAAGTCCTTCTGCACTGCTCTAATCTCATGATGAGCCAAGTCATTTGTCCCTAGGTGGACAATGACGCCCAGCTCAGACTCCCGTGCAGCTGCCCTGACCTGCTTCCCTTTGAAGGGGTACTGATAAAGAAAAAACAATCAATCTATGGTCAGATGTCTCAATTGGAATTGTCTCTGTATTCACTAAAGGCACATGTTGTTTAATAAAGAAAAAAATCTATACAAGACGATAAACATCCTTTATAAAAAGTGGGTTGTACCCCTCTCTTCTGACTCACTAGGGCATGTTGAAGATCTGTAATTCTAACAATGGATTTTAACATAGTTTTATCACAAAACTGCTTCCCAGAGGCTGTTTTATCCTGCAAATTAATATTAAAGTCACCTCCCCAAATTACTTGCTGACTAGTATGTAAAAAGGGCTGTATTTTCTGCAACAAGGCAACTCTCAAAGCCTTGGACTGAGGTCCATAAATATTAATCAAATGACAGGAAACTGTATTTAATATCACATCTAAAATTAGAACACGACCCAGCTCTAAATCCACAAGTCTCAAAACGTTAATGTGAGGTTTTAAAAAACAAAACCCTACTCCACAACATGGTTCTGTTCCTAAGGACCAATAGGAAATACCCCATTTCCACTGGTTAAGAGCACAAACCATCTCACTTCTAACATGCAATCTAGTATCCTGTAAAAAATAGACATCATAATCCAAATGTTGCAACATCCATAAGTATTGTAAAAAAACAAAAACAAGTTGCTGCGTCAGCATGTGGTCTAAAAGCAAAACAAAATGGTTATATTAAATGCACGCTGAAAATAGAAAATAGAGTTAAAAATCTACATTTCAACCTTAGGTCTTCTTCAGGAAATATTTAAAAGAGAAAAAAAATAAGTTAGTATATCCATAAGTAGCCAACCGCTTCATTTTAGATTTGATACTGTTTATATTCAAGCTAGCTACCTTCAAACTAAATGGCTCAAGGAGGAGGTTTTAGAATTTTCCCACTAGAGCGAGTTACTCGCTTTTGTGGCTTTTTAGGCTTGGGGGCTTCAGAACTAACTAAAGGTTCTGCTGGGGAGGGGTCAGCTCCATCCAGTGAAGCTTGTACCAAAGCATCTTGTCCTCTCTCCATCGGATGTTCTTTTTCTACTTGATCCCCCCATGTGGAAAAGACATCTAATCTGTTACTTAAAGGGAGTGGGGACAAAGGAGGTTCCTGACTATCATTAACCATATTCTGAGCCAGCAAGGGTTCCCCCAGTACTGTTCCCTCCTGTGGTGGAGAAACAGTATCCTTTTAAATTCCAATGGGCACCCCTTTACCTCCATTGCCAGCCAAAACTTGAAGTATCCCTTTCCTCAATGGAAAGCTCTGAGAGGTAGTAAACAGAGTTTACTCATCTTCTTTCCTAGCCTCAGGTTGAGGGACTAGCACTCTAGAAGGTAACAGGGGTACAACAAAGGAGTCTTGCATTGGTGGAGAGTAATTTCGAGTCCTCCTCTCTGAGACACCTCCCCAACCCCCTCACCTACCTCTTCCCCTCCGCCTACCTGATGGAACTGATTCAGAGGAACTAAAAGGTTTTCTGGCTTGGGATAAAAAAGACTCATGATCAGAAGCTTCATCTAAATTATGCTCTGCCCAAGGACAGCCTGCAAAGGAATGGTCTGTATCACCACATAAGTTACATGTGGTAGGGTACTGACAAACAACTGCTGAATGCCCTAACATCCCACAATGAAAACATTTAACTTGGTCACAATCCTTACTTAAATGTGTCAAGGATCCACATTTAAAACAACTCTTAGGTTGCCCAGTATAAAATAAAATCCCTCTGTCCCTCCCCAAATAACAGGTGAATGGTAAGTGCTGTATCCCAGAGTCATTTTGAGGTCATTGGACTCTAACAGTACATCCCCCTGTGCAAAAACCATTATTATCCATGATAGGTTTAGGATGATCGAAAACAGTACAGCATTTCTCCAACCAAAATAAAATGTTACTTATATGTACACCTTCATTTCGAAAAAGAAGGGTGACTGTCTTGATATTAGGCATCGTAATAGGTATTGCCAAAAATTCTTTCCAAACTTCTGTGTCTTTTAAATCATAATATAAATGCCAAAACGTATCCAAAGCAGTCATGGTACAAAAACTGACATCGTAAACCTTATCACCTGTTGCGTGTATTAGAGCATACACTTCTGCAGGAGAAAAACCCAAGGAATCTATAATTAAAGATTTACCCACCCAAAGTCTATCTGGGACTATGGGGGCAAAACCATTATAACTTAAATGAACCAGGTAGCGTCTCCTAGCAGCCTTCAGCCAGTTTTCAAAATAGACCAGCATAGGATTGCTTTCCCTGGTTTCCTTCCATAACCTTTTCTGTCCCATGGGGAGATCTAGAAAACCCCTGAGCACCCAAGTCACTCATATTATCCACCGGAACCAAAATCATATCCTCAGGCAAATGTGCAGGATCTTGAAACGGCATGTCACTCACCACAGAAGTCAGCTTAGTTCCTGTGTCAGAGCAGTGTCCTGTATCCATGGTAACAGTGGCATCTGGCGCAAGTTCGAGTCCCTCAACCTCCCTCGCGCTACGCACAGATTCAGTAGGCAAAAGTGAGGACTTAGCTGGTACAGAAAACACATCGGAAGACTCACAAGAAATCACCGAAGAGGTGTTCACAACAGCCGCCTGGGTCAGTACCTGCCTTCCAGGGGCCAAAGGGAACCCAAATGTCACCTTGCAGAATTCAGCCCGCATCCCGAAGTGCCCATCCTGGTGTCCATGTAGCGGAGGAACCAGTAAAAGTTGCTTCTTCATCAGAAACCTGCCAAAAATCCACAGCGTCTCCCTGAATTCCAGAAGCTCCTGGGGGACTATTACATGATAGAGCCACAGGTAATCTTTTATGACCTTCATGAATTGGACTAACCGCAGATCTTTTCCGCTTAGTTCTTTCTTCTACTAATTTCAACCACTGAATATGAAATTCATCTTCAGCAGCCAACAACATTTCAGACAGATGTTTTTTCTTTTCAGCCAACTTATCTTGTAGCATCTTTCCTCATCCGACTCAGGTCTCTCCTCTAATAATTCATTGGATTCATTTAATTCCATGTGTAGTT
Source organism: Neoceratodus forsteri (assembly GCA_016271365.2). Lineage (NCBI taxonomy): Eukaryota > Metazoa > Chordata > Ceratodontiformes > Ceratodontidae > Neoceratodus > Neoceratodus forsteri. Next base: position 1,001,745,964 of record CM057450.1, read on the forward strand.
GTTGAGCTTTCGCTCCCTCATCAATGTTACACTCACACACTGGATCTGGAGCCACTTCCACACAACCTCCTTCCATCTTGACCGAACCTGGACTGAAGTCCTCCATCTCTGCTGCAGCCCTTCAGCACCCACTGCAGACAGAGTAGGGGAATTTCCCCGGTGTCCTGACTAATATTCCCTTTCCCATAATACCAGCTCATGCAACTGTCCAAGGCTGTGAGTGGGTGATGATGTGTTAAATGGCTGCCACTACACATTCAGTCACTTCACTACCAGACTAGCATTGCTTGTAAAGTGCTTTGGGATACAATGTGGATGTAAAGTGCTATATAAATGCTGTTTCTTCTTCTTCTTCTATATGCAACAACTCAAACATTGGGTAACTATTTAGTAAATAATGCAACTGTTTACATGTGATGAAAAATCTTTATCTTTAGACCACATAGGAACCAGAAACGCAAGGATCAGCTAATGGTTGGGGGGAATACAGCTGACGTTATCTGAGGAGGAAAAGAACCTGGGAGTACTGGTCAGTGGTGATATGAAACACACAGCACAGTGCTGAAAGGCAGCAGCCAAAGCTAATAAAATGTTGGGCTGCACCCCCAGAGGAATCACCTCTAGGAGGGAGGAAGTCATTCTTCCACTGTACAGGTCACTGGTGAGACCTCACCTGGAATACTGTGTTCAGTCCTGGTGCCCTTACCTGAAGAAGGATATAAAACTACTGGAGGGGGTCCAGCGGAGGGCAACCAAAATGATATAGGGCATGGGGGGCAGAACATACGAGGAGAGGTTGAGGGAGCTGAACATGTACTCCCTGGAGGACAGAAGGGAGAGGGTATATGATTGAAACCTTCAAGTACCTTAAAGGATACCTAAACAAGCAGTTTTTTAAAACTGCAAACTCCAAAATCTGGCTTCAAAATGAGGTAAAGTAAAGGCTACTGTTTACATTTATGTTAAAACTGCATTTATGTAAATAAAATAAATGCAGTTTCATAGCTTTTGAAAAATGTATACATCAGCCTTTCACTTACAAAAATCAGTCTTGCCTTCTCCCTAAGATGTCTGCCAACTGTGTTAAGTGATGAGTCATGATGACATCATCGGAGACAGAGCCAGAGACCAATATAGATTCCTATAGGCTAACTAGTTCTTTTTCCCTCTTTGTTTTGAATTGTTTTACCAGATTGATCAACCCCATGTGTTAACATGTGGATTATTTTGATCAGTACACATGTTAGGCTGTGATTTTGTTCATTTTATTTACTTTAGCTTGCTGAAAATATTTTGCAATCTAGCTGACTTTCTCTTTGGCAAACTGCAGAACAGTACAATACTTCAAATACCTGATGATCTAGTGGTTAAGTGATGCCCCTGAATTTTGTTTTGTTAACCAAGAGAGACATGCTGTGCTGAAACCTTGTTTATAGATGCAGCCCACAAGGAAGTTAAATGACTTGCTCAGGGTCACAATGTGAAGTCCCGGTCTGGTTCAATTCCAAAGCATATTCTTGTTAATCCACAAAAGAAAAACTTCTCTTGTATTCTTTTTCCATGTGAATCCCCTGCACCTAGCCTGTCTTCTGTTGAACACCCCACCATCCATACCCTGTCCTTAGTAGTGCCTGGGGCTGCATATGAGCTTGCAGTCTCATGCAGAGAATTCACACACCTCAGACTGTAATCGTATACCTCAGAGAGTTGTGCATACCTACACCGATAAGGATCATCAGCTGGCACTGTTAAAAAAATACCTCCCAAATCACACTTATGTCCACTTTTTCAATGTTTGACTTCTGCTCCCACAGTAAACATTGAGTGGATCACCACCCTTCTGCACAGTGAAGACAGTATGTACAGTTCCCCTGTTGTGATTTTGTCCCGCCTCATTAACCAACAATCAGATCTTCATGGAGAGCCAAGCAATAAGCCTCAGGACTCACCAGAAAAACTTCTGTTCATGCCCTCATAAGCGCTATACTTATTATGGATAACAATATTATTAGCAGGAGAGGCATACTAATGCTTTGAGTGAATCCACCAAACTTCCAGTGTCAGTCTACTCCTTTACCTGTGATCTGCAGAACCCCACAGGACAGTTCCCAGCAAATCTTCTCCACTACTTTTTAGTGCCCAACTCTACAATGTGAAGTTGTTGGCTACCACCCTTTTAAATCATGAATGAGCTATACGCAGCTTCCTCAGTATTGTCCTTACAAACATAAACACCACCCCCAATCTGAAGGTAATCTCCCTACACTGAATTCAAGTAACACTTTAAGTGCATCCCTGCCATTGAATATTTGTCATCACTGGTTGCTCTCATTCGCAGTCAAGTAGTGATCATGGTGCTGGCAGCCCTACATGTCAGATCTCGCAATGATCTGTTAAACATCCCCCTTCATGTCTTCCCCTAACCTGAATATAGCTGTACCCTGCTGGAATGGCCTCATCAGTCCCTCTCTGGCATTAATTCTTCTCTTCTGCTCCCCACACCAAAAACTGGTGAGCTCACTACCCTTCTGCATCATGAATGCAGTTAGTACAGGGGAAGACAGAAAGGGAGAAATATGAGCAGATCACTGTGAGAAATAAGACATGGGGTTGCCAGCACCATGATCACTACCTGAACCTATTGTCCTGGCCAGCATTCCCCTACTCATAAAACCAGTTCATGCAATTGTCCAAGGCTGTGTGTGGATATTAATGCGTGAAATGGCTGCCACTACACATTCGGTCACTTAATGAAAGCACTATATAAATACTGATTCTTATTATTATTATTTCCCATGGATAATGAAGAGAAGACAAGACAAGCATATTTTTGATTTCCAAGAAAGTATGAACTCTAGCATTGGACTTCAGAAGAACTTTGCTACAAACAAGTGGTGGATCTATGGGGTAGTGAAGAATGCGGCTGTAACGCGCCCCCCCCCCCATTGTAAAGTACTCGCTTGCTGCTACTGCATTTCACTTTGTTAAAGTATGATTTCTTGATTGTACAAATGTTTACATTCAAAAATATTGATCACATTTGTAGTTTCAGTCAAAAACGTACTAGAAAAGCATAATAGAAGAAAATATAAAGGCTTCATAAAAATGTTAAAAAGTACATATCAAGTATGCACACACTCCCAGCACCCACTCCCCCTTCCCCATTGTAGCATCCTGGATCCGCCATAACCACTAGACCACCAGGTTATGCAAGATTTGTACTGCACTGTGGTTTGCTAAAGAGAAAGTCGGTTGGATTAAAACAAAATTTCAGCATGTTAAAGTAAACAAAATGAACAGAACCATAGCCTAACATGCATATTGATCTAAATAATGCATGTGGTTTTGACAATTTTGGTAAAACAATTCTATACAAAGCGAAAAAAGACCTAGTTAGCACTATAGAGAGCCATATAGCTCTCTGGCTTTGGCTCTGATGATGTCATCACTTAACACATTTGGTGGCCATTTTAAGAAGCAGGTAAGGCAGTTTTTCTGAAATTGGAAGGCCGATTTTACAATTTTCAAATGCTTTGAAACCACATTTAGGTAACATACAGTATATAAATGTAGTTTTAGCATTAACGGATTCAGCAGCCTTTCCTTTAGTCCTGTTTGAGGTCAGATTTATGAATAGTTTGTTGTCAAAATGTTGTTTAGGTATCCTTTAAAGGGCCACCAATGTCTTAAGAATCTATTTATTTATTTAGATTTTGTTTAACGGGTAAGCCCACTGAGACCAATGGTCCCTTTTTCAGGAGCGACCCAGAGTTAGTTACAGAAAAGGACATATTGAAAACAGTTATATACAGTAGTTACATTTGTTACATTTGTTATACAGTATTTACATTTGCAATATTTATACAGGGCTAAAAGTCTGCTTCTCATTCAGACTCACATAATATATAGAGTGTGTATGGATTACACATTATGCATAGTATGTACATTAGTTACATCCGTGTACATTGGAAGCAATGTATAGGGATAGTAATCAGTTTACACAAGTTGGTCCATATTAGAAATCCATGACAAAATTAGAGGGGTTGTTCAAAGCAGTGCAGTGGCCAAAAAACGAAACTGGCCTGGGGAGCTAATGGTTACAACCACAGAGACTAAGGTTGAGAAGATATATTTTTAGTCCATTTTTGAACTGGGTGAGGGTGGTTGAGTTTGTCAAGCTAGGTGGTAGGCAGTTCCATAGGTGGGGGGCAGCAAATTTAAAGGAACGATTGCCATAGTTGGAGCACGTCCCAGGGATGCTGAGGGGGTGGTATGCAGTTGATCTCAGGGTTCAGGTTTGTCTTTTGGGGGAGAGTAGTCCTCGAAGATGGGGAGGAGGACCAAGATTAGTGAATTTGAAGGCTAGACAAGCAACGGGATAGTCTAGTTTGTGCCGGAGAGTGGGCCAGTTAAGTTCCTTTAGGGCCTTGCAGTGATGTCTCCTAGGAGAAGAGTTTGTGGTGAAACGAACCACTCGGTTATATAGTATGGAAAGTTTATTGTATTCTGACTCATGGAGGAACTGCAGCAGTGAGGCTCTGTATAGGATGGATGGAAGAAGACTGCAGCAGGCAATTGCATGGTGTGCAGTAGAGGATAGAGAGTTTCCCAGGTTATAAAGGAGGCCAAGCTTTTGATGGGTGGGCCTGGTTATGGAATCGATATGGGATCGGTAGGTCATTTCTTGATCTAAATGGATCCAAAGATATTTAAAGTTGGCATGACTTCAGCTCTTTTTCCTTGGCTGGTGCAGATCTGGAGAAGCTGACTTCTGTCAGAGCCCAGGCATCTAGAGCCAAACAGTACAGCTTTAGTTTTTTCATCATTAAGTTTAAGGGAGTTTGTTTAGAACCAGGCCTCGAAGGTAGAGAGACTATCCTGCAGTTTTGTTGAGATGATGCTAGGTTGGGAGTCACTGCAGTGTATGACAGTGCCATCAGCATATAGAATGAGATTGCTGCTGGTGCAGTTTCCCTCTATATTATTGAGGAAGAGTGAGAAGAGCAGAGGGCCCAGGATTGAGCCCTGGGGTACCCCTGCAGAGACTGATCTGGGTCCAGACTGTGTACCCTTCCATCGGACTTTTTGGGAACGGTCACTCAGGTAGCTCACAAACCAGGAGTGAGAGTGGTGATCCAGTCCTAGGAGCTAGAGTTTAGAGAGTAGGAGATTATGGCTAACCAGGTCAAAGGCCTTGGATAGGTCAATGAAGAGGGTGCCCATTGGGGAGCCTTGGTCCATGTGGGAGAGATGAGCGCAGTGTCGGTACCATGACCCTTTCTAAAGCCATGCCCAGGATTGAGCCCTGGGGTACCCCAGCAGAGACTGATCTGGGTCCAGACTGTGTACCCTTCCATCGGACTTTTTGGGAACGGTCACTCAGGTAGCTCACAAACCAGGAGTGAGAGTGGTGATCCAGTCCTAGGAGCTAGAGTTTAGAGAGTAGGAGATTATGGCTAACCAGGTCAAAGGCCTTGGGTAGGTCAATGAAGAGGGTGCCCATTGGGGAGCCTTGGTCCATGTGGGAGAGATGAGCGCAGTGTTGGTACCATGACCCTTTCTAAAGCCATGCTGAACGTTTGCCATGAGTAAGTGCTGCTCAAGGTAGTCTTGTAGCTGGTTTGAGACTAATCTTTCCTGAATTTTTCCAAGGGAACTGAGAAGGGAGATTGGTCTATAATTTCCCAATTGTCTCAGGGCCCACTCTTGTGGACAGGTACAATGGTCGCTACCTTCCACATTTTTGGGACCAAGCCGTCCTGAAATGACCTATTTATGAGTGAGGTGACAGGATAGGTGATGGCCGGGCGGCAGCCCTCACTAGCTAAGGCTCAAGCTGGTCATATCCTATGGAGGAGGAGGGGTTAATTTTGCATAGGAGAGGTAGTACCTCTGTCTGTTTCACCAGTTTTAGGTGGAATTGAGGTTGAGGGTGAAACCATGCATCTCCTGCGTAAAGGTTAGGCCTGGGGTGGACCAGGAAGGGAGACCCACTCAGGGTAGAGAAGGAGGCACAAAATGCCTCAGCAATTATCACTGGATCATTTGTCAGAGAGTCCCCTACTATGATGGAGTCCGTTTGACTAGTTGAGGAGCCCTTGATAAATTGGTTAATGTGGCCCCAGAAATTTTTGGGATCCCGTAGGTGCCTAGTTTGTAGGTCATTTAGGTATTGAGATTTGGCTTTTTTTGAGGATTTCTTATACTGATTTCTATGCTCTCTGTATTTTTCCCAGTCTGTTGGGCTGCCAGAGGATTTGAAGGTACCCCATGCTCTGTCCCGGAGGAGCATGGTATGCTTGAGGCATGGGCTCAGCCATTTATGACATTTTCCCTGTACCCTGAGCTTTTTTAATGGGGCATGCATATTTGATGCAGACAAAAAGATCTGGGTGAAGTATTCAAGTGCCTCGTCGAGCGTGGGGAGAGAGATGATAGGGGCCCAGTCGGTGTGCCACAACTGGGAGCAGAAGTCGGCAGGTACAAACCTACTGTAGTTTCTTGCTTCAATAACCTTAGCAACAATTTTTGGAGGCTTATTGGACCAAATGCAGAAGATAGGCCAGTGATCGCTCAAGGAGTCAGCCATAATCCTTGCTGACAGTATACGGCCCGGGCAGGAGACAAGGATCCAGTCAATGAGAGAGTGGTTTCCAGTCTTGGGGTTATGCCTTGTGGGGAGGTCTATGACCTGGGTAAATGGGGAGCCAAGTAATGAGTTTTTAGTAGGGGAGGAGAGCAGGGACGGTCAGTGGAGATTGAAGTCCCCAAGGAATATGGTCTCCCCTGGGGAGTAGTCCTAAAGGTGGCTAGTTATGGCTTCCAAGGAAGAGGCAGCAGATTAGGGGGGGATGTAGACACCACCTATGGTAAGGGGTCTGGTGTTGCCAAGTAGTATTTTTACAAGCAGCATTTCAGCCAGGGGGTCACTGTGAGAGGGGGAGTCCAACTCTGATGCTTGAAAGTCCGTGCTAACATAAATGATGACCCCATCTCCTTTTTTCTGTCCTATCTTTTCTAAAAGTATGGTATCCCAATAGGTCCACTTCATGTGGGAGGATCTGCGCGTTGAGCCAAGTTTCTTTTAAGGCTAGTATGTCAGGCTTATATAGTCCACCCATGCCTCAAGGTCATGGAATTTGTACCTTAGGCTACATATGTTCATATGAGTGAGTTTGAGACCTTTGGTATCAGCCCACATGGGGCATGTAGGGTTGTTGAGAGTGAGATTTGGGGAGATAGGACCTGGATAAGATTCTATGCCCCCCAGGGCTAGGAGGGTTCTGCCCATATGTCCTGGAGGTAGGTAAGGAGGAGGAAGTGTCAGATGTCTATCACTCCCCTTTGTGAGAGATTCCTCAGCACCACCTTGTACATCTTGCAAGGGTCCAGGCAGGTTTGGGTTTAAAAGGTACATATTTAAAGGGATCATTTTGAGCTCAGTGCCGGAAATGAGATTCCTTAGAGAACGTACTAATGCAATCTGATGCCAGCAAGAAAGTTAGGTAAAGGGTTGTATACTCAAAAGTATTGCTAGGGTTTTGCCAGGGATAATACGATAAGTGTTTAGCTGCTGCTGGGAAAGAATTTAAGTAGACGGCTTCTCTTATTTGTAAACTAAATATAGTAGAGCATTAGGGAAGTATTGTCAGAGATTAGGGAGACAAATTGGCAGCTACTGTGAGAGTTTGAGTGCAGAGCCTCAGGGAAGTATTGCCAAGGATGAGGGAAACAATTTGGCAGCTACTGTGATAGTTTTAGTGTGAGGCTTCTCTTAAAGCTGTTAAGAAATCATAGGTAGCAGGAGGGCCTCTAGTGGTGAAACTGTGAAGTTTTCTGAAAAAGAACAGTACAGAGCTGAAAGGTTTCTATGGGAGAGATTAGCTTTCCCAGTGAAGGCAAAGAGGGCCCCTAGTGGAGAAACTATATAGGTTGCAAATGGTAAAGTGAGCTGATAGGTATTTTCAGCTCACATGACCAACCCAGCCCAGCCCAGTGCCTATAAATGTGAGTGCCGACCAAGGGTGGTTGTGGTGGGGGTGGCAGGGCAGAGCCGTTTCGGCGCCGGGCCTCCAGCAACAGTCGCACAGCAGCCAGGAAGGCTCATGTGGTGATAAACCAGAGTTCTGGCCACAAATTAGGAATAGCTTTTCCTTGCAAGAGGTGAGCCCCTTTAAGGAATTGCAGTGTAAATTTTTCTTGTTTGTCCCTCCTTGGGTTTTCTTTTCTAGGAGCACAAGAATTACCTGAATGCGGCGTTTTGGGGGGCAGGGGAGGGCAGGAGCAGAGGCCCTCTCGACCTCATGGGCAGTCCCCACGAACCTGTTGAGGGAGATAGAGGAGGTGAGCAACGCACTTAAATAGCAGGTGGAATCCCCAGCATTTACTTTATCAGAGGCACTGCATAATAAAAACCCCAGCAGTTTAGAAAACATTCCCCAGAAATTAAAATACACACTTTATCAGAAACATTGTGTATTTAGTACCCCAAATAGTTTTAAAAACTCGCTTGGAGCTGTAGGCACATTCCCCTGGAATTAGCACAAGCACTGTATATGAGGCAATGTATGATTAGTACCCCACTAGATTTAAAGACGCGCCTAGTACTTCAAATTTGTGTATAAATTCCACGATTAGCACAAGCACTTTATCAGAAGTCCCTAAGGTGACGTAGCAAGAGCACAGTTAACCAGTTAAGCTCTAATCAATAAACTATGTTTAAGGCACCCAGTAATTATGGTTAAGGCACCCAGTAATCTTCCTTAACAAGAAGCGCCAAATACACAGTTCCTAGAAACAGTCTTAACATCTGCGTCAACACAAAATGGCACCGGGCCTCCAGCAACAGTCGCACAGCAGCCAGGAGGGCTCGTGTGGTGATAAACCAGAGTTCTGGCCACAAATTAGGAGCAGCTTTTCTTTGCAAGAGGTGAGCCCCTTTAAGGAATTGCAGTGTAAATTTTTCTTGTTTGTCCCTCCTTGGGTTTTCTTTTCTAGGAGTACAAGAATTACCTGAGTGCGTCGTTTCAGGGGGCAGGGAGGGCAGGAGCAGAGGCCCTCTCGACCTCACGGGAGGTCCCCACGAACCTGAGTGCAGCGTTTCAGGGGCAGGAGAGGGCAGGAGCAGAGGCCTCTCGACCTCACGGGTGGTCCCCACGAACCTAGCATTTATGGACACAAGGCATCTTATATTTCTCATTAGCTCTGAATTTTTTATCTCCCTTATTTACTACTGAGGTCATATGCATGAAAACAGGATAGCTGTTCCTTGAGGGTTCATTAGCTCCCAATGCTTCTTTCCAACTTGATGTCATAATATTCTGCTTGTGACATCACAGTTATTCCCATGGCAACAGACTGCCATGTCACAACAGAGCATTATGTTTTCAAGTAGGGAGTAAGCTATAGAGGCAGATGAACTGTAAGGTATAAAGATTTTGTTTTTGTGGGAATTTCTTCAGTAATAAATAATGGGAAGGAGAAATTTATAGAATATATATGAAATAAAAGCTGTATTGTGTCCAACTATTATGTTTTCCAAAGTTTTCCCTAAGATGTCAACTGCTCTTTAAGGGCATAAACAGGGCTGGAACAGAGGACATCTTCAACTTAAGAAAGGAGGATACAACAAGGGGCATAGCCTGAAACTGTTGGGGGTAAATTCAAGAAGGAAATGAGGAGGCACTTTTTCATCGAAAGGATGGTGAAGAGGTGGAACAAGTTGCCGGAGGAGGAGGTGCTGGTGGCAAAGATGGTGACCAGTTTCAAGGGGGGGACAGGGTAACAAAGAGGATTAGGACAGAGAGAGGCACGACTGGGAGGTGGATTGGTGGGTGGGGTATGATTCCAGGAGGAGGGGGGGCAGCTCCAGGGAATTAACTGAATTGTGCACTTGAGCAGACTCGATAGACTTATGAAATATCGATCATATGAACAAGTCAGCAGAAGAAGGCCATTTGGTCTATCAAGTCTGCTTGTATTGCAGGGTCCATTACGGCCTGTTTCTGCTGGCAAATTCGTATGTTCATATGTAAACAATTGACATTTTCTATGAAAATGAAATAGAAATAGAAACAAATATAGCAAAAGTTTATCTTCTTGTGAATTATATTCAATGTTGAATTTATGGAAAAATTGGTACCCTTACATTTCTCAGATTCTGGATGTTTTTCTGCAAAATAAATTATATATTTACATCACTCATTGAAAAAACTGATTATGGTTCTATATTAAACAGCCCAAATCTTTACATCTCTTAAGATGTTGACTTTGGCACTAAACAAAGTCTACTACTTTTTTCTGTTACTCTGAACATAGTGTTTAATTTGAATAAAAAATATTTTTCAAAAATGTTATGCAATCTGTTTTATACTTTTAAAATATTTTCTCAGGCCAGCTCACCAGTGCAGCGGTAGTGCAACTGCTTGCAATGGAGGTGATCCCAATTTGGAAGCAAGCCAGAGGGCTGATCTGGGAGAGTAGGATTGAGCATCTGTGGGATCGCTCTCCTCCTCCTCCTCCTGGGGACAGGGTGGAAAAGAGCTTGGTGCTTGACTGGCCCCTGGCAGAAGCCAGGGGAAAGGCAGCCTGAGCTGAAAGAGGTGGGAAGCATGCCAGATGTTGGCATGTGTGCCTTGACATCAGCCCATGCCACATAACCCACTGGGAGAAAACCAGAAACAGTGACAGGAAGAAGAGGAGTGCCCACACCCAACCAGCTGGACCTACCAGCCCAAATTGGGTCCGTGCTTCAATGGGGCTTGGGTGAACCATGCCAATCCTGTTGGGGGGGGGGACAAGCCCTGGGAGAAGTTTCCCAAAAAAAAGTAAGTCCCAGCAGATGTTGGGTTGATGGGGCTGGGCACTCCTCTTAAGGAAGGCCATCTGGGGGATGTGTTCTCATATTATATTTGAAAAACACGTTGAAACCTTCCAATTAAACCTCATTTTTAAACTGTCTCATCAACTTCACACTATATTGTATTACTGTAATCTTAAGCACATATACCATCAATTTCATACCTCAGTAGCATTAAAGTCAAACTTTGCCAGTGCAGAATGAGGCTGTGTCAAAACACAATCAATTTGTGGTGAAATAATTACATTTTGTATCAATCCCAACTTTCTTCATATCACTACCCGGCCACCAGATTAGGAGTTTAGGGGCAAGAGCAATGAGGGTTGGCCAGACTTCCTAAATTAGTTAGTCTAATGAAGAGAAGGCTGAGAGGTGACATGATCTCAGTGTTCCAGCTAATTATGGGGCTGGGCAAGGGGAGTACACACAGATGCTTACTCTGGTGAATGCTAGCAAAACTAGAGGGTGTTTACTCAAACTGAGGGGAGGAGCAGGACAAGAGGAAACAATGGAAAACATTTCTTCGCATGGATGTTTGAATGCGGCATAGCCTACCCATGGAGGCTGTGGAAGCTGGCACTTTTCTGACTTTCAAAGTAGGTACAAAGACTGTTGAGGAATACTATGCAGTAACATAGTAATCTAATGTCTGAAGTGCTTTTCTGTAGGTCTATTATGCCCGTCCCCTTTTACCAGCTTCATAAGTAAAGATGAAAAAATAAAGTATTTTATGTAAATGTGCACTGATTCATATGGGTCCCCTACCCAGTCTATGATGTTGTGAATAGCCTTAAGGTTATATAGCATGAACAGGGGTAGCAGTCTTGCAGATGAGCTGAGAAGTTTTAAGTTGGGGTAAGACATATCTGACGAGTCCCTGTACCTGTATCTGGTGGAAAAAGGTGCTGTATCTTTAAAACTGTTACAGGACTGAACAACTGTCTCTGTATTGCAACATGCTTTTGGCAATCCATTAATGTGGTGACTGGTGCCAGCTTTTTTGATGCTGCACCTGCTGCTGGACTGTTTCTGTAACTGTGCCAGTTAGTTCCAGGAGCAAGTTTGTTTGTTTTGAAGTTTATTTTGTATTTACACAAGATAAGATTATTGAGCATTAACCCGTTTTCAAGACTGTCCTGTTTGTAAAGTGCTAGAGAAATCTGCACAAATATTTTGTACAACAGTATAATAGCAGTAATATCAATTTTACAATAAATAGGGTACTTAACAACAATGGGCAAAGCCTGTTCACTAAATGTTGTGTAATTTTCATGATGAAATAAAAACAAACTAGGCATCTTATAGTCCTTGCAGCAAAGTGGAGGGGGTTGTGATTTCATAGTCTCATGACAGCGAAACTTCACTTGCAAAGTACATTATAGTTTGTGAAGCGCATGCTCAAGAACAGGTCATATGGTATATGCAGCAGCAAGAAGTTCCCCCACCGGGCCCCATGTTCCTTGTGCAGACACAGAGTGAGAGCAGAAGAAATACTGTAATACATTACTGTCTTTTAAAACCAGATTGAAAAAGCACTTAAAACTTTCTCAGGAATGCACATGTTGATTTAATAGGGAGGATAGTGAGGCTTAATAAAGGGAGGGAGGGTGGGCAGAGGAGACTGTGAAAAGGCAGAGATACTAAACAAATATTTTTACTCAGTATTTACAAAGGAAGAGGGGGAGGTACATAAAACAAACAGTAGTAACACGCTGGATACAGAAGTTGATACCGGCCCATTTATAGAAGAAAGGGTTCTGAAAGAACTCTTAAAACTGAAGGTGGACAAAGCAATGGGGCCTGATGGATTCATCCCAGAATTCTAAAAGAACTAAGGGTAGAACTAGTGACACCACTAACTACCCTTTTTAACAAATCATGGGAGGATGGGGTGGTACCTGAGTACTGGAGGAGGGCAGATGTGATTCCTTCACAAAAGTGGGAGCAAGGCAGAAGCAGGAAACTACAGACCTGTTAGTTTAACCTCAGTGATAGGGAAAATGATGGAATCACTTCTAAAGGAAAGAATTGTCGAGTATCTAGAGGCCAGAGGGCACAGGACCCTAGGCAGCATGGATTCACAGCGGGAAGGTCATGCCAGACTAATCTGATAGATTTCTTTGACTGGGTGACCAAAAGTGTAGATCAGGAGGGGCTGTGGACATGGCCTACCTAGACTTTAGCAAGGCATTTGACACAGTCCCACACAAAAGATTAATATACAAGTTAGCCAGCCTGGGAGTGGGTCCCAAGATGACAGCCTGAGCAAAGAATTGGCTTGAGAATAGGGCACAGAGAGTAATAGTAAATGGAGTCCACTCAGAAGAAAGGAGGGTTACTAGTGGGGTACCGCAGGGTTCAGTATTAGGACCGGTCCTCTTCAATGTCTTTATAAGTGACATTGCAGAAGGACTGGAAGGAAAAGTATGTCTCTTTGCAGATGACACTAAGATCTGCAACAGAGTTGATGCACAGGGGGGTGGAAAGGATGAGAAGGGACTTGGCAAGGTTAGAGGAATGGTCAAATGCATGGCAGCTTAGATTCAATGCTAAGAAGTGCAGGTAATGCACCTGGGAAACAAAACCCAGGGAAGAGTACACAATGGGGGTGAGATACTAACAACAACAAAATGGAGAGGGACCTGGGGATAGTCATATCAGATGACCTAAAGATGGACAAGCAATGTGAGAGGGCAGCAAGGAGGGCTGGGGGGATACTGGGATGCACAGGGAGAGGCATCACCAGTAGAAAACAGGAAGTTATTATCCCTCTGTACAGACAGCTGGTGAGACCCCATCTGGAGTACTGTGTGCAGTTCTGGAGACCCAATCTCCGCAAAGACATAGACAGGATGGAAGCTGTCCAGAGGAGGGCAACTAAAATGGTGCAGGGTCTGCACCGGAAGACATATGAAGAGAGACTTAAGGAGCTTAATATGTATAGCCTCGAGGAAAGGAGGGAGAGGGGGGACATGACAGAAACTTTCAAGTGCCTCAAGTGAATCAACAAAGTCCAAGAGGGTAGCATCTTTCAAAAAAAGAGTGTGCAAGAACAAGAGGGCACAATTTGAAGATGGGGAGGGGGTGGCTCAGAGGTAATTTAAGGAAGTATTTTTTCACAGAAAGGGTTGTGGATGCATGGACGCCTTCCGGAGGAGGTTGTGGAGTCAAAATCAGTGGTGGAATTCAAGCATGCATGGGATAGTCATAAGGCAGTTCTGGGGGGTGGGGGTAGGAAGAAGTAGGCTGCTGGTTAACTAGGATCTGCAGCTTATCCAGTAGGTAGGGAAATGGGCAGACTGGGTTGGCCAAGCGGTCCTTATCTGCCATCAAATTCTATGTTTCTATGTAATACTGTTTCTATTTTATAATGTCTGTACTGTATTTTGTCATTGCATTGTATTTTGTAATGCCTGTCATCTGTGAAACGGCAGTCATGCTCATCAGACTTACAAGGATAAAAAATAAGATGAAATGAAATGAAGAATTAGGATGTGTTTCTGTGAACATATATACATATTTATACTATCCCCTTATCATGTACAATGTCCTGCAAACATAATGAACTGTATACCTTTGCAGGCACTTCTACTGATAATGCCCTTATTCTGATTACAATACAGGATCCCAGTGCTCCACTTTGCATAATCAAAATGCTGCTTTGGGGGGCAGGGAAGCAGCGGTCCTTGGCAGCACAGCAACAACGAAGATACAGTAAGTAAAACAACACTGTGGTTAAAAATGTCAAAGTATGCCTAATTTAGTTTCTCAGGCAGGAAACTCCTAGGCACAAGTTGCCTGCCGTGGAGAAATTATCATGTCAGCTACTCTTAAAGGTGGTCTTGGTCAAAGAAAGAATGTCCATGTCTAGCTATGTTTACCATATATTTTGCTGGAAAATGGAGAGTAAATGGAACACTTATACCCTGTTAGTTTTCCTTAAATGCTGGAAAGCATGTGCTTCTTTCTTATAGCACAGGAAAAATATCTGGGAAGAAGGGCTTCCTTATGTCTCGCCTTCTGCATCACATTCCCCAATCCATATCAGATGCAAACAAAACAATAATGTAGGATGATAGATTGTTTCTGCTGATACTTTTAAGTTTTTCCTGACAATTTTTAAACTGGATTTGGGGCATATGTTACATTTATTTGGATTTTTTTGTTTGTTTCCTTGGTATTCTAAAAGAGTTCATTACATATAGAGGATTTTCATCGGGCAGTTTAAGAGATGTTATAAAATATTCTACCTTAAGGTGAACCCTGTTGAATAGGGGGAGCCTGGCGCTTCTTTTTGATGCATACACCTGTTGATCTGGTCCCACTGGTAACACCTCCATCTTATTAAGATCTACAGCCAACTATCTGGAGGCCATAGAGTCTGTTACATCCCCCAGGTATTGCACAGAGCAATTACCCTGTCCTTACCAGGACTGAAGGAGAAATACAGTTGGGTGTTGTCTGCAAAGCAGTGATACTCAACACTGCCTCCTAATGATCTCCACCAAAGGTCTCATATACACTACAAAACATACAGGGGAGAGGACTGACCCATGATGAAAACCACAGTCCAAGGTTCTGCACCCTGATATAAAAGGCCCATGGCCACCAACATTTCCTGATATTACAGGAATGGCCAGAACCATGTGAACACAGTTCTGGGCTTACACACATATTCTTCAGATCTGACTATTAATTTGCCCACAAGCCACAGTATCAAAAGCCGATGAGAGATTGAGAAGAATCACTTGGCTCAAGCAGTATTTTGTGATGTCATTTAGTGCAAGGTACCGAACTGTATGATGGCTAATTCTGCTGTAAACTCCAACCACTAATAATAAAAACACTGACTAAACACAATCATGCACACCCACATTCTGCTAATAAAAGGATCCAAATATAGATGTCACATTCATGAGAATGTGAAATTGTGAGTCTAAAATGACCAAACACACAGCTCTGATGGAAACAGCCAAAAGAATCATTCAGTCAGCAGCTAGTAACTGAAGAAGATCGTGCTGGACCATAATAGTCATCAGCCTGCAAAAGAGACTAATACATACAGTAGGCCTTATACAGCCTGGATAACTGTGTACCAGAACAGGGGATCAGCTGTATGAGTCAGAGTCATTAGAGTCTGGGGTATGTGCTTTCCAAACAAGGGAGATGTCACAACTACCCCCCAAATGCACCTCCTACCACAAAAGGTCAACAGTGGGGCAACCCACCCTTCAGTCTCTTTTGCTGCTCAAGAGGCCACTGCTTGGTGATCTGTAGATGCATAGGACCCATACTTCATGACCCTCACTTTTCCTGTCCGAAGGCAGAACTGGTATCCATGGCCCTTTCAGGAACCAACCACAGTTCCAGGCTTTAAACCTTGGTGGGGGTAGTTGTTCTACAGTTTGGGTAAGTCTTTCAATTGAAGGGCCCATTTCAGCTTGGTTGGGTCAGCTAAGAGTTCCTTAATCATAGCCCATAGTAGAATTCACAGGATATAATAAATATGAAGTTCTACAAACATTTAGAAGACAAAGGCACATACAGTCAGACTAGGAGGAAAACAATGACCTGTAGAATCCAACACCCACTGCAGCCTCTCTCTCTCTGTCTCTCTCTGGACACTTCCCATTTCAGCTAAATTGCACAGCTGACTTCTCCTCAGGCAACACTAGTCAACTCTCTACCTTCCAGCAGCTGGCACCTACAAAGTTTCAAGGCCAAAGGAAAGTCCAAGCTCTAGTCAAAGTTGCACCTGGCCATTTTGGAACTGCCCCCACATGGCCAGACTGAGTCACCAGGTGACTACAGAGCACACCATGACAATGAATACAAGCTCCACCAGGTTCATGGCTCTCTCTCTCTCTTTCCCTCTCTCTCTAGCATTATAAAATTGGATCAGGCACCAATCTTTTTCTGATGGCTTCCCTTTGCTTGTGTGTCAACTCTGGGACTCCCTATACTGTCTCGATCCCCTGGATAAGAGGCCTCTTGAGTCTGCGGCATCAATACTAAATTGTACTTGGAACCTGACTCCCAGTGGGTTGGATTGTGCTGAATAAAATCTGCATCAGCAATGCAACAAAAATGGTAAGGGTTGAATAGCTAAAACAGCACAGTGAAAAAACTCCTGTACTCAATTAAACCCTACTTAAAATCCTTATCCACTGTAAATGTAATAGCAGCATAATAAAAATGCTCATTATCCCATGTTCATCTTCAAATCCTCAGATCTACAGTATTGCTATGGCCATCTTGCCAGCAGCCATCATTAAAAATCGTACACTCTTCTAGTGTGCTTCAATTCTGAAAAGGGGCTCTATTCTAGGTCTTAATAATCAGTATACTTATATCCACTTTCTTACCTTATGGTTTTCCATATGGTAGAACGTGTTGAGGTGACTGTACAGACTGTTGGTGTCAGTCCCAAGCATGCATTACAAGGGGTGTAAATGCTTAGGGGATGGGCCCATGAACGGACATCTAATTTTAGATACACGTGAAAAACTAGAAGCTGGTACTGAAGCATCCCATACCCACCTTTTCTCCTTTCCATGATGGGTGGGAGCAAACATCTCCATAATTAAAAAAAAGAGAAACAAAATGAATATTTTTGTTGGGTAAAGAGAATACCTTTATTAGTCTAATGAAACGTCAAAGATGCAAGCTTTCAAGGCCTGAAAACCTCTTCTTCAGGAATATT
The DNA here is from genome assembly GCA_016271365.2 of Neoceratodus forsteri. NCBI lineage: Eukaryota > Metazoa > Chordata > Ceratodontiformes > Ceratodontidae > Neoceratodus > Neoceratodus forsteri. Next base: position 1,001,763,525 of record CM057450.1, read on the forward strand.
AAAATGTAGGCTGAAGTGCCTGCTCCTTGCAGAAGCTTATTTTTGATTAGAAATACAAGAAAAAAGAGAAAAAAAGCAAAGGTTTGAGTAAACTTTTAATAAATATCAAAGCAGTCGGAATAATGTTATTATTTTCATTCTAGCTGTTGTCACAATGTACACAGGAAGTTGTTTAAAGACAAGTGGACAAAAAGTTAGAGATTTTAAAATATTAGGGCTAAACAAGCTTAGTAATGGTGATTTACATCAAACAGGGCCTGGGCTGAAGGTGCTAAGAAACTGTTTATATACAGTCATTTGCTATGTAGCAGTCTAGTTACTGTTTGTTTAACAGCAAAGGAAATGCTAAGTTCAAAGGCTATGTTAAGCAGCGAGACATGAAACCTCTGCCTTTATTCAGGCCAGACTCCAGGATGTTGAAAGTTTGCATAACTTTGAACTCTGAGGCCCTTCTCTCCCTCTGTATTCTGAAGTTGCCCTTCAGCATAACTTTCATGTCATGTAAACCACATCGCAAGCTGGAGAAATGCTCACCCACTGGAGTGTTCAGGATCTTGTGTTTGATATTGTAGTGGTGAAGGTTCATTTGCATCCTAATAGTCTGTACAGTTTCCCCTGAATGCAAAGATTTGTGTTGGGGCATTTTGAGTACATGATCAGATAAACAATATTAGCAGAACAGCAGCTGAATACTAGGGAAAAGGACAGAACAGTGCCATCTGGGGGGAAAAGGAGAGAAGGAGGGGAAGGAGCACAGACATAATGATAGAAGAGGATAAAGAGAGAGAGGGACTGCTGGCACTAAAGGTAGACAAGTTCCCAGGACCAGATGACATATACCCAAGGGTGCTAAGAGAGCTGCCAGAGGAGCTCGCAGGGCTGCTGATAGTTCCATGGAGTTAGACTTGGTACAACAGGACTGGAGAATAGCTCATGTGGTGCCTCTCTGCAAGAATGGACTGACGGATGACCCAGGGAACTATATGCTGGTCAATCTGACTTCAATAATCTACAAACTAAGGGAAACCATTCTTAAGGAGAGGCTGGTAAAGTACATGGAAGATAATGGTCTCCTGGATTGGGGGCAGCATGGATTTGTCGGAGAAAGATCATGCCAAACTAAACTGACTGACTTCTTTGACTGGGTCATCAGGGCAGTGGACAGTGGATAAGTGGTGGACATCCATTACCTGGACTTCAGCAAGGCTTTTGAATCAGTGTCCCACAAGAGGTTGATCAGGAAACTGACAGATCTTGGGGTTGGGGAGAAAATGACCACATGGATAGAAAGCTAGCTGAGGGATAGAACCCAGAGGGTGATGGTGGGGGGAGAGTTATCTAGCACCAGAGAAGTCACCAGCGGGGTCCCGCAGAGATGGCAGGAGAGAAGGAGACCACAGGGTCAAGGAGGGGTGGAAAGGGTTACTAACAAACACCGGAAGCCTGGGTAACAAAATGGCAGACTTAGAGGCAGTGGCGGAAATTGAAGACCCGGACCTAATCACAATTACAGAAACATGGTGGACAGAGTGCCATAGCTGGGAGGTGGAGCTACAGGGCTACAATCTCTTTAGGAGGGATAGACAGGGGAAAAAGGGAGGGGGTGTGGCCCTGTATGTGAGAGAAGGGATAGTGGGAGAGGAGGGCACAGAGGAACAGGGATCTGCTGAGATACTTTGGGTCACCCTGGGCAGAGAAGGGGGGGCAATAAGGGTAGGAGTGGTGTACAGACCACCTCACCAAAGTGAGGAAGAGGAAGTGGATGTGGAGATGGCCAGGACAATTCAGGAGAAAGCCCAAAAGGTTGAGATCTTAGTAGCTGGGGATCTAAACCTGCCTGATGTGGAGTGGAGAACCCCATCAGCCACATCAGAAAGAAGCAGGGACTTGCTAGAAACCATACAGGATGCTCTCCTAAATCAACTGATCACTGAACCTACTGGGGAAGCAACACTCCACATTGCATTGATCAATGGGGACAGTATGGGGGAAGTAGAGGTTGGAGAAAACTTGGGGCACAGTGACCACCTAATGGTCAGGTATTCCATCTGGCAGGGCCAAAATTGGGCAGGCCATCCTCCAAGGTGCTCGACTTCAGGATGGAAGACTGGGTGGATGAGGAGCATCCTGAGGAGGGAAATGGAAGAGATCCACCACCTGGAGAAGGTTGAGCAGCTCTGGGGGGTAATAAAGGGAGGAGTCCGAAAAACCACAGAGCAATGCATCCGGAAAACCAGCAAAGGCAAAAGGGGAAGAAAGCCTCTGTGGTTTACAGCGGAAGTCAGAGAGGCAATCAGGGAGAAAAAAAATGCATTCAAGGCCTACAAAACATCGCTGGGGGAGGAAGAAATGGAGGTCTACAAAGAAAGACTTAAGAAAGTGGGTAAAACATTCAGGAAGGCAAAAGCACACACAGAGAAGCAAATAGCTAGGGAGGTGAAAAGGGGAGGCAAAAAATTCTTTAGGTATGTCAGCAGCAAGAGAACAAGCATTTGTCAATGCTGAATGTTTGCTTGCTGGTATTAGCATTGGAAATGCAGGAGTTAGACAGATGCAGAGTAGGAATGTCAGTGAAGTAATAAACTTCACGCCAACCCCACCTCCACCCTGCAGAGATGGACAGCATTGGGGTATGCGTTTGTGTTATCACCCATAAAGTTCATGCCATTTCACCTTACCCTATCCTGCAGACACTGACAGGTGTTGAGGTGTGCCTTGGGGTGTTTGGCTTTACAGTCACCCCACTCTATAAGGACATATGCTGAAATGGGTGCAATATAGAATGGGGTGAACTGTGGGGCCTAAGAGTCGAAGGCACAGCTCAATGCCTGTCAGTGGCTGGGGGTGGGGGGTGGGGTCAGAATGGCATGAGCATTACAGTCAGTAATCCAAAGGCACACCCCTGATGCCTGTCAATCTGTACAGGGTGGGACATTATGGTTAGAAAACCTAATGCCCTTGGTGTTTGTTGGTATTTGCACTACAAATGTTCAACATGGCCATTTTGTGGCCCACCTCATGAAAGCATTTGGGACCTCTTCTCATGAACAGTGGCACTGTGATTTGGTCAATGTGTCCTGAAATTTGAGTTTCCAAAGTGACCATGCCATTGTGTGCCAGATGCATGAAAACACAGATCGGGCAGGATGTGAAGAATGACAGCTGGTACCATTCACAGGGAGGTGTGAAGAGATGGCAATGTTGAAAATCTGTAATGAAAATATTAAAAATGCTCAAACTTCCGTGTGTACATGGAAACTGCGCAACGCATGCGCATTAGCAGTCATCTGGTGGAATTATTTCACCAAATTTTCAAAATATGCATTTTGTGACCTCTGCTCATGAACTCTGTCACTATTGATGTTCTTCATCAGTCCCAAACAATGATTTCCCACAGCAACCACGGTATTCTGTGCCAGATGTGTAAAGGCATATTTCGGGCAGGATGTGAAAAATGACAACTGTACTGTTCATAATGAGGTGTGGAAAAATGGCAATGTTGAAAATCTGGAGTGAAAATACTACAAATTTGCGAAGTTACGAAGGTGTGTGAAAACTGCACAATGCAAGCTTGTAACACAGTCTTTTTATGGACATTTGTCACCAAATTCTCAACATAGGCATTTTAGGACCTCTGCTCATGAACAGCGTCACTGTGATTTTTACATATGAACATACTGTACATACGAACATATGAACATACAAATCTGCCAGCAGAACACTCCAATCGGTCTATGTAAGTCTGCCCGAGTGTGCAACTAGCACCCTAGATTGCAGCTGCCCCTGCCTCCTCCCCTTCAATTCCTTCCCAGGTTTTCTTAGCCCCTGTCCCCCCAACTCTTTCTCTTGCTTTATCCCACTCCTCCATAAAGCTATTGACTGTCCTACATGTCACCACCCCCTCTTGCAACGCATTCCAACTAGACACCACCCTTTCAGAGAAGTAGTGCCTCCTCATTTCCTCTTGAAACGTCCCCCTTCCAACCTTAGTCCATGTCCCCTTATCTCTCTTCCGCTCCTCAATTTAAACACCCCCTCAGTGCTAGGTTTATTTACCCCCTCAGGTAGTTAAATGCTTCAATCATATCCCCCCATCCCTGCTTTCCTCCAGCAAGTACATGTTCATCTCCTTCAGCCTAACTTCATATTCCTTTCCTTCCATCCACTTAAAAATTGTTGTTGCCCTCCTTTGCACCCCCTCCAGTAACTTTATATCTCTCCTCAGGTATAGCCTCCAGTATTGCACACAGTACTCTAGGTGTGGTGTGACCAATGATCTGTAGAGAGGTCGGATCACATCCCTATGTCTGGATGAAAACCCCCTTCCGATGCATCCCAGCATCCTGTTTGCCTTTGCTACTGCTTTCCTGCACTGGGCCGAGTTGTTCATGCTCCCAGTTACCAACACCCCTAGGTCCTTTTCCCCCTCTGTGATCCCCAACCAATAGTCCCTCTTCTGGTTCTTAGCCCTGAAGTCCATAACCTTACACTTCTTTGCACTGAATCCTAGCTGGCACTCCACCGACCATGTCTGTAGTTTGGTTAGGTCCCCCTACAGTTTTTCCCATCCATCCTCTTCCTCCACCACCACCCCAATTTGGTATAATGTGCCAACAGACTAACCCTGCTCCCCAGTCCATGTGCTATATTGGAGATAAAGAGCCCAAATAGCACCGGGCCCAGCACTGACCCCTGCGGTGCCCCATTTTTCACTGCTCTTGGTGCTGAGAGCTACTCCACCACCACCACCCTCTGCACTCTCCCCTGTAACCAGTTCTCTCTCCATTTAGTCAGACCACCTTCCACTCATACCCCTCCTTCTCATCACTCTTCTTCTCTTTGGCCTGTGTCCCTCCTCCCAGTAGTCCGCACCCTTTCTCCTCCTTATTCTTATCGGGTGGTGGTGCCTTTTGTATTACACACAGACCACTCTGCCCACCACCTCCTATGGTTACTACGCCTCCACCTTTACGTATATCTAGGGGGGTGAGCTCATTAAGCTCCCCTGTCCGGACCTTTCTAACAACCTCAGTCTTTTGGCCACCCCCGGACTGGTTTAAATCCACCTTAGTAAAGATAAACCCCACTAATCCTACCTTTAATACTCCTCTCCCCTTCCTGCTCAAGTGTACCCTGTCTCCCCGTACAAGTCACTATTCCCCCAGACCCTACCGCAGTTAGTCACTAACCCATCATTTTTGGTGTGCCACCAATCCCTCAGCCACTTGTTGAACCCCTCAAGCCTACCCTTCCTCCCCATGCTTGCACATGGTACCTGCAGTACCTCCAAGAATGCCACCGACTCCCCACCCCTTCACACCGCCTGCCCAACTACTCGAACCTCCCCTTCACTACTTCCACAGTCCCCCACGCCAAGTCATTTGTACCCACATGCAACACTAAATGAGGTTTCTTCCTCCCCCTCACTGCACACTTGAGCACTGCCTGCCCTGTCCCTCCTGCAGTCAACCTGGGGACAGCTTCAACCCAAATATGGCTGTGCCTTCCCCCCCTGCCACCTCATCTCACCCCTTTCAGTATAGAATCCCCCAGGATGAGTACTCCCCCTACTTCCGTCTCACCCCTTTTCTCTGCCTTATTCCTCCCATCCGTCTTGAACACCTTCCCAGCCTGATTACTTCCAACTGGGCTTCCCGTGTCAACCTCCCCTCCTCTCCTGCTGATTTCCAGACCCTCTCCTATCCCTGCTGTTGTCAGTTAGGAGCTCCCATTCCCTTCTATCAAGATAGTGATGCCCCTCCCATCCTTCCACCTTCCTGTAGCCTTCTCTCCTCCAGTCACCACCCCCTCCTTCCTTACTAGCTCCCCTTCTACCCTTTCATCCTCGCTATCTCTTCCCCTACCTGTTGCCATCCCTGTCATGCCCAGATTGTCTTCCCCCCTTCAGTATGTTCCTGCTCCCCCTCTGTCTCCCATAGCAGAGGTTCGAATCTATTCATAGTTGATTCCCCTCCTACATCTCTTTTCCCTATCGGTTCCCTCCTCCTACTTGTTCCCTTCCATGCCACCCATGGTTCCACCCCTGGTCCCTTCCTACCCGCAGCCATCTGCTCTCTCCTCAGGTACTCCTCGTGGTCTCTTCCTCCCTCATCAGGAGCCCCCCGCATCAGGCACCCTTCCTTTTCCTCTTTTCTGTTAGTGCTCTGTTACTGGGGCAGTTTCATCTCCTAGTTGTTCTTCCTCTGTCCCCCTTTGCCATCCTCTATTCCCCCCACAACCAGGATGCCTACAATCCTCATCTGCCCTGCCACTTAGACTCCTCCCTAATCTCCACAGTTCCTCCCTCAAACTAGCCAGTCTTCTACAGACCATACACTCCCCCCATCCTCCAAGCCCAGTCCAGGATCATGGCAGACCCACACCCTGTGCACCCTTCCAAAGATGCCCACCCTATTGACATGTGGCACCTGCCCCATTTTGACAATCTTATGTTATGGGCTCTTAATCCCAGGTTCTGTACCCTACTACAACTGTTAGGCCCCTATTTACTCAAATTCCTGTTCCCCCCCACCCACACACTATTCCCCTACTGCCTCCTTGCCGACCGGGTTAATTCAGTCTCAAATCTCATCCAAAAGATACTGTATTACTCTAGCAATCCTAAAGCCTCCTTGTGTGTTTTTCACCCCTCAGGTACCATACTTTTTATTCTCAGCTCTCATATAGTTTCACTTAGCCCAGTTAGAAATCCTATTACACTTCAAGTATTACTCAGCTCAGATAGAGAAATAAACAGAACAAATAAATATGTATTATTACAGCAATCATAACAAGATACCTCGGTATTTAGCTCAGTTAGAGAAATAAACAGAACAATGAAATCTGTATTATTACAGCAATCCTAAAAGTATCCAATCATTGCTTTGTCTCCACTCGAGACACTGCTGTAACATAGGACCACAGAGGACCCTGGGCAGGAGGGTGGAAAACTCTAAGTCCCGGCAGAGCTCCATTGAGCTCACTCACTCCCCCTCTCTTATTCACTCATTCTATTTCTCCCGACATTGCAGGCTGCCCTTTTGTACTGTGCTCTTGCTTGCATTGGCACCTTTTACTACCCACAAAGAAATATGCAGCAGTCCCAACAGAGCTCCGCTGAGTTCGCTTACTCCCCCCCCCCACTCGTTCATTCTGCCTGCACCGGCGCCTTTTTTTGCCCACAAAGATATCTGCAGCAATCCTGATGGAGCTCTATTGAGCTCGCCTCATTCCCTCCCTCACTCACCGCTTGTTCTGTTTTTCCTGGTGCTCTAGGATGCCCTTTTGTACTGGGCTCCTGTCTCTGTTGGCTTCTTTTTCTGCCCACAAAGAAATCTGCAGCAGTTCTGACAGAGCTCCATTGAGCTCTCTCACTCCCCCTCTCTCACTCACTCATTCAGTTTCTCCTGGCACTGTAGGCTGCCCTTTTGTACTGGGCTCCTGCCTGCATTGGTGCCTTTTTCTGCCCACAAAGAAATCTACAGCAGTCCTGATAGAGCTCTGTTGAAGTCACTCACTCCCCCTCTCTCATTCGCTTGTTCTGTTTCTCCCGCCACTGCAAGCTTCCCTTTTGTACTGGTCCCCTGCCTGCATTGATGACTTTTTCTGCCCACAAAGAAATCCACAGCAGTCCCAACAGAGCTCCGTTGAGCTCGCTCACTCCCCTCTCTCACTCGCTCATTCCATTTCTCCCAGCACTGCAGGCTGCCCTTTTGTACTGGGATCCAGCCTGCATTTGGTGCCTTTTTCTACCCACAAAGAAATCTGCAGCAGTCCTGACAGAGCTCAGTTGAGCTCAGTCACTCCACCTCTCTCATTTGCTCGATCTTAATCTGTCCCAAACACTGATTTCCCAAAGCAACTGCGCTATTCTGAGCCGGAAGCGTGAAAACACATTTTGGCCAGGATGTGAAAAATGGCAGCTGTACTGTTCATAAGGAGGTGCAGAAAAATGCCAATGTTGAAAATCTGGAGTGAAAATATTACAAATTCGCGAAGTTATGAGTATGCGTAGCAATTGCACAATGCACTCATAAACCAGTAATTTTCTGAACTTTTTCCACAAAATTTGCAACATAGGCTTTTTGAGAGCCCACCTCATGAACACTGGCACTGTTGTTTCATTAATAAGTCCTGAAAGATGATTCCGTGCAGTGACCCTGAATTCACCTTTCGGGACTGAGTAATGCCATTACTGGCTGAATTCATGAGGAGGGATCCCAATAACTCCATGTTGAAGATTTGGTGCCAAAATTCCCAAAAATGCCAGGGATATGCACCAAAGTTGTAAAATCCCTATTTATGCCATTATACAGCTTACCGTCATTTCTTCAGTTCGTGGTAGGCTTTGAAGAGTGCAGACGTGTTCCCGGTCCACCGAAGATCGTCGCACCAGGCTCCGGAGGTAAGTATGGGGTGGGTGTGGGAGGTAGGGTGCAGAGGGTGGGTGCGGTTGGTGGAGGAGGCGAGACAGTCTAGGGACCATTTATTTCTTTTACAGGGTTTTTTAAAAAAATAGACGTCGCAGGGCGGTTTTTCCTTTTAGCAGGTACTTTTGGCATGCTGGGGTGGGCTTCCAGCATGCCACCCACATGTTTTGGGGGTGGGAGGACTGGAGCCAATGGAGATTGGACACCCCCATCAGCACATATGGGGGGTGAAGAGCCAAGGGAGATTGGGCACCCCCTTCGGCATACAACAAATCGGGGGAATTATGCTGATGGGGAATGGGCTTCCCCATTGGCAAATTTAACAGCAGGGGACTGAAGCCGATGGCAATTGAGCCCCCATCGGCAAAGAAAGACTTGGTGGGGGGCGCATGAAGCTGAGGGGGATTGGGCACCCCCTCAGCAAACAACAAATGAGGGAGGGGGGGTTACAGTGTGCCAACGGGGAATGGGCTCCCCCATCGGCAAATTACTGGGTCGTGATGGCAAGGTACACCCTACAATGATGGGTCGCTCCCTCATTGCAGCGGGCTGATGCTGCAATGACGAGGTGGCCCCTGATTGCAGTGGCGAAAACCCTTTCAAGGTGGTGGCACGCTGGCTGAACTAGTGTCAGCAGCAACATGCCACTGCTTTGGGGAAGTGGGCCAAACCTCAAAAGGCACCGAGGGCATTGGCCACAACAGTGCCACACCTCCACAACCTGCTTCTGCAGCAAGCTGCCACAACATGTTTCTTGAGCATGCATGCAAGCAAGCATAAAAAGTAGGCAAGAAATCCCAAGACTTAGAAGGGGGGGGAGGTAATTTGGTTGAAGGGGATGAGGAAAAGGCGACCCTACTAAATGAATACTTTGTATCAGTATTCACAGCAGAAAGGGGTGGTGGGCGGTCAGTAGTCAAGAAAAGGGGTACTGAGGGCAAGGAGGTGGACACGAGTCTCTTCACAGAGGACAGATTGATGGAAGAGCTGAGAAAAAAAAACCCAGATAAGGCTATGGGACCAGATCAGGTACACCCAAGAGTTCTCAAGGAGAAGATGGTCCCAGGGGACAGGAAGAGGGTGGAGGTGGTGCCACTTTACAAGAGGGGGAGGAAAGAGGACCCTGGAAACTACCTCCCAGTCAACCTCACGTCCATGATAGGTAAGCTGAAGGAAACTCTCCTTAAGGAGAGGCTGGTAAGATACCTAGAAGAGGAGGGACTGAGGGATGAAAACCAGCATGGGTACACAGGGGGTAGGTCTTTTCAGACCAACCTGGCTTTGAGGGTGTCATTGAGGTGTATGATCAAGGGGAGGTGGTGGATGTGGCCTACCTGGATTTCAGGAAGGCATGTGATTCCATCCCCCACAGGGATCTTCTGAGATCCCTTGGGTCACCCTGGGCAAGTTAGCCAGCTTCTGAGTGGAGGCAAAGCTTACAAAGTGGGTGGTGGAATGGATAGGAGGAAGGACACAGAGGGTAGTAGTAAATGGAAGGCACTCCAGGGAGCTAGGGGTGAAGATTGGGGTACCACAGGGATCAGTGCTGGGTCCAGTATTGTTCAATGTGTATGTGAGGGATTTAGCAGAGGGTCTGAATGGAAAAGCATGCCTCTTTGCGGATGACACAAAGATCTATAACAGGATAGACACACTGGGGGGGGGTGGAGAAAATGAGAAAATGTTATTCTTCTGTTTCTTCTTGTATTCCATTAAGTTCTTTATGGGTATTTTTAATCCCCTGCAGATCTGGTTTTCTGTGATCTGTGGATGGTACCTCTGATTTGTGAAGTCTTCTCTGAGGGTGCTGATATGTTTGTCTCTGTCTTCTGTGTCAGGGTATGCTTGACTGTACAGTATGACTTCTTTGTAGATAATGGAATGTTCTTGTGTGCTTGAGGTGGAAGTTCTTATTATGCAGGCTGAAATGCAGAAATTGCTGACAGAGAGGAATTCTAAGCACCCAGCTTTAAACTAAAAGATATATATCTATTTTTATTTATATTTTCTCTCCATACTGAAAGTAGCAATGTAAATGGGTAGAAAAAAGAGATTTTTGGGCAGTGTTTGGGGGCACTTATGTTTACTATTGTAACAAGCAGTGTGGAGAACCTAGCTCAGGAGATTAATCTTGGGGCTGAGTAGCTTCAGAAAGTCCTGTGAATCTGGTGTGTGACTGGGGGGGGGGGTAAATCTGATAGAGGCTTAGTGCCTTCTAACAAGACACCTATAAAAGCTATCATGCCCAGCTTGTCCCACCATGCTTGTGTCCCAGCAGGTGAGTGGATCACTGCAGGAGTGGAAGGGTTTACTGGCATCTTAGGCATCAGCAGGCATCTGCAGGTCACTGCTGGTTAGCAGGAGGCTCTGCTGGTCAGACAAGAGAAGGTAGGGTACCTTTTATCTTACTGTTACCTGTATAAGTAGCAGGGCTGTGCGAATACCATTTCCCAAATATTTGTTATTCAGCAGCCAAATATTTGGGTATTCGGTATTCAGGAAGATATTCAGCCCTACAACAAAAAGAACCAGCCCCCTCCCTCCTCTGGGGAGAAGAGGAAGGGGCTGTTTCTTTTCTTTCTTTTTCTGCAGGCAGTGTTTCCTGAACACCGGACGAATAGTGCCATTATTCGTTATTTGGGATCCGAATAACTAATACTGCATTATTCATGGTATTTGGGAAATGATATTCAGACCATGCACAGCCACAGCTGGTGGGATAGGGAGTAAGTGCTGGGAAAGAAACAAGCAGGTAGCTGCTACCGGTTGGAATAAGGGAGGCACCCTATCTAGGGTAAAGTGCAGTAACAGATCTGAAACAGCAAAAAGGGGGGGGCGGGTTGAAAGGGAGAGATAAAAAGGCAGAGGGTGCAGGGTGAGATACATCCAGAGATAGCAAGAGAGTAAAGGGGACTGCAACTAACACCCTATCTAGAGTAGGATGATGAACAAATCTCACCAGAGGCTGTAGGTGGGAAAAGAACAAACACAGGAAGTAGATATAGGAGCAAGGTAAATTGACAACAGTAGGTAGTGATACATAAAATTCAGATATGAGAGTGGTGCAGCACAGTGGTTGCAGAGCTGCAGTCTTCTGGGAGATGTTCTGGAGACTGGACATATTGGTTTCCAGGCCAAATTGGTTAGGATCCAGAGGACCTCTTACCCCACCCATGGGCCACCGAGTCTAACACCATTGCTCCAGAGGTTGCCTAGGAAAAAGAGGGCTGGCAGGATATTGGTGGTCTCTGGGAGGGTGGAGTGGAAAGAGAAGACACCCAAGGTAGTGGCAAGGGAGAATATGGGGGTCCTCTGAAGAGAAGGCCGCAGGGTGGGAGGTAAAGGATCCCAGCAGAGGAGGAAGCAGCTTCTGGTGGGGGACTCAGTTGTAAGGGGGGGTAGATTTGGTAATGGGAATGGATGAAGAGAGTGAGGTTAGGTGCCTACCTGGTGCTACAGCTCAGATGGATGGACTTTGGATCCTAATGATCATTAGGGTGGCAGGGGATTGGGGACCTGAATGTCATTGTCCTCCTGGGGATTAATGACTTGGCAAGGGACAGGGATGGGATTGTGCAGGAAGACCTCAGAGAACCAGGGAGGGGCCTAAGGCAAGTAATGCAAATTGTGGCATTCACTGAGGTGCAACTTGTCTACTGCCAAAGGAGGATGGAGTACTCTGCACCAGGAGTTTCAACCTGTGGTTAAAGAAACGGTGCAGAGAAGAGTGGTTTGGCTTTACTGGGGACTGAGGGCCAACCTGGAGAGTCTATATAGAGGTGGTGGCCTACATCCATCTGGGAGAGGAACTGCAGTCCTCAGTGGATGGTTAAAATGTTACTTTGATGAACATTTCAACTAGCTGAGAGGGGGGTGGCAGTTAGTCAAAGAAAGGCATGAATTGTCCTCCCCACTGACTGAAGCAGCAGGAATGGAGGGAGGGAGGGAGGGAGGACCTGAGAGCAGGAATCTCCTCCAGGGGACAGATTAAAGGAAGCAGCAAAGTAGCAAAGGGCAAAGGGATGGGAATAGAAGTTGTAAAGAGAGAAGGGAAAATGGGGTTCTGCACAAGGGTGGAAGGTGGTTTGCAGGCAGAGTGGGACCAAGGTGTGAAAGTCCATGTGTACAAATGCAAATAGTCTTGGAAACAAAATTCCAGACCTGGAGGCCATCATGGCAGAGGCAGACATAGATCTTGTGGCCATTATTGAGTCATTGTGGACAGAAAGCTACAACTGAGACATGGCCATACCAGGCTGCACTCAGTTCAGGGAAGATAAAGATGGGAGGATGGGCAGAGGGGTTGTGGTGTATGTGAGGGAGGGTATCAAAGTAATGGAAATGCAAGGAAACCAGGGGGAAAGGGGGGGCTTGGAGGTGATGTGGGCCACACTAGAGACAGGGGCTGGATTTTCAAAGCTTGGGAAAGCCCCACAACTGCAGGAAAAACTCAGCACATGTGGGTTGCCACTTGTGGAATCGCAGTTTCTCCCACAGTAATGGTATTTTCAAAAGTGAAGCTAGTTTACTACTGTCTCCATGATTTACGACAGCATGTGGGTCATTTTTTTCCCTTCAACTGCAGAAAAATGTTACGGTTGATGGGACCAGCCATGACATCTTCCGCAGCTATGGCAGATAAGAATACCAACCTCCACATCTGCAGAGATTTTGGTCCGCAGCTGGAGTTGCGGTGTAGGACTTAGTCCCCTGATGTTCTGAGAATCTGGCCCAGGATCCGGGGCCACTATCCTCACTGGGGTGATATACAGAGCTTTAACACAGGGGTAGAACTGGATATGGTACTGAGGAAGCCATCTGCATAATGGCAGACAATGGTAAGGTGGTTCTGGTGGGGGATTTCAATCTGCTGGATGTAGATTGGAGCTTCCCAGCCATGGCCTTGACTAGAAGCAGGACCATCCTAGACTTCCTCCCTGGGGTGTTTCTGAAGTAGCTAACCAGAAAGCTCACTCAAGATGGGGCAATACTGTACCTGTTACTCACAAACAGGGACAGCATTGCAGACATCAAGGCTGGATGCCATCTGGGGACCAGAGACCACTGTACAGTGTGGTTTAACATAAGAATGGTGGTAGAGACAAACCACACAAAGATGATGGACCTGGACTTCAGCAGGATAGACCTTTTGGAAATGGGTAAATGCCTCAGAGATGGTCTAGTGGAGGGGGATTACCTGGATGGGGTGGAGGAACAGTGAGTCAAATTAAGAGATGGCATAGTGAAGGCAGCAAGCCTCTGCATGAAAGAAGTGAACAAAAACAAGAGGATAAAGAAACCAATACAGTTCTCAAGGTAAGTGACTACAAAGATAAAGGCTAAAGGGATGGCATTCAGGAGACATTAGAAGAGGTAATGGGAAGAGGAAAGGGAGGTGTACCAGGAAAAACAAAGGGAAACAAGGAAGGCAGTGATATCGCAAAGGTGCAAACAGAGGAAAGGATAGCCAAAGGAGTAACTAAAAGGAACATGGCAATTTTTGTTAGGGGAGACTTCAGATTGCAGATATTTTGAACAGATACTTCTGCTCAGTCTTCACAGTGGAGTGTAAGGGGAGCAGGCCGCACAGAAACAGTAGGAATACTGGGGAGAGAGAGGTAAATATGAATCCCTTCACTGAGGAAAAAGTCCTGGGAGGACTTATGAATCTGACCAAGCCCCACCTTTTTGAGTCTTGCATAACTGTTTATCAGGGGGCAACAAAGAGCCATACACGACTCAAAGTGCTGGGCTAGTGCTGTGGGTTCGGTCCTGACCTGGTTACCCTAGATGGCTTGACTGTGATTTATTGATTTCTTGAATTTTTGAGTGCTGCCTATATGTGCTTTTCATTGTGCAGAGGTCCACAGGACAACAATGCGTGTGCCATGCATATGTTGTCCCCAAAAGTTTTAAATAAATTCAGAGTCCTACAGTAAAGGATTGTGCTTAAATAGAAATGCACAATGACATGACACCTTAGAAGAATTAGGAAATTATTTTCAATCTAAATGAGGATGCTCACAATTTAATTGCAAGGTTTTAACTTTTTCCAATAGCTTTATTTAGATATCTGAAAGAACATCTGTTTTAAGCATTCTGACTCTTTCTGCTTCATATATTTAAAACAGACATTTTGCAATCAATATCTTTGTTTAAGTAAACTTTCCACTGGAAACATGAGAACGGTGTCATAATGCATTTATTTTGGTCAATAATTACTCAATGGAAACTTATGTACTGTTGAAGGTCAGTAGCAAACATGACTAGTTAGGATGCTAAGATGATGCATTTGCTCTGTGTAAACTGCAGACTTTGTTTTCAAACTCATTTGAAGTGTCACCCTGATGAAAGCTGAATAGCTGAAACATTGATGGATATAGTGAGTGAGACTTGTAAGAATAAATTCATTTGACATTATTACTTTGGGCAGTATACTGAGTTCCCTTCATTAGATGAGCTAAGTGAAATACAGAAACATGTGAGAGACGAGTTACCCTCTCACCACTGCCCAAGTCGCTGGCCAGTGTAGGTTATCCACCCAAAAGTTGTAGTGTTATTTCCTGTGAAAACGGATGCTGGACTTCAAATCACCATGCTACTAGAGATGACAGGTGGGATAGGTGGTTCTATACAAAATATCCTAATCTATTGAAATTGATTATGTATTATGGCACATAATGATAATTACTGTGGCAGATAGCTCACCATATGTTATCATGAAATTAATACTGCAATATCCCAAAAGTGATGAGGGAAAGGCAGACAGTAACAGTGCAACTGTACTTTGAAAACTGTGGTATTATGAGGTTTTGATATACATTTAAATGTAAACTATCTAAACAGAGCATTGCCAAATTCACAATTACCATTCTAAGATTTCTGCAGCAAAACTTAAAATCTGGAACTTTCACAAATGCAAATAGTCTTGCAAATATTTGCTTGAAACAGGTGAATATTCACAAAATAACTGTAAACTTTCTCCATGCTGTAACATGATGCTAGACTAAAAAACTAATGATTTTTTTTTCTTCTGGGGGTACACCAATGAACATGCACCAGTATGTCATTCACATTGGTGATACAGTAGTCAAATCTGTTATTAAAATTATGCAAATATATAAATATACCACACCAGTGGTGAATGAACTGGGTAAATAAATCATGTTATTTTGGGATAAATATTTATTTTCACTTAGAACACCATTTATATAATTTAGAACATGTTATTTCCACTTAGCACCTAAAAATGGAACATAGAGAACAATGAGCCACGTAAGGAACTTTCAAAGGAAAGAAAGGCAATTTTTAAGCTACAACAAGGAAAAACACCAGTAAAAACACTACAAATGTTGTGGTATATATCAAACACATAATGGATTGCAGTAGAACAACACATTTATCTCCACATGAGTGCTAAGACCTTTATAACTAACTTGTGGCTTCACCATTCGTGAGTTATGGGTCTTATCACTCACTAGTAGAGATAAATGTGTTATTCCACTGCAGTCCATTATGAATTCCCTATTTCTAACACGAGTATGAGTGCAGTGAACACAAAACACCATCAGGGTATGTGGTCTTAGCTCCCATGGCATATACAGTATGTGTGCTCTTTTATTGCACCTTTGCCTTGTTTGCTTGTGATTAATTAATTAATAGTGATACAGTGATTTTGTGTTGTGCGCTAGATTTTGTGCATTTTGTCATGACCTAAATGTAACCTCCAGAGTATCGTGGAACGTGAAATTGGTACGCTGAAGCTTTGCAAAGCTCTGGAGTGCATTCAGCCACATTGACTCGCCAAAGGCTGACATTCATCTCAGACACTGGCTGGAGGAGATTCTGGGATGCTGACAGTGAAACTCTGTTGCCAGCATCTCCCATGGTGGGCTAGTTGGATGATGGATCAGCCAGCTAAATTAAAAGTATGCAATAGCAAAGTAAAACTGCTGGGGTCAGCTGGGGGGGAGGATAGAGAGTCCATTGGACTGCTCTCCTTCTCCAGGGTAAGGTGGGAGCAGTGCCCAGTGTTAGCCTGGCTCCTAGTGGTGGCTGGGGGTCAGACCATTGGGACTGCACACAGGGGGCCAAAGGTAAGGCAGATGTCTGGCTTGCTGCATACAGAAACGTGCACTGTTCAGTCATTGATATAATTTTATTTTATTTTACTCACAGTACAGTTCAGCAGGCTTTACTAATGGATGTTTCTCTTTCATTTCCTCTTGATCCCTCTGTTTGATAATACTTCGGATCCACTTTTGATGTTGTTCTTTGTTTTTATTGGAATGTGCTGTATGCCTTCTATAATGACAGTAGTTTATTATCAAAAATATGGGTCTGCTGTTTTGGCCTGGTGGTGTGGAGGGCTGAGGCATTGAACACCTTATTTCCTGGCATGCTGTAACCCTTGTTTGGGAACAAGCATGGGTTATTAGGGTCAGCTGAGAGGGGAGGAGGATGAAGAGCCCATTGGACTGCTCTCCCCCTCCAGAGTATGGTGGGAGCAGTGCCCGGTGTTAGCCTGGCTCCTAGTGGCAGCCAAGGGTCATACTACAGGGACCGCACACAGGGGATGGAGGCATGGTAGACATCTGGCTTGCTACGTATGGAAGTGTGCACAGCTCAGCCACTGATGTCATTGCACGACAGCTCCTCTGCACCATACAGAAGGCAGAAAAAAGGAAAAAGATCACCCTGGCTAGCAGGATGATTCTTCAACCCCTTGCAGGCCCTTCATTGATGACCTAGGGACAGCTCTAACTGGATCCTGTCTGGTGGGTTGAGCTCAGCTCTCCAACACCCTACCATTGGGGCAAGCAATGGGGAAGCTGAAGATGATAAGTCCAGGAGATGCTAGGTGATGGGGCTACAGGGTTTGGACAGGAAAGAAGAAGCCAGTCAGGAAGGAGAAAAATGACTTACAAAAAGAAAAACATTGGTCTGCACATCCACCCCCTCCAGTAACATGTTTTCTTTAAATGTACAATCTCTCAGTTGTATCTTCATTTTATTAACATTGTTTTGTATTTTTAACCTCTGGTGCTAACCATTTCTACCACCATTTCTCTTTGAACTCAGTACTGTACCATTTAGTAATCCTTTCCAGTCAGCGACCCTTTCTGCTGTACAACTTGTAATCAAATGTGTAGTACATGTATTGCACTCTTAGGGTTTTACTAATGCCAAAAAAGAAAAGATCCAATCCAGAACAAATGGTTTGATACCTTTTATTGGCCCAAAAGGGATGTTACAAACAGAACAAATAGCTTTAGCTTTTGGACCAGCAAGTCATTTTTTGGAAGCTTAATGACAGTTATTTAGAAAACACCATATTATTCACACTTAGAACATGCAGAAAAAACAGAAATAATTCTCATTGGTTTAAAACAGGCCTTCAGAACATAATTAAAGTGACATCAGATAGCTTGAATATCTCAAGTGGGTTTTCAGCTAAACCAAACCTAAAGGTCAAAGGTTGTCCAGAGATAACAGCAGGCAGAGAGTTCAACCCACATATATTATACCATGTATCAGTCTAATGAATAATAAAACACTAAGATTCTCTACTCACTAAATTATATGTCAAGTGAAAAAAACTCCCAATGACACATACCTCAAGAGTGAGGTAACAGGTACACCAGGAGAAGCCAGCTTCAACTCTGCTCAGAACTGTGCCAGTTTGTGCAAACAATTGCATGCCAAAATGTAATGTATTAGCAAGTAAAAAATAAGCCCCAACAATTACAACAGCAGAAATTATCTTTACATGGAATATAGAAGGATGAAGGTGGTGTTTACCCAAAGTGAGTAAGTGTATCACACTGATGAAAGTACAGCTGGCTGGAGATATAGTCCCAGTATACTCACAGCCAGCTAGTATGCTCCAGAAACCTTAAGGTCTTCAGTGTTGTAACAAGATTTTATACATGATGTCAATTGTCAGTGTAAGTGCCAGATACAAAGAAGTACTGGTCAAGGACCCCCCAAGAAATTGAGACTATGCAGTCTGATATGTACAGATTTCAAGAAATTATTTATTTTTTTAATTTTTGCTTGCTAATATGTTACATTTTGGCATGCAATTGTTTTCACAAACTGACAGAGTTCTGAGCAGAGTTGAAGCTGGCTTCTAGTGGTGTACCTCTTACCTCACTCTTGAGGTATGTGTCTTTGGGAGTTTTTTCACTTGACATATAGTTTAGTGAGTAGAGAATCTTAGTGTTTTGTTATTCATTAGACTGATACATGGTATAATATATGTGGGTTGAACTCTGCCTGCTGTTATCTCTGGACAACCTTTGACCATTAAGTTTGGTTCAGCTGAAAACCTACTTGAGATACTCAAGCTATCTGATGTCACTTTAATTATGTTCTGAAGGCCTGTTTTAAACCAATGAGAATTATTTCAACTTTTTTCTGTATGTTTTAAGTGTTAATAATATGGTATTTTCTAAACAACTGTTATTAAGCTTCAGAAGAAGGACTTGTTGGTCCGAAAGCTAAAGCTATTTGTTCTTTTTGTAACATCCTTGTTGGTCCAATAAAAGGTATCAAACCATGTATTCTGGATTTGTTCTTACTAGGACTAATACTGTATTATACAGTTTGTCTGTCAAAAAAGAAAAGAATACAGCAAAATCACTTCAAACTTGATGCTGCTCTTGCTACTATAGTACAGACTTTCCAGGACCAGATCCAGACAGATCTAGATAATGGCACATATGACAGCACCTGGCAGCAGCAATAAGCACATCCCATTCCTGCCAGAAAGAAAAAAAATAGTTATTACAGACCACTCCTGTTATGTTACCACTCCCATTTTCAAGCTGTGGCTGAGAATAAAAAGAAATAGTCATGGCCTTAAAAGAGTGAAATACTAGAATTCCTAAGGTCCTAAACATTGATGTTTAAAGTGCAGTTAGTGTTATTAAATATAAATAATCATTCAATGTTTGGTGTATAGTGTTTAGTGCCTGTGAATACTTAACTTTGGCATTTCCCTGTTCCCATTGTTCGTAGAGGAGCTGGGCAGCAATGGGGAATAGAAGGCCCAGCACCAAGGGTGAGAAGAGTGTCAGAGTAGGAGGAGGTGGGGTGGGGGGACAGTGGGCATTTGAAAACAATCTGAGTGTAAGTTATTGGGAGAGGCTGCTTTTATTTGGCATGTGGGAGATGTTAATTCCCACACACTGAATCACAGACAAAGCCCTCCCATTCAATGTTTGGTGAATAGTGTTTAGTGTTTGTGAATGCTTAACTTTGACCTTTCTCTGTTACAACCCTTAATAGAATAGCCAGGCAGCAATAGGGAATAGAAGGCCCAAAAAGGTTTACCTCCTCCAACTCACAGAGAGTGTGAACAGTAGCATGCAGGAGAGAAAACACTTCTTGTAGAGGAAACTTCTGAGGAAACATGGCTACTGGACTGCCTGCCCTCTGGGCATGCTAAAATGAGATAATGACAGATGCTTTCTAGTTTTATTCAGGACAGGATGATTGGTATGACAAGAAGGAGTTCATCTTTCAAGAGTCTTGGTATCAGGAACTGATATGATTGATGATGATGATTATGATGCTTAAACTGAACGAATGACTTAAGCATGCAGAACTTGGTCTAACCCATTGTGGATTAGTTCTTGGATGCTTGATGAACCATGTGAAAGATACTGCTGGATGATTTAGGGCAGAGACTCAGAGTATCTTGGTATACATAGGTTGATTGAAAGAGCTGCTGGCATCAGAGATGTGAAGCGGATATTAATTGAGAACTCTTTTGAAGTCTGACAGTCTTGAAATTGGCAGTACCAGGATGAAATGATGTACTTGATATCATAAGCAGCTAGTATGAGGATTTCACAGAATAAGCTGATGCAATAGATAATGCTCTAAGACGTAGAATGCTATCTAGATATTGAGGAATCAACAAAGTACCATAGTCACAGAAAGCAGAGTACAAATCCATCCAAGAATTCATTTGGAGTTTTTAGCAGAGATTTTGCTGACTAAGATAGGAGGCTTGAGTCTGGATAAATATTACCTAGGTCACAAGTGATGTTTTCTAAGTCCGATGGTAGTAGAATACAAGTAGATGATCAATGGAGGTTGTACTCCTAAGAATAATTTAATGGCACGGAATGATGTAGACTTTTTCCAAGCAGTGATACAAGTCACACATGGAGGTTGAACTTGCTTTGAGGCCTTATGGTAGAATGCAAGTACATGATATTGAGTAACTCCTATGCATTGCAAGGATGGCATAAGTGAGAACAACTTCTTCATAGCAATGATAGGGGTTACTTGGAGCAAGTGATAGAACTTTGGTTTGTTGATAATTATAGGTTATGTCATACTCTAACTGGTAATTTGAGGAAGAAAAGACATGACTGAGACTGTAGAGGGTGGATGTCACAGACAAGTCCTGGAATAGATATTGAGATGAGGCAGTTGTTTGATTCAACATGGCAGAAACTTATACATTTGAACTATGATGGGATGGTTGATGACAACCTGGCCTTGTTGATAATGTCCACTGGTGGTTGCTTGAAAGAAAGACAGAAGCAAAGACAGCTTGTATAGGGATGATTTGTTGAGGTGTTGATAAAGTCTCAAAGGACATGGAAATCAGGGAGCCAGGAGTAGAGTCTCAGCAACACCTGAATGGCAGGATATTCATATGTTACAGACACGTCATACATCCTGAAGTGTAAGACTGAAAAAGATTCTTGGAGACGTAAAACATCTGATTCAGAAAGTAGGATGATAAGATGAAGTGAACTACATCATTCAGGATGGAACATTTTCTGGTGAAATGAATCTAGTACATGCATTGTCATGACTGCCAATAAGATCAGATCAGAGCTCAGGAAGGCGATGACCTTTGAATTATGATAATCTATGTACTTGCATGTTCAAAAAATCTGCTTTATCTATGCAAGTTGGGAGGAAGGCCATGAGGAAGCAAGTATCCAGATGTTAGAGGAAAGCAGCAGGAAATACTCTACCCGATGTAATGCTCTTAGATAGCTGAGTTTAGATTATATGAAAGTATCTCATGGGGCTGCAGAAGTGCTGAGAGGGACTAATGATGATCAGTGAATTGTGTTCTTCCAGATTAAAGCTTAGATACTGTATATGAATAGGAGTCCAGTACATTGTGATATGGATGGAACAAGGACATCCTGGATAAACTGTGTCTTCCTTAGCCTGGGTTTAGTAGTTGCCAGTAACAGCTCCACAGGGTAATATGTGGATTAACAGTACCATGGACAAAACAAGAAGTAATGGTAGTTTCCTTCATTTACATAAGTAATATCCTTGTAATGATGATCCAGAAAAAGTAGACTGGCATAGATAATTGAGGAGAGCGGCTGAGGAAGAAGTAAAACTTGACTTTTGCAGAGTTGACAGCTTGCAGTAGATGAGTATGTATGATTGCAAGCATTAGAACAGCATATTGGCTGAAGGATGGAAGGCCAAGGAAAATTACGAGCCAGAGGCTGGAGTAAGGTGAGAGGAAGGCAGGTTTCTAATGATGTGATACAAGATTGAAGTTCTGGCATGACTGCCATGAGCCGATGGATGAATCCTCGATTTTTTTTTTTTTATTAAATATATTTTATTAGGTTTCTCTCCACAATGTTTACAGGCATTCAGCATACATGTATTCTGTTTACATTACAAGCATTTACACAAAGAAGAATTTACCTCTTTTAAATTATTGCTAGCTGTATAAGGAACAACAACAGGATAAGCATATGCCTGTATCCCACCCCACTCCCCAACCTACCCCTACTGCCAATAAGTAATACTGCTTTTTGTACATTATATATTACACCTCAAGATCTCTTAAACTATCACAGGATACAAGTGGGCTCTAATGTTAAATTTGCTCTATTCAGTCCAGATCAACAACAAGCTTAATAGGGATCCCAAATTTGTTTGAATTTTTCCACGTTATTAGACATTCCTGCTACAATTCGCTCTGCTTGTATAGCAAACATTATTTCTCGATACCATTCAGTGTAAGAAGGGGTAATTGCATCTTTCCAATCCCAGAGTAATATTTTTTGGCACATGCTGAGATTAGTGCCTTATATGATCATTGAGATAGACCCTAAAGGGTAGCATAATCTCCTAGAATACAAATATACAGACTAAACTTATCTGACAGAGACAGTAATGGGTGCAAGCAGGATTTGATGCTGTTCCAGAATGGAGAAGCGCTCTCACATGTCCACAACATGTGCAGCAAGTCTTCCGGAAACTTTGCACACCTGGTACAGAGCTCAGAGGTCAGGGCACCTATCCAGTGAAGCTTAACCGGAGTATAAAATAGATTATGATTGATTTGAAACTGCATAAATCTATATCCCATTTAATATATCTATATAGATGTTTCCAGATTCTCACCCAACATCTAGAGTACGTAGATGTTGGCAATGATTGGTCCCACCAATAACATCTATGATTATCTAACTGGACCAGTGTGGTCTGCAAGAAGGTATATGCATATGCTATTAAATGGGAAGTCGGAAGGGATTTAATGTATGGCCCTAGCATAGATGACAGAGTGTCGGAACAAAGCCCTGTACCAAAGTGCTTCATAAGCATATGGGAAATCTGCAGGTATTTAAATACATATACCGGGATCACTTATAAAGATTGCTGGCTTCCTGGAACAGCAACAATTTATGATTGATAACCAAGTCCTCAATCTTCTCAACTCCCATGTTAGGCCAAAATGAAGTAACTTTGAGAAATTTACCTGAGATTAAAAAGTTAGGGTTATTAAAAAGAGGTTGTGTTAAATCCTTATGGCCCACTATCTTAAGAAGAGTATTAAATTGCTGTTGTGTTTCAAGCATGGAACCCAGTGGGGAGTCTTTTAGTTTATTGGGAAGATTCTTCTTAGGGAGGAAAGGGAGGGCCCTGGGATTCACTTCTTGTGCTAAACATAAGGCACACTCTATATGTAACCAGAGGGGGCGATAATGGTAATTGGGAGAGGAGCTAGCAGAAATGAAACAATACCTCGTCCTTGTTAAGTGTATCACTAAATAATATAGATAAAAGTTTGGGGCCTGTAAGTCGCCATCCATTTTTTGATGTGTAAGCTTAATATAGCTACATCTAGACTTTTTACCTGCCCATAAAAAGGAATTAACTATTTTCTGTAATTGCAGAAACCAAGAATTTGGCAAGCCCAATAGTACATTTGTAATGGGTATAGTATACGGGGTAGAATATTCATTTTTAGTATACTCATTCTGCCCCACAGGGACAAAGGTAGTCGGGACCAGTGCTTAATATCTTCCTTTAAAGTATTAACAAGGGTATCAAGGTTAAGTCTCTTCATCACTTGGGGGGAAGATTGGAGATTAATTCCTAGGTATTTAAGTTTATCCATTCGCTATTGTAAACCCAGGTGTACAACTTCTGCCTTCTGTGAATATTTATTAAGGGGAAAGACTTCTGTTTTCTCCAAATTCAGTTTATAGTTAGAGAAGGAGCCAAACTGAGAAATTATTGTGAATGCTGCTGAGAGAGATTGTGAAGGGGATGAAATATGTAATAGGATATCATCCGCATATGCGGAGAGTTTGTATTCTGTGTCACCTATCTTAATGCCAGAGATTAATGGGGAGGAGTTCAGTCTCCTTATAAGGGACTCTAGGAAGAGATTAAATAAGTAAGGTAAAAGAGGACAACCCTGCTGCATCCCTTACTTTAAAAAAAAGGAGTGGAAAGCACACTATTACACTGGACTCTTGCAGACAGGGAAGAATAGAGTATTTAACCCAATTCATAAATTCCTGGGGATACAATATTTAGGGAGTAATGAAAAGAGATAATCCCATGACACCCTATCAAAAGCTTTTTCTGTATCCAAGAACACCAAAACAGCAGGTGTGAGGGAATCCTTGGACTCAGAAAAGAGGCAGGTCACTTTCTGAAGATGGTCAGAGGAAAGACGGCCTTTAACTAAGCCCACCTTTTCGGGACTAATCAGTGAATCCCAGACCTGGTTCAGTCTTAACGCCATGATCTTGGCGAGGATTTTTAAGTCCACATTAATAAGAGAGATGGGTCTGTAGTTAGAGATGAGCAGAGGGTCTTTACTAGATTTGGGAAGGACTACTATAGTGGCCTGGGTAAAGGAGAAGTCAGATATGCCATTTACATAAAGATATTGGAAGGTGTTCAGGAGTATATTTTTAAATGTTTTATAGAATTTTGAGGAGAAACCATCTGGACTGGGTGCTTTATCTAAGGGGAGTGATTCAATGGCATCAACTATTTCTTTAATTGTTATAGGGGCCTTTAATGTGAGAATTTGGGGTTCGGAAAGTGTTGGGATATTAATATCTCTCATAAAGGAATCCAGCATTTGCTGAGAAAAGGAAGATGTGGGTGGTGTATATATATATAGTTATAATAGTCTCGAAAGGCTTTACTAATGTTCATGGGGGAGGTGAGAATATTACCTGTTGGAGAATAAATAGAAGTAATAATTCTATCTGATGTTTGGGACTGAAGCAGGAGGGCTGGGAACTTCCCAGCTGTCTCCCCCTTGGTCAAAATAAGATATTTTAGACCTAAGCATGTGAAATTCGGCTTTTTTGGCTAGCAGTAAATTATATTGTGCCAGCAAGGATTCTGCTTTTTCCCAATTCTCTTCCGGGGATGAGGCTGATAAATTGGCTTCAGCTATTGTGATCCAGTTAAATAAAGAGGAAAGGGTCTGATTTTGTTGTTGTTTACATTTCGATGCTATACGTATCAGTTCTCCTCTTAAAGCACATTTTAAGGTGCACCATAAGACATCCATCTTAGACAAAGATGGGGAATTATATTCCATGAAGTCTGAAATAAAAGATTGTAAGCATCGAATAGTATCTTCAGATTTTAGGAGTTGGTTATTAATTTTCCATAATTTATTCTTATGAACGTTAGGTGCAACATTTAATATTGGCTGTGCCACATGATGATCAGAAAAAACCTTAGAGGAATAAAAAACTGATACCACCCCATGGAGATGTTCTACACTTATTAGGAAATAGTCTAAACGTGAAAATGAATGATGTAGGAGGGAATGGAATGAGAATTCCTTCTTCTCAGGGTAGGTTATTCTCCAGGGATCTGTAAGGCCAAATGAATGCATTAACTCATCTAGACAGAGTGAGGAGGGACCTGCAGAAACTTGAAGAATGGACAGGGGTTTGGCAGTTGAAATTCAATGCAAAGAAGTGCAAGATAATGCATATGGGGCACAAAAACCCTGGCACAATATATCAGTTGGGGGATGAGGATATAGCATGCACCAAGCAGGAAAGGGATCTTGGGGTTATCATCTCTGATGACCTCAAGTGTAGGAAACAGTGTGACAAGGCAGTAGGTAAAGCAAATAGGATGCTGGGATGCATAGGCAGGGCATCACCAGCAGGAAAAAAGGAGGTCATAATCCACTATACAAGACACTAGTGAGGCCCCACCTGGAGTACAGTGTACAGTTCTGGAGACCTTACCACGTAAGGACATAGACAGGGAAGAGAAGGTTCAGAGGAGGGCAACAAAGATGGTGCATGGATTGCATCACAAGTCCTATGAGGACAGGTTGAAGGAACTGAACATGTACTCCCTGGAGGAGAGGACGGAAAGAGGGGATGTGATAGAGACATACAAGTATCTCACAGGGAGGAACAGGGTGGAGGAATACACTATTTTTAAGTGAAAAAGATGTTCCAGGACTAGAGGGCATGGGATGAAGTTGGAGGGAAGACGATTCAGAGGAAACGTGAGGAAGAATTTCTTCACAGAACGGGTGGTGGACAAGTGGAACACCCTGCCAGAGGAAGTGGTGGGGGTTGAAACAATAACGGGATTTAAGAATGCATGGGATAGACATAAAGGAATTCTGGAGGTCAGGGGTAAGGGGCAACAGACTTCTAGGAAAACATAAACTGAACTTACAAGCTCAAATGGGCAGACTGGGTGGGCCATAGGCCCTTATCTGCTGACACTGTCTACGTATCTATGTATCTATGTAAAGCTTTCTGCCCTAGTGACAGGGAAAGTCTAGGAATACCTGATCT
This sequence comes from Neoceratodus forsteri, assembly GCA_016271365.2. Taxonomy (NCBI): domain Eukaryota; kingdom Metazoa; phylum Chordata; order Ceratodontiformes; family Ceratodontidae; genus Neoceratodus; species Neoceratodus forsteri. The sequence goes on from CM057450.1 coordinate 1,001,790,049, forward strand.
GTCTAATTTATTTGATAGGACTTGATTCCAGTCTCCCCCCAGGACTATTGGTAACATTGACCATGTAGCTAATATTGTCATTAAGTTCGTAAAAAAATCAGGGTCCTCTGAGATAGGGCCATAGATGGATCCTAGAATCATCTCTGATTGTCCTAAGATCACCCTGATAATAATATAATGACCTTCAGGATCTGACACCTCTTGTAATAGACGGAATGGCATCTTCCGTGCAATAAGTATGGCAGTCCCCCTTTGCCAGGAGTTCAGACCTGAGCCAAAAACCTGTCCTACCCAACATCTAAAAAAATTAGTTTGAGTAAGCACTAGATGTGTCTCCTGTAGAAAAACTATATCTGTTTGAAGACTACGAAGGTGCAATAACATTTTCGTTCTCTTAGCTGGTGTCTGAGCCCCTTTGACATTCCATGAACAGAAATTGTATCCCGTCATTTTACTTGAGCATCCGGAAAAATTATGTCCTTGTGTACAAGAGTATAAGAAATTAACAGAGGAGTAAACAAGATGACCCAATTACCTATGGCAGTCCCCATCCCTCCCGAGTCTTTTAAATCCCCCCTTCTCAGTATAACATTTCCCCTTGAAAAAACTCCAAGGTAATAACCCCCAGAGCCCCCTGCAACCAAAATAAAGAAAGAGAAAATCTTGACCCCTAACCATGGAGTCGAGAGTGGGGGCTCTTCCCCCAAATGTAAAGATGTGTCTGCTTCTGCCACAATGCTGCAGCATGACTCTACTCCCTCCCCAGCCCTCCCAGAAAAAAAACCCAGCATCACAACATCGTAGTCCCCAATTAAACTCCAGAGGTGAACTATATCAAGTAAAAGCACGTGAAAACAATCCACACCTCCATGCATGCATATAATAATTCAACTTAAAAGCTAACACGTGCAACATTTCTATACTTCACTTACATGACATTAACCTTCCCTAGACATTTATATCTATGTATATAAAAAAAGAAAACGAGAAAAAAAGGGAGGAAAAGGGACTATTCAGGAGGGAGGGAGGGCGAAGAAGGAAAACAGGAAAGGGAAAGTAATATATCTCCCAGCTTTTTGTTAGGGACAATAAGAGTTTAGTAGTAAGGTATATATCAGGGCATAGCGTGCCCGATTTACTTGAAGGTCTGAAAAAAAAATAAGAAAGAAAAGAAAAGGGGAAGCAGAGTAAACATTTGCATACTCATAAGTCCAGACCTAAGACTGTATCTCTTAATCAGTCCATATGCGGAAACTGGTCAGCTGTTACTTTCTTACTGAGTCCGGTCTTCTATGATGCACTAGCCATAATGTTTTTGTAGCGAAAGAGAAGTTCACACATACTTGAGCATGTTCGAGCAGCCCAGCAGCCATACAGAAGAACACCATCCAGTTTTCACTCCACAGCTACCAATTTAAATTAAATCAGCCGTGTTGAATGTCGAACAGGAGAACTAAGGTAGTAAGCTATATAGGCAAGCTCGTTTGTGTAGGAGACCAGCCACCATGCAGTTAATTCTTTCAGGACCGAGACTAGACAGTTTCTGCTCGTTAAAACAAATTAAACACAGGGAAAACTGATATATTCACTATCTCATCAGTTAGTCTCTCAGATCTAAAACGGACATCAGCAAATTCTCCGGTAAAATTATTTCACTGTGATAAAGCCTTATCCTACCAGACTTTTGAGGTTGCAGGGTCAGCGGTGTGCAAATAAATCAGGGAACATGACAGTAAGGTTTTCTGAAGCTTGTTCTGCATTTTTGAACGATCTCCAGCTTCCCTGATATTGGACCGATAACTTGGCAGGATATATAATTTTAAATGTAATTCCAGTGGCAATCAGCTTGGTTACTGATGGATGGTACTCGGCTCGTTTCTGCCTGGTGGCTACTGGTAGGTCTTGCGAAATTCTCAGGGGGTCTCTTCCCATTTTATTTCCTGCAATTCTTTAACTTTAAACAAAATATGCTGCCGATCTATAAAGCTTAACAGTCGGACAATGAATGGCCTGGGCTTTAGCGATCTGTGAGCCTGTTCCACATGATAGGTGGTGGAATGCGTCTGGTGGGCCAGCAATTTTTACAGAAGCTTTTGTGTGAAAAGGACCATGGAAGATCCTTCGGCTTCTTCAAGCAAGCTAAATATAACTAAATTATTTCTCCTATTTAGACCCTCGAGGTCTTCGAGTTTAGCTTCCACTTTGCTTATTTTCTGTCTGAGTGCCACTATTTCAGGGTTTAGATGAGACTACCAGCTTTCCAATGAAGTAGTTCTTGCTGCAACATCGGAGATCTTTGTATTTGTTTCTTTTAGTTCTGTCTTCATACTTTTAAGTTCTGTTGCAAACTCCAGAAGGGCTTGTTTGAGCGGTTCTATTTCAGCAAAAAATCTGTCTTCTGTTAGTGGTGCGGGATATTAGCTGGCATTGTGCTTTTACTAGTAGATGCAGCCTGGGTTTTTGCATGCTTAGCCATTTTATTCGGCGTTTAAGGAGGCATATGAGCAGGGAGGCATTGGCGCATTTCCACCTCCATTGGAACTTTGAAGACTTTTTCCCCCGGATAAATGACAGTCTCAAGTATCTCCAAGCTATAGAGTGTTATGATGTTCGATCAGTAGAGAGTTTTGTTATGTAGAAGATACTAAATTAAGAGTTTTTAGGAGCGTAGGAGAGGGAACAGAGCAGCCACACGTCTTCTCAGGGTGAGTGCATCATGTGATCTCCTGAATCCTCGATCTTAAATAAACATCAGGAATTAGCTGGGCTAGATGCAGGATCTCTGCCAGGTTGCAATTTAACAGTTATGAACAATAGTATAGTTCTGACTACTGGGCAGAAGCTGAAGACAGAATAGTGTGATTTTTGGGTGAGACGTAAGGCAAGGGATAGACCAGACCTTGATGGAGTAAGGATGTTATGGTCATTGGAAATGAATGCATGTTGGAAGAAGTCTGAGAGGAACCCTAGGGACCTTCCTCTAATCTGAAGATGAAGAATGAAAGCAGTGGCAAGGATCAGGATGCCAATGCGCTACTTCAAATTACACTATGGAGGAGAGAACCCCTGGCAGACGAAATTGAGCATTTTGAAGAACTTGAAGATAAGGGACAGATACTCTTACACAATTTCATGGAAGGAGTTACTACTGTTGGAGCAGAGAAGAAAATAAACCCCAGGTAGTTAGGCCAGTTTCTGGATATTTCCAGTTCATGTTGAGCCTTAAAGGTTTGCAGAATAACAACTCTGGTGGACACAGTTCAGCCCTGAGATGAGACAGGCTGAATTATTGCTTGAATATGGAATGAGAAGTGAATTTGATATGTTACTGATTGATTGAAGATACAGACTCCCACCTCTGGTGGATGAAGTCAAGCCCTGAGATGAGACGAGTTGAATAATTGCTTGAATATGGAATGATAAATTAATTTGATTTTTTTGCTGATTGATTAAAGGTACAGACTCCCACCTCTGGCAGATGAATTCGGGCCTGCTGATTGATTAAAGGTGCAGACTCCCACCTCTGGCAGATGAATTTGAGCCCTGAGATGTGACAAGTTGAATAATCACTTGAATATGGAATGAGAAGTTAATTCGATATGCTGCTGATTGATTGAAGGTTCAGGCTCCTACCTCTGGAGGATGATGGTGAGCTCTAAGATATGATGAGTTGCTTGAATTTAGAATGAGAAGTGAATTCAATATTGCTGACAGACTGAAAGTAGCAAACTCCCATTGCTGACAGATGATGTCAAACCCTGCCTACACTCATAGACCCCGAAAGGGGAGATGGAGTCTGATAGTGCTACTGGTGAGGGCTGTTGAAGGACCAGAGAGAAAAAAGGCTGACTGCTCAGAAGGTGAAATGGAGGCAAGCGTTGAAATAAGGAGCTCTGAGTTCTTAGGCTAGGTGGCAGATGTAGTAGGTTGAGCAACAAAGATAAGGAGTAGAAGAGCAGGAGATGACTGTTAGGGAGCAGGAACGATCACTTGGTATGGCGTTGACTACCCTTGTGCAAGGTGTATGGGAAAGAGGGTTAAAGACCCTAGTTATTCTATGATTGAAAGTAATGAAGGAGAGAGATATATGATGAGTACTCTAGATATTTTCCAGTTAAGATAACTAGAGAGAGTGTCATTTGCAGATGAGAGCTGCAAGTGAATGAACTAGCCCCCTGTGCATACTTTTGAGTGCTTGACCTGTAACGTGTTGAATGGAACTCAGGATACTCATTAACAGGTTTTATGAGTAGTACTGACTTAAATTGCCTGTTATAGAACAGTGAGGGTGTACCTTAGTTTTTTTATAATGGAACCAGTACCTTACTCGGCTTATATGCCCACATGTTTAATATGGTTATTGATGGCTTGGAGAGTGCTAGGATTAATCAGGGGCCAATCGAAATTAACACTGAGAACAGGTCTGGGACTCAGGAAGGAAACTGAATTCTCAAGCTGCTTGCATTGGTAAAATGGATTGGATGAACTCCTAATCATGCAATCTACTGGAAGAACGTAGATGCTATACTGAAGAGAAAAGCCGCATTGCCCAGAATTAATTAACAAGGAAACAGTGAGAATTAATGCTGAAGGACAGATAAAGTTAGAGAAGCAAGGGTAGCTGGGACTGAAGTCAGGTGAGATGTCACTGCAAAGCCAACCAAGATGAGACAGCACCAAGGAACAGGTGGGAAAAAAAACAAAAAGGGGCCCAGGAATGAAGAGGAGCAGAACTAGAGGAAGGAGTGCAGACCCAAGTGAGAAGTGAGAAGTACAGGAGGAAACAGGTATAGGGGGATCAGAGTGCCAATGAAGACACAAGCAGCAAAAGGAGGCTAGACTGCAGGGCAGGGGAGGGGAGGGAGAAATGGAAGGGGAGCGGATGGGGAAAACCCAGAGGGGAAATAAGGAGGGAGGATGGTGAACCACTGAGGGAATGCTGGAGCAGTGGCAGAAGCAAGAGGACAGAAAGAAGAGGCAGGCATAGAAAGGGATGAAAAAATGAGCAACGACAGAAACAGAAAGATTGAAAGGAGCAGAGACAGGAGACAGGGCACAGCCACATGAACCATGCAGTAGCTCAGTGTTCAAAAACACTCTGAGCATAGGTTGCTGGAAGAGGCTGGCTTTTATCTGGAATGTGGGAAGGGTTAAAGGAAAACTGCACTCTCATATCTTCTAAATGTCATTTGCTTCCATGTTAACAGACAACTCTTTTCATGTAGCTGTTATAGATGTATGCAACTGCGTCTGTTCGTTTTCACACTTCATACTAGGCACTGTCACTCTCCTGGGAGGGTCCATTTCGTGGTTGTTGAAATCTCATTGTCCCTGAGAGCTGCATTAGCATATGAGAACATGATGTCAGATCAACCATTTATATCATGTATCTCTATGCTAAAATAACAAATACCATGCAAAAACTCTCTGGAAACTTATAAACCGAATGGCGTTTAAAGGGTAAAAATTGCATTACATCTCAGATAGCTTGTAAAACTCACTGAAGGTAAATGTGGCATTTCACACCTTCTAGCAGTTTGGTTCTTTTAAAACTACTTAAGCAGACAGGCATACTGGGGAGTTTAAAGGTTTTTTAGGCATCACATTCTCATATGCTACTGCGGCTCTCAGGGACAATGAGATTTCCACAACCATGAAATGGACCCTCCCAGGAGAGTGACAGTGCCTAGTCTGAAGTGTGAAAACTAACAAAAGCAGTTGCATACATCTTTAGCAGCTACACGAAAAGAGTTGTCTGTTGACATGGAAGCAAATGACATTTAGAAGATATGAGGATGCAGTTTTCCTTTAATTCCCCCACATTGAATCACAGGCAAAGCCCTCTCAAATCAAAAGTGTTAAAAGGGCTTGGAAAAGCTTGATTACTCAACTGTATCATCAGTTTTGTTTTTAAAAGGTTGCAGGAAGATGGTCAGATACTGTAGATGTCTATGAACAAGTCAGTTCCAAAACTAAGGGTCTGCAGCTGAAGTTGTTTGGGTTCCACTCAATTTCGGACAAGGGACAGGGGACCTGCAGCTTCCCCTTGCTCAGTGAATGTGTGACTGTCCCAAGAACACAGGGGTCATCAGGAGCTTCTAGAGACAGAGGGGGCCCAGGCTGCTCAGGGCTTTAAATAGTAGAAGGATATTGTACTTAAACCTCTGTCTAATAGACAGCAAATACTGAGTACATACTGCTGAGAATTTTTTTTTGAACATTGAACAGAGGTCAGAAGCCTCACTGCTGCCTACTGCACCCACTGCAGATGTTATATCTGGCTATAATGCAAGCCCCTAAAGAATGCAATACAGTAGTCCAAATGGAAGGAAAAACTATATTAGTGTTCTCATATAACTAGGTTCAAGAAAGGGTACAGCCTAGAAATGTTTTCAAAGGTGAAATCAGCCCTTGACTACTGTGTAATAAAGGTGAGTCAATGGTGAATTTGCACAGAGAATATTGCAAAATCTGACATTTTGGACCATGGTGAAACAGGACCAAAGAAATTTGGTTTAACTTTATTTCAACGCCATGACACAACATTGTATACAGGGGGCATGCACTAAACATGTACTAGTTGTGGGCAGTCCACATGACCTGCAGTAGCTAATTAATGATGCTGGAGATTAAGAACTCCGCATGCTACACAAATCTCAGTGCCCTATCCAGCTCTCACAGACAGCAAGGACATGGCTACTAAAAGGGTCTCCTTTAACATAAAAAAAGTGGGCCCAGTTCATGAAGCTTGATGAAAGACTTTCATCATGCCCTGGGTCAAACCCATTTTTTAGTACAGCAGTGCCAAACACAATGCCAGAACCTTCACCCGATTCAAGAAATTTGGACACATTTGTGACACTTTTCCCACTGTACGGCAGCGTGTGCCAAATATTTGGTACAAGCCCTGTAAAAAGGGTCCAAAGGTTGATACAAGTTAGACCAGCAGAAAGCTGGTCTGCCTTATGGTCATTGGTGCATGGTATCAAGAATCCTGATTGCTGGCCAGGGAATGTTGCAAGCCCCCTGCGCCATGTGTTCAGCACACCAGGGGCTCGCAGCATTCCTGACACATTTGTGACTTTTGATCAGAAAACGTTAGAGAATCATGCATTATCATCACAGTTCGCTGATCTGCTACATTTCATGGACATTAGTGTAAGGCAGGCAGGCTAGTAAAACTGTGCTGCAGAGAAGAGCAAAGCATGTATAGTGTGAGCCTGCACTGGCAACCACAGGCCCTGCAGCAGGAAAAGGAAGGCACAGTGAGTGTAGCAATCTGGGAAAGGTACAAGGGGAGTTTGAAGGATTTATTTTGAAAAGTAATTGGACTACTGGTGGTGTTGGGTACAGAAATCCACCTTTTTTCATTTGTTTTTCCTGTGAGTGAAAGCTAAGTGAAGTAGGCTGCTGCATGTCTGTCAGTGAGGGTGAGAATTAAGATGTGTCAGTGGGTGACATGAAGGGCATGTGCATGTGGGCATTGGCCATCATGTGGTATAGAAAACATGAGGAAAATTACTGGAGGAGAAGATACAAAGGTGAGGAAAGGGGCAGGGAAAGGGTTCATCATGTCAGTTCCACCAAGTACAAGTTCTGACAGCAGTGGTGGTGCAGAAGGAGTTGAGACAGAGACTGGGAGTCATAGTAGTGAGTTAGAGGATACACCTTAGAGAAGGACTAAGACAAGGCATGTGATAGCCTGTACAATCTAAATACTGTGTCGTTCATTAGTCCTCACAAGTCAACTGGTTTAATGCCCACTGCAAGCAGTAGCTTTCCGATCAATCCCATTCATCAAGTGCATCTGGTGACAAAAGCATCCTGAGCAAACCAGTAGCACACAGATCTCCCAGTGTTCCTCCTTTGAGCACTTTGAGGTCCAATACACATGGGGATGCACAGTAGGAGAGTCTTCTGAAGTTGTAAAAGCAAGCCCTCCATCACTGTGTATCTTATACAAACAACATGACACTAGCTGCCAGTGCCAGGGGCAGAAGAACCACCTCTGCTACCATGGACATAGGCTATTGTCTGCACACAATTATCACAAAACTCCACATCTTTCACAAAAACTCATGAAATTCAACTTTAAGTACTGTGCTGTTTTGCAATGTTTGGCTGCTTATAACTTGGCTATCCTGTAAGCAAGAGGTTAGATAGTTGACACACGCACAGCTCTCCTTCCTAGAATCTATGAACGTGACAAGGTTGGTGATATTGTGTTATCTAGATTTACATTCCAAGGGTTTAACATTTTACGGTTTAATTTTGTACTTCAAAATTTCATTCAAATTTGTGGAATATTTTGCTGCTTGTAACTCAATACCTGTTAGAGCTAGAGATCTGATGACTTAGCACACGTGCCCATTTGATGCAGAATGTCGGAGTTCTCAATTGCAGTGGCATTTGGATGATTTTAAAATTAGATGGAAAATACTGCAATACAAGTTTTGGCAAAATTTCACAAAACATTAGCAGCAATGTTGCAGCATTTCATGGAAGTGAATTGCAGTTGTGCCTACATTTTGCTGGCAGAATTTCAATTTCATACAGCACTAATATTAAAGGTTACCAACTTCTCCACATAGCTATTGTCCCCCCACTCCATGATCATTTTGGTGACCCTGCACTGTGCCCACTTGACCGTGTCAATATATTTTCTGCATTGAAGAGACCAGAACTGTAAACCATACCCAAGGTGGGATATGACCAGGAAAAGAAAACACTCAAGATGACTCTGTGCATGTGATGCTGAGACCTCTGTGCATGTGCCAGGGTGGCTTGCCCTTAAAAATGGTAGAAATGAAAAGGACATATTTAAACGGGGAGCCCAACAATTCGCTCCCAGCAATTTATTCCCCAACCGACAACTCGTTCCTTGTACATTCCACTCTCGTCAAATCATTCCAGTTGTAATTTAAAAAAATGATATGTAACAATGAATTACAACAGGAGTGAACTGAGAGCAAAACTGCATATTTGATCCTATTTCCAATTCAATATTTCATAGGGAATACAGTATATTGATTGGGGCATGTTTTTTAAAAGAAGTAATGAAAGGAAGAAAGAAAAAAAATATTTTAAAATTAGTTTCATTCATAGCACAGTCCATTTCATTCATTTGAAGTTTCACATTTGTTCTGAATTCTGTGGTACTGCTCCACAGTATACTGACTTCAGAAGAGAGAGAGAGAGAGAGAGAGAGAGATGCAACACGTCAAGTTTGAGCCATTCTCCCCTCCATTTTCTCGCTTTACCTTGCAGGCAACCAGGTAAATCACTCATTCTTCTTCTTATTTTATGCACTTCAGCCCATAGCAGATACAAAAGTTAAAAATGGAGGGTATTTGTGTTTGGAGCCCATGGAGAAAAACAGCCTCGCTATGATTCAATGCACTGTGCGGTCTTTCAAGAAAACAAAATCCAACGCCTTCGAAAATGTTCTCGACTATGAGCCCTCCTCCCTTCATCAACCAATTCTTCCTCACTTTGGCCACCCCATCTGAAAAAAAAAAAACACATTCTGACCTCCACCAACCAGGCAGGGCAAATTGTAATGGGACCTGGTTGGAAAGCACAGCATTATAAATTACAATGGGAGTGAATTGATGGGAGCAGAATGAACAAGGGACAATTTGTCACAGGAGCATATTGTTGAGAGCATATTGTCAGGGAGTGAATTTCCAGGAGCAAATTGTCATGAACCCATTTGAATGCACGCAGTAGTGGCTCCAAAATTAAAAACTTACATCACAAGCAAAAGGGATTCTAGGCAAGTTGCTAGTTTAATTAAGCTCACAAAATAAGTCCAAAGTGCAGATGCAGATACAAACAATAATAATAGGAGCCAAACTGCCCTAAACTACTTGAGTGCCCTGCAAGTGCCCTGTAAAGTACTGAGATTACCTCCCCAGCCTGGCTGATCACCTTGTTTTAATACACCCCAACATCTGACCGGCCCTCTTCAAAGCAGGTGGGCATTGCTCATCATACTTCAGCCCACTGTGTTTTATGGCTTCTAGGTCTCTTTTCTCCTCCACTAAAACAAGGGACACCCCCAAAAAAGTCTACAGGCTCTACTGCTGTTTTTCCTCCCCAAGTGTAACAGCTTTCATTTGACTACACAGAATCAGAGACTACAAGGGTCATACTTATGGCACATCTTGTTTAGGTCCTCTTGAAGTTCATCCCTGTCCTCAGGGGAATACATCACCTTGGCTAGCTTTATGTCATCACCTGTTGGAGACCTTAGCTTCAGGATCAGTGATGAAAGTAATGAACTGCAGTGGCCACAACACAGATCCCTGAAGGACCCCACTTAGCACCTGTCTCTCCACTAAGTGTACACTGTATACCACAATCCTCACTCCCTGCCTCAAGGATCAGTGCTGTAACTGGTCCTCTTTAATGTCTTTTTAAGTGACATTGCAGAAGATGGGGAAGGAAAGGTCTGCCTCTTTGTGGATGACACCAAAATCTGTAATAGGGTGAACACTCCGAGGGTTGGGGGGGTTGAGAGGATGAGCAGAAAGAGTACAGTTGCATAAGAACTTACCATAACAGTAGATCCTCAAGAGAATCTCTTGCAGCAGGTCATAACACATAGGAATGTCCAGCCACAGGCACCATTTCCTCCTGGAGATTGCTCAGCAGTTGACTTGGGACCACCTCTGATGGCACCATGTGTTGGTCCTGGCACGTATAAAAGGGGCCGGTGCCAGAACCTCCTCAGTTACTTTCCAACCCAGTGACTGAAATGAGAATATGACCTAACCAGCTTCTGAGGAGAACTGAGGAGGAAAAGGGAGCAGCCTAATATCTTTTGGAGAGAATAGGAGCATGTCACCCTCCTGAAGCAGAAAGCAAGGGGGATGGAGGGAAGGACAGCATGACCTGCTGCAAGAGATTCTTTCGAAGATCTACTGTTACAGTAAGTTCTTACACAACTGTACTTCATCGAGAAACTCTCTTGCACCAGGTCATAACACATAGGAATGAGACCCCAGCAGTTGGGATGCATAGCCTATGGAGGAGGTAGCAAAAATAAGCTTAGAACAATAGGCCTTGGAGAATGGCCTGTCCAAAATGTGTTTGCTTTTTGGAAGCAATGTCCAGGCTGTAATGCTTAGTAAATGTATGTACAGTAGACCAGGTAGTGGCTTCACAAATTTCAGTTGCTGAAACACCACTAAAGCATGCCACTTAGTCAGCCATGCCCCTCGTGGAGTGAGGTTTTATCACCCCAGGGAGTGGCTTATCATACCTTTTATAACAAAAGTAATGCAGTTGGCCAACCAAGTGAACAAGCACTGCTTGGAAACAGGAACACCCTCTTTTCTAGGGGTGAAGGAAACAAAATGTTGATAAGACTTGCACACTTGTTTTGTGCAAAGAAGATAATATTGTGAGAGTCTCTGTACTTCTAAAGTGTGGAGCAAAGATTTTCCTGGATTAGTAGGCTCCACATAATACACAGGTAAGTGTATGGTTTGATTCAAGGTAACTTCAGATACCACTTTTGGAAGAAATTTGGGTTAGTACTTAAAGAAACCCTATCCTTGTGGAAATTCATGTAGGGTTCCTTGCACATCAGTTCATGTAACTCTAATATACATTGACCTGATGTAATCTCCACCAATAAAAGAGTTTTCCAGGAGAGATAACACAGCTCGCAGGAGACTATGGGTACAAAAGGATCTGGCATCAGTTTTTCAAGAACAAAATTCAAGCCCCAAGAAGGGATAGGGTCCCTAATAGGGGGTGTAAGATGAAGAATGCCTTTCCAAAATGTCTTCATAACTTGTAGTTGAGTCAAAGGTTTGTCATCCACAGGCAAATTAAAGGATGAAATAGCTGATAAATGGACTTTTATAGAGGAATACTTGGGACCACCATTCAACAGGGAGAGCAAAGAGTCCAGAATGCGTAATGGAGGGCAAGCATACGGGTCCAAATTGTGACTTTTAGCCCACAAGGAAAATCTTTTCCAGTTCATGGAATAGGAAGATCGGGTAGATGGCTTACGAGCTGCCCAGAAGTCCATAGCTTGCAGGGAGACATGGAACCTGGAGTGGACTACATCCTCAGGAGCCAGGCAATGTAGATGCAGGGAGCGAATGTTTGGGTGCAGTAGAGAACCCCCAGCCTGGGATAACAGAGCAGGAAAGATGGGAAGAGGTAGAGGGTCCTGGACTGTCATTTGTAGTAACAATGGGAACCAGACTTGTCTTAGCCACAGAGGCACGATGAGGATCATGGTAGCCTTGTCCCTGAGAAGTCTGAGTAGATCCCTCTGAATGAGAGGGAAGGGAGGGAGGACGTAAAGAAATTTTCCTGTCCAGGAATGAGATAATGCCTCCAGCCATAAAGTTCCAGGACCTGGCACAAGTGAGCAATAGTGAGGCAGTTTTGCGTTTAGTGGAGAGGTGAATAGATCCAATTTCCGGCAGCCCCAGCATAGGAAGATATCTTCTAGAACTTCTTGTAAGAGTTCCCATTCATGTTTTTGAGAAGTGGATCTGCTTAGAGCATCCGCTAGAGTATTGTTGGCTCCGGAGACATGTACTGCAATAAGGTGGATATCTTTTTGGATTGCCCAGTACCATACTCTCATAGATTCCCTGAAAAGGGGATGAAAATGGGTTTCCCCTTGTTTGTTCAGATAGTGAACCACAGTTCAGTTGTCTAATTGAATCTGGAGACAGTCCCACAGAAGGAGAGTCTTGAAAGCCTGCAGGGCATATAGGATCACTCTCATTTCAAGGATATTGATGTGGAGGAATGCTTCCTCCATGATACAAGTCCCCTGGGTGTGAACTGCTTCTAGATGGGCACCCCAACCAAGCAAGGAGGCATCTGTCATCAGAATGAGGCAAGGGATCATTGACTGGAAAGGGACACCTCATAACAGATTGTCCAGGGACATCCACCAGTAGAGTTCCCAGACAGCCGGAGAGGACACGAGGACTGGATCTTCAAAATAACGTTCTCTTTGGTCCCATTGGACCCTCAAAGTCTACTGAAGGACTCTCATGTGGAAATGTATATGATGGACCATGAAAATGGCAGCTGCCATATAACCCAGGAGGAGCTAGTCCCAAGCTGAGACATACCAACCAGCCCCTAGTTGAGATGACAGTGTGATCAATTTGTCTGCTCAATCTCTGGGGAGAAAAACCATCCCTTCAGAGGTACTCATGCCTGCCCCTATGTACTGGAGACATTGGGCGTGATCCATTGTAGATTTTGGTATGTTGATTGTTATTCCCACAGAGGAGGACATCTGAAGTGTGCGGGACAAAGTGTTCACCAACTGAGGGCTGGAAGGAGGTTTGATAAGCCAATTGTCCAGGTAAGGAAAGACGTATAGGCCTTCCCTGTGGAGAGCCGCTGCCGCTACTGCAAGGCACCTTGTGAAGACCTGGGGGCTGAGGACAAACTGAAAGGGAGGGCTCTGAACCAGGGGTCAACCGTACCTGTTTTTTTGTGCACTATGCAGAAGGTTAAGTTGATTCAGAATTGCACTAGCCCAGAGATGGTTGCACTAGCCCACAATTGTAATGGTAAATTGTGATCACTTATAGAGGAAAAAATGCAAGCCAAGAAAATACTCTGATTATTGTGCATTTATCCTGCTCCCACATTGCTTCTGGATCCAGCAGAAAAAAAGACTGCAAAGCCATTACACACATTGTGCCCCCCCCCCCATTGTTTTGTATCATTGCCTCCTCTCTTCCTTTTTCTGCACTCCCCAAACAACAGGATAATAGCAGCAAATGTTCCGTCAGGCAGACTGACCTAACTCTGCACACACAGTATCTGGCATCATCATGCACCTCACTTCACTCTTACCACCACCCACAGGGCAATGAACAGAGTCAGGCAGAATAAGACACTATCAGCCTCCACCCTGTGATCAACTGGAGCCCGGCACTTCTGGAAGTTTTCATACAGTGTCATGTGAGCCTGAAGCACATCTAGGATTTCTTTAGGGAGGTGGCTACACAAACCTAAGGAGCTTGGGAGACAGAAAACTTTGCCATTTTTATTTTTAAAAGTATTAATTTTAACATGCTATGCCCCAACAATAACAGAGTTTTTTTAAACATTCTCTTTTGATCAGGCCAGGGTAAACAGTACAAGGCATGATACAAAATCACACATGACCCTACAATGCAAAGCGTCATGGGCTGCATATGCAAATCACCACAAAATATTATGCTTGTTCAACTTTAAGCAGAAATGCATGGTGCCGAAAGGCCTCTCACACTGTTTGCAAAGGGTGCCAACAGAAGACATAGACACATGTTTCGTCCTACCAGGACTCATCAGTATGCCTCATCTGTCTGACACCCCAGTGGAATGACCCAGCTACCTAAGATAGTCTATCTGGGTTATGTTGTGGTGAACCCAATTAAAACAAAAAACTATTTGAAAGACAAAGAACCTCTGTGCGCAAGCACTGAGGCAATGGTTACCCCAAAGGGCATTTGGCTGGGAAGCCAAGTTTCAAAGAAATAAAAATACAGAGGTTCTTTGTCTTTTAATAGTTTTTTGTTTTAATTGGGTTCACCACAACATAACATAGAAACATAGAATTTGATGGCAGATAAGGACCGCTTGGCCCACCCAGTCTGCCCGTTTCCCTACCTACTGGATAAGCTGCAGATCCTAGTTAACCAGCAGCCTACTTCTTCCTACCCCCACCCCTTAGAATGGCCTTATGACTGTCCCATGCATGCTTGAATTCCACCACTGTTTTTGACTCCACAACCTCCTCCGGAAGGTCGTTCCATGCATCCACAACCCTCTCTGTGAAAAAATACTTCCTTAAATTACCTCTGAGCCGCCCCCTATCTTCAAATTGTGCCCCTTGTTCTTGCACACCTCTTTTTTGAAAGATGCTACCCTCTTGGACTTTGTTGAATCCCTTGAGGTACTTGAACATTTCTATCATGTTCCCCCTCTCCCTCCTTTCCTCGAGGCTATACATATTACACTCATTTTGTCTCTCTTCATATGTCTTCCGGTGCAGACCCTGCACCATTTTAGTTGCCCTCCTCTGGATAGCTTCCATCCTGTCTATGTCTTTGTGGAGATTGGGTCTCCAGAACTGCATGCAGTACTCCAGATGGGGTCTCACCAGCTGTCTGTACAGAGGGATAATAACTTTCTGTTTTCTACTGGTGATGCCTCTCCCTATGCATTCCAGTATCCCCCCAGCCCTCCTTGCTGCCCTCTCACATTGTTTGCCCAC
The DNA here is from genome assembly GCA_016271365.2 of Neoceratodus forsteri. Taxonomy (NCBI): domain Eukaryota; kingdom Metazoa; phylum Chordata; order Ceratodontiformes; family Ceratodontidae; genus Neoceratodus; species Neoceratodus forsteri. Next base: position 1,001,805,308 of record CM057450.1, read on the forward strand.
CTTTAGGTCATCTGATATGACTACCCCCAGGTCCCTTTCCATTTTTGTTATTGTTAGTATCTCACCCCCCATTGTGTACTCTTCCCCTGGGTTTTTGTTTCCCAGGTGCATTACCCTGCATTTCTTAGCATTGAATCTAAGCTGCCATACATTTGACCATTCCTCTAACCTTGCCAAGTCCCTTCTCATCCTTTCCACCCCACCCTGTGCATCAACTCTGTTGCAGATCTTTGTGTCATCTGCAAAGAGACATACTTTTCCTTCCAGTCCCTCTGCAATGTCACTTATAAAGACATTGAAGAGGACCGGTCCTAATACTGAACCCTGTGTTACCCCACTAGTAACCCCCCTTTCTTTTAAGTGGACTCCATTTACAATTACTCTCTGTGTCCTATTCTCCAGCCAATTCTTTACCCAGGCTGTCATCTTGGGACCCACTCCCAGGCTGGCTAACTTGTATATTAATCTTTTGTGTGGGACTGTGTCAAATGCTTGCTGAATTCTAGATAGACTATCTTAGGGTAGCTGGTTCATTCCACTGGGGTGTCAGACAGATGAGACATACTGATGAGTCCTGGTAGGATGAAACATATGTCTATGTCTTCTGTTGGCACCCTTTGCAAACTGTGTGAGAGGCCTTTCCGCACCATGCATTTCTGCTTAAAGTTGAACCAGCATAATATTCTGTGGTGATTTGCATATGCAGCCCACGATGCTTTGCATTGTGGGGTCATATGTGATTTTGTATTTCTTTGAAACTTGGCTTCCCAGCCAAATACCCTTTGGGGTAACCATTGCCTCAGTGCTTGCACACAGAGGTTCTTTGTCTTTTAAGGCATGATACTACACTACCCCTGTTTCCATACAGGATGATCTATGCACCCCAGGAGTGCTTATTTTAACCTTTCAAATTATGTATTTTATGAAGGTATTTTGTCCCATATATGCTCCAAAGCTTTGTTTTTAAGATGAACGGACATGCTGGGTCGGGTAAGGGTGTGACTGTATGGATAGCGTTGGCTGGCATGGTCCATTTAGAAGAGCTGGGGACTACCACACTTGCCAGTAATTACAGCTATGGGTCTATGGATAGCCATTTCATCATATGCAGTGGTGTCCAGGGAAAGTACAGAGCTGAGAGATTTAGAGGGGAGAGGAAGCAACTATGGTGAGGCTGGGATAAAACCCATCACCTGCAGAACAGACCCTGTATGCCTCTTAGCATTTTGTCACTGAAATGTTGGATACAGAAAATTTAAATATAGGGAACTGAGGGCCACTGGTCTTAATAACATGGGACAAATTGTCAGACAGACACATTCAGAAAACTGGGAGCTAGTGGCTTAACAGTTTTTTACCCTTGATCACACCCTGAACACTAGCTGAAAGTTTAAACAGTGGAGCGATAATGACTCACTTTGAGCCTTTTGTGGGACTTCCCCTCTTGAACTGCCAGATAACTGCAGCTCTTAATGAGGTGTTAATCACACCAGGCAATCTGGAACACTGAGAGAGAATAGCACAAGGACTAGAGCCTACAAAAGTAGGGACATTTTTTAACTTCATCAACAGCCATGGAAAATGTGCACTAGTCAAGACAGACAAGTAAAGAGTTAGCTGTACTAGCCCTGGACAATTTTCACTAGGTTTTGGGCTAATAAAACTATGTTAAAATCGAATCCTGCTCTGAACTGATAGTAATGACCTAGAAAACCAAAACAGAGAAACCATCTGTGAACTGGATGCAAGAGGATGTGAAGATAGACATCTTTCATGTCCAGAGAACAGAGCCAATCACCTTTGTGTAGAAGGGGAAACAGAGTTGGATGTGTGACCATCCAGAACTTTTTGTACTCTATATAGAGACTGAGGAGTCTGAGATCCAGAAAGGGATGTAAATCCCCTGTCCACTTTGGGACCAGAAAAAAATGAGAGTAGAAGCCCTGACACCTTTGGGGGAGGGGAACAGGTTCTATGGTGTTTTTGAGCAGAAGAGCTTGAATTCCTTCCACTAAAACTGATTCTTGGTCTGGGGGTAATGAGAGGTCCATGGGGGCAAGTGGGGTGGGATCTCTTTTAAATCCAAAGTGTGACCTGAATGAATTAGCGGAAGGACCCATACATCCAAGGTTATCTTTCACTACCCATGGATGTGCAAAGAAAACCTGCCCCCATCAGCCATGGAATGGGCCTCTAATCCCGTGGGCAAGGGGGGGCTTCTCATGCAGTGGGCTGTCCCTGATAGGGGGCAGCAGGGACATAATGTACCTTAGGGTTGGCATGGGGACCTGACAAGGAGACCTGGGCCTTTCTTTTACTATCGGGTTGCCTTCATGGAGCACCCCATTGCCTGTTCACAGGTCTGCGAAAGTTCCCTCTATAATAGGGTTTAGCAAGGGTGTGGTACAAAGTACAGACAGACTGCAAGGTACCACCTGAATTCTGTAGTGAGGTCAGTATATCCTGGGTTTGAGGTCCAAAAAGCTTATCACCTTTAAAGGGTGAATTAAGACTGGATTGATGTACGTCTGGGGCAAATCCAGAGACCCTGAGCAATGAATGTCTTCAAAGGCAAATACTTGCCAATGAAGTTCGAACTGTGGAATCGACAGCATCATATATAGCTCTTAGCAAGTGATGGCAGACTGTTTAAGCTGTAGATAATTTGGCCGTAAGGTTCTCCTTGGGGGCAACTTCCAGAAGAGAGTGAATGGAGGATTGTGTGGCCTTCAAGATTTATTTTTGGTATTTCAGTAGATGACCCATATAATTCAGAATTCTGAAAGTCATAGCAAAAGAAGAATATACCCTCTTCCCATCATATTAAGTTTTTGTGATTCCTTATCCAGAGGCTGTGGACACAAGTGTTTTGGTCAAGCAGACCTGTCATGAGCTGCAATAATGGTGACTGAGTCAGCCTGCAGGGGGGAAGAGAAGTAGAGGTGATCCAGTGGGATCTTATAGGTCCAGTCATCCTTCCTAGGAGCTGACAGGATAGAAAAAGGCTGTTGCCAAGCAGACCAGCTGGCATCTTCAAATGTGTCCATTCAAGGAGGAATGACCAGGGAAGGACACTCCAGGAGACCCAAATAATTGACCAAATTTCCTATGGGAGGCATTTTGCTCCATTTCTCGGAAGCCAAATGTTATCTGAAGATGAGTCATAGTATCAGAAAAACTGAGGTCATCAAGAGGGGAACAAGGAAGAGCTGGAGCTGGTTCCCCTAGTATGGAAGAAGCCAGAGAGACAGATGGGGAGACATCGGGTCCTGATCCATATCATAACCCTGATCCCCTTCTTCCTATTCTTTTAGAAAAGGATCCTCCATTTCTATGTCCCTATGTAGGGGACCCGGAGAAGCCTGGGAGAAACTTACCATTCTAGGGACTGAAGAACGTCTAGAAGAGGCAGAAACAGGCACATAAGAATAATCCTTTGGGAATGAGGGGTAGACTTCATAAGGTCAAGAATAGTGTGTACCAATGCCTGGACATTTACCATGGCAAGCTGTGAAGAAGAGAGCGTAGTTGAAACTGTATGGACCAACTAGATTGTCACAATAGAAGGGATTGGAGACTGCTGAGTTACCAATCAAGCCATTGACAAGGGGTGCACAAAGGTCCTCAGAATCGTAAATGGCAGAGCCATTGCAGGGCTCATGATGTCTTGACTAGTTTTAGTAGAAAACCCATCAATGAACCCTGAGGCATCATCGATGGATAGTGGGTATATCCCATTGATGGGGTGGCAGAGTTGGAAGCTACAGCTGAAGCACACCCATGGATGCCATCGTCGGGGGGTAAACCATTGATGGGTGGGAAGGCAAATCACCAGAGGTCATTGATGGAATAGAAGATGACTTGGTGACAGCCTCTGAAAGGACTGCCACCATAGTTTTAAGGAGGTCTTGCTCCCGAGAGCAGGCGGAAGAAGGCAGACTCATCATTGATGGGAAGGAAGCAGAAGGAACATGCTTACTCTTACTAGAGTGTTTCTTTGGTTTCTCTGGAGCTGCTGTCGACTAGAGGTAAGCACCAGAATGGTGAGACCCTGAAGATGATGCCAAGGACTCCAGGGACTTTGAGCTTTGTTCCTCTTCGTGAAGGGCAACTTTTTGCTCCATTACATATTCTTGAAGCTGTTGGAGTCATCAATGTTTAGTGGTATTGTTAAATTGCTGGCATGGGACACAAGCACATGTACTGTATTCATGACCTAGGCACCTGGTACACACTTCATGGAGTTCCTCAGTCATGATCTTCTGTCCACAGGAACACTTACAGAACAGAGGATCCAAAGACATTGGTAAAGGAACGTGATGATGCTGGGAATGCAGCTAAGAACAATTGGTAAACTCTTCAATGTTGACTGAAGCTATACTCCAGATGGAAAATGTGTAGCATGCAGCTCGTGGCTGGAAAAGAACTGAGGAGCTTCTGGAACCACCTCTTTTTATACATGCCAGGGCACTATATGTGGTGCAGTCGGGGGCGGTCCCAGGTTGACTGCTAAGAAATTATCTGGAGGAAATAATGCCTGTGGCTGGAATTCCTATGTGTTATAACCGGCTGCAAGAGATTTCCTCAATGAAGATCTGAGAAAACTTGAGGAGAGGTAAAGGATATGACAGGTGGGTTTCAACGTGAAAAAGTGCAAAGTAATGCACTTGGGGCACCGAAACCTAGGGGCAAAGTGCAAAATGGGAGGAATGGTATTGATAACCACCAAGCAGGAAAGAGACCTGGGGGTAGTCATACTGGATAACATAAAGGTGGCCAGGCAGTGTGACAAGGCAGTTGGGATGGCCAGTGGGACACTGGGAAGCTTAGGGATGGATATCACAGCAGAAAGAGGAAAGTGATATTGCCTCTGTATAGATTGCTAGTAAGACCCCACCTAGTGTGCTGTGTCTAGTTCTGGTGACCACCTCTCTGGAAGGACATAGACAGAGTGGCAGTGGTCCGAGAGAGGGCAACTAAAGTGGTGCAGGGTCTACATTAGAAGCCCCATGTGGAGAGACTTAAGGACCTAAATATGTACACCCTGGAAGAGGGGGGGATATGATAGAGACTTTTAAATACCTCATGGGGGTAAATAAGGTACAGGAAGGAAGTATTTTTCAGAAAATAGGTTCTCAAGGACAAGGGGACATGCTATGACGCTGGAGGGAGGTATATTCAGGAGAGATGAGGAAGTATTTCTTCACAGAAAGAGTGGTGGATACCTGGAAAAGCCTTCCAGTGTAGGTAGTTGGGGGGAAAAAACAGTGGTGGGGTTCAAAAATGCCTGGGATAGGAGCAAGGGAATCCTAAGGAAAGGGAAGGGAAGGGAGAGGGGATGGATAATGGCACAGAGATCAAGCAGGATCTGCAGTGGTACTGTAGGCAGAGAAAAATGGATAGACTAGGTGGGCCAAGTGGTCCTTATCTGCCGGCAAATTCTATTTTTCTGTGTCAGATCCTTTTTCAGGTTACTTTAATTTATGGGAATCTTAGTGTCTCTGATAATATAATGCTCCTGTCTTACTATGAGATAGAATCTATTCTAAGAGTTTTTGAAGAGGACAAAAATGTGTTTTCATTGAGTTGCTTTTTTCTTCCCGTGTTCACAGTTTTACACTCGAAATGAAATTTTAATTGATTGGAATGCTTTGTAGTGACATCTGCATCTGATGATTTGAACTGCAGAATAGAGAAACAGCTGGAACTTGAAAATAACCTTAGCTTTGGAAAAAGTAGTTTTTCATGCATGTGAAATTTTTGATTAGTGATATAATGTATATGAAATGTCTTAACCTAAAATATGTTTTGTCTGTAGAATTGACCTGAATTGTTTACCATTGAGTGGCAGAATGAAGAGAACTTACAGGTACTGTACAGTATATAATGAAGTTGGAAAAAATCAACTTGTAGCTACTGTATAAAAAGCACGTTTTAGATTTATTCATGTCATTTGCAATGTATACAGTACAGCTCTGTATGATTTTTATGTGAGTTTTGGGTCTTAGTCTCACATATTTAAATAGATGAACAAAGTGGATGATTTGATATCTTTTATTGAATCATCAAAAAACGTCCAGAACATAAGCTTTCAGTCCACAGAGAGCCCTTCTTCGGGTATAACAGATTCTACAAACAGCAGACTTTTAAACTATGGAAAGACTAGAACAATCTACTGATTACAAAGAGTTGTTGATATAAAATCAGGATGACTTTTAGGAGGTGTTATTGCGTGCTTCAGATGTAAATAACATTTAACACATGGGTGTGACAGTTCTGTTGATAAGGAAGTATCATGCTAGAGAGCAATAAATAATTTAAAGTGTGAAGGACGCTTCTGGAAACAAGCTGTTCACAGCTCATGTTGTCTTTCCTGGTGAAACATTTTCCAAATAACATAAATAAATAAAAATAAAGGCAGTCTTGGAAATATTATTTATTTAGTCTTTGTTTATCAGGTAGGTACACTAGACAAATACATTGCCTAATTTCAGGCCCAACTCAGGAGAGGTATGAACAGTAACTAAACATTGGCAGAGAGGAACACTCATACATAGAACCGTTTTACATATATTATCAAAGGACAGATAATACTGAAGAGCAGAAGACTTATGTGCAAAACTGAAACATCCATAGGTTACAATTGGGAGGGCATACAAAGGCACAAAAGGCACAATATAAGTGACAGTACAGGAGTCAGTTACAGGAGCACCTATCCAATTTCAGGAGAAACCTAAGAAGCTCATGTTTGAAAACGGGGTGAGTCAGAGAGTTACCAAGTTTGGGCAGAAACCAGTCCCAGAGTTTAGGGGCAATGACTGAAAAAGCCTGCACTCCCATTTTTGTAGTGCATTTAAGCAGTGGGTGGTTATAAATCAGATTGGGAATGCAGACCCCTTTCCCAGGATGGAATGTGACAGCAGCAGGCCTATAAATTGTTAGATGTTTATATTACAAGAGCCACCCACCAATAGTCTAGAAAATATGAATGTTTTAACCCTGGAAAAAATTACAAGTGCAGATTATAGTGAGTAACAAACTCTGCATCTCTGTTCAGTCCACATTCATGAGTTTTGAAACTGGATGAATTTTATTTCCCATAGTCACCTTTTCATACTAAAATACCAGCAGAATAGGCCTAACAGTCTCTTGAGTCTGCTTGATTTTCAGCACCCTCGCTGAAGGCCGATTTTGATGTACCCCCCTTCCCCTTGGGTTATACTGTCCCCAGTCCCAGATGTTCCACCTGTATTGGGCCTGGTCAGATTTATCCTCCCCTGTACCTGTCCCATCACCTCTTAAACCCGTCCACAGTCTCCACCTCTACCAGCTCCCTGGGCAGTGCATTCCATGGCTCCACCACCCTTTCAGTGAAATAACATATCCTCCTCTCCCCTCTGAGCCTGCTCCCTTCCAGCTTACACCCATGACCTCTTGTTGCCCCACCCTCCTTCCTTTGGAGTACCCTGACTGGGCCTCGTTTACACAGCATCATGTATTACAAGTAATGGTAACAGCCCTTGAAAGCAACTCAAGTGTTCTAGATAGCTACCTTTCTTGAGTGTCTTTAAATTTGCCCGTTTAGCACTGTGACTGTCAAATTCTGCAGCATGGATGGTTTCTGAGAGAAATGCTCTTCCACTGGTGCCCGCATGTCTGAGTGTTGCTTAGTGAATCTGTGTAAGTTTCCAGGATACCAGAGTTAAAGGAAATGGTGTGTGCTGGGGAGGGGAGGGAGAGAATAAAAAGTATGCATGTATATACCTATGCTGCATAAACATACATACACATAAAAATACAGTAACTGAAATGTATGCTGAACCACATAAATAAAACCATGTTAATGTATAAGGCACACTAAAAATATGTTAGATGTAAGAGATAATGGGCAGGATATTCAAACTGCACCCAAAAAGTGCGCAATAGCAGGAGCAAGCACAAGTCCATTGCACCCATGTGCAATAGACGCGATATTCAAAAAAGGAGCAAGCCAAATTGTGCAAACAGCCAATGTCTGAATATCGCACAACTTGTGCCATAGCGCAACTAGGAAGGGGAAGCTGAGCAGATACAATGCGCTATAGCACAACAAGGGCAGCCCAGCTGAGCAGCCCAGAGGCGCCACAGCGCACGCAGGGAGCCCCCCCAGCAGCAGAGCAATGGAACTGCAGAACCAGGGAGGTAGGTAGGGGCCCACCACCCATGCCACAGATGGGCACAGTAACACACTGCAGAACTGACAATGCACCCCCACACCCCAAGCACAGCACAACTGGTGGAGGGATGGAATATCCACCAGCCCATGGGGACAAGCAAACAAAGCACAGTTGGGCCCTGGTGCCCCATTATACCCAACGGCAAGCTGAGACTGCCACACAAGGAGGGCGGACCACCCCATGGCACAGCAGCCCCCCCTGTGCACAGCACACCCTGCACCGTGACCCCAAGACACCACCCATGAGCAGTGACCACCACTGCAGGAATCCCCATGCATACTCCCCCACCGACACACTGCAACCTCATGTACCACAGAACCACACAAGCCAGACCCACCATGAGCACCCAGCAGTGGGTGGCAGCACACGGCTATGCAACAACGGCAGACACAGTGCCAACACACACAATCCCCCTGAGGCACAACTGAGAGACCGAACATGTGTCGCCACAAGAGGTACCCCACACGGGAAAGGCCGTGTCCCTGACACCACCGCCATTGATACAGCACCCTGCACAGTAGACAAGTGTCACAGCGCGACCCACCATGAGCCACAGCAGCCAGCACAGACACCCACAGTGCTGTGTGGAAGCATGTAGCACACCAGATGCAACACAGTGCAGGGGCAAACACACACCCATACCCTCGGGGATACCAATGCAGGGACGCAATAGTGTGGCAACCAAGACCCCAGTGTGGGCCCATGGAAACTGTGCACACACAGCATGCAGTCCACCATGGCACAGGGGTGACACCCACCCTGTGCATGAACTGTGGCCCTGTACACCACCAGCATATGCCTGGATCACAAGTCACAGACAGTGGTGCACAGCCCCTGCAACACACACAAGCCACAGCATGGAGGTGGGACAGCAACTGCGGAGGCCACAGTGTCACCCGAGGCAAACATTCACCACACCAGTGACAGGAGACAACCCAGCATTGTGACGGTCACAGTGGATGACCTGCAGAGACAGCCACCACTGACAAGGCAGCAGACCTCGCAGACCACAGACATGCAAGGGTGTCAGCTGCACAGGCCAAGGACAGGTTGACAGAGGCACAATGGACACAGAGCAGGCACCATGGACCACTACACACAGTAATGCAATGCACAGAGAACAACACAAACCACAGATACCGACTGATAGCCACTCCCACACCAGAGACACTTCTCCATGCACACACACACATACCCATGGCTGAACCACCCCAGATGCCATGCACACCACTGCAACTGATCACCTATAGCCAGCTGCAAATCAAAGACCACCACAGTATTCATATCAAAATTACTATATTCAAAAAATATAACAACAACAACAACTATATACATATATATACAAACATGGGGTGGAGGGACAGGAACAAGGTGGGGTTGGGTAAGGGGCAGGGATGAACAAATGGGAGAGGGAAGGTGGGGTGTGAGGGTTGGTCAAAGGGGGGAGGTTGTGCTTGGTCATTGGCATCCAGCCTGCTACTCCGCTGCCTGGGGCTGTTCCTGGGGTCGCCTTCTCCTCCTCACCCCATGCCGATGGAGATCCTGTAGGATGGCAAGGGATTCTGCCGCCACATGAACCAGATCCTGGATGGACCACTCTATCCTCAGGAGTATCCGCACACCTAGGACAAGGGATCAGAGTCAATGGGTGTGACTGTCCATCACCCTGCAGCCCACCCATCATGCATGGCATACAGCCATGTGCCCCACTCCTGTGATGGTGTGCACCCACCCACAGTGACCGTGTGCACAAGACATGCCCAACCAGGCAGCAACAGCCATGTGTACCACTGTACACACACACACCGCCCATGTCCAGCACAGTACAACCAAGGCCGTACAGTAACGTGGCTATGCGGTGGGCAGGCAATGCCACAGCCATGTGCCCAGTGCATGCATGGACCACCATTGACACACTCCCAGACATGCAGTGCCACTGGACAGTGCTGACTGTCACATGTCGCATGCATGGCAGTGGTGTCCATGGATGGTGGCCATGCCCTGCTCCCCACCCTGTCACACAGCATGCAATAGCAATCATGGTGTCATGGCACTCACCCTCATCAGGTTGTCGCTGGCGTTGGGGTTGTTCCCCGATATGCTCCCGTTCAGTGTCCACCACCCTCCGCTGCTGCTCCGTGGTCTTCCTCCGCTCTGCCACACCTGTGGGAGACAAAAGGAGAGAAACACATCAGTACAAACCCAAAGCATATTCCCCCTACCCTAATGTGTGTGCCCACCCACCCAGTCAGACCCATTCATCCCATACCCTGTAAACACCGTCACAGCCAACCCTAGACCATCCCTCCCCTATGTGCTGGACACATAAGACTGTGTTACCCATATGGACCATACAGGTGTGCATGTATCACCCACCTGCACGAGGCACCACGCCCCTCCTGGAGCGACCCATGACATGCCAGTCACCGGCTCCCTCCGTCTGAGGTCCCCATGCCGGTGCCTGCACTGCTCAGCCATCCTCCTGTGGCCAGTGGCCGCCTCCAGGTCATTGGCCACCTCTTGCCACACCTAGGTCCTGGCCCTGTCCAGTGGCACCTCAGCAAAGAGTGGGCCATAGTGTGGCTCCACAATGGCCACAAGGTTGGCCAGCTCAAGGGCACTCCATTGAAGGGCTCTCCTGCGTGCCATCTCCAGTGCTATAGTAGGCAATATGGTGCTCTGCAGCACGGCAACCCCACATGGAGTTGCTGCGCAATACATCGCCACCATTCCCTATCGTGCTGTCGATACAGCGCCGCCATTCCCTATCACGCTGTCACCGAACAGCGCGATAGAGCTGCAGACATGCCAGACTTATAGCGCCAAGGGGGAAAAGGTTGGGCACAGGGTCATGGATCTCTGGCACAAGGCCACACACAGCGCCATTGGACGTCTATGCATCTAGCATGATTGGTCACCTGTGTGCCATTGCCACAGCGAACTATTGCGCAGTTGTGCCACAGCACCATGTAGTGACCCTCGCCGTAGCGCCACTGGCACAATGGTGACCATGCCCTGAATTGCCTACCACGCACAGCACATCATCAGCGTGGCAGACACCTGCGTAAGCTACCTGGGCATGCGCAGTGATGTTTACTACGCAGCCACAGAACTGCGCCATTGGCTCAGCACATTCAACCCTATTGCGCAAAGCACAACAGCGTGATATTCAGCTGTCACATGCAAATCATCCGATCAGCCATTCAATGGTGCAGCTGCGCGATTTGCATCTCATTAAAGTTGCTCCACACCTAATTTGCATGGATTGCGCTATTAAAATGCGACACTGTTCTGCAGTGGCCATATTCGGTTACTGCAGTTGATAGGTGAGTTGCATGCTGTGTGGTGTTCTGGACTGTGGTCTCAGGGACTTGCTTTGTACTGCACAGTCACAGGTAACCACTGTCACCCATACAGGCCGAATAATGACCGAGCATGGACTGGGTGAGGAGGACGATGGTGGGCAGAAGAGGAGGCCCAATTTTACTAAGGCCGAGATGGAGGCACTCTTTGAGGCCTACCTGGATCAGGAGCCACTTCTCAGTGGACGGCAGGGCACCCCTCAGGCCCATGCTGCTGCATGGGAGGGGGTGGCACGTGCCGTCAACCTGCACGGCAGCCACCAGCGCTCTGTGCAGGAGTGTAAGAAGAAGATGGGTACCGACAGGAAGAGGGTGAAGGAGAAGGTGGCTGCCATCAGGGCGGCACATGCTGCAACAGGCGGGAGCCAGCCGGAGGTGGTGCAGCTGACTCCGGCAGAGGACAGGCTCACTGCAAGCATGCAGCGCAGTGCCATTGAGGGCATTCCAGGAGGTGGCTTCCAGACAGGTGGTAGCCCATCACTGCATGGTACATTATGGTCTGTGGGGGGGGGAGGTAGATCACATGCACTAACATGTCCTTACTTTCTTTTACAGATCCTGCACGTCTGCAGGGGTCAGCGGTGGAGGGCCTGTCCACTACGGACAGCCATCTGGAGTTGGAGGAGGGACCATCCACCTCCGCAGGTAGCCGGCGTGCATTGCAACAGTGGGACCGCCTGGCTGTCAACACTGATGTTGTTGAGACAGGTGTGGGGGAGGCCCTTCCTGTGTCTCAGTGGTCTGGCATCCAAGCATGCCAGCATGCTGTGGCTGTGGCTGTGGCACAGACCTGCACCATTGATGATGCAATGACCATTATGGGCAGTGACATGTGTGTGTCATGGAATGGACACACAGCAGGCCAGCACACGCCCATGGACCTGGCTGGTTATGACATGTGTGCCAGCATGTCAGCACAGTCCCAGGCTGCGCCTGTCAGCACCAGTGGGGCAGCACCGGTGGCTGGTCAGGTCAGTGGCACTGTTGCAGACACAGTGGCGGAACAGCCGATCCCTTGGGCACAGCAGGTGGAAGGGGCAGCAGCAGCAGTCACCCACCAGGACTGGGGGTACAGGGTTCAGCGGAGGCATCTGTGCACCGCCTGTGGACTTGCCCATACCTGGTCCTGGTGCGCAGCGCCCACCCTCAAGGGGTGCTGAACATCAGGCCCTTCCATACCCTGAGGGACAGGTTGCCAAGGTGGCAGACAATCTCTTTGATGAGCACACCCACCTGCTGCAGGCATCAGTACAGCAGCAGATGCGGCTTGCAACGTCCGTGGAGGCACTGTGTGTGGCTCTGGAGCAGGTCATGGAGCAACACAGCAGGGACACTGATAGGATCCTGTCATAGATTGACCATTTGCGGGAGGATGTGACCGCTTCCATTGACAGGCTACCGTAGGCGTTGGTCGCTGTTGTGGCCACAATGGGCACACAGCGAGGTGCCCATGTGTCACTCACACCGCGCAGTTCGCTATCCACTCCCCGTTCCCGGCATCGTGCGACACCCACCCTGTCAATGCCGGGTTCAGCTGTGGGCATTCCGAGCACTCCTGGTGCAGGTTTGTTCGGTGTGCTGCAGACACCTGTGTGGGCACGGTCACGTTCGTGCAATGGAACACCTGGTGGACCATCGGTGCCACCCCATGAGGCCCGTGCTCAGCCTGCCAGTGCCACTGGGTCTCGGCGGGGCCACCCACGCATCTGAGGCTGATATGTCACTGTGCCGCAAGACTGACCTGTCTCCCAGCGCGGGCCCTGTCTGGTGCTGCCCTGTGTGCAATGTGTGTTTTGGTGGGCAGTGCACCGGTGGGTGCCCAGCCCTACATGCAGACACACGGTCCACCTGCACACCCTCCCAACTGCTGTCCACAGGTGCGTGTGCATGATGATGCCTGCATTGCGCTGTACACCAAAGTGCGACGGTACCCAGCATTTGACACATGCACATAGACAGTCAGTGGACATGGTGGCCTGTGGACATATGTGTTGCTAGTGTCTGTGTTCCGGCTCTGTTTTGCACCTGACCCCTGTGCACTGTGTGCCTATTGTGTGTGCGTGTGTGTGTGTCTGTCAATGTGGCGTGTTACTGTTCACCCCTCCCTGGTTGTATGTGTGTGCCTCTGTGCCCTGCCACTTCCCTTGCTGTCATGCACCCCTGGTGTGTTTCCATGTGTGTATGTGGGTTGTGCCCTAGTCACTGGTGGTTGCACATGGCCCTATGACTTACCTGTGTTGGCTGAAGTGCTCCTCTCTGATGGTGTCCCGGTGCAGCTGGGCTAGCCGGATCAGTCGGGGGTTCCGTTGGCCAAGGGGGGGCTGCCCATCCCCATCATCACCGGCGTCACCGTTGTCCCCATCGCTGTCCCCCTCTTTGACCTGTACAGCTTTCCCACAGTCTTTGGCCATGTTGTGCAGGATACAACAGGCCAGGAATATTGCACAGGCCTTTGAGGGGCTATACTGTAGGGCATCACCAGAGGTGTCCAGGCAACGGAAACATGCCTTCAGCATCCCAAACACCCGCTCAATGATGTTGCGTGTGGCAGCATGTGCCTCATTGAAGCGTTGCTGCGATGGGGTCGTGGGCCACCGGTAGGGTGTGAGCAGCCAGGGACAGAGTGGGTATCCACTGTCACCTGTGTGGAGATAGTGGAGGTTAGTGTCTTGTTCAGGCTCAGACTGCCCCAACCCTGTGTGCCACACCCATGGCACCTGTGGCTTACCCCCCCTTGCCCATGATTTGTCAGTTCTACATGCATACTCACTCACTAGATGTCCTGTGGGGATGTCCCCATTCTCGAATTGATGGCACAGTGCCGACTGGTACCGTATGAAAGAATCGTGCGCTCCCCCAGGGTGCATGGCACAGACATTGATGATGCACCCACTGGCATCACACACCACCTGGCAGTTGACACTGGCATATCCCTTCCAATTCATATGGCGGCTCCATCAGGGCCAGGTGGTGTGTGAATGGCCACATGGGTGCAGTCTATCACCCCTAGCACGCCAGGCATATGTGCTACCCTGTGGAACTCCTGTATGTTTGCTGTGCGCTCCGCCGCGGTGCTGGGGAAATGGATGTACTCCGCAGCATGTGGCAGCAGTGCGCTGAGGAATTGGGTGAGGATGCGTGATGTGGCTGACTTTGTTATGCCTGTGGTGTCCCCTGTTGGTCTCTGGAAGGTACCCATGGCAAGCAAGCACATGCAGGCTGTTACCTTTGTCTCCACTGACAGAGCATGACTCCGTCGTGTGGGTGCCTGCATCACATCACTGCACAGCTCACAGAGCCGCCTCAGTATTGCCCTGTTCAGGCGGTACCAGCCCACAATCTTGACATCTGAGTACAGCTCAAAGCTGGTGCGGGCTCGGTACTGCCTGTTGGGGCGATTGCCGATGGGTTCCTTCCACTGCCACGCCCCCTGCAGCATGCCTTCTCACCCCTTATTACAGCTTCCATGTGGAAGGTGGCACTGTCCATGTCCCTGGCTTGTCCCCCAGCTGTTGTTGCTTTGTTCCCCCTGCTGTCCTGACTGCTACCTCCACTGCACCGGGTACACCTACTGGCCTCTGCTCACTGTGGCCCAACACACCTTCCCTTGCCCTTATTCTGTCCTCTTGTTTCCCTGGCCTGCCCTCTTTGTCCCTCTTGCTCTGTCTCTCTCCCTGCCTCATGTGGCTTCCCTGTAGCGTTCTTGCACCTCTTCCTTGCTCCTTTTTATTTTGGCTTATTTCCGCTATGGCGCGCAACTTCCGCCTGCTCCACTGTTGCGCATTGCGCAAGTCTTTGAACATCACACTGCACACTTTATGCATGGTTCCACCCCCTTCAGTTGCGCATGCCTTCATTATCATTGCGCTGTTGCTCAGCATGTTTTCAGTGGTGCAACTGCCTCCTGCTGAATATCGCAGAATGGCACATTTTCTGACTTGCGCATTGCGCAACCGTTTTGAATATCCGGCCCAATGTATATAAATATATACACAGAGAATACATATACACCTGAGCCAAGAAAAAAACAGTTGTCAGTTTAAAATTTGTAATGAGTCATGAAACCGAGGTCTATATCCAGTCCATTATTTTTAGTATCCAGACTGTGATTATGTTTAAGCTCAGAAGCTCACCTTTCTTGTGTAATTTTGTTCCTTTGAGAACTAGGATAGAGAGAGGTCAGAGATGGAGTGATCAGACTGAGAAGAATGCTGCCCCACTACTGTTTCAATCTTTTTCTCCTTATGGTGTGCCTGTGTGAGTTCATTCAGGTTTGAAGGGACTGCCTGGTTTCCTCCACACAGCCTGTATGTGGACACTTCCTGCACTGGATATAATAGACAACATTCTGGGATCCACATGCAAAACTCTACCATATCTTGAATTACTTGTTTTGGAGCTGTCGATCAAGTCTTAAGAGTAAATGTGCTCACGTCTTACATTTAGGAATATCACAGGGTTTAGTGCCTCCCAGTGTTCTATTGTTCTCGTCAGGTACAGGTTTGCTCCTGACAATCAGGCTGGATGAATTAGGTGGCTGTTTGGAAGACCGTAAAGGAAATTCTTGGAAGCTACATTTCAAGGTGTGTCATCCTCATTGAAAATTGGTTGTAGATCCTTAATGATTTAATGTAGTGGCTCCACATCAGGGTTATATGCAACAACCAAGGGTGTCTAGTTGGTGGTGGTCTTTTCTTTATATTATAGTGCAGTAGTTGTTCTGTTGGCATCAGTGTGGCACATTCCCCACCTCTGTGCCCTGATCACTTTGCTATAATGCCTCTCAAGGGTTAGGGACTGAAAGGTGCAGGGGGTTGGCAAGACAGATACAGTACGAATATACAAACATACAAAAAGAGCCAGCAGAAGAAGACCACCTGGTCTATTGCATCTGCTCGTAATGATGCAGGGTCTGGTCTTACACTTATATCACTGACCCTGGCCCCACAACCTCCCCTCCCTTTCCCCTTCCCCCCTTTCCTTGGTCCCAAGGATTCCCTTTGTGTTTGCCACAGGCTCTCTTGAATGCTCCCACCATCTTTGCTGGTACCACCACCTGTGGCAGCTCATTCCATGTGGCCACCGCCCTCTCGGTATAGAAATGTTTCCTTACATCCCTTCTGAATCTCTCCCCTCAATCAATTTTAGGCTGTGCCTCCTAGTATAGATATCTATTTAGCTCATAAGTTGTAACAACAAAAAACAAGGTGCTGAGTCAGACGCGAGTTGAAAACAAACCAATAAATGTCACATTAAATGCACACTAAAAATAGAGTACAATATATTTAGCTGTTTGTGTTTTTGTTCTCCTGGATAGTGCCCCTTGAGTCAAGATATAGCATTTTATTTACATGGAGAGTTCAGTGATGGTAGTCATTAGACATTTGTTGTAGACAAATTGACAGAATTGGGGGAAGGGGTGCAGCATCACATGAACATACAGAAATACAGAAACCAAGAAACTCTATTTTTTTTAAAAGATCTTGTTTGGAGTTATCCACCAGGATATTATAGACTGTAGCCTCAAATCCATTATCATCTGATTTACTGAACACAATGACTAATAGAATCAAGTGTATCACTCTGACAGTATACAGTATTCTGATTGGCTTGTTGTTTTGGATTCACCTCTGGCCTACATCTTTCTTCTTCTCTTGTTTTTTGCTTGACTGTTCAGTTTACTGTGTATACAAGTAGTTCATGGCTGTCCCTTGGTATACACATTGTGCATTCATGTTTTTCTGGATGGAAATCAAGAGAGGCAGATGGTCATTGAGTCACTGCTTTCTAATTTCTTTGTTTATTTTCAAAGCAATTTGCCCTTTTGCTCATCTTTTTTTATCTCTGTCAGCTAATATGTATACAGTTAACAAAATGGGTCAAGCGAAAAAGAAGAAGTAGGCTCTAGTACCATTCTAACCCTATATAATGACTTTTCCCTTACATAAGCCTCTCTGGGCTTCATTTGTTCCAGATGTACTGTATATTTAGTAGAAACCTAACCCAACTGAAAACTAGAGAAAATGTGCTGTACCTTGCTGGAACAGACACTACTATCTTCTGATGTTCATTTCTGCAATGACAAACATTTTTAAAGTATAATTTTTAAAATAACAGTTTTATTATTTTAACATATGTAAATTATCATATCCAGATGTTTATATGGTGCATTCAAGTATCTTTAAAGTACAGTTATAGTACATATATTGCAACAAACAGAAGTCTGGCCTAGTGCTTAGAGGGTAGCTCTGTCAACCTGCTGAGCCAGGGTTGAATCCTTCCAATGAGACATAGTCACTGTATGACACTGAGCAAATTACTTAACTTCATTGTGTTAAATCTTTGAACAGTATTCTTTCTAGAACTTGGGTGCAGCATCACCAAATGTAGAAGGGGGTGACTTTTATTTGGAAAATGGGTTATAAGACTCCTGTGACCACACTGGTGAAAATACATCACATGACTGTAATAGTTCCCCCACAACCGCACCATTGACTGGAACATCATGACCTTTATTTATTCCAAAATAATGCTAGTGCCCATTTTGGAAGTAGCATAACAAACCGTGTGATCAAAGGAAATATACCCAACAACCCCCAAAGCAGCAGATGCATGGCAAGTGGTTCCCTAGCCATAGCTTTAGCAGGCAGGTTTTATTCTGAGTACTTTAACGTATATTTTCTGTTCACAAAATACATTTTTGTGAATATACATGGGATTCACAATGGGGACCTGTATGATAAATTTTTTATCTACACAAGTGCTGTTTGACCTCGTGCAACCTCACAAGTGATGTAAGTCATGCGTGATGTGCCCGAGGATAGTAGCATGAATACAGATAAAACATTTATCACACAAGGTGCCCATGGACTATTCCATTTATGCAATAGGTTGGAACCCTGTATGTATTTTCTTAAATGTCTTTGAAATAAAAATGTTTAAGGGTGTGGGTCTATTTTTCATTAGTGGCTTTGTACCTTTTTAGTGTCCTGTTGCTATAGCCGTTTCCATGGATGTGCTGTCTGGACGGCAGAGTGATACTGTGACAGTGCAGATCACCTATGGAGCAAGTGGTAAGCTCAAAATATTCTGAAGAGCATGGTGGCTGCTTTTAGTGAGCATTATCACTAGTGAGGAGTGCTAAATGCCAGTGGCCAGTTCAAGTAAGAGCAGGATGTTTGTGTGATACTTAAACAGCACATGCCCAAGCAGTCTCAGATTCTGGGTTCATTTCGGCAGGCACACAACTTGTGTTCTCTTCCCAGCACTACCTCTCTACCAACCACTGCTGGCTCTGCTCTCCAGTTATCCATGGACATACATGATCATCCCTGCTCTGTCACTGATTATCAGACTCAGGCATAATAACTCCAGCCATAGTTTGTCCATGATTCGTGGACAAGATTGTCCATGGTTGATAAACATGCACAACTGCCTGAAATACCACACAATCAAGAGAACCTAATGGGAGAACTAAATCCATTTTCAATTTGGTAAATGAAGGAGAAAGATTCTAATAAATTTAAATTGTAAATTGTTTCACGTAATATCCATGTTTTTCCATTACCAAAATTTGGATTTTAGTGTACCTGCTGATAATGGTTTTCATGTTTTTTTTTTTTTTTGTTATGATAGCTCCCTCCAGCTGCGTGTTGTGGCTTGTACTTCAGACTGCTGCTGCATTGCTTCGCTCCCTTCTGTTGACTGGTCTATGGCTTTTGCAGATCCTGCAGTTGTCCACTTTGCTTTTCTGACCTTCAATCCAGTCTTCCCTGTTTCCCCACTGCTGCTGGCATGCTGCTATTAGTGTGTTTAGCCTGGAGTTCCCATTGCTGGCCACCAGCCACTGTTCTATTATCCTCCTGTGATACCTTTTCTGACACCTTCATCCAGCACTGGTTTCCCTGTTTGTATCCTTCTTGATCTTGCGTCAGTCTTTCAGACGTACCTGTTTTCAACTTTTGCTCTTCCTGTCCTCTACTGTACAGCTTCTGTTGCTGTTGCTGTCTGCAATTTTCTGCCCCACCCCCAACAAATTATCTGCCACCCCCTGCTGCTGTGAGCTGCTTTACCTCTGCTACAAACCTGCTGCTCCATTTGTTTACCTAGCTCCTGCCTGTTTCCTTCTTCTGTTCCCCACCTTCTGCATCCCTTCTCTGCCTTCCTCACCTCTCTTTGGGATGTAGTTCTGTTCTTTCACTGCTCTTTTGAGCTTCCTTATCATAGTAACTACAAAGACATTCACTTTCCTTATCATACTTCATATTACTGACTGGGAATTCGCCATCCTTTTCATCCTACCTACAAGTGTTCTGCACTTCCTTGCATTCCTACACACAGCTGCATGCTCTTTTCATTCTGCTACAGTTAAGTCTGTTTCTTTAGGGTGGGCCCTTGCCAAGTGGGGATCCTTTAAACTATCAAGATACAGTATACTCAGTGGCACTTTCAGAATTCCTATCACCTATTTTGCTGTCTTGAAGGTAGGACTTTCACCAGGTGGGCCCCATTAGCCATCCAGGTCAACTTGACAGCACCTCTTAATGTTGTTTTTATTACCTCTTGCTTCTTTTTTTTAAAAGAGTTTATTTTTTTTCTTTTCCTGTGTGTCACTTAAGTGCTCATGAAAGGTGCTGGACTGACAGCACTGGAACCTGAAGTCCACTTATCCACATGCTATGTACAGCACAAGCAATCACAGTGCAAGCATCTCCACACTGCCCCACCAATGTGCCTCAACCCTGCTTCTTGAAGGTAAAACCTTAACCATGTGGAGGACCTTTTAGCCATGGAGGTGGATTTGGCAGCAGTTCATGGTAACTTACATGTTGTCTCCTGTACTCTAAGGGGATAACCATAACAAAGTCTTGTCAGCACTGCAGAATGGCTTGGCAACATATCTCAATGCAATTCTCCCAGTATCTGTCTATGGCTTATCTGGTCTTGCTCAATATTTCCTTTCCTGCATCTTCCTGTATCATAATCATCATTAGTCATAGGTTAGGCCTCTTGATGGATCAAAGGACAAGTGAAAGCCATCCAGCATGGGCTGCTATCCTAAAGCCCACATCTTGAGGATGGGGGCTTATCTGAGTGTGGAGGAGGCCCCGCAGTCTATGCACATTAACTCAGCAGCACTTTACTGCATTATCCCATTAGAGGGATAGAGCAAGAGATTTTCCCATTCAAACCACTCCACTGAATTTGATTCTGCATTTCAGTAGTGATCAGAGCCATCAATGATGCAGCCCAAGCCCAAGGATGGCAATGTAGGCCTTGGTTCCTCAGAGGTTTCCTCTAAGGGGGAAGGGGTTCTCTCCCCATGCTAAAGGTACGATATTGCTCAATTAATTATTCCACTGATAGCTGGAGACTGATGTTGGTTATACATCCTCAATACTAGCAATCTCAGTTTCAGTACTGGCACCCCCTCTTCAGGATATGTAGTTTCTACTATGGCAAGTAAGTGTTCATCTGTTCATCTATTTGCTCTTTCATGCCTTCTTCCTTAAGGTACAGTATCTTTAGTCCAAGGGGATCTCATCCCTGCCACACCTCTAGGAGTAGAACCCCCCTCAAGAGGCTTCTTGTGTTTCTGTGGCACCCCAAAAGGGTTGTAGTCTCTGTAACAGGGACAGCAGGAGTATAAACTAAAGTCAACATCAAGTTAACAAGCATTATGCATATGTTACTACTTACTTTCTAGACTACCTCAATGCCTTCCTTCCAACCATTTGCTTCCCACCATCTTTCTAGTCCTACCATATCTTACCAGTCCTTCCCTGTGAACCCTATGCATTCCTGCATAAGGAGCCCAATGGTCCATTGAATTGAAGGAATCTTTTACGATGGTTCTGTGGCATAGTAGATGACCTTTGCTATGCCCCCCCAATGAATGGTACTTAAACTGCACATGCCCAAGCATCCTTTAGATGTTTATTTTGTTGCTACCACCATCCATCCCACATCCTCCAGTGGTACTTCTCTTTCCTTAGGGTTGGGGCCTTCTTCTCTAAGGAAACTTTGGTCTAAGGCGACCTTATTCCTGTGACACCACTAGGGATGAAACCCTCCAGCAAAGGGTTTATGTGTCTTAGGAGCATTCCAAAAGGGTAGTTTTCCCATCATGTTGCACAGAGACACAAATCAACTTCTTTTCTCAGTGCAGTTAGCCACTGTGAGGTAAATCATGAGGAAATGTGAAAGGAAAATGTGTGCCCTCTACTGGGATATGAACCCAGGACCCTGGCATTCTGTGCCATGCTCTAACCACCTGAGCTATAAAGGAACTCGGGAGATTAGCAGACCCAGTCATCCCTTTCAGACACTCACATTCCTTTCTAGATATTGCATAAGCCAGCAACGAGGCATGTCAGAGACACAGATCAACTTCTTTTCTCAGTGCAGTTAGTCACTGCGAGACAAATCATGATGAAATGTGAAAGGAAAATGTATGCCTTCTAATAAGATCCCAGTAGAGGGCACACATTTTCTTTTCACATTTCCTCATCATGTTGCACAAGCATTTTGCATACTACTGTACCTACATTTCAGATTACCTTGTTGACTTCCTTCAACCATGTGCTTCCTAGCGTCGTTCTAATCCTACCAAACCCTTTCAGCCCTTTCCTGTGACCCCTAAGCATTCCTATACAAAAAGTCCAATATTCCCTTGTACTACAAAATGACTGGGATTTGAAACAAGAGACTTGCAGGTTCATTAGATCCTGCCAAGGGATGATGCTTTTTTTTTTTAATTTTTATAAGAATTCTAAGAAAAATAAAGTTATAAACAACTGATCTATACAGAAAGCCTACATACTGGCTTCAATATGAGCTACTAGCTGCCACCCTAGCCATATAGTATGGAATATTCCATGAGGCCAGTTAATACACCCTCAGAAAAATAGCAGTGATGAGCCCCCATATTAAGGTACCTGCTTTTTAGGGAGGGGATATGGCGAGTTTGTCATTGTGGCTGCAAAAGAGTAAGTCGATGGGATTAGTAGAACAGATTTGTTTAATGGTTGCCACAGTTGTAAATGAGCCCACAGAGATGAGGTGGATTTTGTGACAAGTGTAAAGAGCAACTGCTAATCAAATGCACCAAATCATCATGAATAACTGGGGAATCCTGGTGGTGGGTTTATCTTTAAAAGATGTAGCTGCAAATCTGCCCTGGGTGATTTATCCTAGTTCTTCTAAGGTAAAGTAGAAATTGGCAGGATAGCTCTAGCCCCAGACATTGATTGCAACCCCCCCCCCCAAAAAAAAAGGCTGGTTTAATTGTGGAAAATGCAAATACCACTAAAATGGTAAAAAATTTAGATAAAGGATTTCATTATGTTTGAGACTGAGAGAATAATTTATTAGCAAATGTGTAGCTGTGAATCCTAATATGTTGCTAAAACTAGACAGAAACTAAAACTTTGGATTGGTGTACATATTCAGGCTATAAAAGCAAATGTACCTCACGCTATGAGCCACGTGATGAGGGCGGCGGGAGCTGAAAAAGTATGCTGATAGAAACGAGGAGGAAATTTGCACACTCAGGGAAAAATGGACTCTTATTGGATATTCTCCCTGAGAGAATTAGAGGAGATTGGATTTAAAGACAACTTTAAGACTACTCCCCTCCTTGTTGGATAATCACTGTCCCTCACTTTTTGTGTTAAAGTCAATGCATTTACTATGCTTTTATGCTGCAGACTAATATATCTTAAAGGGGTTTCTTCCTTCTATTTCAGATCTGCTGTGATTAATTTTTTGAAGAGACAAAAATGTGATTATGACTGGTTTTAATCTATATTATTCTGTATTATATTTATTGTCTTTTGTCACATTTTTGCATTAATTGCGCAGATGTATTCCATTTAAGATTCCAGCCAGCCATGATGATTATCTAATTATGTGTTGCTGTGAATGTTTTTAATCATTTCTGAATCTGAGCATTTTTTTAGAATTAGGAGCATAGCCATTTTAAATTCTAAGTATTTAAATGCTATGGACACTGTAGGCAAGTGAGCTCTGAGGAAGTGCTGCAGGAAATGTGTGCTCGACACAGAAGCATTCTCAGGAAGTGGACACTGCTTTTTATTTGCATGCTTGCACATATCTGTACTGAAAATAACCTACGTTTTCACCCATTCATTGTTGGTAAGTACATGTGTCAGTGAAAAAGGGGCAGACCAGTAATGGCCCTTGGAGTCATGCTGTGATTTAACCTTCACACTTTTATATTTTTCACTTATTTGCACTAGACATGGTCAGGGGAGGGAGTGTGTTGTCTTTTGGCCCTCCTATTATTTTGCTTTACAGACTCTTCCAGTGGTTACTGAGGGGGGTATGTGGGCCCAGAGTAATCCACCTGGCCCACAGACAGAGGAGATACACTTCTATATGTTTCTGTTTCTTTGTTTCGTGCACACTGCTGTGGGCACCATAGTGCTACAACTGCACACGTACAGCTGTGCCAGTGGCAGAGTCTGGAATGGACTTTTTTCATGCTGCTTGTCTAGGTATTGCACTGGAAGAGCTGGAGCAAAGTAGACAAGGCAAGGCTCAGGGGCTCACACAGTAGCAGCAGGGACTTGGAGGAATGCAACTGTGCTACATGTAAAATATGGGGGCATTCAGTGCTGGTAATGGCTGGTGACTCAGCCTGTGTTGGGATGTCTGGTGACAACAAATCACTAAATGCTGCTGGGAGTGCTTTGAGGCCTGTAAACATGCCCTGGGATCAGGCATCACTGGCAACCCTTCTGAGATGAGAGGATATTGACTAAGAACTGCTGTGGTGTGTCAGCAGGAGCACCGTCACAGAAGGCACTTTATTTTCTACTCACTCTTCTACTTCTTTCAGTCATGGTGCCTTTAGTTAGTTCACAGTATTTAAGTAATGAATGCAATTGAGAGTTGAGACTGATGGTCATGTAGGAGGCAGTATAGTGCTGTGGTTTTGTGCACTCAGCTGCAAACCTGGAGACCTGAGTTTGAATCTGCCAGCCCCCACTTGCATACTCTGTGACCCTAAGCAAGTCACTTAACTTCCTTGTACTCCCAGGTCACACCTGGAAACAAGCTTTGGCTTAGTGTGCCTTACCTGGTTAAACAATTTCCCCTTTCCCCTAGATTGCTTTGTGTTGTGTGTGACTAACTTTGGAATGGGATGGGTGACAGGGGGTTGTTCAATTAAGCGCTTCTTGTTATTAGTTTTTTTTTTTTTTTTTAAGAAACAATGGATTTTCAATTCTGTTCAGTTTCTCTGGATATGCAAAGTGTGGTGCATTTGTTTATCCAGTTTTGATTCACTTTTAACTTCATGATCACATCAACTGTTATTAACTGTAAGAATGGATTAATCCTTATAGTTAAATACAGTTCATGCTGATGTTAAAGCTAATCAAAGGTATTCTGCTTTTAACATGACTTTACAGACAGCTGATTAACTTTTAATTAGATTTATAGCTATACTTAAAGCTTAAACATTTTCACTCACCACAGAGTCCACCGATTCAAAGCAGTTTTCCCATGGGTGCCTGTAATTTAAAAAAGATTTAACACTCAAAAAAGTAATATTTTTGAACCTGCGGACTTTAGGTGAGTGGCAATGTTTTCCAGGAGCATGAAGCACTGGTAGAATTGATGCTTAATTTATCTATAATGTATTCTTCTAGAAGTTTACTCCTTGTATCCCATAGGCAATACTAGCTGTGCATATTTTTTTTTTCCCTTGAGGAAGCAGATGCATGTGCCATTAATGCAACTTAGGGTCATAGATTCATTATAGAACATTCTAAGTATTTATTTAGAACAAAAAAGGAACCTCATACAATATTCTGATTTTGTGTATTATTTGTATTTATAGCTATAAGATTATAATACTGAAATATTAAATGAAATATTAAATATTAAACATTGCACCAGCCACTAAGTATCATCTCAATAGTAAACTACAGTAATGAAATAGTTGGGGGGCCAGAAAAGAAATATGATTACAGGTTTGAGTATAGGTTCCATCTGTCATCTTACTGCAACTACAAACATGACTGGGAAAGATTGTTTGATTACATAGGGCCCAATCTACATAGGGTGCACAGCCCCTCGGCATGTACAGATGACTGGGAGCAAGCCAGAATGCTCCACTATGTGCAGAATGTCTTTTATTGGGGCACCCCACATTATCCATGGCCCCATCTGCATGTCCCATCAGCACCCAGTTCTGGGTCATGCATATAGCTACATGCCCGACCTGGTCAGAGGATAGCACTGGGTGTGCCTGTACCTGATCCAGGGTGCTGCAGCAGTAGCACATATGGTTGGATGAGGAGGTGAAAGCTACACATTCTGAGGGGATGTTATATAACCTATATGCCCATCCCCAGCCAGCCATTCTGGCATCACTAGGCTGGATCAACCCACCATCCACTGGCCCCCAACCCCGACAGCATCTGTATTAGGCTGGGGGTGTCACTGGTACTAGTGAAGTGTGCCGAGGAGTAGTCAATGGAGATGTTGATGGTGGATGAGCCTCTCTCATGAAATGAGCTGAGTCAAGGCGTTCCTCTCTTCTTTTCCTTCTTTTGTTGTTGTGTTGTATATGACAGACATGAACCAACCTGTCCAACACCCATACCCTGCTGAGTATGCCAGACATAGTGAGCTGAAGAGGTGGTGCCCCTTCTTCTGGTGGTGGAGACAAAAGTCTCACTCTTGCTGGGGTGAAGAAGAGATGAACCAACTGGGTGGTAAGGGAGTTCTTTGACAATTTGGCTACACAATGTAATTTCATCAAAATGGAGAGGCAAGAGGCACAACTCATAAAAGGACCCATTTATTAAGCAACTGACTACAGAATGTAGAGCAAGAGGAAAATTGTAATATGACATTTACTTTCACATAAACTCTATAGTACCCCTACTATAACTATGTTTTCTGAGATTACTATAACTATGAAATGGATCTGCGGCAATACTCTAATACTGTAACATTTGCACAGTTTCCACCACAGAGTACATTTAGGTTGATTGGGTGCCACAAATAGATGTTGCAGAGGGATGCAGAACAAGAAACCTCTGCGCTCATGCTTCCATTGGCCGGCTTGTAGAGCAGGTAAGGCAAAGACTTGGCCACTTGCCATCAATTAGACCCAGTGATATGAGCAAACACACTGGTATTCCAAAGGACTGGTGCAAACTGAAAGCTTCTGAGCTGTCACCACTATTTATTTTTTTATTACAATTTTTGTTAACCAGGTAAGTGTTATGAGCCAAGGCCCTTTTTCAAACATGACCTTGGACCATAAAATACAGTCATGATGTTACAGAAAGAGAGAGAAAAAACAATATCATAAAAACATACATACATGTCAAGACACAATACATACACTACATTAACAATTACATATGAGTATCAGCATAACATTTCTTGAGAGAAGTTTTAAAAATTTCATGACTCATTTTTTGTTGCATATTCAGAGGTAAATTATTCCAATGAGAAGGAGCAGAGACAGAATAGGCTCACTTTCCCACATTTGTTCTTACATTTGGGGCCTTAAGTGTGGAAGAAGTACTGGAATGCAGGTTCCTATCTACGTTTCTTAGATGTAGCAAAGAGAATAGAGATGAAACAGGTCCCAACCCCAATACATTTTGGGTAAGACAATTTAAACTATAGGAACAGCTCAGGCTGGGAGGCAACCATCCTGTTAATTGATATAAGAAGAAGAAGAAGAATCAGCATTTATATAGTGCTTTTCATACACAGTGTATCCCAAAACACTTTACAAGCAGTGCTAGACTGGTAGTGAAGTGACTGAATATGTAGTGCAATGATGTATGCGAAAAGTTTTTTTAAGGCAAATCTACATATTGAATGAAAAGTAGTTGTAAGCAAAGTCATGTCAGATTTAGCTAAATCCTGAAACAAAAAAGAATTATAATTCAAAATAGATAACAAAACGTTAGCAAAAGCAAATCTTGCTTATTCCGTAAGGAAGCTTCGTAGTTTAAACAAAGCCCCCAGCCATTGATTAATATTCCTACAGACCAAATTTATGTGAAGAGAGCAAGATAAACAGGGATCCAAAGTGATTCCTAAATATCTGAATTGGAAAACGTGTTCCCAGGAAAAGGCTTGAAACTGAAGACTTATGAATTCAGCAGAAGAACAACTCCAGGCCATCATCACTGACCCAGGAAAACTTGAAGAACTGAAACTGAAGGCTCGATGAACTGATGAACTTTAGTACCTCCAGGCTGTCACCATGGACCCAGGAAACATGAAGACTGGAATGGATAAACTGAAGGACTACAGCACCTCCAGGTTGTCACCACTAACCTGAGAAACTTGAAGAACTGAGGACAAAGACTTAACAAACTGAAGAACTGTAGCACCTCCAGGCTGTCAGCACTGATCCAGGTAACTTTACGACTGAAGATTTGATAAACTGAAGAACTGGAACACTGTGACTGAAGAACTTCTGGAAGACTGAAGACCTGCAAAAAAAAAAACTTCCTACAGGGTAATGGATCCCTATCTGTGAACCAGTGTGGTTCCCTGCACTACCTAGCTCACTATTAAGGATGGGTTGGCCTGAAGATCTGATGAAGAAGCATGTAACAGGGAATTCCTTAGCTGTCTACACTATTCCTACATTGACGACTGGCCCCAGATTGTCCATATGCAGATGACTGTCACATTCTCTGGGTGGTCACTGTTAGTGATAGTCTTTAGTCAAGCAACCATCAAATGGGATGATAGGCATTAGGCAGAGAAGTCTATAAACATGCAAGCAGTTTGATAGCATGCAGGGCTGTTTGTCACATGCAGGGCAGCTCGTAATATGCAGGGCACATTTCTGGGTTAATCCAAATGGTCTTTGGAACAAACAGGGAAAATTCAAGCAGGCAGGGCAATTTGGTGCATGCAGTGCAATTACACAGTCTCAAAATATGTATTGCATTTCAGGTGCTGTCCATGCAGTGCAATTACACAGTCTCAAAACATGTATTGCATTTCAGGTGCTGGCCATGCAGTGCAATTACACAGTCTCAAAACATGTATTGCATTTCAGGTGCTGGCCATGCAGTGCAATTACACAGTCTCAAAACATGTATTGCATTTCAGGTGCTGTCCCTTTAAATGCAGTCTCAAGTCAATATCAAGTTTTTGTCCTTTTTCACAATTTACATACAGTTCAGTAGGACAGGCAATATATAAGGGGAAAACCTCACTAAGTGCTGAATATACTTAGCTATTCAAGGAACCTGGGGTACTTCCTCCCTCCCACAAGCATTTGGATTTGAAGAGATTAACAGGAGGATTACCTTACTGGCTGAGGGTAATCTGAATAGCCTATATGATAGGGATCCCACACTAACTGTCCCTCCCTGGCTTAGGAGCTATGGGTCAGTCACTCAGGTTACTAGCTCTTGGCTAGGGCTGTGGCAACTATGCTGCTTGGGTGGCTATCTGGCAGGTCCACTCCCTTCCCCTTGTTCTTGACTGGAGCTGATACTGTACTGCACTTCTATTAGCCACATTTTCCACTTCTCGAACACTAGCCTTAACTTGGCTACTGGTGGCCACTTGGCTACTAGCCATCTTTCCCACTCTAGGGCACTCTCCCTTTATAACCTGGGGCTTGCTTCCCCTAACTGGCCCACTTGATGATTTTTCTTAATAAAAAAAAAATGACTTTTGGGCTAACGAGCCCTTATTTACTAGCCCAGCTGGCTAGCTTGGCTATATCTTTAACTGGGGCTTTACCCTGTCTCTGCTCCTGGCTGGAGCCCTTTGTCTACTCAATGCATTTGAGGGCCTGTCTTGCCCTAGTCTCCACCTCATAGAACATAGAAACATAGAAACACAGAAGTTGACGGCAGATAAGGGCCACAAGGCCCATCCAGTCTGCCCACTTCTTTTTCTGCCTTATGAATGTGCCATCAGTCTTTGCTCTGTCAATGGCCTATCTATTCATACTCATCTGTAATGCTCCCTTATGCCTATCCCATGCCTGTTTGCAGCCCTGAACTGTATTCATATCCACCACTTCCTGAGGTAGGCCGTTCCATGCATCCACTACCCTTTCTGTGAAAAAGAACCTCCTCACATTACCCCTTAATCGGCCTCCCTCTAATCTCATGCTGTGTCCTCTTGTTCTGCTATTTTTCTTATATTGAAACATGTTAGACTCTTTCACCTTGTTAATGCCCTTAAGGTGTTTGAATGTTTTGATCATATCACCTCTCTCCCTCCTTTGCTCTAGGGTATACTGTACATATTGAGCTCCGTTAATCTGTCCTCATATGTTTTCTGATGCAGTCCCTGCACCATTGTGGTTGCCTTTCTCTGGACTGCCTCAATTTGGTTAATGTCCTTGTGAAGGTGTGGCCTCCAGTACTGCATGCAGTACTCCAGATGGGGCCTAACCAGTGTCTTGTAAAGAGGATTTATTACCTCCCTCTTCAGACTTGTGATACCCCTACTAATAAACCCCAACATCCCCCTAGCCTTACCTATTGCTTTAGTGGTCTGCTTGGATCATTTCAGGTCATCGGCGATGATGATGCCCAAGTCTCTTTCTTCTCTTGTGACTGCTAGCAATTCCCCTCCCAGCCTATAGGTGGCTTCAGAGTTTCTCTTCCCTATGTGCATGATCTTGCACTTCTTTGCATTAAACCCCAGTTGTCACTCTTCTGACCATTTTGCTAGTTTATCCAGATCTCTTCTCATTCTGCCCACCCCATCTGGATCATCTACTCTGTGCAGATCTTGGTGTCATCCACAAACAGACAAACCTTACCCTCTAGTCCATCTGCAATGTCACTGATGAAGATATTGAAGAGGACTGGCCCCAGGACTGATCCCTGAGGTACCCCACTTGTGACTTGCATCTCTTTTGACTGTATACCGTTTATCACCGCTCTCTGTTTTCTGCCCGTCAACCAGTTTGCCACCCAGTTGACCAACTTCTGACCCACCCCGAGCCTACCCAGCTTATTAATCAATCTTCTATGTGGAACAGTATCGAAAGTTTTGCTGAAGTCAAAGTAGGTGACATCAACTGCTCCCCCTTGGTCCACCACTCTGGTTACCCAGTCAAAGAAATCTATGAGATTAGGTTGACAGGACCTTCCTTTTGTAAACCTATGCTGTCTTGAATCCTGTGCTCCTATGGATTGCAGGTATTGCACTATCCTTTCCTTAAGGAGTGCCTCCATAATCTTGCCCACTACTGAGGTAAGACTGACTGGTCTATAGTTCCCTACCTCCTCCCTGCTACCACTCTTGTGGAGCAGGATCACATGAGCCCTTTTCCAGTCTTCTAGGACCTCTCCTGTGCTCAGAGACTCACTAAACAGTTCTGATAATGGCTCTGCTAGTTTCACTCTTAGCTCCTTTAGTACCCTGGGATGTATGCCATCAGGTTCCATTGCTTTGTCCACCCTGAGCTTATCGAGCTCTTGTAGGACCCTTTCTTTTGTGAAGGGACTAGTGCACACCTTCCTCCCCCCTGTGTCCATGGTGCTGAGCTGTGGGCCCTGCCCTACCTTCTCTTCAGTAAATACTGAGCAGAAGTATCTATTTAGGATAGATGCTTTTACATGGTCCTCCTCACATGCCCCCTTATCCCCTTTGATCTTAGCAATACCCAGTCTGGACTTTCTCCTTTCATTAATGTATTTATAGAAAGCCGTGTCACCTTCTTTTACTGTCTGTGCTAGTGTTTTCTTGGCTTGGGCCTTTGCCTGTCTTACTGCCTTCCCAGCTTCCCTTAGGGAAGTTTGGTATGCCTCCCTATCTTCATCCTGCTGTGTTCACTTATATTTCCTGAAGGCCAGCCTTTTGGCTCTGACCTTTTCTGTTACTGTTTTTAAGAACCAAAGTGATTTTCTTCTTCTTTTGCACTTCCTTTTCTCTCTAACACAATGGGATGTTGCTTCAAGTATTGCATCCTTAATACTTGCCCACTTTGCCTGTAACCCTTCACCTGTATTTCTTTTGGCCAGGGCTAGCTTAACTCTGTTGGACCTCCAGGGGCTTCTTAATTTAAATGCAGCCTGCCCAACCCTATGCTCCCCTGCTGGAGCTTATTATAATAAATTTAAATGATTTTGAATAGGGCTGCCCTTGCCCTAGGCTCCATTACTAAAATGATTTGCATAAATTTAAATAAAACCCACCCTCAGGTGGTCTTTAGACCCAGGGCCTTGCCTTACCACACTAACACTGCCTAATGCTGCAGCCATATAAATCACACCATTCTGTGTGAATAAACAATTGTTTTTCTTTTAACCCTTGCATGGCTGCGGACTGATAAACCAGTCCAAAATTCCTATTCCTTCTAATTCTGTCAGCAGCCTAAGGGTTAAAACAACTAAACAGTTCTGGCAGACAGCACCTGCTTAATGGCACTACTACCAACTCATTGCTCCAACCTGTGGAGAAGTATTTAGGAGAAGAGGAGGTGGGGTAAAGTGTGCTGGCTGCAGGCAGGTAGGAGATCTTCCTTTGGGCCTTGCTAGTCTGCTTGCTCCTCCTGGCGCTCACTCTATTACCGATGTGGCCCCACTTGTAAATACTGCCTCTGAGGGACTGAAAATTACTTTTTTTATATAAAACAATAAATAGGGCTGAACAGAGCCCACACCATGATTGGCCGACTGCTACTCCAGACTTCCTTCGGTTCGCTGCCTCAGGACCTGCTGCCACACTGCTGGATTGCTACCACTGAAAATGACCGAATGTCTTTAGCGGACCAGTCAGTACACAGCCAGTGACCCACCAAGCCTAAGGTAAGTACCCCCTACTGTCACTGGCCAGCTGGTCACTGCTTCCTGTGTTTGTTTTGCTGTTTCTGACTGCTGCTATGCTTCTCTCCTCACAAATAGCTGTCACTGCTACACTTTCAAAGCCTCACCAGCTTTTAGGCTGCTGAGTCCCTAATGACCAGGCAGGCAACCAGCTGTCCAGCGCAAGCTGGATTTTAAATGTGGTACAGGCTTGTGCCACCTTACTAAGCAGGCTAAGTAAAGGAAGGAAGGAAAAAAATATTTTTGAACTGCAGGCTACAGTTCCTTTACAGGGGATCCTGCCACTACATTTACCAGGGCATTTGGGTTAGGGCACCTTATTATGCTGGGGCACCTTCTTTGAGGATACTGAGGTTTACTGGGAGCACCACCTTTGGAGTATTACACTAGCTGGTGTAAATTGAAAACAGTGCACTTTGCATGTTGGGGATATGCCAGCCCATGGAGGACTGACATAGACTGCCATATCCCATGGTCCCCCACTCTGTACAAAGCAGAGGATCCACTAGAGTGCTGACCCAGGAATCTGATTGGGTGCCGGGCGTTCTTGGTAGCACTGCTTCTGGTGTCACCCCTGGCACCCAGACAGAGTTATACATATGTTGGGAGTGTGGTGACTGGGCTATGGATTGGGCCCATCCTTGTGCTATCTTAGGATGTGAGGCTGTGTGGCTGAGATATGCATGAGTCAAGTGTATTTCAGGGTATACCATCATAACGGTGACTGAAGGTGAGTGACTTGAATATGAGTGACTCACTTTCAGCACCTGTTATGTGGGCTACCCTGCAAGGGTAGCAACAGTTACAGCAGGGCAACAGGAAGAAGGGGAGGGGGGCAGGAAGAGGAGGGAGGGCATGTAAGGGATAGTGCAGCAAGAGGCCACCGAGCTGGGGCCTTGGTGTACTGGTGATGGTGGCTGGCTATAGTGGGGAGGGGGCTGGGGAGGGCTACAGATTTTTATGTTTTTTTTTCTTGTACTTGTTTTTTTTTTTTCCTGGAGTTTCACCTCTCCTGACGTGCACCCCTGGAGTTAGTAATCCATATTTAGGGGTGCGGAGGGCACAGCACCCCGCAGAACAATTTTGTAATAAACCTTTTAGTTGTCACACGTTGTTGCTGCGTAGTGTACATCACCTTTTTGGTGATGCACATTTCACTGTAATTGGTGATCGCTATCTCTGATCACCATTATGACATAGAGCTGTATTTCGTCCCTGTTGTGGATTGAGCCTTAGGTTTTTAAATGTGCTCTGCTACACTTAATTCAAAGCTGTCTTCCACAGTACTTTTCCAGTCAAATGGCTTTTCAGTAAAAAGTTAAGGCTGTGAGTGGGGGGGGGGGGTAGACCCAGATGCCAGTCATCCCTTGTTAAGGGAGAGAAAGATAAAGTAATCCAAAGGAGTCTACCTCTAGGGCACAAAAGACCTAAGGTCTGTATTGCTGATAATGAAAAGTTGAACTCCTTAGGATTATGTGAAACTGATATATTTTTTTTAATCTTTAACATCATTAGTCACTTATCAGAGGAAGCCAACATTTATGTCCCTGGGACCACTTCCTTTGGACCAGTGGTAGTCAGACTTAAAGTTAACTTTTTCACAACCCTCTTGGATACTGTATTCTTAAGTTTTCTTAATGTTTATGCTGGCTTTGATGCTACCTTAAGACTTCGTGATGATACACCAAACCAAGACTGAAAAAGTTGCAGTACATTTTACTGAGGAAGTACCATGGGAGGCATCAAATGTGCCAAAACACATCACGAAAACAAAATATATCCCAATATCATGTATCAGTGTGTTCACAGTTCACAAACACCCATTTTAAAATGGAAGTTAACCAAGCCAATCCAAGTTTCTTTATAATGAGTTTAATTAAGCTTAAAAAGTCCTATTCATTTTCTACTGTTATATCAAGGATGAAGGATATGTTTCATCTGTGCAGCTGATCAAAATCATACAGTCATAATTAGAGGTTAGTTGGGAAACTTCACTTTGTGAAAAATGAATTAAAGTCCCACTTGTCACTGACATCCCCTGACGAAGGCTTTTGCCGAAGCTCTGGGGTTTGGGTCGAAAGCCCAGGTTGTGTAATAAATCGCATTTTGCTGCTACTTTGTCTTGGTACTACTTCATTGCCTGCAGAGTGCTGTGTGTGTGGATTTTTTTCGACTGTGGGGTTTGCAGCCCTTCACACAGCACCAGCCCATTTGCTTGAGTCGCAGCAGCTGCTGTGGAACTGTTCCACTTGCCACTTAGTATAGATCTTCACCTTGTGAAGTGAGCACTTCTATACGTGAAGACTTCACAAGACTTCACAAAGTGGCACATCACTGGCGAAATGCCCCATACATATAGTGTAACACTTAACCCAACTTTATGCATTGCACTGTACCCTACTGAGCAGTCACTCACTTTCCATGTTTAATCCTCAATCAGTTTTAGAATACCCACATGTCGATCCCATCTACACTTAAAGAACAACTCTCTATTATAATATACAGCTCAAAAACATTAGATTTACACAAATTATGTTTTAACTTTTTGTTTTCTAGTGTTTTTTTTACTTTATCCTGCTCTTGATGTACTTTGTAGCTAATGCAGAAATCATTTCACTGAGTCTTTCAAAATGTAGCTGATTCTGTCATGCTAACCACACATTTGCTGTTTGTGACATCACAGTCTGTTGTCATGGTGAGCATTATCAAGCAAAGTCAAGTTTATTGCAGGAATTATTCCATTGAGCAGGCTCAATCACAAGGAGGTCCTGATCATAAATCAGTAACATATACATAAATCAGCAACATGTACAGAGAGATGGCAGGGAATAATACAAACCAATCGGGAACATAACATCTTGGAACATAATTAATATACAGTGCCAAGGTATAAGTTATACATGACATATGCAATATATACAAAATAAACAATATATATAATATTTAAAAAGTAACACTATAAATTACCTAGTATACTAGGAGGCTGCCAGATCAAGAATTTGAACACAAAGCCCTAGTGAATAGAAGAGGATGAGGGAATAGAAAAGGGGATCAAGGTAGGATATAAGAGGAAAGGTGAGAGCGGGGAGAGTGAGGGAAAAGGAGGAGGAGACAATGGATACAAGGCATAAGTCAAGGCTTATGCCTATCGGCAACTGCATTTATGTTTCACATTTCTTGTGGCTAATGCTTTAAGCAGAAACAAAGCTGGAAAGTTTAAGGACAAACTGCAGTTTTTTCCAGGCTGCAGGGAGGGCATAGGAGATTGCATGCTTACCAAATGAGGTACGAATCACAGGAACACCAAGAAGGATAAAGTCGGACTTCCTAAGGGAGTAAAAGCAATGGGAGATGTGGATTATTGAGGATCTATATCCTGGGAGATCATTCAGCAGGATTTTAAGTCATAGTGACACTGTTTTACAGAGAATACTATGATGTCATTAACTAAAGCACTGTGAGGTTAACAAGGGAGAGGCAAATGTTTTCAAATGTTTTCCAAACAGACTTTTTAGATGGATTACCAAGATGTGTTGTAAATCTTGGAAATGAACATTGAAAATAAAAAAAAAAATTATTCTCTAGTAAATTGTAACAGCTGAAACATCTTACTTATGAAAGCACATGCTGAAGTGTAGAGTTGCTCTTTAAATACATTTACAGTATTAGAATATATTACTTCTTTTGGAATCTTGTTCCAATATTTCACCACCCACCCAGTGAAACAATATTTTCAATTGTCAAGAATGTATAACTGAGCACGTACAGTATACACTTCCCTCACATTCCCAGCAATCCTAAATCTGCCTGCCTACCTCCCTGGACCTAGTTCAACCAAATAAAACCAATATTTCCCCATCATTAAGACCCGCAATCCCACCCCTCTCCTTTTCCATGCCACTGAAAGGATAGATTACTTGGTACAACACTGGGCTACTGGCACCCAGATCCTCCCACCACCATGGATGGCTGCTGTCTCAATGAATAAATGTGTGTGTGCACTAATAGAGATAATTATGAAGAGTGTGCACTCTTCAATTCATTAAGACAAAAGTTGTTGGAGGTGGTGGGAAGGTCTGTGTACCTCAAGGGTGAAGGGATAATGGATTTACATGCTTAATCTAGGTTGGGGCTAGGGGAGTAGGAGGGGATAGGGATCAGTGTGATGGGGACTATGTGCGGGGGATATGTGCTTGATTATACTACTATACTGGCACACCATTAATAATATGCTTAAACTTCTCAGGCTCTGAGGGAAGGAGGGGGTTAATAATTTCATTTTAAAAGTGGTGCTATAACTTCCTTTGTTAAAAACACAGAACTATCAATATGTTGTAATTATAAAACACAAACACAGCACAGCACAAACACAGCACATTCTAATTAAGTAAAACCATAACTTTAGTACTTGGTTAGGTTTTCATGCCATTTTTTTCTGGCCATCTGTGTACTATAATGTAAACAAGACTGGCGATTATTTACATGTAACAGGTTTAATAGTCTTGCTTGCAGAGGGCTTACTAAATGAACAAATGGTATGGTACAAAGCCAAAAATAAGAAAGCTCAGTGGATTTATATTACATAAAAAGCATTTCAAGTTCAAAACTGTTCATGCCAGCTAGTCAGTACACTAAAATAATGTGCAGGACTCAGTACTCAGCTCACTATTCAGCAATAGACACTGGAACTCAATGTATTATGACTCACTGTTTTCATTCAGTTAAAAATTAAAAATTAAAAAAACGTGATTACAAGAACAAAGCAGTTCTTGTGAGGGAGGACACACAGACACCCTATGTTTTGCACTTACATCACAGGTGCTTTGTCAAGGTGGCTTGCTCCCCCTTGTGGACTCCTTTTATAGTCCCATATTTCAAAAGGGTGAGCATAGCCCCCAAAAATGCTAATGTGAAACAATAATGATTAAGGTTGAAAGCAAATTGCACACAGCTTTCCTGCTACCATACCCCATATTGCATGGCTAATATACCATTATTACATTTTCATTTTGATAGCAATGAATTCAAATTCTTTATTATCTCAAAACTATAACTTACTAACCATTTTTATCCAGTAACATAGAAACATAGAATTTGATGGCAGATAAGGGCCACTTGGCCCACCTAGTCTGCCCATTTCCTGACCTAATGGATAAGCTTCAGATCCCAGTTAACCAACAGCCCACTTCCTCCTACCCCCCACTAGAATTGTCTTATGTCTGCCCCATGCAGTCTTGAATTCCTCCACTGTTTTTTGACTCCATGACCTCCTCAGGAAGGCTGTTCCATGCATCCACAACCCTGTCCATGAAAAAACACTTCCTCACATTACCTCTGAGCCATGCCCCCTCTATCTTCAAATTGTGCCCCCTTGTTCTTGCACATCTCTTCTTCTGAAAGATGCTACCCTCTTGGACTTTGTTGATTCCCTTGAAGTACTTGAAAGTTTCTATCATGTCCCCCCTCTCCCTCCTTTCCTCGAGGGTATACATATTAAGCTCCTTTAGTCTCTCTTCGTATGTCTTCTGGTGCAGACCCTGCACCATTTTGGTTGCCCTTCTCTGGACAGCCTCCACCCTGTCTATGTCTTTGTAGAGATGGGGTCTTCAGAACTGCACGCAGTACTCCAGATGGGGTCTCACCAACTGTCTGTACAGATGGATAACAACTTCCTGTTTTCTACTGGTGATGCCTCTCCCTATGCATCCCAGTATCCCCCCAGCCCTCCTTACTGCCTTCTCACATTGCTTGCCCACCTTTAGGTCATCTGATATAACTACCCCCAGGACCCTTTCCATTTCTGTTGTTGTCAGTATCTCACCCCCATTGTGTACGCTTCCCCTGGGTTTTTGTTTCCCAGGTGCATTACTTTGCACTTCTTTGCATTGACTCTAAGCTGTCATACATTTAACCATTCCTCCATCCTTGCCAAGTCCCTTCTCATCTTTTTCACCCCACCTTGTGTACCAACTCTGTTGCAGATCTTTGTGTCTTCTGCAAAGAGATATACTTTTCCTTCCAGTCCCTCTGCAATGTCACTTATAAAGACATTAAAAAAGACTAGACCCAGTACTGAACCCTGAGGTACCCCACTAGTAACCCCCCTTTCTTTACTGTGGACTCTGTTTACTATTACCCTCTGCATCCTGTTGTCCGGCCAATGTTTTACCCAGGCTACCACCCTGGGACCCACTCCCAGGCTGGTGAATTTGTTTATTAATCTTTTGTGTGGGACTGTGTCAAATGCCTTGCTAAAGTCTAGGTAGGCCATGTCCACAACCCCTCTCTGGTCTACTACTTTGGTCACCCAGTTAAATAAATTGATTAGATTCATCTGACATGACCTTCCTGCTGTGGATCCATACTGCATTGGGGCCAGTGTTCCACTGGCCTCTAGGTACTCAACAATTCTTTCTTTCAGAAGTGATTC
The DNA here is from genome assembly GCA_016271365.2 of Neoceratodus forsteri. Taxonomy (NCBI): domain Eukaryota; kingdom Metazoa; phylum Chordata; order Ceratodontiformes; family Ceratodontidae; genus Neoceratodus; species Neoceratodus forsteri. Next base: position 1,001,844,132 of record CM057450.1, read on the forward strand.
CATAATTTTCCCTACCACTGAGGTCAAACTGACAGGTTTATAGCTTCCTGACCCTGTCTTGCTCCCACTTTAGTGAAGGGGAATCACATCTGCCCTCCTCCAGTCCTCAGGTACCACACCATCCTCCCATGATTTGTTAAAAAGGGTAGTCAGTGGTATTACTAGTTCACCCCTTAGTTCTTTTAGAATTCTGGGGTGAATCCCATCAGGCCCCATTGCTATGTCCACCCTCAGTTTTAAGAGTTGTTTCAGAACCCTTTCTTTTGTGAAAGGACTGATATCGACCCCCCCCCCATCCAGAGTGCTTCTATTGACTAGATTAGGTACCTCCTCTTCCTTTTCTTTTGTGAATACTGAGCAGCAGTATTCATTCAGTATCCCTGCTTTTTCACTGTCCCTCTCTGCCCACCCACCCTCCTCATTATTCAGCCTCAGTATCCTTCCCTCTGTCTTTCTTCACTCCCTACTGTACCTATAAAAGGTTTTATCCCCCTTCTTAACTGAGTTGGCTGTCTTTTCCTTGGTTTGGGCCTTTGCTATTCTGACTGCCTTCCCCACTTCCTTCTTCTTTAACTGGTACAGTTCTCTGTCCTGCTCCTTCTGTGTTTTCTTATACTTTCTGAATGCTATCTTTTTCTCCCTAACCTTCCCCACCAGCTCTTTGGAGAACCATAGTGTTTGTTTTTTTTTTATTTTGATTTGTTTATTTGCTTCACACAAAGGCTTGTTGCCTCTGAGATGGCAGTTTTGATGTTTCCGCATTGTTGCTTCACCCCTCCTTCTTGCCTGTTTGCTAGTACTTTTTTGAGGCACTCTCCCATTTTGACAAAATCAGCCCTCCTGAAGTCCAGTACCTTCACTTTTGTATGGCTTGACTCTACTGCTGACTTTATTGTGAAACCACACTGTTTGCTGGTCAGTTGTTCCCAGATGGTTACCCACTTCTAGATCTGAGATCTTCTTTCCATCCCCATTTGAGAGTACCAGGTCTAAGATTGCTGCCTCCCGAGTGGGTTCCAACACTAGCTGTCTGAGGCATGCCCCCTGTAGGGCATAGAGAATGGCCCTGCTCTTGGATGTGGCTGCAGCAAAGGTGCTCCAGTTAACATCTGGCATATTCAGGTCCCCCATCAGCAATATCTCCCCTTTCTCTGCCATCCTAAGGATACATTTTATAATTTCCTTGTCCATTTCCTCCCCCTGAGATGGGGATCTGTACACAACCCCTGTGCGGATTGTGGTGCCATTTCCAGTCTCCAGGGTGACCCACAGTGCCTCCTCTCCTCCCTGTTTACCTTTTAGTTCCGTTGCTCTGATCCCTTCCCTTAAATACAGAGCTACTCCTCCTCCTCCTCTTCTACCCTCCCTGGCTCTCCTGTAGGTTGTGTACCCTGGTATGTTGACATCCCAGTCATAGTTCTCTGTGTACCATGTTTCTGGGACTGCCACGATATCCAGGCATCCCTCTTTCATCAAGGCCACTAGTTCAGGGAGCTTGTTACCTACACTACAGGCATTAGTACTCATTACCCACCATTTTTGATGGCCTTACCCCTTTTTGCCCTATCCCTGTCCTTACTGCCATTGACTTTTTCTCCATTTACCCCAGCTCTTCTCCCTATCAACTTCTTTGCCTTAGTGTTTACCTCACTAACTACCCTGATTTTTTTTGGGAGGGGCTAGGATTTCCCTTCTCCTTCTCAGTGCCTCCCCCCTTGGATACTTTAAATGATTAGTAATAGAAGATCAGTTCATTGCATATACAATAATACAAGTATTACTAGTTAATTGTACAAGCACCAATTGGTATAGTTAGCCCCAAACTATATCTTATTGGCCGTTCACAAAATCCTGTATGAAAATATCAAATGTATGGATATTACATACTAAAAGATGGCCACAAATAAGAATAACCAAAATAAAGAGAAAGCCCAGTTTTGTTGCATTATCTAATTTTATTCATCATTTCACATAATAATTTGAATCATAACTCCTTAACTCAAAATCTTTAAAAATGATTCACAGTTATTACAGAAGTTTTGCAAGTTCCATCTGGTCATTGATACCAGGCCAGAAGAGTGCCCCAACTGATAAATTAAAAATGCTTCTCTCTTCACTATAGCTTTTTCTGTGTCATCCCCTCTCAGACTCAGGGTTACATGTTCAATCCCAACAAAAACTGGACTGTCTGATGTCAGCCTCACAGAAACAGAGAGAAGTGTGCTTAATAAGAGACTTAGTTTTATCCCATCTACAAAGGTAAACAGGTTTGAGACTTATCTGGACCTTAACAGGTTCATTAGACTGTTAAATTTTAGATGCATTTTTTCATTTGGACAATAAACGATGTCAAAGTATGGAGAATGTATAACAGAAAATGAATCACAATACTCCCAAACACCCATACCACAAAAATATTCTACTTTCATATCACTAGTTTACTCTTTTTCAAAATATGTGAATTTGATTTGGAACACTATTATAAGAACAATATACAGCATTATAACTATCTTTTGAATGCTGAAAGAAATGCAGTAAAAAAATAACTTTCCAATAACTTGACTTTGAAATAAAACTCTCAAAGGTGGCAGTATTGTTGTTATGAGCACTTCTGATTACATCAGAAAAGTAAAAAGACAACTTCTGAACAGAAGTATTCATAAAAAACTCAGCTATGATCCAAACTCAGAATTGAAAAAAAATGATACATTGATTGAGAATACTTTTGTAAATACATGGATTGATGACAAAGTGAGGGAATTTTTACATGCTGAGTATCCTCTGCAACCGGTAATATATGTTAATCACAAAATCCACAAGTCTCTTGTGGATCTTCTGGGGAGATGGATTATTTCAGGACAATGCTCACTAAGTGAGCCAGTCTCCCAATACATTGATTGCCATATCAAACCAATTGTCATGAAGTTGAGGTCCTTTTTGCAGGACACTAGGGATGTACTGAACTTGATGGTGGAGATCCATATAAAAGTGAACAGTTTTCTGGTTACTCTCGATGTAGAATCTCTGTACATGAACATCCCTCACGACTACAGTCTTAGAGGCTTGGATTATTTCCTGGCAAAGTAACTCTTTAGCTCAGTCCCACCCACTCCCTATTGTTTTCATACCTCTGTTTTTACTACCTCACACTCTGTTTATCTAGGCCTTTGTTCTTTTGTTTCTCCTAATTTCTTGACTTCCTGGCATCTCTTAGGCATCTCCTGTCTATTCTACCCTTACAGCCAGCCCCTGATCTCAGATCCTATCTGTGTGCCTTTGTCTTCCCTCTAGCTTCCTTTCCTTTCCTACTGACCTGTTCCTATTTAGCCCCCTTCCCATTTCTTCTCATTTTTTTTTACTTTGCATCTTAGACTTTCATCTCTAGTCCCCTTTATCACCTTCCTACTTCACTTCCTGATTTTTAATTGCTCCACAGTGGATATAAATACTGCTTATGTTGCTCAGTTTTGCTATTCACTTGAAGAAGGGACCTGTGAGGCCCTGAAAGCTTGTGTATAATTCTATCTTTGTACAAGACACTTGTTGGTCCATAAAAGGTATCAAGCTGTCCATCATCTTTTGTTTTCCAAGGACCAATATGGCTGGAATTTCTTGTTACAAAATAATGGAAGATTTCGCAAATTGCCATCTGAAATGTCAGCTCTGCAACATGAAGAAAAAGGAAGCCACATTTGACAGTGACAACTACTTCATAACTGCATGCAAAAAACAGAACATTATATCTAAAGGACTTCGGATGTACAACCCACTGCAAACTATATACAATTCAAGATATGCAGAACAACTTTGTCACAGGACATCTTAGAAACTCAGGAATCACCTTATTCATCAGATATACGCTAGAAAATCTTACCTCAAAAATACATTTTCTGAATTTTCACACACCCTTCAAGGAAACAACAACAACGTATTACCAGGATTTAGCTGTGATCTCCAAGCACATTATCAAAATGTTCTCCAGGCAGCCCTATTACAGAAGAGGAGGAAACTCAGAGAACTACAAGACAGCAGCCACAACAACACCTTGACTCATCCAGGGGAAGTAAACCACAGCACTAACACTGTTGAACAAGATAATACACTGCAACAACCACCAATAACCAACCTATCTAATAAAGAACTCACACAAGCTGAAACATCTGTATTATCCAGGGGCTAAACTTTCTGCCCCACACAGGAATTTGATAACGTTAGATTCTGTGGGGAGATAGAAGAATTTTTTTGATGGCTTCATCTAAGAGAATATTTCTTCGATAAAAACTACACTCAACACATTAGGACAGCACAAAGAAAACATCAGACTGAACCCTTCAGAGCGGGCACAACCCCAAGTTGGATGCCTACATCAACTGCTTCCATGGAAGAATAAACTCTCAAATCCTTAGCAAACAGCAGAAACTCCTGTACAATATTACACCACTAGAAAAGAGGGCAATACAAACTCTGAATAAAAACCATAACATTGTAATGAAACAAGCTGACAAGGGTGGAGCTGTGGCTGTGATGAACACAGAGGAGTACATTAAAGGGGCACATAGATAGCTGTCAGATACAGCTTGCTGTAGAGAACTCACTGAAGACCCTACTATACAATAAACAGAAGAACTTAAACAAATCATGTCTCTACCAAACAACATCCAAGAACAGTTAAAAATACTAATTCCAAACAAACCTACTCCAGGGACATTCTATATGCTTCCCAAGATACACAAACCAGGGAATCCAGGATGACCCATCACCTCTGGCATTGGCACACTCACTGAAAACATTTCAGGACTCATTGAATCCATTTTAAAACCACTAGTAAGAGCTACTAGCAGTTTTATTCAGGACACTACCGATTTCCTCAGGAAACTGAAACAAATTGGACAACTGCCACCGAACACTATCCTAGCCACAATGGATGTCATTGCCCTGTACACCAATTTCCCAGATGAAGATGGCATAGCAGCATGTCAGAAATTTTTTAAAGTAAAACACATCCACAGGAGACGTTCCAGAAACCACCATCAGCACCTAATAAAATTCATTTTGATACACAACTTCACCTTTAATGGCAAGCACTTTTCACAGATCATGGGGACAGCTATGGGCACTAACATGGCACCACAATATGCCAATCTTTTCATGGCCTGCTTAGAGGAGGATTTTTTTTAAACACCACCCTTATAAACCATCTGTCTACCTATGATTTATTGATGACATATTCCTGATTTGGACAAAGGTGAAGACTCTCAAAAAATTCTGTCATGATTTTAAAAACTTTCATCATTCCATACATCTCACTATTGAATACTCCACCACCAGCATACATTTTCTTGACACCACAGTCAGTGTCACTAAAAATGGACATATACAAACTGCTCTTTACAGAAAACCCACTGACAGACATCGCTACCTGCATAATTCCAGCTTCCACCCAAATCGCATAAAAAAATCTGTAATCTACAGTCAGGCAATTCATTACCATCACATCTGCTCTGATAAGAGAAAAAGAGACAGACAGCTCTTCACACTTTGGAATTCCCTAATTCAGCAGGGCCTCTCTCCGAGACAAATTGACAGAGAATTTGAATGGTCCATACAAATACCATGAGACAATCTGCTGAAATACAGGCAGAGACATCAAACTGACCACACATCCCTAGTGGTCACTTACAGCCCCATGCTAAAACCCCTTCAGGAAATTATCAAAGAGCTACAACCCATGATGAGAGAAGATGAAACACTGAAGGACACCTTCCCTGAACCACCTGTCATTGCCTATATGCAGCCCCCCAGCCTCTCGAACACAAGTAAGCAATTAGACATGATAAGGTGTGTGTTAGACACCTTAACACATGGCTAGGAGGTGTAGTGAGGCACAAGGCCACCAGTCGAGTGTGTCCAGCCTCCTAGCCATGTGTTAACATGTCTAACACACACTCTGGAGTGGCTTATTGTGCTTATGAAGTGGCTATCTGTATGGCAACTGCATTTGGTAAGTAAAATTCCTAATTTTAAGTAGGCAAAAATATGTATTTTGTGTCAGTTTTTAATAAAATAGTCCCTTTGCCTAAGTGTTCTGTGTGTTTTTTTTTTACTTTGTTCTACAAAGGCTTCTGTAGTTTAGGTCTGGATGTCATGGCACTGTTCACCCCCCCCCTCCAGTTTACAGCTTGAAAATGCACTGTTTATCGAGTGACATGCTGAAAGCAATATAGTAAATAAATTAGGTTTACAGAAATCGGAAAATAGACACTATGTGAGGGAAGTTGCGATCGGCTGGCAAGTTAGCAATTGATCAGAACAGGCACTGAGTGGGTGGGCAGGGAGAGAGAGAGAGCAATCGTGGTAGTAGTTTTCTTTTATGTGATGCCTCTAGGAAGTGAAAAAGGTTGTATTTTGTGGCACAAAATGTTTTATTGTTAAAGTGAGAGGCTAAGGGAATGCAGTTGTGTGTGGCTGGGCAGTCGGGTGTTGATTAGGATGGAGAGCGAGCAGGCGGGCTGGGAGAGAGACAGTGGGAGTTCATTTTTTTGTTTGTTTTTTACATGCTGCATCCATGAGGAGACAGGCAGATGGATTTAAAAAAGAAACATTCAAAGATTGAGGCCAAGGCATCAGACATAGTGGACAGGTATTTTTCACTTCTGACTGTTTACTATTCCTTCTGAGTGGTGGCATAAAACAAGATGGCTGAGTTTATTTTCTGAATGTTCTATGTGGGCACTTCACTGGGATCAGTGCCCAACTGGCGTAGCCTGATCTTGCTTGTGTGTGTTAGATACTTTAACACACTGTTGGCATCCAATGAGATGGCTTGAAATTGACATGCCATTTCTTAATAATTCTTAAACTCCCAGCAGATCAAAATAACCAGAAGACAAGAGGGACAACACCATGCAACATGGCAAGATGTAACACCTATACCCACATATTCACACAGGCCACAATCAAGACAAGCCAGAACAACATAATACAAATTAATGGATCCTACACATGTCAATCCAGCAATGTGGTTTACCTAATTCAATGCAAGAAGTGAACAAATGAATGCTATATTGGGGAAACTAGTAAACCACTGAAAACCAGGATGAATCACCACCATCACACAATAGTAAACCAGATTAGCAGCACAACCATAGGAAACCATTTTTCACAGATCACTCTCTCTTGGATTTATCTGTCTTGATACTTAGAGGCAACTTCAGAAACACACAGGACAAAAAACATGGGAATTGAAATATATTAAACAATTTAAATCTAACATTTATGGACTGAATCGGGACATTGGTTTCATGACACACTATGGTAAACTGTAATAATTTTTTTTATTGTGAACTAAATCATGTCATTATTTGTCACATGTTGGTTCTGTATTTCTCTTATTATTATTTTTTCTGAGTTCTGCCTAATCTACTTTTTTTTACCTGTACCTCACATCCTCCCTGCCTCTCCTACTAACTCTTTAGCTCAGTCCCACCCACTCCCTATTGTTTTCACACCTCTGTTTTTACTACCTCGCACTCTGTTTATCTAGGCCTTTGTTCTTTTGTTTCTCCTAATTTCTTGACTTCCTTGCATCTCTTAGACATCTCCTGTCTATTCTACCCTTACAGCCAGCCTCTGATCTCAGATCCCACCTGTGTGCCTTTGTCTTCCCTTTAGCTTCCTTTCATCTCCTACTGACCTGCATATATAGCACAAGGACTTCTATTGTGTATACTTCTTGTATTATATATATTTTTTCCTTTTCTTTGTTGCTCTACATTTTATATCTCCTGTCTATGTAATTGTTAACTGTATGCGTATGTGCCTCAGGACCTCCTTGTAAATGAGCTTGCTCAATGGAGTCTTTCCTGCAATCAACTTGAACTTGAACTTGAACCTGTTCCTACTTAGCCCCCTCCCCATTTCTTCTCATGCTTGTACTTTGCATCTTAGACTTTCATCTCTAGTCCCCTTTATCACCTTCCTACTTCACTTCCTGATTTTTAATTGCTCCACAGTGGATATAAATACTGCTTATGTTGCTCAGTTTTGCTATTCACCTGAAGAAGGGACCTGCGAGGCCCTGAAAGCTTGTGTATAATTCCATCTTTGTACAAGACACTTGTTGGTCCAATAAAAGGTATCAAACCTTCCATTATCTTCTGGCAAAGCAAGCAAATTAGAGAGACATCCCCCCACCACACACACACACACACAGATGTTAGTAAAAATGGCAAGAATTGTCCTAAAAAGAACTACATTCAGCTTCATGAGGGAATTTTACTTACAACAGAGTGGGACAGCTATGGGAGCGACTTTTGCCCCAGGCTACTGGGAGGAGCATGTTATTTATGCAGACATAGATCCTTTCAGAGAGAAGACTGATTTCTAGAGGTGTTATTTTGAAGATTGTGTTATGGTATGGCAGGGGAGAACTACTGAGCTTCTAGAATTTAAAAAGGTTTTTAAAATCACAGAGTCTAGGATTCAAATTTACTATAAATTGGAGTTCTGAAAAAAAAAATTATTTTGACTTGTGAATTAGACAGACTGAGGCTGGGAGTATAAGCACTACACTCTATCGAAAAAACATAGCTAGCAATACCCTCCTCATGGCTGGTAGTTGCTACCCTGCCACACCATAACAAACATCCCCAAGGGTCAACTAATGCTTATGAAAAGGAGCTGCATAGAACAAAGTGAATATGCAAGAGTGGCAGATGACTTAGAAACCCATTTTAAAGAATGTGGTCATAGTGCAGGTGTCACTGGTAAGGCAAGAAGGGATGTGGACAACATACCCACAGAATCCCTGTTAGTACACAGAACTGTCGGGGGGGACAACATACTCTGCTGATGCAGTAGATACTGAGGCATGATGATGATGATGATACTGAGGCAGTGCAGGCTATTATATATAAAAATTGGAAATGTTGAGAGCAGAGCCAAAACTGAGGAATGGCATTATGGAATTACCATGCATTATATATCACAGGGACAGAATCATAAGGATTCACTGGTTCACAGTGTACAATCTGTCCATAGTAAAAACACGTGGTTCCCCTGCACTGCCTGGTTGTAAAAAATGAAACCATTTTGAGTACTGTAATGTGGTCTCCAAGAGCACCACTTTTGTAAGCCCTGGGGATGGTACCATGTAACATTTAAGGAGTCTGATTACATGTGATACAACAAATGTCATTTATGTGGCATCACGTACATGTGGAATCTTCTACATGGGGCATACGAAAAGGAGACCAAAAGATTGGGTTGGGATTCCTTCCTGCATCCAACTCAATTTGTACAGGGGGTAGGCTCATTTGTCTCCCCTCTCTGGATAGTCTTCCCTTCAGCAACCCACTCACCACCCCCCCACCTAGTTTAAATTAAACTTTGTTTCTATGTATTCATCTAACTTCTCTTTTAGCACTCCCTTCCCCACCCTGCTCAAATGCAGTTTGTCCCTGCGTACAGATCCCTATTGTCCCAGACCCTGCCCCAGCCACCCACTAACCCATACCCCTTGGATCAACACCAATTTCCCAGCCAACTGTTGAATTCATCTATCCTACCCTTGCTTGCTGTACTTGCCCTGGGCACTGTGAGTACCTCAGAGAAGGACAATGAGCTCCCTGCTTCCTCACTCAACTTACGCACTTCCATGAACCTCTCCCTAACCACCACTACCATTTTCCCTGCCAATTCATTTGTACCCATGTGCACCACCACATGTGGTTTATGCCTTCCCCTCTTTGCACACGTGAGAATAGCCTGTCCTGCTTTATCTGCCATCAACCTAGGTACAGACTCTACCATATGTGACTATGTCTCTCCCCTTTACTCCCCCTGATGACCCCTTTTAGTATGGAATCACCCAGCACTAGCACGTCCCCCCATTTCTCATCCCTCCCCCAAACTCTCTTTCCTTGTGCCTGCCCCAAGAGTCCACCCTACCCTGCACATCTGTGTCCCTATCTGTACCCTCAACTCCACCCCAGCTGCCTCCCCAGCCCTACACCTTCCCCTAACACTATCTGTACCTGACTTGTCCCCCTTCCCACCTGGAGCTCCCTCATCCTCAATGCCATCCCTACCTTTTTCCCTGAACCTCCCCTTTCATCCCCCCTGTACTGTAACCTCCATGTCCACCCCCACAGTGGGACCCTCTTTCCCTTAACTGGAATCCACTCCCCCTCCCTCAGAGCTGTGCCTCCTGGCAGACACATAACCTCCCTCTCCCTCCTGATGCCTGATCTTATCTCCATATCCTGAACTATTGAGTCCCCCACTAAGGAGAAGCTTCCTTTTCCCCTGGGATTCTCTGGCCCCATCCCATGTGCCCCCTCCTGGTGGATCTGCCCTTCACCCTGGTCACAACCTTGGGTTCCCTTTCAGGACTCTCCCTCTCCTTGAGAACATCATATTTGTTCTTTAGTTGTACTGGGTAGGGGGGTGCTTGAGCTTCACCTTCCTCAACCTCCCTGAGCACACCGTAGTCCATCCAGGCCTCTGACTGAGTACCCTCTGTGTCAGTGGCTGGTGATATGGTGCTCCCTGGGTTGGGGCAAAGATCCCCAGTACTCCTGCCAACTGTTTTTGAAGCCTGACAACCTCCTCCATCATCCCAGAGAGGTGCCTACAAATGGGGCAGCATCACAGTTCCCAGAAAGATATTCTGAACATCACTGTCCACACCCACTGCACTGCACTACTCCTTGTGCCATCCTACATACTCCTTAAGTATGCTTCTACCCTCTTTTAGTGTGTTTTTTACAGTATCTCTCCCTTTTACAGAGTTTCTTTGTTAATGACCCTGATATGTTTCTGCAGCCCTTGCCCCTTTCTACTGTGTGCCCCTGCCAAACTTATCCTATTCCTAACAAAGTTAAATTGACAAGATCATGAAATTGAAATGTATAACTGTCCACTTACATGATATAATCAGCAGCTCCTCCTCCTTTTAATTTTATTTGCTCTTTAGCTATCAGCCTGCCCTGGGCAAAGCTCTTCCATATGCTCCTCCCAACTAAGTAAGCATTTAATATATGTGTGGAGTTGGGTGGGTGGAGGGAGACAAAATGCCTCCTGGGCAGATACAAACTCACACTACTACCTCTCCCAGCAGCAAGCAGAATGAACAGACAAAATGCCTTCTTGAACAGTTAAAGAGAGATTCAAACTAGCAACTCCTACTTGATTGGCTCCTCTGTTTCTGGGCAAAGAATCCCCTTCCCAAGCAGCCATCAACAATTAAACAGTTAAAGAAGGATTCAAGCTAATCCTTCTCCAGACAAGCCAGTAACAGTTAAAGAGTTAAAGAAAGATCTAAGCTAATCCTCCACCAGACAAAATGGCTCCCTGGACAGATGAAGAAAGATTCAAACTCACAAAAAATCTCAGAGATAAAAAAATAAAATTCAGAGACAAAATGCCTCCTGGACAGATTCAAAGTCACACTCCTACTTATCCCAGCAGCAGGCAGAATGAACAGACAAAATGCCTCCTTGAACAGTTAAAGAGAGATTCAAACTAGCAACTCCTACTTGATTGTACATAATGTACACCTGTGTTGAAGATTAAACATTAAAGACCTAATAGTGCCAACAAAAGGAAGGCAGAAAATTGTATTATTTTTTTTAAACTAAGTTGTTACTTTTTATCTTTGAAGTATTTTTCTTTATCCATTTTCTCATTAAAAGGTTTTCTATCTTAAAGTATTATGTCTACTGTAAAGAGTAGAACTTTATCTCAAAGACTGGGATGTATAGTTCATTCCTCTACATACCTCATCAACACTGTGACCTCACTTATTGTGACATCACAAGTGACTGATCGTTTAGTAGGTAATTTGCTCATCTTGGTAAGCTGTGATGTCACAGACAGTGAGGTCATATGGCTGATGATGTATGAGGAGGAATAGAACTAGCTATGTTAGCCTCCTGGCACAGCACCGTTCCACACAAAATACCAAGGGCTCAATTCACAAAGCCCTGAGATTGATGCAAGGTGCCTGCACGAAACATAAATGGCACAAGTGGCGCCTTGCATCAAATACTGCCCCCTGAGCTGTTCACAAAAGCAGCCTGCATCAACTGCAGGCTGCCTGCCCCAAATGTGGCTTGTGACACCCGTGTGCCCAGAAAGCATCATTGTTGAAGCAAATAATTTCAGCATCTTTAAAGAGAGGTTAGACAAGCACTTGAACTGGGACACAGCCTAATACTAATATACCCACTATACAGTGGGAGACATCCTCGATGGGCCTCAACCTTCTCATGGCTACAGACAACCTAGTAACCTAGTAGGAGCTTGTGGCAGATGCAGGCTGCCATAACTCCACAATTTGTATTCACAAATCTCACTCAGAGGTCTAATTGCTAAGTACCCTTAGACCAGCCAGAGCTGGTCTAAGAGTACTTGGAAATTCACCCTCTGGGTGAGATGAGCACTGTGTGGCAATGTGCCACGGTCCCCTGCCCTATCCCTGATCCCCCTTATATATATAATAAATTCCTGGTTGTCTAGTGAGCCTCCTCCCATTTTTCACCCATTTTATTAATAATTATAAATCACCCTGTTCTTATGGTCCAGTGGTCCCTCTCCCTGATCCCCAGTGCTTCCTGTATTATTAATTAATAAAATGACCCCTCTCCCGATCCCCAATGCTGCTGTATTCTTTAATTAATAATATGCCCCTTCTCCCCAATCCCTGCTGCTGCCCTTATTAATAATTAATAACATGTTCCCCCTTATGGTGGTAGAGTGGCCCCCCACCCTAGCAGGTAGTGCCCACCACCTCACTCCCACCATCCTGAATCAGAGCCAGTAACTGGCATAGCCCACCTCTCACCTCTGCAGCTGGCCACCGACTGAACTGTCACTGAGCACCTATTGTAATGTTTACAGTGCTGTACACAGTACAATATGCACTCTGTTTCAGTTCAGTCAGCGGCCAGCTGCAGAGGTAAGAATTGGGCTGTGCCAGTCACTGACTCTAAAATGGGATGGGATGGGAGGAGTAGGGTGGGGGGGCTCTACCTGCTGGGTGGGGGGGCCACCATACCACCATGAGGGTGCAGATGTTATTGATTATTAAGAGTTGGGATCAGGAGAGGGGCATATTATACTAAAGAATACGGCAGCATCAGGGATCGAGGAGGGGGCCACTATAGCACCATGAGGGGGACATGTTATTGATTACTAATATTGGCAGCATCGGGAATCAGGGAAGGGGACATTTTATTACTTAAATAATAAGGGCAGCATCGGGGTTCAGGGAGGGTGGGACACTAGACCACTAGAGAAGGGGTTTTATTTTTTGTACTTGGGGATTGGGGATGGGGGACCACTTGTGTTTGCCACAAGGGGCCTGCGGCAGACCCTTCCCATACACCACTTGTTTGCAACACAGGAGGAGGTGCCGCAAGTGTTGGGACGTAGGTGCCGCGACCCCTCCTGTACCAGAATCTGGTTCAGGGTCCCTGGTACACCAGGCTTCAGTGCAAGCTGCTGTTTTCCACAGCTTATGCTGATTCTAGCCCTTTTTGAGACTCAAGCCCCAAGTCTTTTCAGGTAGGAATTCTTCTAATTAGCAAAAGGTAATTCTTCTTATTAGCAAAAACCCATCAAGCCCATTAGTTTTCTGCAGGAAAATGGGATACCAATGGACATTTTCTTATTTATTCGATGTCCTAAGTTGCGCACCTACACAAGAACATCAAAAGGGTGGAAGCAATCCAGAGGAAGGCCACTAAAATAGTGTGAGGATTGCACAAGAAACAATATCAGGAGAGGCTGTAGGAGCTCAACATGTTCAAGTTCAAGTTCAAGTTTATTGCAGGAAAACTCCATTGAGCAAGCTCATTCACAAGGAGTTCCTGTGACATGTACACTGATAATGAACATACATAAATAATAATAAAAAAAAAAAAAAATAGTAAATGAAAAATAAATGTTAGACAGAATATAACATGTATATGTATGTGATCATATAATACAAGCAAGATATTACATACGAGGACACCACATTGGATGATGAGCAAACAAGTGGTATGAAGTGATGAACATTTCTAGGTAGTATACTAACAATGCAAGACATGCTAATCGGTATTTGCAATACATACATTTTAGTAAATTGGGCAGCAACAGAAAATATAGGGTAAGGTATTCGAGGCTTGGTAAGGTGAGCGGAGTAGTACATGCGTAAACAGAGCCAAGAGTAGGATGGGGAAGGGGAGCAGGAGTGGGATTGCTGCAGTAAAGGTAGCAGTTATAAAATCAGAAGCCGGAGAATGAAATAGTGTCTTAGTTTAAATGATAGTGCGAATAATAAGCAGTTAACCTGTGCAAGGCAAATTAAAGTCTTAGGCAGAATGTGCATAGCACACATACGGATAAGAAGGGGCTTAATGACAGTTGCAGATATCTTTTATCTTGGCCGCACTTAGCACTTTATAGAAGTTAATTGAAACTGCATTAGTTAGTTTCAACATGGTTTGCAGTTGGTTCCAAATAGAAGGAAGGGCATGCGCTATAGCACTTTTACCAAAGGAGGTCCGTGTCCTAGGTATGTCAAGCAGAATGAAATCAGATTTCCTTACAGAGTATGTACTATGTGAAATACTAATGAGAGATGAAACATAACTCGATAGTTTGTGCAGGAGCAGCTTAAGGGTCCAAAGACCAGCATGGAACAGGTGTCTAGTAGTGAGAGATGTCCATCCAACAGCTGCATATAGGTCACAGTGGCACGAACGGTAGGGGGAGTTGGTAATAAACCGTAACGCACAGTGATAGAGGATGTCCAATTTACTTAGGTTTGCGAGAGTAGTAGAGGAGTAAATTACATCACCATAGTCAAGAAGGGGGAGAAAAGTGGCCTGGACGAGCTTATTTCGAGTTTCAAGGGGGAAGAGGGGCCTATTTCTAAAGAAGAAACCTAATCTGGCTTTAAGCCTTCTGGAAACGTCCTCAAAGGGTAATTGAAAGAGAGTTTGTTGTCAATCCAGATGCCCAGATATTTGAATTTGGAGACGACTTCCAATGGTTCGTTTAACATGGTAACAATAAAGTCTTTGGGCTGGGTATGATAGGTACCTGTGGCGGTACTATGAGAGAATATCATAGCTTTGGTCTTTTTTGTGTTAAGCAGGAGCTTTGCCTTTATTAGATTATGTTCGAGTTGAGCAAAGTCCGCTTGAAGCACTCCCTTAATTTCGGATAACGTTGAGCCAGAGGTATATAGCACAGTGTCATCTGCGAAGAAATGCAAGTTAGACGTGGTTATATTGGAATCAAGATCATTAATGTATAATGAAAACAAGATGGGGCCTAGGATGGAGCCTTGGGGGACACCTCTAACAACTGGCAAGGAAGCAGAGTAAAAGCCATCTGCTTTTACTTTCTGAGATCTCCCTGATAGGTAACTAGAGAACCACTGGGTAGTAAGGTACGTGGCACCCAAATTAGTGAGGCGATTGACTAGTAGGTTGTGATCAACAGTATCAAAAGCTTTACTAAGATCCAAGAAGACTGCTCCAGTTACCTTCTTAGCATCTATAGCAGAGATCCAGTCATTGGTTACTTTTGCTAAAGCAGAGATTGTGCTGTGATTTGCCCAGAAGCCAGATTGAGCTGGGTTAATGAGAGAGAAGGTTTCTAAGTGGGATTTTAACTGATTGTGGATCAATTTTTCAAAAACTTTAGAGAGGATAGGCAAGATGGAGATATGCCTGTAATTATTCACATCACAAGGGTCACCAGATTTGAACAGAGGGAGGATGTGTGCTGATTTCCAGCAGGACAGCACAGTAGCAGACATAATGGAGAGATTGAAGATATGAAGAATGGGGGCAGTGAGATGGGCATATCCTAGCCTTAGGAAGAAGGGTTCCAGGCCATCATACCCAGCACTTTTTTTGGTATCTAAATTAAGGAGAGAATCTTCTACTTCTTTAAAATTTATCTCACGCAGTTGAAATGGGTTAGTTGCGGAGCTAGGTATTGGGGGGGATTAGGTTGGCTCATTGCAGTACCAGCATAAGGTGAAGAGTCGAGAGCTAGTCCAGCCGTGGCAAAGTGAGAGTTAAGTTCTTCAAGGATTAAGGACTTATTTTCCACTATCTTGCCACTTGTGATTATCTTAGCTGGAATGGAAGGGGCAGTAGGCCGCCCTTCTATAGATTTAATTGTCCTCCATATTTTGTGTGGGTTATCTTTTGCTTGTTCAAGGGTAGAGATGTAGAAGTTAGCTTTGGCAGAATGGATATTTTTCACACAGATATTCCTGGCTGTTCTAAAAGCCTACCAATCCGAAGATTTCTTTGAGTGTCTAGCTTTCGCCCAGAGCTTGTCTCGGGCTGTGAGGACTGCCTTAAGATCTGGGGTGAACCAGGGGTTAGAGTTGTTTCGTACCCTAACTTTCATAAAGGGGGCGTGCTTATTTACCAATCTAGTAAGACTGGCATTAAGGGTGGAGGATGCCTCATTGACGTCTTTGGCTAGGTAAAGGTCTTGCCAACTGATCATGCCCAGATCAGAAAGGAAGTTTGTTGCACTGAACTTGCTAAAGGACCGTTTTGTTATAGGGGCGTGAGAGAGGATATGACTGAGACCTATAAGTACCTCATGGGGGTGAACAAGGTGCAGGAGGGGAGTACCGTAAATAGGAGGAGGAGCACCAGAACATGGGAGCATGCCATGAAGCTTGGGGGGGTGATGTTTAAGAGGGATGTGAGGAAATACTTCTTCACAGAAAGGGTGGTGGACACCAGGGACAGCCTACCGGAGGAGATGGTGGGGGCAAAGACAGTGGGGAGCTTCAAGCATGCTTGGGACAGGCACATGGGTATGATAAATAGAAGTAAGGGAGGAGGGAGGGACACCTGTGATCAAACAGAGTCCTGGGTGTAGTGTTAGGCAGGGAAAACAGGGCAGACTAGATGGGTCCTTTTCTGCTGACTAGAGATGGGCGAAGTCCCTCAACTTCGCTACATGGAGTATTTCATGCAGAATTAGAAAATCGTGACATACTCCGCATTGTGCAGCGAATAACTTCATATTGTTGAGAAATACGAAGTTGCTATTGAAACATATGGACTTCACGTTACTTCATCTTTCTTTGGCTCTTAAAGGCAAATTTTGCAATGATTCATGGGATAGCAGGTCACATGGGCTGTATATGGGCTTGCACAGCCTCAGTTCAGCGTAGTGTGTGTGTGTGTGTAGTAGAAAGCTGAAGTTAGTTAGCTCTCAGAGCTGTGTGCTTCAAACCTTCAAAAAATGTTCCAAAAACCTATTTACCTTTGGACTTTTGAGTCCAAAATTAGTACATTGAGAGTACTGTTTTTTTGTGTGTATTTATCATCAATCATTTATTGATTCTGTGTGATTTTGCATCTTAAATTAGTACTTTCAGTGTCTATACTGAGAGTGCAGAAGTGTGCTTCGGGGGATGGGCGGATCTGTGGTGTAAAAGAGAGATTCACAGACCACAGTGTGAAAGGCAGTCTTGCCAACTGTTATTGGCCAGTGTTTAGTATTGGTGTGTTCAGTTATGTACACAGTTACACACAGTAATACTTCTAGTAATTTTTGATAATTTTGTACTGTTCACTGAATATTTTTTCTGTCTGTTTAGAAGACTGTGTTTCATTTTACTGAACTGTTAAACTTTCTGTGTGTTATCTTTACTCTGTGTGCGTGCCATCAAGTCATATGCATTTTACTGCACCACCTTAAGAGCAGTTCTGTTAATTTCTTAGCCCATGTGTATTATTGTTTCCTGCTTCTATCTAGCTACTGCTATAAATATTAAGTCTCCACCCACCCCAAAGAAGGTATTGTTGTTCCACTTTTGGATGTGTGAAGAGTGTGGGTAAGGTCTTGTGCCTGTGCTATACTATATCTCTTTATTGCCACTTTTTCCATCTAGAAGTCCCTATTGTTGTTTTTTGGCATCCCATCCACCCAAAACCAAAGAAATATAACCTTGCTGTTAACTGTCTCTCTTCAGTCTGTTGAAATTGTTGTCACTGTACTATTATTGTGTATTTACCCATAGTACCATGAACACTCTCTCTCCAGTGCATATTAGAGCATTTAAATGAACGAAAACAGACATAATAAGAAAGCATACCTATTTCTGTATTTTTTTGCATTGTAATGTCTTATGAATTCTCTTGAATTTGTCACAGCAAGCCACAAAATCAGAAAAATCACTTTTTTGGTGCACGTGTCTCTCTTCTTGGTGACTGTCTGTGTAATCTAAAAAAATGGCTACAAAGAGATAGTCATGGAAAGCTGTTTCTGGCTCTGGCGCTGCTGCCAAGAAGACTATTGCGTGTGTGCCTCCAAATGGTAGCAGTGAAAGTTGTGATGATGACGCAGGTTCATCAGGGGCTAGCAATGTTAAGGGTGGCCATGGACGTGGTACTACTAAGCAGCAGAAGGGGAATGGTAGTAGTTGCTGCAAGTACAGGGATTTCTGTGGCAATGTTTTTCTTGACCAAATCAGTGGCATCAATGCTGGTTGTAGATGCTTGTGGTGCTGGTAGTAAAGAGAGTGATGGCATTGTGGATAGCAGCAGTATTGCTACAACCTGGGAAAAGTTATCAGGTGGGAAAAATGTTGGGGAGTCAGAAGACTTGAGGGTAGTTGATGTCCCACTCTCCACAGTAGTGGAACAGGAGCCTGATCATCATGAGTCACAGTCTCATGTTTCCACAGATCCTCATGTTAGGGCATCCAAAGAATCAGATGGTGATGAAACAAGTGTGGATGATCAGAGTGAGGCTGAGGTTGTAGTATCTCCACAGGGCAGCATCCAAAGTGAATTTGTGGATGATGAAGATGATGATGATGTTGATGCTAGTGACCCTATATGGGAACCTGACGAAAAGAAAGTTAAGGTGGCTGTAGGTAAACTATCTCTTTGTAAATCTATCCCCCCAAGTTCTTTTGATGTAGTTGTGTCTGTGGATGACCCTGAAGTCATAGCAATAGATTGTGATGTTCAGTCAAAGTCAAAGTTGGCATCACACTAAAAATCATGCATCACATGCCCAATATCACCTCCCAAAAAATTGCAGTCCCATATGCAGCAGCAGCAGCAGCAGCGTCATGTGAGATGTAAGGCAGTCAAATCCCTAGTTTGGGATTTTATCATACAATATGAAAAGGATGAAAGAGTGGCAATCTGCCAGCTCTGCCAAGCATGTGTGAGGCATGAGAAAAAGGGTAGCTACCTTGGCACTTGGGGCCAGCATACTCACCTCCAGAGCAGGTGCATGGCACTGTGGACTTGGCACCAGAGTAGAGTTGATGTCATAGTGGGGCATTCCAATCATCCTCATCAACCTTAGTGAGCAAGGTATCCCCTTCCCAAGTTAGTGTAAGTAGCTATGTAGGTAAAAGTTGTGAATTAACACCGGAGGATTACTACATGCATGAGGAGGAGGATGACTTTGAATGTTCCAGTAGTGGTCACAGTAGCAGTGGTGGTCTATGTAGTCATTCACCTACTGTACATCAACCCCTGTAATTAAAACATGTAAAATAACATCATTTATTGGATTGTCACCTGTGCACCCACCCCCAGGTCAAAGCCACCCCATCCATGGCAGTTCACAGAGCAGAGATGTTTGGCACATCCTGGGCAAAACACCAAACAATGCAACCCACGTTGCAGAGCCTTTTTGAGTGGCACAGTAAATACCCACTGAATCATGCAGTTGGGCATGAAAGCAATGCTGCCATAGCGGAAATGTTTACAACTGACCTGTTGCTGTTCTCCTTTGTGGAGAATGCAGGATTCCAACACTTTGAGGCACGTGCATGTCCCAAATAGAAGATCCTGTCCAAGATATATTTTGCCACCCGTGCTGTCCCTGAGTTATATCGGACTGTGACAGAGTCTGTAAGACATGCCCTTCAGCATTCTGCATCACCTTACATCCACTTAAGTATGGATATGTGGACAGGTGGCAAAATGGCAGGTAGTTCTTATCTGTGTATTACTACACATTGGGCACAGCTACCTGGGGTTGTCTGTCATAGTGGGATGGGAAAGCATTGTAATAAGTCAGACTGTGGTGGTAGCAACCTTCATGGCATTAGACAGCATGCCATGCTTGCAATGCAGAGTATAGAAGGGTCGTATGCAGGTGAAAACATACTAGACTTGCTACTGACAGAAGTCAGTGAGTGGCTGCACTCCCTGTCCCCAGAAGATGGCTTCATAGCAAGTAAAAATGGGTCAAATGTTGTTAAATGTATCAGCAATAGTGGGCTTGTGAGGGTTCCCTGCATGGCCCACTGTCTAAATGTTGTAGTACAGGAGTTTCTGCAGTACCCTGAAGTCAAGCAAATGCTGACTGTTGCGCACTGCATCTGTGCCTACTTTGCATGTTCTGGAAAGACTGATGACCAACTTAGGTAGCTGCAGATCCAAACAGCCTCACTCAGCACCTCCTCAAACTTGAAGTTGTCACAAGATGAAACTCGATAATTTACATGGCAGAGCGCTTGTACAAGCAGTACAAAGCAATTTCAGAGTACCTTGTGATGCACACACATAGTGACAGTTCCGGGACATCAATGACTCTGGCAACTGAGCAGTGGTGACTCATGGATTCAGTAATGCTAATTTTGTGGTGGATTGAACATGCCACACAGGCAGTGAGTGGTGACACTGCATCCATTAGTCAAGCCATCCCACTGCTAAGGGTGTTGAGGTGGACATTGTTGAATCTGCAGCCTAGTCTTGATATGGCCAGAGACAGGTCAAGCTGTGCATTACTCAAACACGATTACAATCTTAGACAGCAATAGACACTTTGCCACCAATCAGCAATCTCCAGAATTTGGAATAGCCACAATGCTGAACCCACACTACAAACATGGCACTGCATCCATACTGGAGGACAGGCATGATCAGGTTCAAAATCTCACTGGACAGCTGGTCAGATTGGTTCATGGGGCACAGATGTCATGTGTAAAGTTCTGCAACCCACAGCACAACCAGCCTGAAGGTCATTGTGGCCACAGTGCCTCCAGTAAGGTTGCTGAAAAATAAGGACTGGTGTCAGCCACACAGTTGCCCATTGGTCCACTTTGGAATGCCTTGTCCCGAGTTGGAATTTGTGACCTAGAGGAAGGGGGTGAACAAGTGGACAACTCATCAGGACTGTGGGCATCACAAAGCACGGTTGCAGCCTATTTGGCAGAAAACAAGCATCTGACAATATTGGACGATCCGCTGGTGTACGGGAGTGGCAAGGTGAATGAATGGCCACCACTGACATAGAAACACAGACATTGATGGCAGATAAGGACCGCTTGGCCCACCCAGTCTGCCCATTTCCCTACCTATTGGATAAGCTGCAGATCCTAGTTAACCAATAGCCTACTTCTTCCTAACCCCCACCAGAATTGCCTTATGTCTGTCCCATGCATTCTTGAATTCCACCACTGTTTTTGACCCCACAACCTCCTCAGGAAGACTGTTCCATGTGTCCACCACCCTCCCGGTGAAAAAATACTTCCTCACGTTGCCCCTGAGCCGTCCCCATTCTATCTTCAAATTGTGCCCCCTTGTTCTTGCACATCGCTTTTTCTGAAAGATGCTACCCTCTTGGACTTTGTTGATTCCCTTGAGGTACTTGAAAGTTTCTATCATGTCCCCCCTCTCCCTCCTTTCCTCAAGGACATACATATTAATCTCCATTAGTCTCTCTTCATATGGCTTCTGGTGCAGACCCTGCACCATTTTAGTTACCTTCTGCTGGACTGCCTCCATCCTGTCTATGTCCTTGTGGAGATGGCGTCTCCAGAACTGCATGCAGTACTCCAGATAGGGTCTCACCAACTGTCTGTACAGAGGGATAATAATTTCCTGTTTTCTACTGGTGATGCCTGTCCCTATTCATCCCAGTATCCTCCCAGCCCTCTTTACTGCCTTCTCACAATGCTTGCTTACCTTTAGGTCATCTGATATGACTGCCCCCAGGTCCATTTTTGTTGTTGTTAGTACCCCTCCATCGTGTTCTCTTCCCCTGGGTTTTGTTTCCCAGGTGCATTACTTTACACTTCTTTGCATTGAATTTAAGCTGCCATACCTCTGACCAGTACCTGGTCAGATGAGCACCACCAGAATAGCGCCGCACGTCAGAGCGCTAGTCTGGTAAGCGCTCACATGGACAGTGACTGGATTTTTGCAGTGCTTGCTGTAAACCCTCCCTAGTCACTGTCCATGGTCCTGTACACAGGACAAGGGCTGTGGGGAACAGAAGGCTGGCTGAGTTGCTCCTGTGGTGTGGAGGGCTGAGCCATGGAGCAGCTTGCCCAGTGATAGAGAATAGGGTTCTAATCCTGTGGTCTCCCAACTTATTTGCACCAACGGGACTTAAGTTGATGACAAGAGGCTGTGGAAACACCGTTCCACGGCCCCACAAATTTTTATTTTCCCCCGTGATCCACTCCCCCCGGAGTGAGAATAATATTAGCCCGGGATGCAGGGTGCAGAGCCCCCCATGTTGGTGGGTGCTGGAGGAAAAGCCCCCTGCAAGAGAAAAATCAGCACTAGTTTTGTAGTGCTCATGTTGCTAATGCTATTCTTGTTAGCACTATATAGGCCCAATGCCCTTTTGACCCTTCCTCCAACCTTGCCAAGTCCCTTCTCATCCTTTTCACCCCACCTTGTGCATCAACCCTGTTTCCTTCCAGTTCCTCTGCAATGTCACTTATAAAGACATTGAAAAGGAATGGTCCTAGTACTGAACCCTGCCGTACCCTGCTAGTAACCCCCCTTTCTTCGGAGTGGACTCAGTTTATTATTACCATCTGTGTCCTGTTATCAAGCCAATTTTTTACCCAGGCTACCACCCTGTGACCCACTCCCAGACTGGCTAACTTGTTTATTAATCTTTTGTGTGGGACTGTGTCAAATGCCTTGCTAAAGTCTAGGTAGGCCATGTCCACAGCCCCTCCCTGGTCTATTACTTTGGTCACCCAGTCAAAGAAATTGATTAGATTCATCTGACATGACCTTCCAGTTGTGAATCCATGCTGCCTTGGGTCCTATGCCCCACTGGCCTCTAGGTACTCAACAATTCTTTCTTTCAGAAGTGATTCCATCATTTTCCCTACCACTGAGGTCAAACTAACAGGTCTATAGTTTCCTGTCTCTGCTTTGCTCCCACCTTTGTGAAGTGGAATCACATCCACCCTCCTCCAGTCCTCAGGTACCACACCATCCTCCCATGATTTGTTAAAAAGAGTCGTCAGTGGTGTCACTAGTTATCCCCTTAATTCTTTTAGAATTCTGGGGTGAATCCCATCAGGTCCCATTGCTTTGTCCACCTTCAGTTTTAGGAGTTCTTTCAGAACCCTTTCTTCTGTGAATGGACTGGTATCATCACCCCTATCCAGAGTGCTTCTATTGATTGGATTAGGTACCCCTCCCTCCTCTTCTTTTGTGAATACTAAGCAGAAGTATTTATTCAATATCCCTGCTTTTTCACTGTCACCCTCAACCCACCCATCCTCCCTTTTATTAAACCTTACTATCTGTCCCTTGGTCTTTTTTCACTCCCAAATGTACCAATACAAGGTTTTATCATCCTTCTTAACCCGAGTTGGCTATCTTTTCTTCAGTTTAGGCCTTTGCTATTCTGACTGCCTTCCCCACTCCCTTCTGCTTTAACTGGCACAGTTCTCTGTCCTGCTTCTTCTATGTTTTCTTATACTTCCTGAATGCTATCTTTTTCTCCCTAACCATCCCTGCCACCTCTTTTGAGAACCATGGTGTTTTTTTCCTTCATTTTGATTTGTTTATTTGCTTCACACAAAGGCTTGTTGCCTCTGTGATGGCTGTTTTGATGTTTCCCGATTGTTCCTCCACCCCTCCTTCTTGCCCGTTTGCTAGTGCTTTCCTGAGGCACTCTCCCATTTTGCCAAAGTCAGCCCTCCTAAAGTCCAGTATCCTCATATTTGTACGGCTTGACTCTATGACTGTGTTTATCATGAACCACACTGTTTGGTGTCACTTGTTCCCAGATCGCTACCCATGCTAAATCTGAGATCCTTTTTCCATCCCCATTTGAGAATAGCAGGTCTAAGATTGCTCCCTCCTGAGTGGGTTCCAACACTAGCTGTCTGAGGCATGCCCGCTGTAGGGCATCAATAGCACTGAAGTACCTCACCTGCCCACCCTCTAGTGTAAGTGTGGAGAGAGTATTTAGTTCTGTGGGGGCCATTGTACATGACGGTCATACTAACCTATTCCCTACAAAGTGGCATGCTGACATTTATCAAAATGAATGGAAATCACATTCCAAGTAGGACAAGCACATCTATGTTTGTACTCAGTCACAATGATGGTGGTGCTGATGAGGGTGAAGCAGGCCATCCTGGTGGCAGCATCAAATGGTGTTCCATTGAGGTTGATGATGCGCTCATGGAAAAAGAATTTCCAAGTGGGACAACTCCAGCATTGAGGATTGTGAGTGCTGCTTCCTCATTGATGAGGAGGAGGACATTGGTGGAAGTGCATAAAGAAAAAATTTGCATTGAAGTACTCCTTCCGGCTCTAAGTTTTACAATGACATGTTATTAGAGCTCGCCTTTGCCTTCCCTGCTTTTGCCATTACAGTTCGCAGAATGTGTGCAATCATTATTACCTGCAGTCATCTAAATACATGTCACCTTGTACTAGCAACTGACATCATGCTGATTGAATGAGAGATATCCTGCTATTGAAATACATAAGACACCCCAGACAGCCACCCTGCTTGTTGAAATAGAGAGAGACTCAGATTGTGCCTTTGCCCAATATAAGAACCCATATCCAACCATAGCCACCCTACTCTTGAAAGATAGAGACAGATCTTGTGCTTTTGCCCACTATAAGAAGCCACAGCCTGCCACAGCCACCCTGCTTCTTGAGAGAGAGAGAGAGAGAGAGAGATCTAGTACCTTTGCACAATATAAGAACCCACAGCCAGCCACAGCCACTCTGCTTCTTGAGAGTGAGAGAGAGACAGACCTTGTGCCTTTACCCAATATAAGAATCCACAGCCTGCCACGGCCACCCTGCTTCTACACAGAGACAGAGAGAGAGAGAGAGCTCTTGTGCCTTTGCCCAATATAAGAACCCAAAGCTTGGCACAGCCACCCTGCTTCTTCAGAAACAGAAAGAGAGAGAGAGAGAGAGACAGACCTTGTGCCTTTGCCTAATATAAGAACCCACAGCCAGCCACAGCCACCCTGCTTCTTGAGAGTGAGTGAGAAAGAGAGAGAGAAAGAGAGAGAGAGAGAGAGATCTTGCCCAATATAAGAACCCACAGTCAGCCAGCATGATAGGACATCAACTGCGAATGCAACAAGCGGCATGCATTAGGAAAGTATCATCTGGCTTGTCTGACTTGTGCTACATACAGTACTGGCTGCCAAGAACACACTCCTTTTCTGATGCCATGGTGAGTTCATATCCTTTGAATATGCATTAATTAATCATGTTGTTTGCGCGTATGCACAAGAAACATATTGTGGCAGCTTTCTCTACAAGCAGGTTGTGGAGGCGTGGCACTGTTGTGGCCAATGCCCCATAGCCTTTAAAGGCTTATCCAGTGTCCCCCAATGCCATGGCACGCTGCTGCTGACATTAGTTCAGCCAGCGTGATACCAACTTGTAAATATTTAGCCGCTGCAATCAGGGGCCACCTTGTCATTGCAGCATAAGCCATTGGCTGCAATGAGGGAGAGACCTGTCATTGCAGGGTGGGATCTTCACAAACAATATTAAACCCCTCACCATGTTTATTTGCCATCGGGGGCCCCAATCCCCATCGGCTTCAGTGCCCCAATGTTTCTGTTGCCGATGGGGGATCCCACTCCCCATCAGCATTGTGTTAAAAAAAAAACCTGCTTATACTGTCTGCCAACAGGGTGCCCAATCCCCGTCTGCATCAATAACCTCAGCACATTGTGTGCAGCAGGTGCCTAACTCCCAATTGGCTACAACTTGCACCACCAAAAGAAAGACTCTGGTGGCATGCTGGGAGCCCACCCAGCATGCCAACATGCCCCTGTAAAATAGAAAACGGTCCCATGATGTCTTTTGTTTTTTTAACCTGTAAAGGAAACTGTCCCTCGGTGGTCTCCCTGCCCCCCTCCCGCAATCTGTGCCCACCCACTGCGCACCCTGCTTCCTTACACCCCCCCAGCCCATACTTTCCTCTGGAGCTCGGCACAATGATCTTCGGTGGACCGGGAACACTTCTGCACTCTTCAAAGCTGACCTCGAACTGAGGAAATGCCGGTAAGCTGTATAATGGAATAAATGTTTTTTTCCAACTTTAATGCATATCTCAGTCATTTCTTGGAATTTTGGCCCAAATTTTCAACATGGGGTTTTAGGACCCCTCCTATGAATTCTGGAACTGTCATGGCAGTACTGGCCCCAAAAGGTGATTTTTATGGTCACTGCGGAATCACCTTCTGGGCCACTTAACAAAATGACAGTGCCAGTGTTCGTGAGGTGGGCTCTCAAAAAGCCTATGTTGCAAATTTGGTGGAAAAAATTCAAAAAATGACTGTTTTATGAGTGTTTGTTGCGCAGTTGCTATGCACGCTCGTAACTTTGTGTATTTGCAATATATTCATGCCAGATTTTCAACATTGCCATTTTTTCACACCTCCTTGTGAACCGTACAGCTGCCATTGTTCACATCCTGGCCGAAATGTGTTTTCACAGTTCTGGCGCAGAATAGCGCGGTCGCTGTGGAAAATTAGTGTTCGGGACAGATTAAGAAAATGACAGTGACACTGTTCATGAGTAGAGGTCCTAAAATGCCTATATTGAAAATTTGGTGATGAAACTCCATAAAATGACTGTGTTATGAGCGTGTGTTGTGCAGTTTGCACGCACGTCGAGTTTTGCTAATTGTAGTATTTTCACTCCATATTTTCAACATTGCCATTTTCCCACACCTACTTATGAACAGTACAGCTGTCATTTTTCCCATCCTGGCTGAAATGTGTTTTCGTACTTCTGGTGCAGAATAGGGAGGTTGCTGTGGGAAATCACTGTTTGGGACAGATTAAGAAAATGACAGTGATACTGTTCATGAGCAGATGTCCTAAAATGCCTATGTTGAAAATTTGGTGATGATAGTCCATCAAATGACTGTGTTATAAGTGTGCATTGCACACTTTCTATGCACCCTTGTATCTTCGCAGATTTGTAATATTGTCATGACAGATTTTCAACAGTGGCATTTTTTCACACCTCCTTATGAGCAGTACAGCTGTCACTTTTCACATCCTGACTAAAATGTGTCTTCACAGTTCCAGCGCAGAATAACGTGGTCACTGTGGGAAATCAGTGTTTGGGACAGATTAAGAAAATGACAGTGGCACTGTTCATGAGCAGAGGTCCTAAAATTCCTATGTTGAAAATTTGATGACAAAACTCCATAACATGACTGTGTTACAAGTGTGCATTGAACTGTTTCCACGCACCCTTGTAACTTCGCAAATTTGTAATATTTTCACTCAACATTTTCTACAGTGGCATTTTTTCTCACCTCCTTATGAACAGTACAGCTGTCATTTTTCACATCCTGGCTAAAATATGTTTTTGCACTCCTGCCGGAGAATAGCACAGTCACTGTGGGAAATCAGTGTCTGGGACAGATTATGATCGAGTGAGTGAGAGGGGGGAGTGACCAAGCTCAATTGAGCTCTGTCGGGACTGTTGCAGATTTGTTTGTGGGCAGAAAAATGCCCCAGCACAAGAGCCCAGTACAAAAGGGTAGCCTGCAGTACTGGGAGAAACAGAACAAGACAGGTAGTGAGGGAGGGGGAGTGAGCGAACTCACTGGAGCGCTGTGAGGACTGCTGCGGAATTCTTTGTGGGCAGAAAAAGGCATCAATGCAGGCAGGGGCCCAGTACAAAAGGCCAGCCTGCAGCGGTGGGAGAAACAGTACAAGCGAGTGAAACAGGGGGACTGAGTGAGCTCAACGGTGCTATATCAGGACTGTTGCGGATTTCTTTGTGGGCAGAAAAATGCACCAATGCAGGCAGGAGCCCCATTCAAAAGGGCAACTTGCAGCGCTAGGACAAACAGAATGAGTGCATGAGAGAGAGAGAGACTGAGCAACCTCAATGGAGCTCTGTCAGGACAGCTGCAGATTTCTTTGTGGACAGACAAAGGTGCCAACGCAGCCAGGAGCCCCGTACAAAAGCACAGCCTGCAGCTCCAAGAGAAACAGAATGAGCAAGTGACAGAGCGGTAGTGAGTGAGTTCAACGGAGTTCTATTGTGACTGCTGCAGATTTCTTTGTGGGCAGAAAAAGGTGGCAATGCAGGCAGGAGTCCAGTACAAAAGGGCAGCCTACAGTGGCGGGAGACACAGAACGAGTGAGCGAGGGAGGGAGTATGGCGCAGTGGGTTAAGGCTCTGAGCTGCAAATCTGGAGACCTGGGTTTGAATCCCACAGCCCCCTAGGTGCATACTGTGTGACCCTGAGCAAGTCACTTAACTTCCTCGTGCTCCCAGGTTGCACCTGCAAACAAGCTTTCAGCTTAGTGTGTCTCACCTGGTAAAATAATTGGTAAAAATTGGTAAAACAAAATTGGTAAAAAAAAAAAAGGCCAGCTTGCAGCGCTGGCAGAAATGGAATGAGAGAGGGGGAGTGAGCGAGCTCAACGGAGCTCTGTTGGGACAGCTGCGGATTTCTTTGTGGGCAGAAAAAGGTGCCAGTGCAGGCTGGAGCCCAGTACAACAGGGCAGCTTGCAGCGCTGGCAGAAACGGAATGAGTGAATGAGAAAGGGGGAGTGAGCGAGCTCAATGGAGCTGTGTCAGGACTGCTTCAGATTTCTTTGTGGCTAGAAAAAGCCACCAATGCAGGCAGGAGCCCAGTACAAAAGGACAGCCTACAGCGGCGGGAGACACAGAACGAGCGAGTGAGGGAGGGGGAGTGAGTGAGCTCAACTGAGCTCTGTTGGGACTGCTGCAGATTTGTTTGTGGGCAGAAAAGGGCAGGAATGCATGCAGGGCCCCAGTACAAAAGGGCAGTCTGCAGTGGCGGGAAAACCAGCATGAGTGAGTGAGTGAGAGAGGGGGAGTGAGCGAGCTCAACGGCGCTCTATTGTAACTGATGCAAATTTCTTTGTGGGCATAAGAAGGCGGCAACGCAGGAAGGAGCCCAGGAGAAAAGGGTAGCCTGCAGCGCCGGCAGAAATAGAATGAGAGAGTGAGAGAAGGGGAGTGAGCGAGCTCAACAGAACTTTGTCGGGACTGCTGCAGATTTCTTTGTGGGCAGAAAAAGGCGCCAACAGAGGCAGGAGCCCAGTACAAAAGGGCAGCCTGCAGCGCCAGGAGAAACAGAATGAGTGAGTGAGATAGGGGGAGTGAGCGACCTCAACGGAGCTCTGTTGGGACAGCTGCGGATTTCTTTGTGGGCAGAAAAAGGTGCCAATGCAGGCTGGATCCCAGTACAAAAGGGCAGCCTGCAGCAGTGGGAGAAACACAATAAGTGAGTGAGACGTGGGAGTGAGCGAGCTCAACGGAGCTCTATCATGACTGCTGTGGATTTCTTTGTTGGCAGAAAAAGGCAGTAACACAGGCAGGAGCCCACTACAAAAGGCCAGCCTGTAGTGCCAGCAGAAATGGAACAACTGAGTGAGAGAGTGGGGGGAGTGAGCAGGCTCAACAGACCTGTGTCGGGACTGCTGCAGATTTCTTTGTGGGCAGAAAAAGCCACCAACAGAGGCAGCAGCCCAGTACAAAAGGGCAACCTGCAGTGCCAGGAGAAACAGAATGAGTGAGTGAGAGAGGGGGAGTGAACCACCTCAATGGAGTTCTGTCGGGACAGCTGTAGATTTCTTAGTGGCAGAAAAAGCTGCCAACACAGACATGAGCCCAGTACAAAAGAGCAGCCTGCAGCACCGGAAGAAACAGACTGAGCGAGTGACAGAGGGGCAGTGAGCGAGCTCAACAGACCAACGCAATCAACATTCGGCATTGACAAATACTTGTTTCTTATTGTCCTACTTTGGTACTATAGTCAGTTTTGCAGAAATTTGTTTTATACTGTTATATTATTGTCTTGACTAGCTGCATGTTCCTGAAATACAGTCTCCAAATTTAGCACGGTTGTTTAAAATCGTGTAATTAAAAATCATTAATTCAGAATTAATAGGGATTTCAGCATTCCATAATGATGGGCTATTCTTTTCAAAAAGTTTCTTCGTTGTGTTAGATGATTTTTTCAAATATATCTGCATGATCTGTACAATATGTCGTGAAAACAAGTAACATCAAAGTACGTATCCCACGGTGAGCAATAATTTCTAATGCTGGTTGTCATCCCTGGTTCTTTCCCTGAAGGTGTTGCACCACAAGCCTGGCTGCTGCCAGCTGTGCACCATCAGTCACACAGTTAACATTTCACTTGCCAAGAACATCAGTAATTTACAGTAAGTATGAATCTCATTTACTGTGTTTTAGACTTAAATTGTGTTGTTATCCTTTTTTTCCATTTTTATACTGGTACACACAATGCCACTATGGCCAAATAGAGGCAAGTGATTGTCTAATTTTCTCCATAGGTGACTGTTGTAATCTGCAACAGGACCTAAATGCTACAAAGTACTGTAATTGCACCAATGACGGCATTGCAGTGCAGCCACGTACAGTAAATTATTTTATGTACAGGTAAGTATCAGTCTGATTTCGTCTTTACATTATTTTTCCTTTCTTTTCTTTTTTTTTTTTTCTCTTGTTTTTTGCAGGGATGAAGTATTCAACAGCGGTCAAATACAAGCCAGATAGTATCTCTTCTTCTACCCAGTATTGCTGTGTGGAATGCAGAATTCTGACAGCAGAATTAGTGCAGAATGACCAGTTTGCCGGCAGAATTTCCTCCAGAATTTTGCTGGTTCTTCTGCGAAATTCCACCTGCTGTGATCCAAGGAATAATATTCCATGGAACAGCACTTTTTCTGCAGAAAATTATTCCGTAAACATTTCCACAGAAAATACTGACATCCGCAGAATAGTATTCCTTGGAAATGTTGCAGAAAGACTTATTCTGCATTTTTATGACACAGAATTCCATTGTTCCGTTTCTAGTGAAATTTGGCAGAATTTCAGCAGAATTTCAAAAATTCCATGAAATTTCATTCTGCCGGAATTTGAAAATTCCACACAGCACTACTACACAGATGACAGGTGTACATCAGTATGCAAGGAGTCTACAACATGTATCTCTGGTCGGGACTGTAAGACACTGGTCCAGTGCGGGTCACTAAACTTGATTATTTTATTCACAGGCATTTAGTAATAGATATGTATTTGAAGCTGGATATAACAAAAGGCAGTAAGAGCACCACTGAGTAGCAGATGGGGTACTGGAATGAACTCTGAATAATTTCTGCGTCATCTGTTTGCAGGTATAGTAACATCAAGGTGCTTCGGTATGTTCCAATCGCAAGACGGACAACATTTCAGATACAGTGTAACCTGGAAAGAGGAAAAAATATTAAGAAAAATGTTTTCCAATGAGGCACCCCCTCCCCCCCAAAAAATGCTTACCTTTCATGGCTTGCAAGTGTAGTATTGCTGAAGTCAACTATCAGACACATGTAGATCCCATATGTGGCGGCAGCATGGGTTCATGAATATGGTTGCGATTATTGGTGATACAACCTGAAAATGTAAAGGAAAAGAACAGTAATGAGAAATGGTTATAACTTACTCACCAACAACAGTAACCACCCCCCCAAAAAAATAAAATTGTAAAGTACCACATTAGATGACGGCACATATGTACGGCATGAGAATGTGATCATGGACAACACATCGGTGAAGGGGAAACATTCAGTATGTACGATGATGTTTCCCTGCAAAGGAACAACAAGACGGACTGCTTGTAAAAAACAAGATTCACTACAAATTAAATGGCAGTGTCTCTCAACAAACATAACAGTGACACTTATAATAACTTACCATTGGTGGTATGAATACACACACAACGGGCAGCATGTTTCGGTCAACGCAACAGAATACATTTGAAGAACATCAAATTATACTTCAACCTGTGGTCATCTGTGGCCATTAGCATTCAGCAACACACTGTACATCAACACCAGCAGCAGCAGCAGTCGCACAAACACCACTGATAGCGGACAGCACATCTTGAAGCTGTCATTGAAAACTCTCATTATGTATGCTGAAGTTTTTCTCAGTTATCACCACATGATGTTTCCATTTCATTCTCATAAAGGTTTGTCATGTTTTTAGTGAACAGCAGCAACAGGCATCAGCAAGCAATATTCTCACTTGGGACACTGATACACAGTTATGGCTCTTTGTGTAAATTTTCAGGAGTGCGGCAAGAAATACTTTGGACTTTTGTAAACACTTTTTCATTTGTTTATTCTTAATCGTGACTTCTCAGGAAACTAAAACAGCAAGACAACAGCAGCAACAGGCATTGGGGAGCAATATTCTCACTTGGGACACTGATACACAGTTATGGCTCTTTGTGTAAATTTTCAGGAGTGCGGCAAACATTAATGGAAAAAAAATTATAAACTTATTCAGTATGTAGAAAGATTATTAATTAGAAAAAGAAGGAAAAGTGGAGGACAGGAATTTTTTTCAGGGGGTTTAACCTTTTATTATCTTTTTTGGTATCTTTTTCATATTTTTTTTTTCCTTTCTGTTTCTTTTGGGGGTGGAGGGCAGTGAGGAAAAATTAAGACAGAATACACACTAAATGTTAAGACAGAAAACAAAGAAAATTACATAACACTACTGGGCCTGGGGCCTACCAATCAGCATGCGTAGCATATGCAGCATTTTTAATTGATGAGACTCCATTCTTCGCAACTGCTGGTGAGTTTGGTTGAGACCGTTCTGCAGGTACTTGACCTCAGCCCACATGGTGGCCAGGTTTGTGACTGCTGTTTGTTCTCGGTTGGCTGCAGCTGCAGGAGCCACCCCTTGCTCAGCCCTCTCCCTTCTGTTGAGTTCCATATGATGCGCAGGCTGTCGCTGTACTGTCCCCTCTTCAACTGCATCCTCCCCTGAAGGAGAGGTTCTTAATTTCTGCACCTTGGCCTCCCACTGGGCATGGTGGTGCACTGACAGGTGTATTCTTTGGCCACCCATGCCCAAGTGGCTGCCCTTTCTATCGCGATGCACCAACATGCCACAGATGTTGCATTTGACCACACTTGGGTCACCTGACAGTGTAGTGAAAAACAGCCACACTGGCAAACTATGGGAAGGACCAGGCACTGGCAGTGGGGGGGGGCAGATGTCATAGTCTGCTCTGCAGTTGGTGGGGGCAAAAGCTGTTGCTGCTATTCTTGTTCTTGCTGCTGCTCAGGCTGCTTTGTGGGGTCAGTAATGACCCATGCTGCAGGGGTGGCAATGAAGTGAAGTTTGGAATGCGAAGTCCATTAAGGCAGATTTTGACCTTTATATGGACACTTCACAAAATGCTACAAGGATGTGAAGTTGCTCACTTTGCATTATATTTGCATGCATATTAAAACTTCACTGCATCTCAACTGCTGAAACATTCTATGTTATTTGGTTTCTATTTAGATTGTTGTAAAGCCTTTGATGACATTCCCAATGATTTTCTCAATAATAAGATGATAGCAACTAAATTCAACTCAAAATACTATTCAATGGGTCAGAAACTATCCAAAATAACCCAGATGGTAAGAATTTATGGAACCCTTTCTTCAGAATCTAAGTATAGTCGTGGAGTCCCATAGAGTCAGTGATGGGACCAAGCTTTTTTTTTTTTTTACCATTCTCTTTTATCTCCATCAGACACTAGAACTCTCTCAGGTCTCAACTCATCCCCAGCTCTAACACCCGCTGTGGCCCCCACCAACCTCAAAGTCGTTATGGTACTTCCCGTGGAGCCCCTCTGGCCAAAGCCCCGCAGGAGACCAAAGGGGTGGTGGTGGAGGTCCAGTGTTGGGCATGTGGTTGGTGGATACTGTGGGCCATTGCCTATTTGGGCCGAGGTTTCCCCCCTTTTGTACTGTCCCTCACTTCCCATCCTCCCTCCCCCCTGCGTGGGTACCCCTAACGCCATGGTGCATGGCAACCCTGCTGGCGTCAGCGATGCTGAGACGTGCAGTCCGGGTTTCTGCAGTGCCGCCGATCTCCATCTGGGGCCGCTGGAACACCGGACAACTCCTGATCCTCCCCCCGGGAGAGAAGAGCAGCCCAGCGGTTCTCAATCCTCTCCCTCCCCTGCCAACCGCCGGCACCAGAGCTCGCTCCCCAACTCAGGTCGCCAGCATGGCGTGAGGTGTGGCATCCAGCGCCTCAACCCTCAGCACCACTGGGCCAGCCGGAACCAAGCTTCTTTACTGTATTTATTTCAGACCTACAAAATAACAAAAACAGTGTGATTAATATTACTGATGACAACAAACCCAATGGAGCAGCTAGTACTGTACCACTTCCTATAAAAACTCTCTTCAACAAGACCTAAATACAGTAACACAACGGTCAGATACAAATGGTATATGGCTTAATATGGATAAGTGCACTTTCATGCAGTTAGGAAGGGAAAAACCTGTATGTAAAGTACTAGATGGCAGTGAAGGGCCATTGAGGCTGGTGAGCAAGCCGAGCATTTCTCTCTGGGCCCTTCCCCCAATGCCTGGGAGTAGTTGGGTAGAAGCAGAATGGTGGAGGAAGGGAAAAGGGAGGATCAGGATAGTATGTTAGGGCTGCTCCAGGGGCAGGGAAGCTTGGTATGGAGGGGAGGAGCAAGGACACTATGAAAGGCTAGGATGCTGAAGCCCAGCCTCTTTGTTCCTTTCTTCCAGACGAGATTGACAGTAGCAGCAGGATCCCATTAGCAGCATCAGTGACATAAGTGGGAAGCCACAACTCTAAGTTAGGTGCCATGTGGCAAAGGATAGCAGTAGGTTAGTAGTAGTTTCATAGGGAGCAGCTGCAGAAGGGCAGGCAATGCTCCCCCTTTTAAAGGAATGCAGAAGATGGTGGTGTGAACCCAGGGCAGCAATCAATGGTCTGAAAATGGTAATGGGGGGATGTTTTACAAAGCAGGGATGTGAATGCAGGGCTCAGTCTTAGCACCCCAGGCTTTAGAGAGTGTTTCTAGGGAGAGTGCACAAGTCTAATTAATAGTGCCTAGTAATGTGAGCTGAGGTCAGAGAAGACACTCTGGAGCTGGTGGATGGCATGGACAATGGGAGTATTGATGCAGGAGGTGCTACTCACGTGTTTGTTTAAAAAAAGTGTTTACAAGCAAGACCTTTGAAGGGCATAGTGCTTCAGATGCCACCTGCTCTCAAACACCCGCATCGAGCAGGGAAAGAAGGGGAGCAATGCTGGCGCATGTTAAGAGATATTTTAAGCTTAGTAAACCTAGTAATGTGTGCTGAAGAAAAAGAATGTGCTCCAGTACTTAGGGGATAGTATGTCCAGTGCAATTACAGGAGTGGGAGGTGCTTCTCATGGGTTTCAAAAAAAAAGAAAATATTACGAGCAAGCCTTCAGACCAGGGCTCGGCAACCAGCTGCTCTCAAATACCTGCATCAAGCGGGAAAGGTAAGAGAGCAGTGCCAATGGGGAGCAGGTAGTTTGCCTGGTTGGGCCCAGATGGCCAGAGGATGTAAGCAGGAGGTGCTCTTTACATTTATAAAAAAAGTTTGTGAGATAGTTCTTTGAAGGGTGTCATGCTCCTGCTGCTAGCATCTCTTGAACACCGTGTCAAGAGGGAACAGAGGGGGAGTGTGTGCTGGGGAGTAATGGGTAATTCACCCAGTGGGGTCCAGGTAGTTGTGGGGCAGCTTTGCACATGGTGGCCGCTTTGGTGGCAATGGTGAGGTACACATGTGCCTCCTATGAGAGACATGTAGGCAGGTCTGGTTTTAGTCTCCACTGAGTATTGCTCTAGAGGGGTTCCAATTATAAAAAAAAGTGTATCACAGAACAGGTTTTAGGGTGATTTCACCAGATCTTAGCAAGATCAAGGTGAAAGTAATCTGGGGTTCAGTTCATCGGTTGTGAATATGCACGTGAGTGGCCATGTGTGAGCTGCTGTGCATGCATGTCTGCAAGCCACCATATTGGGCATGGTAGCTAAGATTTAAAGCATGAAGGAGACTGCAACTTTTACACTTGCCTGTTGGTGACCACAAAAATCAGTTCAGTTTAAATTATTGCACAGGCACATGCTTTCGGTTAATAACAAAATGTTTAAGTTGCCCAGATGAGAATTTTGGGGATGGGGCTTGGGTTGTGGGTCAGGCGCATGCATGTGAGTGGCAACTGGCAAGCCACTGTGCATGCACACATGTAAGCTTCTATATTTAGCATGATGGCTGCCATGTGACAAGGATAGCATCCAACAGTAGAGGAACAGCACTTTAAGGGAGCACCTGGACATGAAGAGGGCACAAAAGGTGAAATATATTCATAAACAGAAGTAACATGGGTCAGATACATGCACATGAATTACCATGAGTGAGCCACCAGGCATGTGCACCTGTAAGTTGCCATTTGGCACACAGTAGTTGCCACTCTGTGGGACAGAAAGCCTGAAAATTAAGTGGTTGGTTGCTAGGTGTCAAGTTCCTGTGGTTGCTCAATCCAGGAGGCGGCTGTACGAAGCCAGTTCGACAAATTTTTTGTCGACCGACATTACAGCTACAGATTTATGTCGACTGCAATTTGCAGTCAATATAAATCCATCTGAAGAAACAGTTGCTATTCATTGGGGGGCTTGGTCCCCCCCAACCCCCCCATGCAGGGGGCTCTGCTCCCTGCTCCCACCAAACTCAGTGATTATCAGCTCCGAGTCAGAGTTGATTTGGGGAGGCGGTGGAGGGGAAAGAGTGCCGGGGTCCTGGGTGGACTTTTACAGCGAACTGTCAGTGTTGTCAGCATCACCATGTTCGCTGTGAAAGTTTTGCTGTGCAGAGGGCATAACACAGGGGGCTTACTCCAGAAGAATGAGGAGCCCAAGTGTGCCAGACAGATGGCATGGGGTTTTAAATATTTATATATATAAAAGGGTGACCATTACTGGGGGAGAGTCTTAGTGATAAACTGAGCTTCCATGGCAAGATCCAGTAGCCAGTGATGACAGTGATAATAAATGAGCGACTGTAGAAACAGCGACTCATTTATAGCGCTATCATGAAGAGCTACCCTGGTAGGGTAGAGATCCTATGGCAAGCAGAGAGACCGGAAGAGGAGGGATAGGGAGGTGGAGGGGAAGGGAGGGATAGGACAGAGGGTTTGTATGGCTAGGAGATCCTGCTGCAGCTGAGCCAGCACTGTGGTGTGGTGGTGAGGGTAGCTGGCTATGGTGCAGCAGAAACTGGGTTCGGGACCTGCTGGGGACTATTGTTTTGCCACTGCTTGCAGCTCTCTAGTTGTTGTTTTTTTGTCCGTGTTTTGCATCCTCCTCGACATGCATCCCCCCTGGAGTTAACAATCCTTATTCAGGGGGGTGCAGGGGCCATGGGGGGGGTGCAGCCCCTCCCCGCATAAACACTTGTAATTATCCCGAAGCCAGGTCGCTTGTGTTTGTATATCAACAAAATGTCTTTCGGCAATATACATTCTATATGATAGCGATTACTGTTTTGCGATCGCTATCATAACATGGAGCCACAAGGCACCCCCCCACCCATGAGCCAGGAAGGTATATTAAAAAAAGTGGATAAGAGGAAGGAGAACAGTTAAGAAACAGGAAGGTAGAAAGGTGAAAAAGTGAGAAATGACTTGGGCGGACAAGGTAGGAAACGTAACAGTGTGGAGGGTATCAAGGAGAATGAGGAGATGGAAAACATAACATGGTGCTTGAGAGACCAGGAGAGATTAAGTCATGTTTGTTTACTCAGTGTGGCCCTGTAAGGCCAGAGAGTTAGTATGCACAGGGGCAGATTGTCTGTGTTTGTATTTTTCAGATGGTGAACAGAGTGCAAGATGCCAGGAAAAGGAAAGGTGGTGGAAAAGAGGGGTAAGGTGGAGTTCAGGAAGCAGCTGGAGGCACTGAAGCAAGCAAGAGGCTGGGCCTGGTTGGGGTGAGGCCTGTTTTCTGAACTTGGAGGGGGAGTTCGAAAACCCAGCTGTAGAAGGATCATCAGGACTTCTGGCTCAGCCTGCTCTTCAACAACACCACCAATGCACCTTGTGTGAGAGTGGACAGAGCCTCAGCAACCAGCACCCAAGGCTCAGGGCAGGAGAGGGCAACAGTGCCAGAGCACCCAGCTAACATGTCACTGGGGGAAAAGAAGCAGGTGGCCAAGAAAGCAGCACAGACTGAGAAGCAGCAGTGGGTGCTGGCAGTGCCAGTCAGTGTGGAGCAAGGTAGGCCCAATTTGGGGACTGGAGCCCTGAGCAGATGAGGGTGTTACTGGTAAGCATGTTTGAGTTTGGTAACCCTGGAGGGGAGCTGGTACCAAACAGGCCTAAGAATGGTGGGGGAAATGGGATCCACCCCCCAACCAGACCAAGGACCCATGGAGGGTGCCAGAGGTGGCAGGTGTCAGCTGGGGCAGTGCCTGGCTCATTGCTTGCCCCAGGGAGACTGGCTCTGATCCATTTACCTGTCCACAACAAGCAGTGGAGTTGATTAGCATTGAAGTCCTGGTGTACCAGCGTTCATCTGGTGTGATTCCAACAGGGGAAGCTCCTCCACAGCTGGTTAACCCCGAGTCCTTGAGTGTTGGGGATCCAGTGAGGGGGCAGCAGCTGTTGGCATTGGAACAAAGCCTCAATAAGCTCTTGGCATTCCTGAAAGGGAATGCAAGGGGAGGAAGGTTTCTGCCTCAGCCATCAGTGGTGGTGCCCCACTCAGGTGCAGAAGGAGCACAGGTTACTAGGGTCAGAATCCAAGCAGTGGCATTGTTTCCTGTGGTAACTGGAGCTGGGATCCAGGTGGTGGCACCTGCTCTAGTGCCCCATCACCTCAGCGGTCTTTGTCAGCCTGGAAGAACCCATTGGGTTACACCTCTCAGAAATTATGCATTTGTAGATTTGGGGGGTGGAGTCTGTGGACATATTTTCACTCTTGAATTGGCCCAGGGAACTGGAGCAGGAGAAGGGTAAAATGAAAGGGTAACGCTAAGAGGGATGATACAGATCCACCGCACTTGGGAGAATTGGTCAGTGACATTTATGTTATTTGCTGGGATAATACAGCAGGCAGCTCTGGAAAAGACACATTGTCTATGAAACTACTACAGCAGGGTCATGGCCATGCATGCCAGTAAACCCGGGTATGGCTGGCTGTAATATGACGAGGAGTTTCATCAGCATAAGTAAGCAGACCCTTCGAGATATTAGGAGTTGTTGGATATGACCCTGCTGTGGGCAATTGAGTATGGGGGGTGCAGCCCACAATGTTTCCCTGTGAGGAGAGACCCTTCACTGAAAAGAAGGGTGCAAGGGTTTTCCTCCCAGGAGAGGCTAGGATGGGTTGCTGTTACAAATTACAACCATGACATTTGTAAGACTGAGTGGTGCAGGTTTAATCATGAGCGTATGACCTGCAGCCGGCCCCATCATTTCACACAGTGTAAACCAGGTGGTGCTAACCCTCATCCATTTTGGAAGTGGTGCAGCTGGTCTCCTAATGCCAATAAGGGTGGGTCTAATTAGGCCATGGTTGAGTTACTAGCCAGAGCAGGTAGCTGCTAATTTGCTAGAGAAGAGGTTCACAGTAGGCTTCAGGATTTTGTACAAGAGCACTCACTGATGTTATGAGACTATGAATCTAAAGTGCACCAGAGGCCAGCCCGGTGGCGTAGAGGGCTAAGACGCTGGCGCCTTACCTTGACCCACACCGGTGATCTGGGTTCTGGAACAAGCCCAGGGCATCAGAGGTCAGCACGCGGAGGGGGAGGGCGGAGCTGGATGGAGCTGCCGACAGGCAGGCTCTCCTCTCCGGAGAGAAAGTGCGGCATCCCTCGACTGATGGGCAACCCCCAGTGGAGGTTGGAGGAAGCTCAGGCCAGAGGCCAGGGGGAAGGAGGTTGTTACTGAGGCTGTTTGGTGCATACACGCCTCCACATGCATGCGCGCTGACTCCTGGGGTCTCTGGGAGAAAACATGAGAAAATGCCGGTCAGCAGGATGAAGACTGACCCCCCGCAGGTGCTGCTCCCGGGAAGGGCAGGTAAGTGCCGATGATTCTGGGGGACAGGGCTGGGGGGGGGAGTCAGTCAGATGGGGGCCGACCGTCAGAGGAGAAAAACGTGCTGTGATAAAAATAAATAAATAAATAAATAAATAAAGTGCACCAGAGAATGCCCCGACCTGGTCAGGGAAAAGATAGCCAAGGAAGTGTCAGGAGGAGGATTAGTGGCCCCTTTTCAGCCCTGCCTTCACCAATGTTGTGCATATCCTTGATTGGTTTAGTACCAAAGAAAGCCCTGTGTGGGATTAGGATGATAAACCACGTGTCTTACCCAGAAGGGGATTCTGTCAGTGATTACACTGACTCATGTTTTACAAAGGAATTATATGCATTATTTGACAGGGCAGCAGATGTGGTGAGGGTGGGAAGAAAGGGGGCCTTGTTGGCAAAGATGGATATTAAGTCAGCCTTCAGGTTATTGTCAGTTCACAAAGGGGATAGGGATTTACTTGGAATGAAATTTAATGGTCAGTTTTACATAGACTGATACAAGCCCATGGGGTGTGCAGTAGGTGCTCACTGTTGAAACATTTCAACACCTTTTTACAGTGGGTGGTAATGGTCAAGGCTGAGGGAATGAAAGTAGTACATTACTTGGACAACATAATGTTTATAGGGAGGGAATGTGGAAACTTTCAGAGGGTATTTCAAGAAGTGCATACATACTT
The DNA here is from genome assembly GCA_016271365.2 of Neoceratodus forsteri. Classification (NCBI taxonomy): domain Eukaryota; kingdom Metazoa; phylum Chordata; order Ceratodontiformes; family Ceratodontidae; genus Neoceratodus; species Neoceratodus forsteri. Next base: position 1,001,885,015 of record CM057450.1, read on the forward strand.
AAGGGTACCCTTGGCAAATGCCAAGACTGAAGGACCCTGCACAGTGCTGCCCTTTTTGGGTTGAGATTGATAACCAGGGTACATTTTTTCATTTGCCAGCTGATAAGGTGCCGTCCTTTAAGGAATCATTGGCTAGATACGAAGGAACATGGAAAATCACATTGAGGGAGCTGCAACAGTTGGTGGGGCTGCTCAATTTTATGTGCAAAATAATTCCCATGGGGAGGGCATTCTTTCACAGAATGGTAAAGGAGGGGCTGTCTACCATAAACTGCATCACAGGCTCTGGGTGACAGAGAGTACGAAAAAGGATTCAGCAGTATGGATGGCCTTTTTGAACTGTTACAATCGCATGTCAATCTGGCCGACAGTCACCACCAGTCAAGAAATCGAGCTCTAGATGACTGCCTCTGGGGGTTTCGACTTCAGGGCATACTTCCAAGGAGTTTGATGTGCAGAACAGTGGTAAAATAGCTGGCAGGATGCAGGGCTAAAAAAAAGGTAATGTTATTAGAGTTTTTCCCCAATACTGGTGGCCCTTTGGGTGTGGGGAGAGAAGTTCATGGATAAGAAGATCATTTTCTGAATTGATAACATAGAAATGGTATACACCATTAATGTTCAATTAGGGTCCAAAGGGCAAATGGTAGATCTCATGAGGGTGTTTGGTTTGAAATGCCTAATGTTAAACATTTAATTTAAGGTATTACATGTGTTAGGAGTGCATAATGACATTGCTGGTGCTCTTTCTCATTTACAGTGGCAGAGGTTATGGGAACTGTCACCAGAAGTGGAGGAATACCCCATGGTAGTCCCAGCATTTCTCTGGGAATTGGTGAGCCAGAAACCTTGTAGCTGATTAGAAATGCATTAAGTTCAGGCACACAATCCACATACAGAAGTGGGGGGTGAGGGTTTTTGAATGTCAGTGAGGCCCAAGGGTGGCTGAACATGTGACCAATACACCAGCTATTGCAGTATGTACTGCAGATCAAGTTGGTGGGCCTCACCAGAAGAAGTGGGCCAACAGCTGGCTGGGATAGCCTGGTTTTCAAAGGTCATGGGGTTCGAGGACAACATGCAAGCCTCTAGGCTTCACAAGTTGTTTGAAGGATGGGCGTGAGGAACACCCAGGCAGGTCGACCTCTGGTGCCCGATTAGTCCTGGCCTGCTGGAGCAGCTTTGGGGGTGAATTGGAGGGGGGGTGTTTGTCCGCATTAGAAATACATTTGTTTAGAACTCCCTTTTTTGTAGCCTTGTGCAGGTTGTATCAGGTGTTTGAGTTACTACACCCAAACAAGGCATCTGGGATGACAATGGCCTTGGCATACAAAGGGGTGGCCTTGACAATGGAAGGAATGTTCCTACAGATCCAAAAGAGCAAAAAGAACTCCTTGACTGTAGGTTGCTGGTGCAATCTAAGAGCACCCTTGGGGACAGCATGGGACATAAGGTCAGAAACACAAAAGTACATTACCCTGAGACCTTGGGGGGAAGGGCCATTCTCTTGTCACAAAAATGGTACCCCTTTGACAGAATTTCAGTTCTGATACATCATAAGCAAGGCAGTGAAGGAGTTAGGGTTGAACGTCATTGAGTTCAATACCCATTCCTTTTGCAACAGGGCAGCCATGAATGCAAGGGCAGCAGGGTTCTCAGACAGCCAGATAAAGGAATTGGAGGATGGAGGTTGCAGGCCTTTGAAGGGTATGTTCCCCCACATTTTCTTTAGCTCTCTTTTATGTTTATTGACAGGTGGCAGACCCCAGCAAAAGCAGGTGTGGATTTGCAGGCATTCTTTTATTCATTTGGTGGCCAAAAGGACTAGGCAGATGCCAAGTAGTAAGAACCTCTTCCTGGGCTCTCTACAGCAGTGGTGCAGTGGATGGGACACTGAGGAAGGAGATGGAAAGACTTTTTTGCCATGGGCCATAGCAAGGCCTGCCAGGGGTGCTTATTGTCCATCTGGGGGACAGTGACATGGGACTGGTGAAGTCATTGGGTCTGATTTGCCAAATGAGGGATGCTTCTGTTCCTTATGGCACTATTGGCCTGCGGTAAAGTTTATATGGTCATAAATTTTGTAACAGCAAAAATGATGACATGCAAGGGATCCTGAAGTAACTGAGAAGACCTGCAGAGTGGTCAGAATGTAAATACACAGTTTCATGGGTTCCATAGGTGGCATGATGAGATTTTGATGAAATTGCTGTAACAGTATACAAAGGATGGAGTGCATTTGTCTAATATAGGTATGGATAGGTTCTTAGTAGATATAGAGGGTGTTTGGGTGAACTGTTAGCATGGCTTTCTTTGGGGGAGGATGGACTATAGTGGGATGGGCAATAGTCATCCTTTGGCAGCACAGAAATCTCGCCGGTAGAGCACAAAGGGCATAACATAGGGAACCTGCCACTGACACAGATGGGTTCCCCTCGAGGCTCGCAGAATGTGAGGCCTCAATGACAGGGAGCTGTAAGGGGCCAGTCGGAATAGCATCCTTAGGTTTTGGCCTGCATATGTAGCTTCTGCTGATGAGGGAGTGGCACATGGCACACAACACAGGAGCCACTCTTTTTGCCTTGGAGGCCATAGTCCCTCTGGAGACTGTGCTCCTTCTTTATAAAATTGTGGGTCCACCCCAGAGTGTCCACTGTAGATAGGTACATGGACCAGTATAAAGTTTGGACCATGTATAAAGAGGGTTGCTGACAGTAAACACATGACTGTGACCATTTCTTTCAAAACACTGTGTGTCTCTTCTGTACCAAGACAATAGTCAGCGAAGGACCCTTAAAGCTGGTGAGCATTTGTGTGTGGGCCCTTCCTCAAATACCTGGGTGAAGTTGGGTAGTAGGGGAAGGGGGAAGAGAAAGTGGTCAGGTTAGTAAATAAGGCTGCCCGGAGGGCAAGGAAAGCTTGGTCTGGAGTGAAGGAGCAAGGAGGCTATATAAAAGGGACAGGAAAATGAAACCCAGCCTCTTTGTCCTCTTTGTTCCTTCCTTCCAGAAGAGAATCCCTCCAGCCCACCCTGAAAGCAGGGGATGGAGGGCTGAGGGCAGGTAGGGAGCCTGTTATCCTACTAAGGAGTCAGGGAGGAAATTTCCTTTTTTTTTCATGTTTTTTTTCTGAGTTTTTCAACTCCTCGGACTGGAAAGTGTTAGGGTGGTAATGTAGGTTGTCACAGTCATGTAAATATGGTGGCACTGTAGTCTTGCAGATAAAGTAAAAAAGGGGTAACAGGGAACCTGCCACTGACACAGAAGGGTTCCTCTTGAGGCAGGATGTGAGGCCCTGACCATGGGGACCCCATGGAACAGTAGGAGGATTGCATCCTTATGTTTTGGCCTGCGTGTGTAGCACCTTCTGAAGTGGGAGTGGCTGCTGCACCTACTTTTATTCCTTTCAGAGCCCATCTTGATAAGTATATGAACAGTCACTGCAACCATGGAATAATCTGTTGAGTCTGCAGGGGGGACATTCCTGATAGGCAACTATGCCACAGTATGTCTCTAAAACCTTAGCAGTATGAGCCTGAACAGTGAAAAAATACTTCAGATAGAAGTAATTCACTACTTCTGAAAGTTAATTTTAGGTAGTACACCAGCTCTTAATAAATGTCAAACCAGTTGCAGTGTATATTAAAGGAATTGAGTTATGGACTATTGGCAAACTTAAATGTTTTATTTTACTAGTAATGCTTAATAGTAATAAAATTATTTTTAATTAAGACAGTGTTATTTAAGCTTACCATAGAGTCAAGCCAATGTACTTCATCATCGCTGCCCTTTCCCTGACTTCTCAGGCCGACAACATTCTGATGATGTCATTTTAGTCATTAATCTCTAAGTATTTATTTAAAACGCAGTGAGTTATAAACTTAGTATAGTGATATTTTAGCAGCAATTTCTTTTTGGCAAGGTATTCAGTTTATCTTTCTTTAGCACAAGAAAAACTGCTGTGGCTCAAATGACATCATGCTGCTTCCCATACAATACAGTAACTCTGAGAACTCAGACAAAAGATGGCAGCAAGAAAAACCTGATACAGTGGTACACAGTATTTCATTATGATTTTAAGAAAGAGTAGTTGGGGGATGGATGTGAGGATGGTATTTGTATGATTTCATATGATTTCCAATGTAATGGGTAGTAGGACTTGAAGACTGAATACTCAGTGCAAAAAGGACATTGGGGCATCATGATGGTACAGCGCTGGGCCATCAGAATGGTCAGAATATGTAGACAAAAGCTGTGAGCAGAGGCTGTTGGCTTTTGACATGTTCACTCTGGAGAAAAGGAAGCTAAGAGGGAACATGATCTCTGTCTTTCACATAGTCAAATATATTAACACAATCCAACACATGGAGATGTTTGATCTGGTGTACTGGAGCCAAATGTGAGGGCACACCCAAAGCTCATAGGTTGTAAATACAGGGGCAAAGTTAAGAGATATTTCTTTTCCTAGAGGGTGATGAAGCAGAGTAACAACATACCAGTGAATACAGTGGATAAGAAGACAGTACATGCCTTCAGGGTAAGACTGGACACATTGTTGATTACCAGGAAATCAGTGTACCCTGGGAATATAAAGGGGTCAGCCTTGCTAATGAGTAGCTGCTTGCAGTATATTTATTATCCCCCCCTTATGAAGCAGAGGAGGGCAGACTTGATGGACCCCAGGACATTCTTTTTAAAACTCCAATAACTTTGTAACTATGAATGGAGAGCAGTAAACATATGTGGATTGTTTTTCATTTAATTGGATCAGATTGGTCATGAACTATTAAATCATATAGCTAGTAGCAGAGCTCCATGGAAGGAGGGGGTGGAGCAATCTTTTCAAAGCACTCGCTGTGCTTGTTTTAGGCTACCATATAATCAAGTATGTATTTCTTGTCCCCTATGGCAAAACAAGAAAGGGACATTATAGCTCCTATAAGGAGGATGAATCTGTTTAAGTTTTCACAAAGTTTTATTTTTCCCCAAAAAGTCATTTTTCAATTCTTTATTGCCATCCCTAATATACGTTTTTTTTGCCTGTCAGCATCTTTTGTTGAGTGTAGGAGGAGCAATAGGGCACAAAGTGTACAGTAAGTGTGATATCTGCCAGTCCAGTTATTTCTTTTTAGAAAATGGGCTTGAAAAATACTATATACTGATATATTTATTTTTCAACAATGCCCACTGAAAGTCAAGTCCCAGCTGCCACACTGTGGACCCAATAGGCTTACAGCTGCTACTGTACGCTGTTATTCGACTGGGCGGTATGCAGGCGAGATGATGCCACCTGCCGATGACAGGGGGGCTCTGTGTGCAGGGGTTTCTGTGAGGGTGGGGAGGTGCCACTGGACCACCAGGGTTTTACTACACTATGGGGCTCCGGTGAGCAGTGCATCGGGAGGGGAAGGGGGTACCACTAGGTCACCACTAGATTACTAGGGACAATGCCTTTTGACAGTTACGGTGCTCGTGGCTACAGGGAGGGAAGGGGTTACCACTTGACTACCAAGGAGTATTGTACTATCCAGTACATGCTGATCAGTGCTACAGGGAGGGAGGGAGGGATTTACCACTAGATGACCAGTAATTCATGACAGGTTGAACATGGCTATGCAGGGTGCCAGGCACATTTCACCAGGATGCCCTTTGCAATGCATGCAAATGGGGCCATAATGACATGCAAATGGCCCCATTTGTGCCTTGCATACATTATAACCCCATTTTCATGCCCATGTCTGAATATCACAGGTGATGCGCCCAGCGCAACTAGAGTTGTGCTGGAGCATTCCCAGCCCTCCCTATCTGGGGAATGCACCGATGCATTGTACTTGCGCCATGCACATTCTGTGCCATATTCAAAGGTGATGCACCATGGCACACCATGGCACATCACCTTTGAATATCACACTGTCCTGTATGTGAATGAATCCATTCACATATCTGAACTATGTAGTACAATCGGTCTGCATGCCCACTGGTCACGCTGTGGACCGGTGAGCACTCTAACTATTACTATGCGCTGATCAGTTAAGTGGGCATCCGGAGGAGCTTGCGGGTGGGGAGCTGCTGCTCGCTGCTGATGGGGAGTGGGGTGGCGGGGCTCAGTGGGAGGGTGGGAAGGGGGTACCACTGGACCACCAGGGATGGGATATAATCTTTTTTCTATACTTCTGCCCATGATGGGGCTGCGAGCGGTCTACTGGACCACCAGGGGATATTGGACATACTTATTTACATACATATGCCCATGATCGGGCTGCGAGTGGTCCACTGGACCACCAGGGATTTTGGACATAAATATTTACATACATATGCACATGATCGAGCTGCGAGTGGTCCACTGGACCACCAGGGATTTGGGACTGTTTAGACTGTGTATTTTACCACTTCTGCCCGTGATCGGGCATGGGGGGCACTACCTGACAGACGGTGCCACGGGAGCTCAGGTGGCCACCCACAGCTCGCAGCTGCCGTGTTGTGCCCTGCAATACAGCAGTGCACCTGTGGGTGGCCAGCTGTTGCTCCTTTATTTTTTGGAACAACTGTATGCGGCACATGTAGGGGTTGCACCTGCATGGGCTCCGCACATCTGGGGCTGAATATCGGGTTGTGAGGGGGTATGTATGGGCACGCCCCCCCTACTTGCGCCGCATACATTACTGATGCGCCCCGGCGCATCGGGATTTGTGCCGCACTTTCCACTTTTGAATATTGCCCCGAGGCGCATCAGGCTGCGTGATATGCGACCGTGTTGCGCCTACGCGCAACCTTCTGTATATCCCACCCATATGTATACAAGATTATTGTCTATTTTTGCTTTTAAATGGATTTTGTAATTTTTGTAGTTTGTATTTCATTTTGTACTGTAACATATATTGTCCTCCTTCTGTTGTATCTCAAATCCCCAGGTGTGCCTGAAAATGGATCATTTTGATCCACTCCACCTTCCTGCTAAAATGGAAATAAAAAAATAATTAAAATGAATAAGGATACATTACTGTTCACAACATCACTGATACCCTCTCTTAGACAGCATACTCTCTATTAAACAGCTATTAGACCATCCTATCCTCATCAATATTCAATTCTTTGTTTCTGTGATATCATGTTGGGGCCTGGAGACCAACCTTCCTTCTCATAAACCATGATTAGTGCTCTGCTCTCTAGGGTGAGAAAAGTAAGCTAGAGCCAACATCTGTTCAGATTCCACTTGGGGCCTGAAATTTTGGTTTGGCTTTGCCAAATCTACTAAACCACTATGACTCCAAATGCAGTACAGTAATTGATGTAGGTTAAACTGACTACAAATTGGGGGAGTCTTGAGGTCAGCAATGAATATGAGTTGCTGGAGCTTACCCGTGGCAGGTGCTGTTGGCATGCATCTGTTGTATATTATTGTTTGTGGTGTTTGACAGGGTCTGCAAAATCTGCTACTACTGCCATGATCATACCTCTCTTATTCTGTTAATTTTTAAAGGAACATGGTTAAGTTCAATGGCTTACACAACCAGAATAGTGTTATGCTTGTGCAACTGTGTTAGTCTGTTGTGGCTGTTAGCACTCTCTGTTCCCTGAGGAATTACCACCCTGTAGGGGTACCAAAGACAAGGAACCTTGGAAGAGGGTTTGACCCCTAGAGGTGCTGCAGGAAGGTTCCCTTGGCTAAAGGTACTTAAGGAAGGAACCCCCAAAAGAATGTTAGCAGCAATCATTGACAATAAGGTAGAGAAGCAGACTGAATCAAGAGGCAGCTTGATAGAACATCAATGAGAAGTACAAGTTAGCAGAATAGCATGGATAAATGGATTACGGTGGTGACAGCAGGAGGTTTCCTAAGGAGAGAGAGAGAGAGAGAGAGAGAGAGAGAGTGAGAATGGCTGGTGGGGTTACCGTCCACCTTCATCCAACAGCGAAACGTACATGAGTAAATTAGAGAATACTACTAAACCTAACTATGTATTGTGACTTTCGGCATAGAACAGAGAAAAAAAAAACATTGAGGAGAAAATCTCTGGGGATCCAAGGCCTAGGTCGCCTTCCCTCTAGGCTTGGGGTATTTTTGTTTAGTGGCATTTTCAGAATGGAAAAGCCTCCTCCCTGCAGGAAAATGGAACACCTCCTTGTTCTGGAAGAGAAGGTACTCTAACTTATAGAATGTCAGCATAGCAATTTAGGTAGTCCTTTATTAGTCAGGTAGCACACGTGAATAAAATAAAGTTTTTTTGCTGGTCAAGGCATGAAGTGTACACAGAAATTCTTGATAGGATAAAGGAGCAAAATCATATAGTTAACACAAAGCATCTGATTGGTATGATGTCAGCATGAAGAGTGAATTGAGAAAATTATCATGTATACTTTAAATGCCATTAAGGTGGAGCTAGATTAGTTCAGTAAGGAGTATTTGCAATGCAGTAATGGAATTCAATGGATATCTTGAAGCCATGTAGATTGTGTGGTTAAAGTAATTTGGCCTGGATGACTGAAAAGCTGCTGAGGCAAAGGAGCAGACTAAATCATAGTTTAGGTAAAACCATGCTCCTGCTGCTTGGAATCATGATGCCCCACTGAGACAACAGAGTCCCCCACCATGGGAATAACAGGGAAGCCACATGCTAAGCAGCATGGGACCAAACAGCAAATGTAATGTTGATAGGGTAGGACCTCCCCCCTCAAAAAAAAGAGGCAGCATATGTAAGCATGAACTATCAGTATCAGGAGTGACTGTGCAGCACGCAGAATGCAGGGAGAAGCACAGAATGAAATTTATTCTCAGTACCAGAAAGAAGTATTCAAAACTGTGGTATCTGAAATACCAGAAAAAAGAATTCCAAACTGGGATATTCACAATACCAGGAAGAAATATTCGAAACTGGGGTATTTTCAATACCAGAAATAGGTATTCAAAACTTGAGTATTTTCTTGAGGGTTTTAGGTGATAATATTTCCTTTGAGGCCGCGTTCTTTTTATTAGGTACTATTGATTATGTTCCTTTACTTACACATCTACAGCACAGATGGCTAGCTATTCTTTTCATGCAGGCAAAATGCCTCATTCTAACAGATTGGAAATCCCCTCAAATACCTTCCTTTGAGGACCTTCTTAACAGCTGTTCACAGGTTGCTTCTTATGATCGCCTCATGTGTTTGGCTTTAGGCCGAATAAATGAGTTTAGACTTTGTTGGCAAACATACTTTGACTTTCTGTATTCCCAGTCTGTAGCTGATTAGATCTCCTTTAATTCTTTAATTGCCCAGCTGTAATGTCTATTATTTACATCACATTGTGTGATATCTCTCAATCTTATTTAGTATTTTTATATAGCTAATGTTTTATTTGTATTATTTAGTGTGCAGAGATCTTTGCCTCTTTGTATACAACCTGTGATTTGCATATGCTGTGATATTTGTGTCTTTCACTTTTTATTACACTCTAATCCTATACTGCTGTTCCCCTGTAGCTGTATATGTACATTTAAGGGATTATTGTGTCCTGCACATTATTATTGGTACTTTTGATATATTCTAATAAAAAGATTATCTGTAAAAAAAGGGGGTATTTTCAATACCAGAAAGAAGTATTCAAAAATGGGGTATTCTCAATACCAGAAAGAAGTATTCAAAAATGGGGTATTCTCAATACCAGAAAGAAGTATTCAAAATGGGGGTATTCACAGTGCCAGAAAGAAGTATTCATAACTAGGATATTTTCAGTATTAGAAAAAAAGTATCCAGAACTGGGGTATTCACAATGCCAGAAAGTAATATTCAAAACTGGGCAGTAATTAGTTATAACATCCAATAGTAGCTGAGCCGAACAATTAAACAAGCATAGACATTGTAGGCATAGACAGTAATGCGCAGAAACAAACTCTGGCCAGAGCCTATAGGGCTGCAGGTGAGGAATTTGGCGAAGATTGGTTCCTGTGTAGGATAGTCCCTTTAACTAAATGATCTCTGTTTTAATGTGGTTCTGTAATTTGCAAGCTATAGTAAATCATAGCACTCAACATCAGGACAAAAGGGGTTACAAACGCTTACATCTTCTGTTATTGCAAATCCCAGAATCTCCGGCAGCTGGCTTTAGAACAGTATGCAGCAGTGAGAGGTACAGTAGCCTGCATTGTATGTTAGAGTTTATATAAGCTCTGATCTTTTGTTTGCTGGTCCTGTCATCCTCCATGGGCCATGTACAGTCCCACAGGGCTGCTCTAACTGGAGATTAAATAAAAGCTCTATCATGCACTATGGGCTATTGAATCTCCCACTGCTGCCTACTGTTCTGATGTCAGCTGCAGGGGAGTCAGGAATTTGTAGTAACAGAAGATTCGAACCTAGAAATAAAGAAAATTAGTGTGATACAATCTTTTGTGCTACAGCAAACAGTAATGTGTAGTATGTTTTATTTTGAAAAGAGGCCTCGTTACACAAAGTATCATTAAGCACAGTTAAAACATTTTGTTTTACCCAGCATAGCCCAGCTGAGAAGCAACATCTCATTTCCAGGGATTCTTTGCCTTTATCCATTTCCACAGCTGGGCTGATGGGGCACTGTGTGGTTTGGAATGCTTTTAAATCTTGTGTTTGTATAACGATTTACTGTTTCTCATTGATTTCAGCTGTTGGCTGCATTGTTGCACTTGACTACTGTTAAGCAAAAGCTGCTCTCTGACAAGTTCAGTATTTCACTGTGATGTAACCAGCTTTTCTAGATATCAGCTGTGGCATTCCCCGCAATGCAAGATACAGTATCCTGACATTCTTGCAAAGTGTGTCTAAAAATGCTAGTTTTTTTTTTCTCTCTACATCTTTTATGTAAATTGATACCCCACCCCTCTAAACCAGTAAATCTCTACATTGGAAAAATGTACAACAGATCACGGGATTTTCCCCTGCCTATTCTATAACTGTGGAATTTTATTCTGTAGAGATAGCTAACTTTGGGCATAAACACTGATTCATTAATTTAAATGGATGTCTGCATTTTCAAACAACTTTAGAAATCAGATATAAGTCACAGATCTTGAACTTTAGCATGTTTTAAGTTTTATTTTAAAAGGAGGCCTAGTTAAACAGTGTATCATTAAAAACTAATAAAACCTGCCTCTTTTTTTTTTTTTTACCTAGCCTAGCCTATCTGAGAAGATCATCTCATTTCTGGGCGGGGGGGGTCCTGCTTTTATCCATTTTCACAGCTGGGTTGATGGAGCACTGTTGGGTTTAGAATACTTTTAAAAAATTATTATGGGACTCAATACATGCTATTCTGCAATGTTTGTTAATAATGTGATACGTCTCTTCACTATATTAATGTCAAATCAAATGGTTTTCTTCTAGTTATACTAATGATAGTTGGCGTGTATGTTCCCTTCAACTGAATTATCTCTGTTTTAATGTGGCTCTATAATTTGCAAGCTGTAGTAAATCATAGCAATCGCCATCAGAACAAAAGGAGTTATAAACACTTTCTTCATTTTCTGTTACTACAAATTCCAGAATCTCCTGCAGTTGGCCTTAGAACAGCATGCAGCACTGAGAGGTACAGTAGCTTGCATTGTGTGTTAGAGTTTTTATAAGTTTGGATCTTTTGTTTGCTGGTCCTGTCATCCTCCCTGGGCCATGTACAGTCCCACAGGGCTGATCTAACTGGAGATTAAATAAAAGCTCTATCATGCACTATGGGCTATTGAATCTCCCACTGCTGCCTACTGTTCTGATGTCAGCTGCAGGGGAGTCAGGAATTTGTAGTAACAGAAGATTCAAACCTAGAAATAAAGAAAATTAGTGTGATACAATCTTTTGTGCTACAGCAAACAGTAACGTGTAGTATGTTTTATTTTGAAAAGAGGCCTTGTTACACAAAGTATCATTAAGCACAGTTATAACATTTTGTTTTACCCAGCATAGCCCAGCTGAGAAGCAACATCTCATTTCCAGGGATTCTTTGCCTTTATCCATTTCCACAGCTGGGTTGATGGAGCACTGTGTGGTTTGGAATGCTTTTAAATCTTGTGTTTGTATAACGATTTACTGTTTCTCTTTGATTTCAGCTGTTGGCTGCATTGTTGCACTTGACTATTGTTAAGCAAGAGCTGCTCTCTGATAAGTTCAGTATTTCACTGTGATGTAACCAGCTTTTCTAGATATCAGCTGTGGCATTCCCCGCAATGCAAGATACAGTATCCTGACATTCTTGCAAAGTGTGTCTAAAAATGCTAGTTTTTTTTTCTCTCTACATCTTTTATGTAAATTGATACCCCACCCCTCCAAACCAGTAAATCTCTACATTGGAAAAATGTACAACAGACCACAGGATTTTCCCTTGCCTATTCTATAACTGTGGAATTTTATTTTGTAGAGATAGCTAACTTTGGGCATAAACACCGATTCATTAATTTAAATGGATGTCTGCATTTTCAAACAACTTTAGAAATCAGATATAAGTCACAGATCTTGAACTTTTGCATGTTATAAGTTTTATTTTAAAAGGAGGCCTAGTTAAACAGTGTATAATTAAGAACTGATAAAACCTGCCTCTTTTTCTTTTTACCTAGCCTAGCCTATCTGAGAAGATCGTCTCATTTCTGGGTGGGGGGGGTCCTACTTTTATCCATTTTCACAGCTGGGTTGATGGAGCACTGTTGGGTTTAGAATACTTTTAAAAAATTATTATGGGACTCAATACATGCTATTCTGCAATGTTTGCTAATAATGTGATACGTCTCTTCACTATATTAATGTCAAATCAAATGGTTTTCTTCTAGTTATACTAATGATAGTTGGCATGTATGTTCCCTTCAACTGAATTATCTCTGTTTTAATGTGGCTCTATAATTTGCAAGCTGTAGTAAATCATAGCAATCGCCATCAGAACAAAAGGAGTTATAAACACTTTCTTCATTTTCTGTTGCTACAAATCCCAGAATCTCCTGCAGCTGGCCTTAGAACAGCATGAAGCACTGAGAGGTACAGTAGCCTGCATTGTATGTTAGAGTTTTTATAAGTTTGGATCTTTTGTTTGCTGGTCCTGTCATTCTCCCTGGGCCATGTACAGTCCCACAGGGCTGATCTAACTGGAGATTAAATAAAAACTCTATCATGCACTATGGGCTATTAAATCTCCCACTGCTACCTACTGTTCTGATGTCATCTACAGGGGATTCTGGAATTTGTAGTAACAGAAGATGTCAACCTAGAACTAAAGACAATTAGTTTGATAAAATCTTCTGTGCTACAGTAAACAGTAACATGTAGTAAGTTTTATTTTCAAAGGAGGTCTAGTTAAACAAAATATCATTTAGCACAGATAAAACATTTTTTTTACCTAGCATAGCCCAGCTGAGAAGCAACATCTCATTTCTGGGGGGTCCTGCTTTTATCCATTTCCACAGCTGGGTTGATCGAGCAGTGTATTTATAATACTTTTAAATCTTGTGTTTGTATGAAGATTTATCTGTTTCTCTTTTGTTTGAGCTGTTGGCTGCATTGTTGCACATGACTATTGTTAAGCAAAAGCTACTCTCTGATAAGTTTAGTATTTTACTGTGATGTAACCAGGTTTTCTAAATATCAGCTGTGGCATCCCCACAATTCAAGATACAGTATCCTGACATCTTACAAAGTGTGTCTAAAAATACTAGTTTTTTTTCTGTCCACACCTTTTATGTAAATTGATACCCACCCTCTAAACCAGTAAATCTCTACATTGGAAAATGTACAACAGATCACAGGATTTTCCTTGCCTATTCTATAACTGTGGAATTTTATTTTGTAGAGATAGCTAACTTTGAGGCATAAACACTGATTCATTAATTTGATTGGATGTCTGCATTTTTAAACAACTTTACAAATCAGATATAAGGCACAGATCTTGAACTCTAACATGCTGTAAATTTTATTTTAAAAGGAGGCCTAGTTGAACAGTGTATCATTAAGAACAGATAAAGTCTGCTTCTTCTTTTCTTTTTCCTTTTTTACTTTTTTTTACCCAGCATAGACTATCTGAGAAGCAGCATCTCATTTCTGGAGGGGGAGGTCCTTCTTTTATCCATTTCCACAGCTGGGTTGACTGTCAGGTTCAGAATGCTTTTAAAAACATTATTGTGGGACTCAATACATTAGAGTTGGTATTCTGCAATGTTTGTTAATAATGTGATATGTCTCTTCACTAAATTAATGTCAAATCAAATGGTTGTATTCTAGTTATGCTAGTTATAGTTAATGTATATGTTCCCTTCAACTGAATTAGCTCTGTTTTAATGTGGCTTTGTAATTTGCAAGCTGTAGTAAATCGTACCAATCACTATCAGAACAAAAGGGGTTATAAACACTTTTCACATCTTCTGTTACTACAAATCCCAGAATCTCATGCAGCTGGCCTTAGAAACATATGCAGCAGTGAGAGATTTAGTAGCCTGCATTGTATGTTAGAGTTTATATAAGCTCTGGTCTTTTGTTTGCTGGTCCTGTCATCCTCCCATGGCCATGTACAGTCCCACAGGGCTGATTTAACTGGAAATTAAACAAAAGCTCTATCATGCACTATGGTTATTGAGTCCCACACTGCTGCCTGCTGTTCTGATGTCAGCTGTAGGGGATTCTGGAATTTGTAGTAACAGAAGATGCCAACCCAGAACTAAAGAAAATTAGATTGAAACAATCTATTATGCTACAGTAAACAGTAATATGTTGTAATTTTTATTTTAAATGAGGCCTAGTTAAACAGTGTATCATTAAAAACCTATAAAACATGCTTATTTTTTTTACATATTTTTTACCTAGCATAGGCCAGCTGAGAAGCAGCATCTCATTTCCAAGGGATCCTGCTTTTATCCATTTCCACAACTGAGTTGATGGAGCAGTGTGGAGTTTAGAATACTTTTAAATCTTATCTTTGTATGAAGATTTAACTGTTTCTCTTTTGTTTGAGCTGTTGGCTCATTGTTGCACATCGCTATTGTCAAGCAAAAGCTGCTCTCTGATAAGTTTAGGATTTAAGTGTGATGGAACCAACTTTTCTCAGTATCAGCTGTGGCATTCCCACAATGCAAGATACAGTCTTATGCCATCTTGCAAAATGTGTCTAAAAATACTAGTTATTTTATCTCTACACCTTATATGTAAATTGATATCCCACCCTTCTAGACCACTAAATGTCTACATTGGAGAAAATGTACACAGACCATATAATTTTCCCTGCCTGTTCTGTAACTGTGGAATTATACTTTATAAACCACAATGTCTGATGTGGAACCTTTGTAAAAGAACCTTTGTTTCAAAGGTATTTGTAATCCTAGATCACTACGATGGAGAAAATGTACAACAGACCAAAAGGATTGTCTCTGCCTAGTCTATAACAGTGGAATTATACTTTGTAGAGATAGCTAACTTTGGGCATAAACACTGATTCATTACTTTGATTGGCTTTCTGCATTTGTAAACAACTTTATAAATCAGATATCAGACACAAATCTTTAACTGTAACATGTTGTAATTTTTATTTTAAAAGGAGGCACAGTTAAACAGTGTATCATTAAGAACATATAAAACCTGCTATTTATTTTACTTTTTTTTACCTAGCATAGCCCATCTGAGAAAGAGCATCTCATTTCCAGGGGAGTCCTGCTTTTATCCATTTCACAGCTGAGTTGATGGAGCACAGTTGGGTTTAGAATGCTTTAAAACATTATTATGGGACTCAATACATTACTGTTGCTATTCTGCAATGTTTGTTAATAATGTGGTACTGTACGTCTCTTGCCTATATTAATGTCAAATCCAATAGTTTTATAGTTGTTATACTAGTGCTATTTGATGTTATGTTCCCTTTAATTATATTAGCTCTGTTTTCAATGTGGCTCTGTAATTTCCAAGCTGTAGTAAATCACAGCACTCACCATCAGAACAAAGGAGGTTACAACGCTACATCTTCTGTTTACAGATCCCAGAATCTCCTGCAGCTTACCTTAGAACAGTATGCAGCAGTAAGAGATTCAGTAGCCTGCATATACTGTATGTTAGAGTTTATATAAGCTCTGATCTTTTGTTTGCTGGTCCTGTCATTTTCCTGGGCCATGTACTGTAACACAGGGCTGATTTAATTGGAGAGTAAACAAAAGCTCTATCATACACTATGGGCTGTTGAATCTCCACTGCTGCCTGTTGTTCTGATGTCAGCTGCAGGGGATGCTGGAATTTGAAGTAAAAGAAGATGCAAACCTAGAACCAAAGAAAATTTGTTTGATACAATCTTTTCTACAGCACACAGTAACATGTAGTAAGTTTTATTTTGAAAGGAGCAGACTTAAACAATGTATCATTAAGTACAGATAAAACATTTTTTTTTGTTGTTGTTGTTTGTTTTTACCTAGCATAGCCTAGCTGAGAAGCAGCATCTCATTTCAGGAATCCAGCTTTATCCACTTCCACAGCTGGGTTGATGGAGCAGTGTGGGGTTTTGAATGCTTTTAAATATTTTGTTTGTATGACGATTTAGCTGTTTCTCTTTGATTTCAGCTGTTGGCTGAATTGTTGCACTGGCTATTGTTAGCAAAGCTGCACTCTGATAAGTTCAGTATTTCACTGTGATGGAACCAGCTTTTCTAAATATCGGCTGTGGCATTCCCCACAATGCAAGATACAGTATCCTGACATTCTTGCAAAGTGTGTCTAAAAATGCTAGTTTTTTTTTCTCTCTACATCTTTTATGTAAATTGATACCCCAACCCTCTAAACCAGTAAATCTCTACATTGGAAAAATGTACAACAGACCACAGGATTTTCCCTTGCCTATTCTATAACTGTGGAATTTTATTCTGTAGAGATAGCTAACTTTGGGCATAAACACCGATTCATTAATTTAAATGGATGTCTGCATTTTCAAACAACTTTAGAAATCAGATATAAGTCACAGATCTTGAACTTTTGCATGTTATAAGTTTTATTTTAAAAGGAGGCCTAGTTAAACAGTGTATCATTAAGAACTGATAAAACCTGCCTCTTTTTTTTTTTACCTAGCCTAGCCTATCTGAGAAGATCATCTCATTTCTGGGTGGGGGTCCTGCTTTATCCATTTTCACAGCTGGGTTGATGGAGCACTGTTGGGTTTAGAATACTTTTAAAAATTATTATGGACTCAATACATGTTATTGTGCAATGTTTGCTAATAAGTGATACGCCTCTTCACTATATTAATGTCAAATCAAATGGTTTTCTTCTAGTTATACTAATGATAGTTGGCGTGTATGTTCCTTCAACTGAATTATCTCTGTTTTAATGTGGCTCTATAATTTGCAAGCTGTAGTAAATCATAATCGCCATCAGAACAAAAGGAGTTATAAACACTTTCTTCATTTCTGTTGCTACAAATCCCAGAATCTCCTGCAGCTGGCCTTAGAACAGCATGAAGCACTGAGAGGTACAGTAGCCTGCATTGTATGTTAGAGTTTTTATAAGTTTGATCTTTTGTTTGCTGGTCCTGTCATTCTCCCTGGGCCATGTACAGTCCCACAGAGCTGATCTAACTGGAGATTAAATAAAACTCTATCATGCACTGGGCTATTAAATCTCCCACTGCTACCTACTTTTCTGATGTCATCTACAGGGGATTCTGGAATTTGTAGTAACAGAAGATGTCAACCTAGAACTAAAGACAATTAGTTTGATAAAATCTTCTGTGCTACAGTAAACAGTAACATGTAGTAAGTTTTATTTTCAAAAGAGGTCTAGTTAAACAAAATATCATTTAGCACAGATAAAACATTTTTTTTTACCTAGCATAGCCCAGCTGAGAAGCAACATCTCATTTCTGGGGGGTCCTGCTTTTATCCATTTCCACAGCTGGGTTGATCGAGCAGTGTATTTATAATACTTTTAAATCTTTGTGTTTGTATGAAGATTTATCTGTTTCTCTTTGTTTGAGCTGTTGGCTGCATTGTTGCACATGACTATTGTTAAGCAAAAGCTACTCTCTGATAAGTTTAGTATTTTACTGTGATGTAACCAGGTTTTCTAAATATCAGCTGTGGCATCCCCACAATTCAAGATACAGTATCCTGACATCTTACAAAGTGTGTCTAAAAATACTAGTTTTTTTTCTGTCCACACCTTTTATGTAAATTGATACCCCACCGCTCTAAACCAGTAAATCTCTACATTGGAAAAATGTACAACAGATCACAGGATTTTCCCTTGCCTATTCTATAACTGTGGAATTTTATTTTGTAGAGATAGCTAACTTTGGGCATAAACACTGATTCATTAATTTGATTGGATGTCTGCATTTTTAAACAACTTTACAAATCAGATATAAGGCACAGATCTTGAACTCTAACATGCTGTAAATTTTATTTTAAAAGGAGGCCTAGTTGAACAGTGTATCATTAAGAACAGATAAAGTCTGCTTCTTCTTTTCTTTTTCTTTTTTTACTTTTTTTTACCCAGCATAGACTATCTGAGAAGCAGCATCTCATTTCTGGAGGGGGAGGTCCTTCTTTTATCCATTTCCACTGCTGGGTTGACTGTCAGGTTCAGAATGCTTTTAAAAACATTATTGTGGGACTCAATACATTAGAGTTGGTATTCTGCAATGTTTGTTAATAATGTGATATGTCTCTTCACTAAATTAATGTCAAATCAAATGGTTGTATTCTAGTTATGCTAGTTATAGTTAATGTATATGTTCCCTTCAACTGAATTAGCTCTGTTTTAATGTGGCTTTGTAATTTGCAAGCTGTAGTAAATCGTAGCAATCACTATCAGAACAAAAGGGTTATAAACACTTTTCACATCTTCTGTTACTACAAATCCCAGAATCTCATGCAGCTGGCCTTAGAAACATATGCAGCAGTGAGAGATTCAGTAGCCTGCATTGTATGTTAGAGTTTATATAAGCTCTGATCTTTTGTTTGCTGGTCCTGTCATCCTCCCATGGCATGTACAGTCCCACAGGCTGATTTAACTGGAAATTAAACAAAGCTCTATCATGCACTATGGTTATTGAGTCCCACACTGCTGCCTGCTGTTCTGATGTCAGCTGTGGGGATCTGAATTTCTAGTAACAGAAGATGCAACCAGAACTAAAGAAATTAGATTGAAACAATCTATTATGCTACAGTAAACAGTAATATGTTGTAATTTTTATTTTAAATGAGGCCTAGTTAAACAGTGTATCATTAAAACCTATAAAACATGCTTATTTTTTTTACATATTTTTACCTAGCATAGGCCAGCTGAGAAGCAGCATCTCATTTCAGGATCCTGCTTTTATCCATTTCCACAACTGAGTTGATGGAGCAGTGTGAGTTTAGAATACTTTTAAATCTTATCTTTGTATGAAGATTTAACTGTTTCTCTTTGTTTGAGCTGTTGGCTCATTGTTGCTACATCGCTATTGTCAAGCAAAAGCTGCTCTCTGATAAGTTTAGGATTTAAGTGTGATGGAACCAACTTTCTCAGTATCAGCTGTGGCATTCCCACAATGCAAGATACAGTCTTATGCCATCTTGCAAAATGTGTCTAAAATACTAGTTATTTTATCTCTACACCTTCTATGTAAATTGATATCCCACCCTTCTAGACCACTAAATGTCTACATTGGAGAAAATGTACACAGACCATATAATTTTCCTGCCTGTTCTGTAACTGTGGAATTATACTTTATAAACCACAATGTCTGATGTGGAACCTTGTAAAGAACCTTTGTTTCAAGGTATTTGTAATCCTAGATCACTCGATGGAGAAAATGTACAACAGACCAAAAGGATTGTCTCTGCCTAGTCTATAACAGTGGAATTATACTTTGTAGAGATAGCTAACTTTGGGCATAAACACTGATTCATTACTTTGATTGGCTTTCTGCATTTGTAAACAACTTTATAAATCAGATATCAGACACAAATCTTTAACTGTAACATGTTGTAATTTTTATTTTAAAAGGAGGCACAGTTAAACAGTGTATCATTAAGAACATATAAAACCTGCTATTTATTTTACTTTTTTTTACCTAGCATAGCCCATCTGAGAAAGAGCATCTCATTTCCAGGGGGAGTCCTGCTTTTATCCATTTCCACAGCTGAGTTGATGGAGCACAGTTGGGTTTAGAATGCTTTTAAAAACATTATTATGGGACTCAATACATTACTGTTGCTATTCTGCAATGTTTGTTAATAATGTGGTACTGTACGTCTCTTGCCTATATTAATGTCAAATCCAATAGTTTTATAGTTGTTATACTAGTGCTATTTGATGTGTATGTTCCCTTTAATTATATTAGCTCTGTTTTCAATGTGGCTCTGTAATTTCCAAGCTGTAGTAAATCACAGCACTCACCATCAGAACAAAAGGGTTACAACGCTACATCTTCTGTTGTACAAATCCAGAATCTCCTGCAGCTTACCTTAGAACAGTATGCAGCAGTAAGAGATTCAGTAGCCTGCATTATACTGTATGTTAGAGTTTATATAAGCTCTGATCTTTGTTTGCTGGTCCTGTCATTTCCCTGGGCCATGTACTGTAACACAGGGCTGATTTAATTGGAGAGTAAACAAAAGCTCTATCATACACTATGGGCTATTGAATCTCCCACTGCTGCCTGTTGTTCTGATGTCAGCTGCAGGGGATGCTGGAATTTGAAGTAAAAGAAGTTGCAAACCTAGAACCAAAGAAATTTGTTTGATACAATCTTTCTACAGCACACAGTAACATGTAGTAAGTTTTATTTTGAAAGGAGGCAGACTTAAACAATGTATCATTAAGTACAGATAAAATTTTTTTTTGTTGTTGTTGTTGTTTGTTTTACCTAGCATAGCCTAGCTGAGAAGCAGCATCTCATTTCCAGGAATCAGCTTTATCCACTTCACAGCTGGGTTGATGGAGCAGTGTGGGGTTTTGAATGCTTTTAAATATTTTGTTTGTATGACGATTTAGCTGTTTCTCTTTGATTTCAGCTGTTGGCTGAATTGTTGCACTTGGCTATTGTTAAGCAAAAGCTGCTCTCTGATAAGTTCAGTATTTCACTGTGATGGAACCAGCTTTTCTAAATATCGGCTGTGGCATTCCCCACAATGCAAGATACAGTATCCTGACATTCTTGCAAAGTGTGTCTAAAAATGCTAGTTTTTTTTTCTCTCTACATCTTTTATGTAAATTGATACCCCACCCCTCTAAACCAGTAAATCTCTACATTGGAAAAATGTACAACAGACCACAGGATTTTCCCTTGCCTATTCTATAACTGTGGAATTTTATTCTGTAGAGATAGCTAACTTTGGGCATAAACACCGATTCATTAATTTAAATGGATGTCTGCATTTTCAAACAACTTTAGAAATCAGATATAAGTCACAGATCTTGAACTTTTGCATGTTATAAGTTTTATTTTAAAAGGAGGCCTAGTTAAACAGTGTATCATTAAGAACTGATAAAACCTGCCTCTTTTTTTTTTTTACCTAGCCTAGCCTATCTGAGAAGATCATCTCATTTCTGGGTGGGGGGGGTCCTGCTTTTATCCATTTTCACAGCTGGGTTGATGGAGCACTGTTGGGTTTAGAATACTTTTAAAAAATTATTATGGGACTCAATACATGTTATTGTGCAATGTTTGCTAATAATGTGATATGTCTCTTCACTATATTAATGTCAAATCAAATGGTTTTCTTCTAGTTATACTAATGATAGTTGGCGTGTATGTTCCCTTCAACTGAATTATCTCTGTTTTAATGTGGCTCTATAATTTGCAAGCTGTAGTAAATCATAGCAATCGCCATCAGAACAAAAGGAGTTATAAACACTTTCTTCATTTTCTGTTGCTACAAATCCCAGAATCTCCTGCAGCTGGCCTTAGAACAGCATGAAGCACTGAGAGGTACAGTAGCCTGCATTGTATGTTAGAGTTTTTATAAGTTTGGATCTTTTGTTTGCTGGTCCTGTCATTTCTCCCTGGGCCATGTACAGTCCCACAGGCTGATCTAACTGGAGATTAAATAAAAACTCTATCACGCACTATGGGCTATTAAATCTCCCACTGCTACCTACTTTTCTGATGTCATCTACAGGATTCTGGAATTTGTAGTAACAGAAGATGTCAACCTAGAACTAAAGACAATTAGTTTGATAAAATCTTCTGTGCTACAGTAAACAGTAACATGTAGTAAGTTTTATTTTCAAAGGAGTCTAGTTAAAACAAAATATCATTTAGCACAGATAAAACATTTTTTTTTACCTAGCATAGCCCAGCAGAAGCAACATCTCATTTCTGGGGGTCCTGCTTTTATCCATTTCCACAGCTGGGTTGATCGAGCAGTGTATTTATAATACTTTTAAATCTTGTGTTTGTATGAAGATTTATCTGTTTCTCTTTTGTTTGAGCTGTTGGCTGCATTGTTGCACATGACTATTGTTAAGCAAAAGCTACTCTCTGATAAGTTTAGTATTTTACTGTGATGTAACCAGGTTTTCTAAATATCAGCTGTGGCATCCCCACAATTCAAGATACAGTATCCTGACATCTTACAAAGTGTGTCTAAAAATACTAGTTTTTTTTCTGTCCACACCTTTTATGTAAATTGATACCCCACCCCTCTAAACCAGTAAATCTCTACATTGGAAAAATGTACAACAGATCACAGGATTTTCCCTTGCCTATTCTATAACTGTGGAATTTTATTTTGTAGAGATAGCTAACTTTGGGCATAAACACTGATTCATTAATTTGATTGGATGTCTGCATTTTTAAACAACTTTACAAATCAGATATAAGGCACAGATCTTGAACTCTAACATGCTGTAAATTTTATTTTAAAAGGAGGCCTAGTTGAACAGTGTATCATTAAGAACAGATAAAGTCTGCTTCTTCTTTTCTTTTTCTTTTTTTACTTTTTTTTACCCAGCATAGACTATCTGAGAAGCAGCATCTCATTTCTGGAGGGGGAGGTCCTTCTTTTATCCATTTCCACAGCTGGGTTGACTGTCAGGTTCAGAATGCTTTTAAAAACATTATTGTGGGACTCAATACATTAGAGTTGGTATTCTGCAATGTTTGTTAATAATGTGATATGTCTCTTCACTAAATTAATGTCAAATCAAATGGTTGTATTCTAGTTATGCTAGTTATAGTTAATGTATATGTTCCCTTCAACTGAATTAGCTCTGTTTTAATGTGGCTTTGTAATTTGCAAGCTGTAGTAAATCGTACCAATCACTATCAGAACAAAAGGGGTTATAAACACTTTTCACATCTTCTGTTACTACAAATCCCAGAATCTCATGCAGCTGGCCTTAGAAACATATGCAGCAGTGAGAGATTCAGTAGCCTGCATTGTATGTTAGAGTTTATATAAGCTCTGATCTTTTGTTTGCTGGTCCTGTCATCCTCCCATGGCCATGTACAGTCCCACAGGGCTGATTTAACTGGAAATTAAACAAAAGCTCTATCATGCACTATGGTTATTGAGTCCCACACTGCTGCCTGCTGTTCTGATGTCAGCTGTAGGATTCTGGAATTAGTAACAGAAGATGCCAACCCAGAACTAAAGAAAATTAGATTGAAACAATCTATTATGCTACAGTAAACAGTAATATGTTGTAATTTTATTTTAAATGAGGCCTAGTTAAACAGTGTATGATTAAAACCATAAAACATGCTTATTTTTTACATATTTTTTACCTAGCATAGGCCAGCTGAGAAGCAGCATCTCATTTCCAGGGATCCTTTTTATCCATTTCCACAACTGAGTTGATGGAGCAGTGTGGAGTTTAGAATACTTTTAAATCTTATCTTTGTATGAAGATTTAACTGTTTCTCTTTGTTTGAGCTGTTGGCTCATTGTTGCACATCGCTATTGTCAAGCAAAGCTGCTCTCTGATAAGTTTAGATTTAAGTGTGATGGAACCAACTTTTCTCAGTATCAGCTGTGTATTCCCACAATGCAAGATACAGTCTTATGCCATCTTGCAAAATGTGTCTAAAAATACTAGTTATTTTATCTCTACACCTTCTATGTAAATTGATATCCCACCCTTCTAGACCACTAAATGTCTACATTGGAAAAATGTACAGACCATATAATTTTCCCTGCCTGTTCTGTAACTGTGGAATTATACTTTATAAACCACAATGTCTGATGTGGAACCTTGTAAAAGAACCTTTGTTTCAAAGGTATTTGTAATCCTAGATCACTACGATGGAGAAAATGTACAACAGACCAAAAGGATTGTCTCTGCCTAGTCTATAACAGTGGAATTATACTTTGTAGAGATAGCTAACTTTGGGCATAAACACTGATTCATTACTTTGATTGGCTTTCTGCATTTGTAAACAACTTTATAAATCAGATATCAGACACAAATCTTTAACTGTAACATGTTGTAATTTTTATTTTAAAAGGAGGCACAGTTAAACAGTGTATTAAGAACATATAAAACCTGCTATTTATTTTACTTTTTTTACCTAGCATAGCCCATCTGAGAAAGAGCATCTCATTTCCAGGGGAGTCCTGCTTTTATCCATTTCCACAGCTGAGATGATGGAGCACAGTTGGTTTAGAATGCTTTAAAAACATTATTATGGGACTCAATACATTACTGTTGCTATTCTGCAATGTTTGTTAATAATGTGGTACTGTACGCCTCTTGCCTATATTAATGTCAAATCCAATAGTTTTATAGTTGTTATACTAGTGCTATTTGATGTGTATGTTCCTTTAATTATATTAGCTCTTTTTTCAATGTGGCTCTGTAATTTCCAAGCTGTAGTAAATCACAGCACTCACCATCAGAACAAAAGGGGTTACAACGCACATCTTCTGTTATTGCAAATCCAGAATCTCCTGCAGCTTACCTTAGAACAGTATGCAGCAGTAAGAGATTCAGTAGCCTGCATTATACTGTATGTTAGAGTTTATATAAGCTCTGATCTTTTGTTTGCTGGTCCTGTCATTTTCCTGGGCCATGTACTGTAACACAGGGCTGATTTAATTGGAGAGTAAACAAAGCTCTATCATACACTATGGGCTATTGAATCTCCCACTGCTGCCTGTTGTTCTGATGTCAGCTGCAGGGATGCTGGAATGAAGTAAAAGAAGATGCAAACCTAGAACCAAAGAAAATTTGTTTCATAATCTTTCTACAGCACACAGTAACATGTAGTAAGTTTTATTTTGAAAGGAGGCAGACTTAAACAATGTATCATTAAGTACAGATAAAACATTTTTTTTTTTGTTGTTGTTGTTTGTTTTTACCTAGCATAGCCTAGCTGAGAAGCAGCATCTCATTTCCAGGAATCCAGCTTTTATCCACTTCACAGCTGGGTTGATGGAGCAGTGGGGTTTTGAATGCTTTTAAATATTTTGTTTGTATGACAATTTAGCTGTTTTCTTTGATTTCAGCTGTTGGCTGAATTGTTGCACTTGGCTATTGTTACAAAGCTGCTCTCTGATAAGTTCAGTATTTCACTGTGATGGAACCAGCTTTTCTAAATATCGTTGTGGTATTCCCACAATGCAAGATACAGTATCCTGACATTCTTGCAAAGTGTGTCTAAAATGCTAGTTTTTTTCTCTACATCTTTTATGTAAATTGATACCCCACCCTCTAAACCAGTAAATCTCTACATTGGAAAATGTACAACAGACCACAGGATTTTCCTTGCCTATTCTATAACTGTGGAATTTTATTCTGTAGAGATAGCTAACTTTGGGCATAAACACCGATTCATTAATTTAAATGGATGTCTGCATTTTCAAACAACTTTAGAAATCAGATATAAGTCACAGATCTTGAACTTTGCATGTTATAAGTTTTATTTTAAAAGGAGGCCTAGTTAAACAGTGTATCATTAAGAACTGATAAAACCTGCCTCTTTTTTTTTTTACCTAGCCTAGCCTATCTGAGAAGATCATCTCATTTCTGGGTGGGGGGGGTCCTGCTTTTATCCATTTTCACAGCTGGGTTGATGGAGCACTGTTGGGTTTAGAATACTTTTAAAAAATTATTATGGGACTCAATACATGTTATTGTGCAATGTTTGCTAATAATGTGATACGTCTGTTCACTATATTAATGTCAAATCAAATGGTTTTCTTCTAGTTATACTAATGATAGTTGGCGTGTATGTTCCCTTCAACTGAATTATCTCTGTTTTAATGTGGCTCTACAATTTGCAAGCTGTAGTAAATCATAGCAATCGCCATCAGAACAAAAGGAGTTATAAACACTTTCTTCATTTTCTGTTACTAAAAATCCCAGAATCTCCTGCAGCTGGCCTTAGAACAGCATGCAGCACTGAGAGGTACAGTAGCCTGCATTGTATGTTAGAGTTTTTATAAGTTTGGATCTTTTGTTTGCTGGTCCTGTCATTCTCCCTGGGCCATGTACAGTCCCACAGGGCTGATCTAACTGGAGATTAAATAAAACTCTATCATGCACTATGGGCTATTAAATCTCCCACTGCTACCTACTGTTCTGATGTCATCTACAGGGATTCTGAATTTGTAGTAACAGAAGATGTCAACCCTAGAACTAAAGACAATTAGTTTGATAAAATCTTCTGTGCTACAGTAAACAGTAACATGTAGTACGTTTTATTTTCAAAGGAGGTCTAGTTAAACAAAATATCATTTAGCACAGATAAAACATTTTTTTTTACCTGGCATAGCCCAGCTGAGAAGCAACATCTCATTTCTGGGGGGTCCTGCTTTTATCCATTTCCACAGCTGGGTTGATCGAGCAGTGTATTTATAATACTTTTAAATCTTGTGTTTGTATGAAGATTTATCTGTTTCTGTTTTGTTTGAGCTGTTGGCTGCATTGTTGCACATGACTATTGTTAAGCAAAAGCTACTCTCTGATAAGTTTAGTATTTTACTGTGATGTAACCAGGTTTTCTAAATATCAGCTGTGGCATCCCCACAATTCAAGATACAGTATCCTGACATCTTACAAAGTGTGTCTAAAAATACTAGTTTTTTTTCTGTCCACACCTTTTATGTAAATTGATACCCCACCCCTCTAAACCAGTAAATCTCTACATTTGAAAAATGTACAACAGACCACAGGATTTTCCCTTGCCTATTCTATAACTGTGGAATTTTATTTTGTAGAGATAGTTACCTTTGGGCATAAACACTGATTCATTAATTTGATTGGATGTCTGCATTTTTAAACAACTTTACAAATCAGATATAAGGCACAGATCTTGAACTCTAACATGCTGTAAATTTTATTTTAAAAGGAGGCCTAGTTGAACAGTGTATCATTAAGAACAGATAAAGTCTGCTTCTTCTTTTCTTTTTTTTTTTTACTTTTTTTTACCCAGCATAGACTATCTGAGAAGCAGCATCTCATTTCTGGAGTGGGGGGGTGCTTCTTTTATCCATTTCCACAGCTGGGTTGACTGTCAGGTTCAGAATGCTTTTAAAAACATTATTATAGGACTCAATACATTAGAGTTGGTATTCTGCAATGTTTGTTAATAATGTGATATGTCTCTTCACTAAATTAATGTCAAATCAAATGGTTGTATTCTAGTTATGCTAGTTATAGTTAATGTATATGTTCCCTTCAACTGAATTAGCTCTGTTTTAATGTGACTCTGTAATTTGCAAGCTGTAGTAAATCGTAGCAATCACTATCAGAACAAAAGGGGTTATAAACACTTTTCACATCTTCTGTTACTACAAATCCCAGAATCTCATGCAGCTGACCTTAGAAACGTATGCAGCAGTGAGAGATTCAGTAGCCTGCATTGTATGTTAGAGTTTATATAAGCTCTGATCTTTTGTTTGCTGGTCCTGTCATCCTCCCATGGCCATGTACAGTCCCACAGGGCTGATTTAACTGGAAATTAAACAAAAGCTCTATCATGCACTATGGTTATTGAGTCCCACACTGCTGCCTGCTGTTCTGATGTCAGCTGTAGGGGATTCTGGATTTGTAGTAACAGAAGATGCCAACCCAGAACTAAAGAAAATTAGATTGAAACAATCTATTATGCTACAGTAAACAGTAATATGTTGTAATTTTTATTTTAAATGAGGCCTAGTTAAACAGTGTATGATTAAAACCTATAAAACATGCTTATTTTTTACATATTTTTACCTAGCATAGGCCAGCTGAGAAGCAGCATCTCATTTCAGGGATCCTGCTTTTATCCATTTCCACAACTGAGTTGATGGAGCAGTGTGGAGTTTAGAATACTTTTAAATCTTATCTTTGTATGAAGATTTAACTGTTTCTCTTTTGTTTGAGCTGTTGGCTCATTGTTGCACATCGCTATTGTCAAGCAAAAGCTGCTCTCTGATAAGTTTAGGATTTAAGTGTGATGGAACCAACTTTTCTCAGTATCAGCTGTGGCATTCCCACAATGCAAAATACAGTCTTATGCCATCTTGCAAAATGTGTCTGAAAATACTAGTTATTTTATCTCTACACCTTCTATGTAAATTGATATCCCACCCTTCTAGACCACTAAATGTCTACATTGGAGAAAATGTACACAGACCATATAATTTTCCCTGCCTGTTCTGTAACTGTGGAATTATACTTTATAAACCACAATGTCTGATGTGGAACCTTTGTAAAAGAACCTTTGTTTCAAAGGTATTTGTAATCCTAGATCACTACGATGGAGAAAATGTACAACAGACCAAAAGGATTGTCTCTGCCTATTCTATAACAGTGGAATTATACTTTGTAGAGATAGCTAACTTTGGGCATAAACACTGATTCATTACTTTGATTGGCTGTCTGCATTTGTAAACAACTTTATAAATCAGATATCAGACACAAATCTTTAACTGTAACATGTTGTAATTTTTATTTTAAAAGGAGGCGCAGTTAAACAGTGTATCATTAAGAACATATAAAACCTGCTATTTATTTTACTTTTTTTTACCTAGCATAGCCCATCTGAGAAAGAGCATCTCATTTCCAGGGGGAGTCCTGCTTTTATCCATTTCCACAGCTGAGTTGATGGAGCACAGTTGGGTTTAGAATGCTTTTAAAAACATTATTATGGGACTCAATACATTACTGTTGCTATTCTGCAATGTTTGTTACTAATGTGGTACTGTACGTCTCTTGCCTATATTAATGTCAAATCCAATAGTTTTATAGTTGTTATACTAGTGCTATTTGATGTGTATGTTCCCTTTAATTAAATTAGCTCTGTTTTCAATGTGGCTCTGTAATTTCCAAGCTGTAGTAAATCACAGCACTCACCATCAGAACAAAAGGGGTTACAAACGTTTACATCTTCTGTTATTGCAAATCCCAGAATCTCCTGCAGCTTACCTTAGAACAGTATGCAGCAGTAAGAGATTCAGTAGCCTGCATTATACTGTATGTTAGAGTTTATATAAGCTCTGATCTTTTGTTTGCTGGTCCTGTCATTTTCCCTGGGCCATGTACTGTAACACAGGGCTGATTTAATTGGAGAGTAAACAAAAGCTCTATCATACACTATGGGCTATTGAATCTCCCACTGCTGCCTGTTGTTCTGATGTCAGCTGCAGGGGATGCTGGAATTTGAAGTAAAAGAAGATGCAAACCTAGAACCAAAGAAAATTTGTTTGATACAATCTTTTCTACAGCACACAGTAACATGTAGTAAGTTTTATTTTGAAAGGAGGCAGACTTAAACAATGTATCATTAAGTACAGATAAAACTTTTTTTTTTTGTTGTTGTTGTTGTTTGTTTTTTACCTAACATAGCCTAGCTGAGAAGCAGCATCTCATTTCCAGGGAATCCAGCTTTTATCCACTTCCACAGCTGGGTTGATGGAGCAGTGTGGGGTTTTGAATGCTTTTAATTATTTTGTTTGTATGACGATTTAGCTGTTTCTCTTTGATTTCAGCTGTTGGCTGAATTGTTGCACTTGGCTATTGTTAAGCAAAAGCTGCTCTCTGATAAGTTCAGTATTTCACTGTGATGGAACCAGCTTTTCTAAATATCGGCTGTGGCATTCCCCACAATGCAAGATACAGTATCCTGACATCTTGCAAAGTGTGTCTAAAATACTAATTTTTTTTCTTTCTACACCTTTTATGTACATTGATATCCCACTCCTCTAAACCACTAATCTCTGCATTGGAGAAAATGTACAACAGATCATTGGATTTTCCCTGCCTATTCTATAACTGTGGAGATTTTGTAGAGATAGCTAACTTTGGGCATAAACACTAATTTATTAATTTGAATGGATGTCTTCATTTTTAAACATCTTTATAAATCAGATATCAGGTACATATCTTGAACTCAAACACGTTGTTATTTTTATTTTAAAAGGAGGTACAGTTAAACAGAGTATCATTAAGAACAGATAAAACATGCTTATTTTTTTTACATTTCTTAGCCCAGCATAACCCATCTGAGAAGCAAAATCTCATTTCCAAGGGGTCCTTCTTTTATCCATTTCCACAGCTGAGTTGATGGAGCACGGTGGGGCTTAGAATGCTTTTAAAAACATTATTATGGGACTCAACACATTAGTGTTCCTATTCTGCAATGTTTGTTAATAATGTGATATGTTGCTTAACTATAATAATGTCAAATCTAATCATTTTATACTAGTTATACTTGTAATAGTTGGTGTGTGTGTTACCTTTAACTGAATTAGATCTGTTTTAATGTGACTTTGAAATTTGCAAGCTGTAGTAAATTATATTTCATTGCGATGTAACCAGCTTTCCTAAATATCAGCTGTGGCATCCCACAATGCAAAATACAGTATCCTGACATCCTGCAAAGTGAGCCTAAAAATACTAGTTTTTTTTTCTCCACACCTTTTATGTAAATTGATACCCCACCCCTCTAGACCAGTAAATCTCTACATTGTAAAAATGTACAACAGACCACAGGAGTTTTCCCTGCCTATTGTATAACTGTGGAATTTTACTTTGTAGAGATAGCTAACTTTGGGCATAAACACTGATTCATTAATTTAATTGGCTGCCTGCATTTTTAAATAGCTTTATAAAGCAGATATCAGGAACAGATCTTGAACTGTAACATGACATCTTTCCTGCATGGCTTGAAATGTGTCTTTCCCATTAATTTAGTGGGAAAGTGATGTAAAAGTTCAAAAAAGGTGATTTTGTTTATCATTCATAACTTTTTTGGTTTTTAACATGTTTATTTCATATTTTTCTGTTGAGTGTTCACCACCTTCACAAACTGTGTAGGGGTTTCAGCTTTCAACTCACCCCCAAAATGTATGTTCGCAGCACATATGTGGCAATTTCCCATTTTAGTGTCAATCTGAAAGTTAATACTCATAGGGTTTGTGAGTGTGAAAGGGGAAAAAGCTTTCAAGAGGAAATAAATGTGATAAAAATATATATAAATATGCATTTATCAATGCTGAATGTTTGTTTGCTGGCATTGGCATTGGTAGTGCAGGAGTTAGAGAGAGATGTATAATAGGAATGGCAGTGAAGTATTGAACTAACACCAACCCCCACCGTGCAGAGACTGAAAGGCGCTGGGGGTGTGCCTTTGGGTCATCGGCCATAACGCTTATGCCATTCCACCTCACCCCACCCTGCAGACACCATCAGGTGCTGCGGTGTGCTTTGGGGTCTTCAGCCCTTATGCTCAACCCATTTCATAAGGAAATAAGCTGAGATGGGTGCAGTATAGGAGAATGGGGTGAACTTTAGGGATAAATAGCCCAAGACACACCTTGATACCTGTCAGTGGCTGTACGGTAGGGGTAGAATGCCGTGAGCACTAAGGCCAATGAGCCCAAGTCACACACTCGACGTCTGTCAGTCTCTACAGGGTGGGCATTATAATTGTAAACTTTAACGGCCTGGATGTTTGTTGGTATTTTCACTCCAAATTTTCAAAATGGGCTTTTTGGGACCCCGCCTCATGAACAGTGGTACTGTCATTTTGTTAATTGGTCCCAAAAGGTCATTCCACAGAGCACCAGGAGGAAGGAGCTGCTGGTATAACTAAACTTCTCTACTGGGACTAAGAACTAGAACTCTTGTACTAGAACCTTCAATTTAGGGTAAAAAAAAAGTTAGTGTGTTTGTCAGAGTTAGTTGAAGTGAATTGTTATCTGTGTATCTTTTATCTGTGTAGTTATCTAGGCGCTTGTCATGGGTGGCTGAAGGGAATTGTTATCTGTGAAATTAACTAAATGTAGAAAGATTTGCAAAGTAGGGGAGTTATCTAGGTGCTTGTCACAGGTGGCTGAAGGGAATTGTTATCTGTGAAATTAACTAAGTGTAGAAAGATTTGCAAAGTAGGGGGAGTGGCTTAGCTAGAAGGAGCCAAGTTAAAACCAGATTTAAACACTGCCCTAGATAGCTCCTGGCAGAGCACCAGGAGGAAGGAGCTGCTGGTATAACTAAACTTCTCTACTGGGACTATATTGCCCTCCTTCCCTCCCCTCCACCCCCACACCCAAAGGTAGTTCTACTTTTACAGGCACAGGATTTGACTGATAACAGGAACTTCCTGTTTGGGAGCAGGAAGTGAATGATCACAGAGCCACCAAAGACTCACCATCATAGATGGGCAAGAGTAGCTCTCCATCCCCCTAGCTGCTGGAGGTCTGACTCTGAGCAAGTAAGGAGACTACTGAAAAATATAGGAACTTCTTGTCTCAGAACAGGAAGATCAGGAGCTAAAAGGGCACAGAGTCAGTAAGTAAGTAGGGAGACAAAAAAGAAATAAATGAACACAGGAAAGAGTAAGTATTCCAAACAACAGTTAGGGGGCCAGAAATAAGACATGATGGGAGTGGTGCAGTGCAGTTGCTGTGGAGCAGCAGTCTTCTGGGAGACATTCTGGAGGATGCAGTGTTGTCCCATCTGCAGGCACCTCTCTGGGCTGAGGGAGGAGGTTGCTCATCTCCAGGCTGAGTTGGTCACGATTTGTGGGACCTCTTCTCCCACCCAGGGACCACCAGGGTCACTTTTGTTGCCTCAGAGGTTGCCAAGAAAGAGGAGTGGCTGAACCACAGTGGGCTCAGGGAGGGTGAGGGTGGTGGAACAGAGGTGCATCCCTCCAGTTGTACCTCTCCACAATTTCTATGCCATTCTGGAAAAGTGTGGTTCCTCTATGGAGGCACCCACAGTGGAGACCAAGGAGAATGCTGGGAACCTCCAGAAAGGAGACCCACAGAAGAGTGGCATGGGACCCCACAGAGGAAGGAAACAACTCCTGGTGGGGGAATCCATTGTTAGGAAGGTAGAACTGGGGGAAAAAGGGGAGAGGGAGGTTGCCTGGCACAATGGCTTGAGGGACAGGGAGCGAATCCTCAGGATCGCAGGAGCAGCTGCACAGGGGAGGGAGCTGGATGTCATTGTCCACCTAAGGACAAATGACCTGGCTAAGAAAGGGATCAGAGCAGTGCAAGAACTGTTTGTGGAGATGGGAAAGGGCCTTAGACAAATAACATACACAGTAACCTTCTTTGAGGTGCTGCCTGTCTATGGCACGGGTGAGGCTAGAGTGCTCCACACCATGGGATTCAATCAGTGGTTGAAAAACTGGTGCACAGCTCAGGGATTTGGCATCATTGGGGACTGGGGGTCCACCTGGAGGGATGCTGGCCTATACTGGCGTGATGGTCTGCATCTGTCCAGGAGGGAACCAGGATCCTAGGTGATAGGTTTAAATGCTTCATTGGCAAGCATTTAAACTAGCCAAGGTGGGGAGGCACTGGTGAAGAGCAGGGAAATCCTAGCCCCCCCAAAAAATAAGGATACTAAGTGAGGTAGACACCAACATAGAGATGTCGATAGGGAGAAGTGCAGGGGTAAATGGAGAAAGTGACAAATGCAATAAGGGCAGGGATGGGGCAAAAATGGGTAAGGCCATCAAGAAATGGAGGGTAATGAGTACCAGTGCCCATAGTCTGAGCAACAAGCTCCCTGAACTGGTGGCCTTGACGGAAGAGGGATGCCTGGATATCGTAGCAGTTACAGAAACATGGTACACAGAGAACCATGACTGGGATGCTAAAATACCAGGGTACACAACCTACAGGAGAGACAGGGGGGGAGAAGAGGGTGTGGAGTAGTTTTCTATGTAAGGGAAGGGATAAAAGCAACTGAACAAAAGAATAAACAGGGAGGAGAGGAGGCACTGTGGGTCACCTTAGAGACTGGAAATGGCACCACAATCTGCACAGGGGTTGTATACAGACCCCCATGTCAGAGGGAGGGAATGGACAAGGATATGATAGAAGGCATACTTAGGATGGCAGAGAAAGGAGAGATACTGTTGATGGCGGACCTTAATATGCCAGATGTTAATTGGGGCACCTTTGCAGCAGTCACATCCAAAAGCAGGGCCATTCTCAATGCCCTTCAGGTAGCATGCCTCAGACAGCTAGTTTTGGAACCTACTCATGAGGGAGCAATCTTAGACCTCGTACTCTCAAATGGGGACAGTGAGAGGATCTCAGATCTAGAAGTGGGTAGCCATTTGGGAACAAGTGACCACTAAACAGTGTGGTTTGCGATAAACTCAGCTACAGAGTCAGGCCATACAAATGTGAGGGTTCTGGACTTCAGGAGGTCTGACTTTGGCAAGACGGAAGAGTGCCTTGGAAAAGCACTAGCAAACAGGCTAGAAGGAGGGGTGGAGCAACAATGGGGAAATATCAAAACTGCCATCACAGAGGCAACAAGCCTTTGTGTGAAGCAAATAAACAAATCAAAATGAAAGAAAATGCCACTATGTTTCTCAAAAGAGGTGGCGGTGAAGGTTAGGGAGAAAAAGATAGCATTTAGGAAGTATAAGGAAACACAGAAGGAGCATGACAGAGAACTGTACCAGTTAAGGCAGAAGGAAGCAGGGAAGGTAGTCAGAATAGCAAAGGCCCAAACTGAGGAAAAGATAGCCAACTCGGTTAAGAAGGTGGATAAAACCTTTTATAGGTATATCAGGGAGTGTAGAAAGACAAAGGGAGGGATAGTGAGGTAGAATAGAATGGACGGTGGGTGGGCAGAGAGGGACAGTGAAAAAGCAGGGATACTGAATGAATACTTCTGTTCAATATTCACAAAAGAGGAGGTGGGGGAGGTGCCTAATCCAATTACAGAAGCAATCTGGATGGGGGGGGTCGATCCCAGTTCTTTCACAGAAGAAAGGGTTCTGAAAGTGCTCCTAAAACTGAAGGTGGACAAAGCAATGGGGCCAGATGGAATTCACCCCAGAATTCTAAAAGAATTAAGCAGAGAACTAGTGACACCACTGACTACCCTTTTTAACAAATCATGGAAGGATGGTGTGGTACCTGAGGACTGGAGGAAGGCAGATGTGATTCCCCTTCACAAAAGTGGGACCAAGACAGAGGCAGGAAACTACAGACCTGTCAGTTTGACCTCTGCGGTAGGGAAAGTGATGGAACCACTTCTGAAGGAAAGAATTGTTGAGTACCTAGAGGCCAGTGGGGGCACAGGACCCAAGGCAGCATGGGTTCACAGCGGGAAGGTCATGTCAGATGAATCTAATTGATTTCTTTGACTGGGTGACCAAAGTAGTAGACCAGGGAGGGGCTGTGGACATGGCCTACCTAGACTTTAGCAAGGCATTTGACACAGTCCCACACAAAAGATTAATAGTCAAATTAACCAGCCTGGGAGTGGGTCCCGGGATGGTAGCCTGGGTAAAACATTGGCTGGGTAACAAGACACAGAAGGTAATTGTAAATGGAGCCCACTCTGAAGAAAGAGGGGTTACTAGTGGGGTACCGCAGGGCTCAGTACTGGGTCCAGTCCTTTTTAATGTCTTTATAAGTGACATTGTAGAGGGACTGGAAGGAAAAGTATGCCTCTTTGCAGATGACACAAAGATCTGCAACAGGGTTGATACACAAGGAGGCGTGGAAAGGATGAGAAGGGGATTTGGCAAGGTTAGAGGAATGGTCAGAAGTATGGCAGCTTGGATTCAATGCAAAGCAGTGCAAAATAATGCACCTGGGAAACAAAAGCTTAGGGGAATATTACACAATGAGGGGGAGGTATTAACAGCATCAAAAATGGAAAGGGACCTGGGTGTAATCATATCAGATTATAGGGTTGCCATCTATCCAGTTTTTGACCGGATAATCTGGTTTTTAGGGTTCTTATCCGGTCATCCAGTTTTGATTAAATGCAGTCCAGTTTTTGGATCATTTTGTGTGTTCATATACTCTTAAAACTGATGTACCAAATCATTTACTGTTTTGGCTGTATTGCATGTCCAGGTTACAAAGAAGTTCTGATGTCACAGTCATTCAGACCTGCCTTTGTTTGTAAAACCAGACCGTCTGAGAGGTGTAAATTATGGCCATTAAGATCATTAGCAGTAAATTAACCTAATCTTTTCAACTCTGCATTTTAAGTATGGTCTTTCACTGCAATGACAGGAAACAGCTTTTACACCTTTATGTGCTGTCATGCATTTCTTTTTGTTTGTCCTATAGTCTGGTATGTTTTTGACCCATTTTTATTAAATCAATAATCTAACTTTTATTGTCTTTATCACCACATTTGCTATATTTTTTGTATTACCTGAACATTCCATGATATTAGCTACACTTTTACAGGTCATTCAGATAAACAGCATGGAATGGTGTATCTGAAATTGTGGAATGTCTTAGAAATATGAAAAGAAACAGCAGTAGCTGCTGAGGTAAAGGGGGCACAGTGCAGTATTAAGGGTACCACAAGCAGTGACAATTAAGTTATCAAAAATTGGTCAAAGCATCAGAATACCTGACTGACATGGAAAGGAAAATGGAAGTGTTTAACAGAGGGCTGAGCAATAAGCTGTGGATGAGCTTGGCACATTCAGCAGACCTGAGTTTGATTCCCACAACCTCCACTTATATACTGTGTGACCCTGAGCAAGTCACTTAACCTTCCTGTGCTCCTGGGTCACTCCTGTAAAATGGGCTATTGGCCTATGGGAGTTAACCTGGTTGCCAAAGAATAAAAATAAATACCTGAATAAATAAATCAAATAAATAACAGCATAAAAATTATTTTCTGTCACTAGTAATGTCTATTCCAACATTACAAATGGCTTTGGAGGAGGAACGATATACTCGCCAGTCATAAAAAGGGGGTGGAGCCAGAGGCAGAGTTTGGGGTGTGGTTTAGCATCCGGTTTTTACCTCATCCAAAGGTGGCAACCCTATCAGATGACCTTAAGGTTGGCAAACAATGTGAGAAGGCAGTAAGGAGGGCTGGGGGGAGATACTGGGATGTATAGGGAGAGGCATCACCAGCAGAAAACAGGAAGTTGTTATCCCCCTATACAGACAGTTGGTGAGACCCCATCTGGAGTACTGCATCCAGTTCTGGAGACCCCATCTCCGCAAGGACATAGACAGAATGGAGGCAGTTCAGAGGAGGGCAACTAAAATGGTGCAGGGTCTGCAAGAGAAGCCATATGAGGAGAGACTAAAGGAGCTTAATATGTATACCCTTGAGGAAAGGAAGGAGAGGGGGTTATGATAGAAATGTTTAAGTACTTCAGTGGAATCAACAAAGTCCAAGAGGGTAGCATCTTTCAGAAAAAGAGAGGTGCAAGAACAAGGGAACACAATTTGAAGATAGAGGGGGATGGCTTGGGGGCAATGTGAGAAAGTATTTTTTCACAGAGAGGGTGGTGGATGCATGGAACAGCCTTCCTGAGGAGGTTGTGGGGTCTAAAATGCTGGGAGAATTCAAGAATGCATGGGACAGACATAAGACAATTTTGGTGGGGGGTAGGAAGAAATAGGCTGTTGGTTAAATAGGATCTGCAGCTTATCCTCTAGGTATGGAAATGGGCAGACTAGGTGAGCCAAGCGGTCCTTATCTGTCATCAAAGTCTATGTTTCTATGACCACGAAATCACTATTCGGGACTGAGAACCGAAACATCAGTGACATATTCATGAGATGGAGTCCCAAGAATCCCATGTTAAAAATTTGGAGCCAAAATTCCTAAAAATGGCTGAGATATCAACCTAAGTTGAAACCACCCATAGAATCCCATTATACAGTGCTTACTTGATTCCTCAGTTCATAGTTTGGCTTTGAAGAGTGCAGACGCATCCCGGTCCACAGAAGATCATTGCTCCTGACCTTCAGAAGGTAAGTATGGGTGAGAGGGGTGTGGGGAGGTGGGTGCCCAGAGGGAGGGTTGAGGTGGGGGAAGGGGGACTGGGGAGATAACGCTGGACGGTTTTCCTTTTTATAGTTTAACAAACCAAGAAAAAAAGACTCTGGGGAACTATTTTCTTTATTTATAGGTTAAAAAAAATAGAAAAACATTTTTGCACACTGGGGTGGGCTCCCAGTGTGCCACATGAGTTTGGGGGGGCATGATGCATACGGGGATTGGGCACCTCCATCAGCAAGCTTGTGGGGGAAGGGAAACATGATGCTGATGGGGATTGGGCACCCCTTCAGCAAAGAAGCTGAGCTTGGGGAGTGGGGGCATCTGACACCAGGAGTGGGCATCCACGTGATGGGAAATAAAAAAAAATGTCTGGGCACTCTGGGGTGGGCTCCCAGTGTGCCACAATGTGGCTGTGGGGGGGGGAATACGTGCCAAAATGGGGATTGGGCACCCCTTCAGCAAAGAAATTGAGCTTGGGGAGTGGGGGGCAACTGACACCAGGAGTGGGCATCCATGTGATGGGAAAATAAAAAAAAATGTCTGGGCACACTGGGGTGGGCTCCCAGTGTGCCACAATGTGGCTGTGGAGGGGGACACACATGTCAAAACCGGGATTGGGCACCCCTGATGTTGGCTTTGAGGCAGTGTGTGACTGGCAGCAGGAGCCACCATTGTTGAAAGCTGAGCCACAACTGCTTGTAACTCCAACCATGCACATTACTGTGCACTGTAATGCACATGGCTGGAGTCTTCTCATCTGCCGCTGCAATGACGAAGTTGCACCTGATTGCAGTGGCAGATTTGTTTCAACTCTTTGGCTCTCTTTGAAGTTTGCTGTCATTGTCAGCATGCTCACTGATTGGTAGCTGACGGGCGCACTCACTAAATCATCCCCTGCATTGGTCACAACACTGACACACCTCTGAAATGTGCTACTACCACAAGATGTTTCTTGCACATGCATGCAAGTAAACATAAAAAGAGCAAAAATATAATGAATGATCAGAAAAGAACAATTTTTTGGACCTAGAATTGTATTGAACTTTCCAATTGAAATGAATGGGAAAAAAAGTCAGATTTCAAGCAAGGCAGCCAGGTAGGAAAGAATCAGGGCTGTTGATGTCTGACTGCCTGACATGGGATGGTGCGGGGGGATGAAGGTAATGAGTGGGTGGGAGGATTTGGGGTTTTTAAGGCTGAATAGTACATATAAGGCCCACATCTTTGTATCTAAGTCAGATGAATTTCAAGCTTGTATTTGTTGTGAGATTATTAAAGCAGGGTCATGCTAGCCTGCCTGTTTTTCTGCTGTTGTCTTTTACTAGCATTTCCACAGCTGGCACCATGGCACCAGATGCTGTTTCATCTGATCACCAGAGTGAGACAAACAAAAACCTGTAAAAAAAAAAAAAAAAAAAGAAACAGCAGTAGAGAAAGAAACCCAAGATACCGTGCCTTATTTTCAAAGGGTATTTGGAAGAAAACTAATGGAGGACTATAAATCTTTTCAGAACAGAGGTCAGATCAGGCTGATGTTATTCCCTTTAGTTCTTCCATCTACAACTTCAATGGTCAAGCCCCAAACCAAGCTGCCTACTGATAATGCAATTCCTCCCAACACACACACACACACACACACACACACACACATATCACAAAGGCACTCACAGCAGTTGTTTTCAGATCAGTAAACTTGTTGAAGGAGTTACTTCAAAGAAACAGGACTGGATTCTGTGTTTTTTTCCCCTTTCCACCCATTCAGTGCCAATTGAAATGAATGGGGAAAAAGTTGCATTTCAAGTAAGGCAGCCAGGTAGGAAAGCATCAGGGCTGTTGTTGTCTGGCTGCCCAACATGGAATAATTGGGGGGGAAGGGTGAAGGTACTGAGTGGCTGGGAGGCATTGGGGATTTTTAAGACTGAAGAGTACAAATAAGGTCCACTCCTTTCTAACTATAAATCAGATGAATTTAATCCTGTATTTGCTGTGAGATTATTAAGGCAGGGTCATGCTAGCCAGCCTGTTTTTCTGCCGTTGTCTCTTACTAGCATTTGTACAACTGGCACCAGATACTGTTTGATCTGACCACCAGAGTGAGACAAACAAAAACCTGTAAAGCAAAAAAAAAAAAAAAAACTGCAGTAGAAAAATGAACCCAAGCTACTGTGTCTTGATTAAGTGCGGGTGGGGGGACATTATCAGCATACAGTGCATCTTATTTTAAAAGGGTATTTGGAAAAAAAATAAATTGAGCACAATAAATAATTTCAGGACAGAGGTCAGATCAGGCTAATGTTATTCCATGTATTTCTTCCATCTATATTTAAAAAGTCAAGGCACAAACCAAGCTACATGCTGATAGTGCAACCCCCCCCACACACACACACATATACATATCACAAAGGCATTCACAGCAGTTGTTTTATGATCAGTATACTTGTTGGAGGAGTTATATCAGAGAAACAGGACTTCTGTTTTTTTTTTCCTTTCTACTTCTTCAGTGCCAGACTAGCCACTAGCAATGGAGTCAAGATGAGTACTAAACACCAGGTGGGTCTCAACTCGGAAGCCTGAAGGCACTGAGAAACTAGAAGTAAGAGTAAGCAAACATAACAACAGCCAGCCTTGCTCTGGTTATGATCATTTGATCCAATCGCCACTTTGTCTTCCCGGCTTCCAAAGCCCAAGTTGTCCTCATTCTCTGTCTGCACAAGGCTGCCAGCTGCAGGATCCAGATCACTGAAAGTAAGGATCAGAGAGGAGGGAAGCGTTTGAACTACCTGCCACCCGAACAGTGCCACTGCTAAAGCTGATGGACTGGACCAACCAACAGCAGTCACCACACCCGTCCCAAGCGCAGCACTCTCTCTTCCAGCGGCAGCCCCTCCCACCCCCCATACTTGTAAGATATAGGCATACTTGTTTATACACTGTCTGTTTCTTTGTTTTCCTGCCAGGCTGTACCGCTATTATATCTGGCAGCCCAGGGGCCTAGATGCATATTATAGTTGCAACTGAGGCATCGCACCATCATGTGCCACCAAATCAATTGACTTTTTCTGCTCAACTATTGTGGGTAACCCATTACTTGCACTGCGAAAATGATGTCCTAATAAATATTTGTGTTATGTGCTGCTTCTTGCTGCCATTTTCTCTGTGGTACTGTGTATTACTTTTGCCAGAGTACCAAACCAAACCAAGTCATGGTGCAGCTTTCTGTGCTACTGATTAGGATTTTGTGTGACTAGCTGAATGAATGTGGCTTTGCAAAATCATCTGATCTCACTGCTGTATCAGATGTGATGTTTCAGTAATTTTACATATAACTGACAGGTTTTGTATACAACAAGTACTAGTATGCAATTTTTCTGGTTGGGTGTCATTCAATGTTCCAGTCACTTGCTGGGTTGTAATGTCTGTCTACATTTGAATCCACCAACAAAGCTATTGTGTTTCCTTTGTGATCCATTACAAACATTGATTCAGTGTGTTCAAACTGGTTACTTCTGTTTTGCTTTGCATATTGAGGTTCTCAATTTCAGTGTCAAAATTC
This sequence comes from Neoceratodus forsteri, assembly GCA_016271365.2. Lineage (NCBI taxonomy): Eukaryota > Metazoa > Chordata > Ceratodontiformes > Ceratodontidae > Neoceratodus > Neoceratodus forsteri. Next base: position 1,001,926,676 of record CM057450.1, read on the forward strand.
TTGATGCATTAGTTTTTTCTTTCTTCTACTATTTTAACTACATCTACTATGTCTTCACCTAATATTCCATCAGAATTGCTCTCATAATGTTGATGTGGGTACATGTGAGTTGACATGTATTTCAATTTAGATGACAGTCTCCTCCTTTGCAAGCTAAACTCGGAAACTGAGACTTTGATATATGTACATTGAGGCTGGTGAGGGTGTGGTGTGTGTGTGTGTGGGGGGGTGGCTGGCGTTCCCTGTGGTCCATTGCTTCGAATTCAAATTTATCAGGAAAGCTCCATGGGACAGGCTCATGTACACAGAGGTCTTGTTACTGGCAACAACAGTGCTGTGCATAATACATGCCTGGGAGCGCAGCCAGTGTGCATAGTGCTACTGTACATAGAATGGGTGGCTGTTTAGCATTCATCGATCCCAAATGCATTTGTTATAAACAGTCCTTTTTTTCCCTCTCCAAAAAGCGTATATTCTTGTATAGAGTACATTTCAATGTCACTATCACTCAGATGTTGGCTTAGTGATGTAATTGCAAAATTGCTGCTGAGTGTTTAGATCTGTTGTTCTTCAGTGTATCCTATACCTATCAGCCCAGATCAGATTGATATTGCACTGAAAATGTAATCTATTCCATAATATAAAGACTTTGACAAAGGGAAAAAAAAGGACAATTTATGCCACATGCTTTGTGGATCTCCAAATGCCTAACAGTTACTTGATCAATGCACAGTTGGCAAGCACTTTGTGGCACTCGAATTGTTTTTGCCTGCCATATATATATTTGTAACAGTGCCCCTCTCATCTGGGGGGTGTAATGATGGGGTGGGGTTGGGTGTGGTGTGGTGCCTTCACTCTACAATGGCACCTCCAGGCTTTGTGAACCACCATGTGCCCTGGTTAGTGTACTGCTATCTACACATGGTGACCTCTCTCATTGTGAGTCTGGCTCATGGTCTGTGTACAGGATGTCACCCAATTAGTGCCACAAAATGCCAATGTATCGGCCTATGCATAATCATTTCTGCTTTGTACCACTGTGTGATTAGCTCATTATGTGACTGTTTTCTGTATGGTACCCATTTATTCCTATTGCTCTCCATGGCTCCCAGTCCCAGTTATACCCATCCTTCCACACAACCACATGATATAACAGGTATCGGTGTACAGCTTTTCACATAAGGATCCATGATGGCAGCATTGTGGCTTACAGGTAAAGGGCACTGAGATGTAAACCTGGAGGCTGTGGTTGGAATTCCAACAGCACCCAGTACCATACTGTGTGCCCCTGAGCTTGGCATTTCACTTACTTGCACTCCCAGGACCAACCAGAAAACAAGCTCCGACTAAGTAAGCCTTGCATTCCAAATCAATTTCCACTTTCCCATTTCCAGATGGTGCTGTACTTTCGCGTGGGTTGCATATCCAGTTAAATTTAAATATTTGCACACTTTACAGACAGTGTATACTATTTGCCAAAACTGCTGTTGTTGGCATCATCAGTACTATTATTCTGCAACTTCAGCTGTTACCACCAACATGTGCATGTGAGCTTGATGTACTCGTAAGATGTTAGCTGGTCCTGCTGTGTATGCCTGCTAAGAATTCATAACTCTCACCTTGTACCATCACAAGCAGTGACAGATTATGACATCACCCATCAGAGGATTATGATTCTTGGAAGGTATAAGCAGACACCAACAGAGGACATCTACCAGAAAACCATTCTTGCTTGGAGTGGCAAAGGTATGACCACCTCACTTGTGACAATTGTACTACTGCCACTGTGTCCCAGTAAATGTGCCAGAGTGTTGCTGTGTGCTTATAAAAAGTTTTGCTGCAATTTTTGTGATTTTATGCATTCTACAGATGAACGTCTGCACTCCTTCATGGCAGTTGTACTCCCTTTTTGAGTACACTGTCTGCCTGAGAACTCCACCTCCTTATGGGTATGACAGTAACATGCAGGGAATGGCACATAGTATCACAGGACAACCATCATATTGTATGGTCGATGGTTTCCCTTGTGCCTTTACTTGCTGCACTTAATTGGTCTATGACAGGGTGTCGCTGCAACTCATTTTTCATAGTTTTTTTTATATATATTGATGCTACTCATAACCATATTGCTCACTATTATCACCCATTTACATGTAATTGCATCTTTTGACCTTCAAAATTGTTTTGGTCCCATATTGGCTCTTCAAGGTGAAGGCGAAGGTATCTACATGGCAGTGGGCTATGAAATCAGATGTTGAACCATGATGTACTCAGACATGCAACTCAGTACCCTATACATGATCATGTCAGTCTGTCGCTGTGTGTCAGTGCTCCATCACGGCATTTCAGCAACCCAATATGGGCACAGGATGGCACTTGTATGTGGGGCGGTGGTTAGTGGTGGTTAGGCATTACAACATCCAGAATCCCTGACCTACGTACATGTATGATTTTTGGAATAGAGTTTTGCTCTCTCGCTCTCTTGCATTCCCTCTCTCTCTCTCTATCTCTCTCTCTCTGTCTGTCTCTCTCCCCCCCAAAAGTAAGAATAGAGCTTTGTGCCTGACAGAATAAATTACCTTGTTGCTTTCTGTGGAAAACAGGAGCACAGGGGAGGGGTCCACTGCTGCAATTTGTCTTACTTTCTTTTCTTGTGTCCCTGGTTGCTGCAAACAAACTTTGCACATTGTACACAGATTGCTCTGGCATGCAGACGGTAGTGGAGGGGTAAGGAGGGACAAATGCAAAGTTGGCCTGCAGTTTGTCTTGCTTTCCTTTCTTGGGTTACTGGATGCTGCAAACAAACATCCTGCATTGTGCACCAATTGCTCTAGCATACAAATGGTAGTTGGGGGGGGGCTTATAAAGAAAAAGTAGTACCTTGGACTGTTCCAGAGATGTGACCATGAAGTGACTTTTGTCACTTCATCATGTTGTGCTTTTGCAAGGAATGTGGGCATGGCTGAAGTGCTTTTCTGTAGCAATAGGTCTACAAGGCTACACCCACTGCAGCCCTAAAAGCAACAGCAGTAATTGCTGGGTACAATTGCATTTAATCAGGCTTGAATACCATGGAGAAAGCAATATAGAATTGCAGGAGACTCTGGTTTGATCCACACTGAGTGCTAATAAGTGTGTTAGAACAGATTTAAGTCCCCAAAAGGGCTGTATGAAAACCGAGGGCTTACGGAAGGAAAGGCAGAGTAAATAATGAAATACCAAGGCAAGGAAGCAGAAAAGGAACCTTATAGGAACACAAGGCTGCTGAGGTAAAATAGGCCTTGCCCAAAATGCAGCAGATTAAGGTAAAACAGAGTAAAGTAGCTAGTTGAGCAGTAGAGCCAGGACCAGTCACAAGCAATTAGTGAAGCAGAGGAGGCAGCAACCGCAGTGGGAGCTGAAACAAGCAATAGCAAATGCAGGAAAACTGAGATTTGGTAGGGACCTGAGCACAGGCACAGGAGATACACAGTGCAAACAAGGGGCAACAACATGCTGAGGAAAGACAAATAGCCCCCCAGATAAACACAGACCAAAAACATGACCCCAGGAAAGCAGAAAAACAAACACACAAGGAAGCATACAGTAGCCAGAAGCAAAACAAATACTAACCAAAGCAGAAGAAACACACAGACACTTTCAGCAGAAACCAAGCAGAGTCCAAGCATGAACAAACTGGCGGGGGGGGGGGTCAAGGCTCCAGCAGGCCCCAGGCAATGGCCACATCAGGCCCAAGTGAGAAGACAGACCAACAGAGCATCTGGCTGGCAACGAAAAAATGCTTCAGAAGAAGACTGGGAGGAACTGCTTATATAGCGCAGAAACAGGGTGTGACTGGTTGCTTACCCATTGAACCACAGGTGTAGCCTTTCAAAAAATATGCCAATTACAGCAGAAGCATAGTTTTGAAAGCCTATATTTATCCTCCCAATGATACTTGTAGACTTTTTTATTTGTAACTGTGTGCTTCTGTATCTTGTAAAACAGTGAGGAAACCAAACAGGTAAAACAATCTAGCACTCATTTAACCCCTGCTTTAAGAAAATGGGTAATCAGTACAAATTCTATGAAGGGACATCACATATGTCTTTTTTACAGTAGTAGCAGTTAATTTGTCAAGTTATTTGTTAAAATCTCTTGAACTCTCTAAGGAGATTTTTGTGAGATTTCCTGCAGTCTAGACAGTTTTTTTTGTTTTTAGTCTTTCGTAACTGGGTAAGGCCCACTAGGCAGAAATGCCTGTTTTCAGGGGTGATCTGGGAGCACTGGGTGGTTAAGTAACTTGCGTAGAGTCACACAGTATGCAAGTGGAGGTTCTAAGACTCAAACCAAGGTCTGGTCTGCACTGCTGGATGTACCAAGCTCGTTCACAGCTCGTTGCTCTAGCCTCTAGGCTATACTGCCAATTCCAGAGACTTTTTCTTTAAGTATGTCAAGAAAATCTTGTGAGATAACTTGCAGAATGAACTGTCACCAGAGCATAGTAATTCTTAGTTGCAAGCATTTTGAATACTCTTTCAGCACCTTCAGAACAGGGGGGAAGGGCTGACACTGGATTAAAGTAAGTAGCAAGTCATCTACAGTATATATAAACTTGTTTTATAAACATGTCCTTTGACTCTAACACCCATGTACTAGTGTCATTCCAGAATTAACTAATTTATTTATTTATTAAATTTTGATGCCCGAGTAAGCCCACTAAGACTAAGAGTCCATTCTTCAGGGGTGACCTGGATTAATTACATTAAACATAGAATAACAAAACAGCATACAAAGTCAGGGGAGCAGTACAATTGGTGACAATTACCAAAGAAATTGCAGGGTTACAGAGTTATAGACATTGTAATAAACACAAAAGTGTATACATATAGATATATATATATATATATATATATATATGACATCTCAATTTGCAAAGCAGCAGATTCAACAAGCAGGTACAAATAATAATAATAATAGCTTTATTTATAGAGCACTGTTCAAAACCAAGGTGCTGTACAGATTAAAACACATCAAATCAAATACAACATTAACATTACATAAAATCCAGTTAAAATATATATCCAAATTAAGATTTTAAACAGCAGCATAGTATTTAATGACTAAGATTATCAGCTAACCATCATCTAGAAACGCTACTCTGAATAAATGTGTTTTAAGGGCTGACTTAAAACTTTGGACAGTTAGGCACTCTCTAACCTGACGAGGTAGAGAATCCCATAGTATAGGGGCTACATATGAAAAAGACCAAGCCCCTGATGTCTTCAAATGTACCCTGGGAATCTCTAGCAATCCCTCATTGGTGGAGCGAAGTGGGTTGGAGGGGCAGTAGAGGCGAAGAAGATGTTTCACAGGTAGCGGGGTCCTTGGTCATGTAGGGATTTATAGGTTAGTAACCCAACCTTGAAGGTGATCCACCACTGTACTGGCAGCCAGAGCAGTCCGCGAAGCACAAGCGTAATGTGACTGGTCCTAGATGTACCAGTCACAAGCCTGGCTTCTGCATTCTACACCAGCTGCAAGCAGCGGATATCAACCCCCAGAAGCCCTAGATACAGGGCATTGCAATAATCAAGGCAAGAAGTCACAAAGGCGTGGCCCAAGGTAGAAAGATCATCAGAAGGAACCAGGGGCTTCACCCAGGTGACATTCTTCAGATGAAAAACGAGGTCTTGACAAGTACTGACACCTGAGATTTCAGTGTCAGCTCATTGTCAAAAATAACACGCAGGTTATGCACCTGGTGTGAGGCAGTCAGCAGAGCATCACCAAGCCAAAGCCCAGATATACAAGTTGATTGCAAAAGTTTCTAAGACATTATTAAAAGTAGAGGTGAAAGGGGACATTCCTTTCTCATACCTTGCTGTAGGCTAAAACTCTGAGGCAATGTACTGAGGAGCAGACTTTCTCAATTTGACCCATTACTTCTTTTACAGTTACAACTGCCTTCTAAGTACTTGCGGTGCTTGTGTCAGATGCCAAGGACCATTTCAAAACCACATAACACCTACAGTGATGCAGTTTACATCACCGTTAATCTCTTAGTTCTTTAAGAGAATGCATTGTCTTGATTAGAAAGCTATTCCCACCCCCTCTCCTCTTTTTGTATTGACAGTAAAAACTGAGGGACAGGGTGAGAATAAACTAAAGCAATTAGGAGCATCATACCAAGATCTACACATGGGATATTCTGCACATAGTGTACAGGCACCACACAGCTGGCACACAGGACTTGGAACTCATAGGTGCTGATTACAGCATGTAGCAGAATGCCTCCCATCAATTCCCCGCAGCCCACAATACCACTGAATTACCCAACTGAAACAGTAGGAGGAAGCACAGAACCAGAGATGCTACAAGAAGTGAAATCACTACCAGAAAGTGATCCCAGCCTAGAGATGATCCCATGCTGAATTGGCATGTGGTGAACATGCCAAAATCCGGCATTTTGGCTACCAGCAAAGAAGGTCAGAAGGAACTCCGTTTCCTTTCAGCTGTTCGACACTTCAACGTCATGATGCAGCACTATTTTACAGGAAGGCCATACTAAGAATGTTCAAGCTGCTGGCAAGAGACATGTCCTGCAGCCAATCTGCTATGCTGGGGATTGAGAACTCACATTGACTCACATTGCACACATCTCAGTGCCATTTCCAGCTTTCTCTCACTGGGGAAAGACATGGCTATTGAAAGGGGCTCATTTTCTGTAAATAAAGAGTGACTTTCGATCAGAAAACATTAGAAATCACAGAATCAGGTACTATCATTTCAATTATCTAATTCAGTACATTCAACTGTAGTTTCAGATAGACAGGCTATTAAAATTATTCTGCAGAAGTGAGGAGAGAGTGCACAGTGTGATCCTGGACTGACAGCTGCAGGCCCTACAGGAGGAACAGACAGAGTAAATTTAGCAGACTGGGAAAGTGCAGTGGGACTTGCGAAAAGTTTATTTTGTAAATATTTTTTGACCATTGTACAATGACCAATAGATCAAGATTTGAGGTTTTGCAAATCAAACCCCATTGCTTCTTCAGGAAATAAAAAGTCTCTATTGATCTTATGCCATACAAACATACAAAGGTGCCAGTAGAATAATGCTCTGCAGTCTATTGAGTCTGCTCATGTTGCAGAGTCCCCAGTGTCAGATGAGGACTGCCCCCCCAACTATAACCACTTATTTCTGTCTACACCTCTTTTGAACTTGACTTTCCCCTTTACCCTGTCCCAACCTCTTTTAAAACCATCCACAGTTTTAAGTGATACCGCTTCCTCAGGGAGCCCATTCCACCCCAGCACTCCCCTCTCACTGAAGAAATGGCCTCTGGTCTCCCTCCCAAAACACCTCCCTCCTACTTAAGACAATGCCCTCTCGTGTTTTTGTTTGCAATGAGCTTGAAGAGACACTCCTTGTCCACCCTGTTTATTCCTATCAAATACTTAAAGGTCTCAATCATGTACCCCCATCTGCTCCAGAGAGTACACGTTTAGGGCTTCCAGCCTTTCCTCATATGTCTGACCTGCTGTCCTTTAACCATCTTTGTTGCTCTTCTTTGGACTGTTTATGTCCTTCTTTAGGTAGAGATGCCAGTACTTATTCTGTACTCCAGGTGCAGCCACACCAGCAATCTGTACATTGGCAGTGTTATCTCCTTCTACCTGCTGCTGATCCATCTTGCAATGCAGCCCAACATTCTATTGGCCTTTGCTTCTGCCTTCCTTCATTGTGTTGAGTGCTGCAGGCCACTAGTGATCAACATCTCCAGGTCTTTTCCTTCTTTGGATTTGGTTACCAGGACCCCTCCCAGGTTGTACTTCTTTTTCAGGTTCTTGACTCTAATGTGCATAACCTTACATTTTTTCACATTAAAGCCAAGTTGTCAAATTCTGGACTACCTCTTGAGTTTTTCCAGATCTTCTTTTAGGTCTCATATCCCTTTCACTGTATCCACCCTACTGCAGAGCTTAGTGTCATCCATGAATAAGCAAATCTTTTTCTTTATACTGTCTTCAATATCATTAATGGAGACACTGAAAAGTACTGGACCAAGGCATCAAACCCTGTGGGTCACTGCTGATGACAATACTTACACCTGAGAGATCCCCCTCAACCCACTACCCCAGGTCCTGCTTTTCAGCCAGTTAGCTACCCATCCAGTCAGTTTCTCTCCTACTCCCAGATCTTACAGCTTTTTGATTAATCTCTTGTGGGACACAGAATCAAAGGCCTTGCTGAAGTCCAGTACAGGATATCCACTGCTTGGCCCTTGTCCACTCTTCCTGTAACCAGTCAAATAAATCAATTAGGCTTGTCTGGCGTGATCTCCCAGCCATAAATCTGTGTTGCTGTTCATTCTGGAGGCTATTTGCCTCTATGTATCCTACCAGCCTTTCCTTAAATATGACCTCAATGAGCATGCACACTATTGAGGTCAGACTGTCTAGTTTGTAATTGCCTGGATCATCCCAGGGTCTGGTCTTATAGAGTAGCATCACTTATGCCATTCTCCAGTCTAGAGGAACCCCTTCTGACTCAAGTGAACTACTGAACAGGTCACGCAGGAGGCAGCCTACAAGTTTCTCTGCTAGTTCCCTCAGCACTATTGGATGGATGCCATTAGGACCCAGGGATTTGTCCACACTCAGGGCTTTGAACTTTTCTTCACCGTATCCACCTCTATCATTCCATCCATGCTACCACTTCACTTCGTCCTCCCCTCCTCCCCCTTACAGCACCAAGCCATCCCTCTCCTTTGTGAAGACTGAATAGAAGCAGAAGCAGAAGTACTCGTTCCGTGCCTCTGCCTTGTCCTCATTTCTTTCACCCACCCACCCTCCCTTCCCCATCCTGAGCCCAACTATGCTATCTTTTGTATCCTTTTCTCACTAATGTACTTAAAAAGGCCTTTTCTCCTTTTTTAATCCCTTCACCTAGCTGCAGTTCTTTCTGAGCTTTAGACTGACTGACTACTTTTCCTGCCTCCCTAGCCTTTCTCTGATAGCATTCCCTGTCCTGCTCACTCTTGGTCCTCCTGAATTTCCTACAAGCAGTCCTCTTATCTCTAACTGCCTGGGCTACATTGTAACTAAACCATCTGGGTGCTTTGACCAATGACTTTTTCCCCTTTAGCCTAACACACTGCTTTGTGGCTGCTGCCATTCCATCCTTAAAGATGGACCACTTTTTGTCCACCCCATCGCTACACTAATGTCCTCCAAGTGCCCCTTTAGCAGAACCCCATCCTTCTGAAGTTCACCAGCTGATATCCAGGATTGTGATCTTTGTGGATGACTTTTCCTTGCCCATGTCCAATCTGTACTACACTGTGTGGTGGTCACTTCTATCAAAGGGATCCTCAACCTGGATGTCTTGGAGATGGCCCACATTCATCAGCTCCAGATCAAAGATTGCCCTCTCCCTGGTGGGTACCATGACACCCTGGGTCAGGAAGCTGCTCTGTACTACATCCAGGATAACCTGACTCCTGGACTGAATTTTTTTTTTTTGCCTGTTTGAAAAAGTGAAGTAGGCTGCTGCAAGTCTCTCAGTAATGATAAGAAGGATATGAAAGGGTGCCAATGGATGAAGTGATGGTTATGTGTGTGTAGGCATCAGCCACTGTATGTTGTTGAAACCAGGAAGAACTGGAAGAGAAAGTGATACAAGGGGCAGAAAATGAGCAGGGAAGGGCTCCACAATTCCAGCTCTACCAAGAATCAACTCTACAAGTAATGGTAGAAGAGAAGAAGTCAGCACAGGGACAGGGAGTCATAGAGGTGAGGCAGGGGCCAGACTTGAGAGAACAACTAGGGCAGGGCTTGTGATAATCCATTCAAACAAATCATTGTTTATTTGTCTCCATAGAACAACAGGTTCCATGCCCACTGCAGGCAGTAGCTTTCACAATCAGTCCTAGTTGTCCAGTACATCTGGTATTTAAAGCACCATGAAAAAAACAGACGTACCCAAGTCTCCAAATGTTTCTCCTTTGAGTACTTTGAGGTCTCCTACCCAAGGAGATGTAAGAGATCTGTCCCAATCTGTGAAGGCAAGCACCCTCATGTTCATCTTGTACAAACAACATGACAGCAGCTGCCAGTGCCAGAGGGACCAGCACCACCACAACCATCTCAGAGCCATGGGCACAGTGGTCAGACAATCAGCTGTTATTACTAGGGTATTTTTTTTAACTAAGTAAACTTTATTTAAACAAATCAGAAAAACCAAGCAAGCAGAACAATAATGATAATAGCGACAATGTCAGAGCACAATAGTCCAATACCATCTTACATAAGGTTACATATGTCATTTCATTTTTCATTTTTATTCTTTATACTTGTTAGTTGATGAGCAGAACAGCCCATTTTCTCTAGTGACAAGTTAACAAAAAAGTAGATAACAATACAAAATTGATAAAAATCAGTACAGACAACATGGCTAATATACAATATAATGACTAACAACACTTAATAACACACAAGTATTGCATTAAGAGCAAGTGCATTCAGTCAAAGTTTCCAGCAACAATTTCAATCTAGTTTTAAATGATCTAACAGTTGCGCAATTGGAAATTTCATCTAGAATCCTATTATAATAACTGGTGACCCCCCCAATATCAACCCATTTTTGAGACCTGTAAAAAGTCATATTAATCTGCAAGTTGATATGGCAAAGTCATATCAACCTGCGAGTTGATATGGCAAAGTCATATCAACTAGCAAGTTGATATGGTTTTTACTGTCTCATGCCAGGTTATGTGTACCATGCTAAGGTACTTACCAACTCGGAAAATTGAACCGTTCACAGTTTTTTTTTTAAACGTTAAACAATGAAGAAGCCATTTAACCTTCACCTTGTCGTCATAACAACCAGCATGCCATGTAGCCCATACAGAGGTCGAATCAGCAATGCAGGAAGCATGTAATGTTAAGAGTCTGAGGTTTGTTTACTTAACATCAGTCATTATTAAGCATTATAAAATGGGTCAACAATTTTCTTTGTCCTGATTGGCCGAGAGGTACTTCTGGCCGTGTCCTTATCAGGACATATTGTGCCAACCGGCACTACCCTCTAGTCCTGAGCCCCACAACACTACGGAATCCATGAGCTCTGCCACTGCAAAACAGAAACACAAGCTGGCACAGCTCACACCGAGAAACAGCACTTCCTCATTACCAGCGAGGCAACAACTGAAAAACCACAGTAATAGAAAAAAATCACTTCTGTGCCTACCTTCCTGTACAACCACTGCACAAGACTCGTAATGTTGAACGTAATTTATTTTTACTCACTCCCGCTCAAACAGTTCGCAGCAGTAGCAGTCCAATGGTCCTGTTCCTCAAACTGCCAGCCAATACACACGCCTCGGTGATCTTCAATCCTTATTCAAGAATTTCCTCACAATCCAAAGACCACGGTGAACAATAAAAAAATAAAAGAACTGCATTTTGTTTTCTATGTTCCCTCATGTCTGCCCATGAACTGGATTGAGCACCGAAACTCACTTCAAAAACATCACCGTGATGTGAGAACTCGACCGCAATCTCCGAGCCCGACGCAAAACCGGAAGTCATTTCGCAGTATTTTGATCCCACACAGATCACCAACACAGCAATGTATTTTTTATTATTTTCTCAGCTACCCCATATCTCCCATGAAGTCTGTGCCTCTCATTCGTACCCAAAGTCACAGGATGGTGTTAAAAATGCATCACAATCTCCAAAGCCGACCGCAAGACCGGAAGTAATTTCTCAGCAGCCGGCTCTGTTGTCACACACACACACACACACACAGCAAATTATCTACCAAAATAAATCAAGTGCCAATCTGGGGAGGGAGCAAGCTATCCGCATGGGGAGGCAATGGGGGGGACACCACCCTAAATGCCCTATAGTGCCTATCAGTACAGCCTTCAATACAAGGACTATATTACTCCTTCAGACATTAAAACCTCAAGTTTTAAAAAGTGTTTGCATTTTTTGTTACTTTTTTTTTCTTAAATACTACCTTAATAGGGCCCATTTTATAAGTGGAATAAGACACTCTGAGGTGTGGTTTATGGCCTGATAAGAGAACTTCCAAGGTGCTAAAGGCACTCGGCGCAAGCGCCTCGTGCCTCATTATGCACCAGGGGCGTGCTCTTATCAGGCCATAAACCACACCTCGTTGTGTCTTATTTCTTACATAAACCATGAGGGGGTGTGGGTTATCAGGGGATTTACCACGGCTGGAGTGGTTTGCTCACAAGGTGCAGCCAAGTGGGTAAATGCATGCCAGCCATGGTAAATCCCTTGATAACCCTGATCCCCCAAGTGGCTTATTGCGATTATACCAAATACTTATTTTTTTTTAAAAAGTAGTACTTGGTGTACTACTTAACAAGCCACTCAGTATTACAGCAGTGTTTTTATTTTGGTTTTTTTCCTCTGATGTACGGAGCTGCTGTTTTTTGGTCTCCGCTTAGCGGGGAAACAAGATGGCAGTCGCAGTTCCATGATTTCAGCGTTGGAATGTCTTTTTTTTAAAGATGCGGCTGGCTGGCACCTTTGGCAGTGATTATCAGAGGATTTACAATGGAGGTAAGGCGCCAGCCTGCTGTTCTCATTGGTTGGTGTCCGAGGTCCATCCATGGTATAATAAAAAATAACACATATGAAGGTGCGTGATCTGCAGTTTTTTTACACACCCTCAGTGTGTGTCAATATATAAACCTTGGGTGTATAGAAAAACTGCATATCACACACTTTCATATGCATTATTCTCAATACTGTATAAAATAAGAGTGCCATGTATAATACAGACTTTTGGCCAATTACCTTTTTAAATAGAGGTAGTCTAAAGGCATATTTATTTTGGGACTTAGTCCTTTGTGAGTTTATAAGTTTAGGAAACATTGACTAAACGTTTGGGGTAAAAGGTCTCACATTCCCTTAAATAGCAAGGTGCCCATTCTTTTATTAATTCTGTTTTCCAAAGAAGGGTAATTTGAAACTTTTAACAAAATAGAGTGATGTGTTCTGGCGGGAAGGCTTGTCATGAAATGAAGGGCACTATTATATATTAAATCAACATTAATGTATAGATGTGGAACTTATATTCCTATTTAATTATGTTTTGTATTTTGTATTACTTTGTCTTATGATGTTTTTGTATGTATCTTTGACTGACCACGGGTTGTACCTGTAAAAGGGATTGTATCCCAGTGTACTTACCCCTATATAAATCAAATCAAATTATATGTTGCCCTTAACTTTGCTAAAATTCTTTCTCTTGTGGCCGTGTATACTACAAGCCCATAATCCACTGCACTAAAAAGTAAACTATGTGTCAATATTTTTTGTGACTCAGGGACTAAATAAGGCCTAACTCTAAACAAGATCCCTAATCTCTGGTGTACAGTTTTTATAACATTACTAACATAGTCCCAGATATTCATAGCTTTGCACGGTGCACAAACCGTTTGCATTGGTTTAGCACAGGATTAGCACAGGTCTGCTATATTCAAAAGGCCAACTAGCGTGTGCAAATCGCATTAGCACCGGGCAAACCATAATCATATGCAAGGGGCACACTAAACATGAATACAGGTGCTATGGGATATTCAGTGGCTAGCACCATGCTAGGGTGTTTAGCGTGACTTAGAGTGACCCTTTGTGCTGTACAAAATACTGCCCAGAAAAAGCTGGTCTTAACTCTGGGCAAACAGCTTTGCACGACATTGTGGCCTTGTGCGGCATTAGCGCGGCCTTAGCGTGGCCTTGCATGACCCTAACATATGACTATGACACAGACATAAAGCCAGACATGAAGAAAACATGCTGCTCACTGATGGCACCACCATTTTTTATCTCGAGCTAGTGGAGGAATGGGCACATTTGTGTGAGTCACTGGGGCATGATCTGAAATAACCCTGGCCTCAATTTTGTGCAAAGAAACATTTTGAACAAGTGAAGATGAGATTAAGAAATAATCCAATATAGAAAAGGTGCCAAGTACAGGAGAATGAAATGTGTATTGCTTTTGGCTAGGATACAGGATCCTCCAAAGATCAGCCACCCCAACGTCATTTGAAGCTCAAAAAGTGCTCTTTGCGCATGAGATAAGCCAACATGCTGAGGGGGTGACCAATCCAAGGGAAGGCCCTGAATAAGATTCCAGTCAACCCCCAAAAGCATGTGGGGACCATCCAAAGAAATCAAGCCATTTAATAAAGTGGTAAAGAATAGAGGGGTGTCACTATTAAGTCCATAAATAGAGGCCAGAGTAATGGGAGCATTACCTAAAGAGCCATGCAAAATCAATCAGTTGACATCAGGATCCCTAAGCTCATGAAAGAGCTTAAAGGAGACCGACCTGGCAAACAAAATAGCCACTCCAGCTCAATGTTTACTAGCCCCAGCTGCATACACCTGGCTGACCCATGACCGCCACCATAAGTTGCTATCCTGTGACCTAGTATGAGTTTCCTGCAGGACAGCAATATGAACCCCCAGAGATCTTAAATACCTGAGTAGCATATGTCTTTTCTCTGGGGTTTGGGCACCCTTAACATTCCAGGTAGCAATCTTGTACTGTGAGGTAAACAAATTAGAGTATGATGTCATGAAAACAACCTAAGTTCAGCTGTCTAGGTAACCAGCTTCAAAGCTGTATAAGTCCTGTAGGAACCCCATCGCCAAATATACCATACCAAATAATTAGTGGCAAAGCGTCTGCCTGCAACACCAACATCCCGAGTTCAGGATCAGACTCGGGAGTGTGAGTGCCAGCTGGGGGGGAAAAGGACTGAGCATCCAAGGGATGGCTCTCCTTCTCTGGGGGTAGGGGTCTGAGTGTCCGCAACAATACGGACCTCTGGCAGAGGCTGGGGGCACCGCTATGACCGGCGCCTGGATTAGTGGGAGGTGGGACAGATGCTGAGTTTATCCCATGAATGTCATTGCATGTTCCACCTTCTAAGGAGCAGAGCATTCCCAAAAAAATGCTCCCACCGCCAATGGATGATGCCCCATACTGGATCCCTTACCACTGACTGGACTCTCACTCCCGTCCGTGACTTAATGTCCACTGGTCTCTACCAGCAGTCCCACCCCTGGAGGGATAAGCTGAGGGGGTGGATCAGAGAGTTGTGAGTCCCAGGGCATGTGTCGGGCAGATCTCTTGGCCGATGGGGCCCAGCACCGGACCACAAGACAAAACAACAAACAAACAAAACAAAACAAAAAAAGAAACAAAATAAAAGCATAAAGACCAGGTATACCTTAATGGAAAATGCAAACTACAGAGAATCAATTGACCAGTATCCCATATAAGGCTCTGCAAGCAAAAAATATAAACAACAGAACAATTTCCCCCAAACCCCAGAACTATACACAAATGGCACAAGATGGGGGAGGAAGAAACCTCTAACCTCAAACACACTAAATAAAGAACAGTAACCTTATAAGCAAATAAGGCCACAATTCGTGTGCACAGTTTGCTCCCTGAGCTCGACAGGGGGCTGGCCTGGCACCGGCCAAAGCAGACAACCAAAAGCCAAAGACATTGAAACGGTCCATGGGCATGCGACCAGTAACACCGCAGATCCAGTTACCAGCACAAAGTCCAAAATCAAATACCCCAACTCACAACTAAAGAAAAGTAGAAAACATCTTGAAGTAGGGAGGAAACAAAACAACTGGTGGGGGTCCTAACGTAATAAAAAAAAACTAAGGCTAGTGTCCAATCCCCTAACCTTAACCCAACAACACTGGGGAATAACATATTACAAGTAGCATAGTGAAGAAAAACAACCAGCAAAACCCCAAGTATTTGAAGTAACCAACAAGAAATGAACTAATAGAGATATAAAGGGGTAGCACTGGAGCCCCAGTAGCCCAGTAAAACAATAAATTAGCCAGTGTCCAAAAGCATCTCTGAAAAGGAACATGGTGCTGTAATGATGAGGGCAACATCCACGAGCAAAACAATCTCAGAAAAAGGAGGGAGAATATACACAAAAATACTGCCCAAAATGCTGAATATCTGCCTGTGCACCACTATAGATCAGCACAATGGCAAATGCACTCATTGCAAAGTGCAAAAAACAAATAAAGACCAGAATGGGTCTATCCAGGTCTGTTCCAGAAGATACAACAACCCTTATAGTGGAGAACATAACCAATAGAATTGAACTGTGATGATTGGCGGGTCAGGGGAACAGATCAAATAAAGGTTACTAGGCGCAGTAGTCACAAAGGAGAAGCTGTGGTTAACACAAGGATATGTGCACCTTCACACAGTCGTGAAGGAAAATTACACCGTCAATGGCAAACTAACATATCCGCCAGTTCCAATAAGGGCAACAAGAATGAGACAAAATCGAATAATATTTGAGCAGTGGTATTAGGTGTCAGACTAAAAGGCAATCCCATAAAATAGATAAAAGTGGACCACATCCATGGCAGCTATCCCAATCCAACAAAGCTATTCAAAGCAGAGCCCAGCTGAGCAAGAAACCTAGGAAGAGGCAGGTTTAGTCGAACTAGCCAAGGAATACTGAGAAACTGTGGCAATCCCTGATGAGCTACAGCTGCTGACTGGAATTCAGTTGTACCAGTGGCTGTATAGACCACAGGACAAGCCGGATGAAGCATGTGAAATCTGATTTTGGCTGAGTGTAAAGCTTGCTTCACATCTCTATAAGACATCTGTTGGTCTTGAACCTGTGGGGTGACCACTGAAAATATAATAATAGTGGTGATTTTTCAAAAATAGCCTTTTTCTCTTGCTTTTTTTTTAATACAAACCTTCTGCTGGAAGTCCTAACAGCGAATAATAATGGGCCTGGGCTTACCGTTGGGCAGAGGGGTAATCTTATGCATTCAGTGTGCCCATTCAATATAATACTGATCACAATGTGGGGACGGGCCAGCAATCTCCATCAAAAGATCTTGAATAAACTTCAACATGTCCATCCCCTCCATCTTCTCAGGGATGCCAACACTAATCAGATTATTCCAATGACTTTAATTCTCTTGATCTTCGATGCACTCTTCCAACTTCTCCACCTTGCAACACAACTCCTGGAGCTCCTTTTCCTCCCTGTGATGATTATCTTATAGGGAGCTAACCCTTGTCCCTGCATCTCCCACTCGGAGGGCAAGTTGCTTGAGCGAAGGCTTCAGTAACTTCAGCAACCGCAGAGAAAGACAGTTTAAGTGAGGCAAATTCTGCTAATAATGTATCTAAACAGTCATGTAGACCCTCAAGTTCAGGTTCAGGATCACCTGGAGTTCCAGCAGAAACCTGCACTTCACTGGTGGTGGCTGAGGTGGGAGTTGAGCTACATCTGAGGTTTCCATCTCAGCCTGAACAATGTTGCTTGCCATCATTGCCAAAAGCACATGTATACCCCCTCTCCACCTGCTGTACGACAGTACTGTATTTCATTTTCCAACAGTTCACACTTACCTGAATGTTCACCCTCCTGCCCTGGAAGAGGGGGGTCAGCTTTGGCTACAATACAAGATGGCAGGCAAGCTGGCTATCTCTTAAACACTCTGGTGACACATACCAGAGGCTGCATCCTCCCTCCCTCCCTTCCCTGTATAGGGGAATGATGAAATTGTCTCTGAGAAAAGGGGGGGGGGCACCAAGGACCCATTTGAGCAATTTTAAAACTTTTATAGAAGGGAACACAGTACCTTGTTGCAAAGAACGGCAGGATTCCTGGTGATGGCGCAGACCCTCCAACATTTAACAGATGAAAATAGGTACACTTGTGTTGCAGTGAGCAGGGGGGGAGCACCCATCCCATGCCACTGCTGCAATAGCATTGGAAACTGAGACCTTCTGTTTATGAACAAATGAGATCTACTACAGTCACTGCAGGGCTACCTCACACTGGCCATCAAGTATTCTCTACAACACTGAGGTGTGACCTATGTCACAACTGTCCGAACTCACTGGAACCTCAACCTTCCGAAATTTGATTAAGTAAATTAATTATTATTGTGGCACTAAAATGTTTATATCCAAAGTTTTCTTTCTTCAACAAGCATGACACCCATTTCAATCTGCAGACAAGCTGCCTGACTAGTACCAATTGTTGCCATTTTACCACATTATTCTCCCATCTTCTGCACTGATCGCCACTAGAAGTCGATGTGAGTTGAACATAGAACTGAGATATTTGTAATCCAGCTAACAGAGAGATGAAATCACAACAATCTTAATTACCCAGAATGTGCAGTTAGTCATTTTCGACCCTAACTCTGCCTTTCAAGACTTTTGCACTTTGTGACCCTAACATAAATTTAACATAGTTTTTTTTAAAGAATGTTCATACTTTTTAAATAATAAACTTAAGCACTTAATAAAACATTAGTGCTGACTTAGAAAAAAAAGCCCAAAACTGATCCCCTTCCCCTTCTTCTTGACTGTCAGAGAAGTCTTAATCACTGTCTAACAACTCCTCCACTTCTGGTCAGATTTGTTAAGGGATTTGCTCCACAGGACAGCAAATATCTGGATCCACAGTGCTGGCGCTCCAGGGAATGGGCACCAATTGGCATGGATCTGTGGCAGTGGACAGGAGTCAGGACTAGGCAGCAAAAGGGTGGAAAAAGTGTCAGCTGGTGAGGGCATGAGCAGCAATTGGCAGGGATCTGTGGCAGTGGACAGGAGCCAGGAGTAGGCAGCAAAAGGGTGGAAAAAGTGTCAGCTGGTGAGGGCATGAGCAGCAATTGGGGGGGATCTGAGGCAAATGGCAGAGGACTAGGAAGCAATTGGGAGGGATCTCTGACAGCAGGTTGCCGAGTAAGGAGCACTTGGGAGAGCTTGGTAGCAGATGGTAGATGAATAAGCAGTGATCAGGAAGGATCAGATGCAACATGTGGGGGTATTGGGAAGCAAGTGGGAGGGATCTGTGACAATGGGAGGGGGAGTAGGCAGCAATCAATAGGAATTAGTAGCAGCCAACAGCAATTTAGGAGGGATCTGTGGCAGTGGGTGGAAGAATGGGCAGCAATAATGAGGTATCATGAGAGATCAGTGAGACAGAGTTAATGATTCAAAATAAATATCAGACAAAAGTGAACACTATACCTCCAGCACAGTTAGCCGGCCCAGGCTCAGAATGCACTCGCAGAGGGGCTCTCGATGTCTACTCCTCGTCTCCACCATGGTCACGGTTGAACCTGGCCCACCCGACAGAGATACAGTCAGACAAGAAGTGATCTGTCTGATTTTAAATTAAGCAGTGGTGCTCAGCTCAGTAGTGCAGAATTAAACAGACAAGCGGCAGGATGGATTGAGTCAAAGTGCTGTCATGTGGTCATCCGGACGACACTCTGAAACACCCCCAACATGCCAGTATGCTCCTTGGTGCTCAGTGGCTATTTCTCACTGACAGACACTCCTGCCAAGTGTGTCAGGGGAAACATCCAGTCTCCAGCAGCTCAGCTGCTTCTGGAGGTCAGGTGAGGCACATGTCAGTAGTGTGGTTAACATGGGAATGGGACAGACGCTTTCCCCTCGGACTACGCTTGCACTCAGCACTGCAGCAGACAAAATGACTGGGGAAAAAAGCGTTTCCTCTTGTGGAGCCACCACGCTTTAGTGGTACTCACACAAGTGACAATGTGCAGACACGATTGCCAGGAACTGAAAGTATTTTGCAGGTAGCCGAATTTGGCATGCACTGAGAACTACAGTGAAGACCACCAGGAAGAAGCGCAGTATCACATGTTTACTGCATGACAAAAGGGATTAACTCCCATTGAAATTGCATTATTTTCTGCAGTAACTCTACTGCAGAATTCTGCAGTGTTGTACTTCATCCTGGTGGGCTTCACTGTAGACTAGATCCAGTATCAGTGTCAGAAATCCAGCATTGTACAGGCCAAAACCGTACAGTTGAAAGGTCTGACAGTGTGATCTCCTTCTGGCAAAGCTGATGATAGCTAACATCCAACACTCTTTGGGCAAAGCTGGAAGGATTTCAGGAGCTGTAAAACACTTAGGGGACATAGCATAACACACAGTCTCTAGACTGAAAGATTTCAGTCAAAATGAAACTTGCGTTGCATCCAGCAGCATTTTATTTTAAATTACTTAAAAGGCTCAAGCCACTACTTGTTGAAGGGTGATCACATGTATTTACAGTTCATTTCTTCTTGCAGACAGCAACGGCAAACCACCGTGGCACCATACTTTGTTTGGGGGCCTGGGACTTGAACCCAGGACCAGCGGTAACTGTCACTTTCCCTCTGTGAGCCATAACAGGCTCCTGAATTTTGACCAGCTCCTCCCTTACATTTCTTTGGCAGTCCCAACATAACACCTCCCCGCCAGTGAGACCAGGGCACAGTAACAGATCTTTTGGCCTTTTCTTTTTCTTCCCTGAGGCTCTGATGGCATTTTTGGGCACAGTCCACACTCCTAAGATCGTCCGAGCCTGACGATCCTCGGGCAGGGTTAGCACAGGCTGGCGATCACCATCCCTCCAAACTTGAAGTCCCTCCTACCGCCTTCAGCAGCTTTCTCAGGGGTGGACACAGCAAAGTGAAAGGTCCAGACATCACTCTGAATCCTGGGCCTCCCATGGCAGCCACCCTTTCTGGCCATCCTCCTCATGGAGCCAAATGGTCTCCAAACACTCTGGGTTCTCCTTCCTTTTCTGCCTCCACACTGTGCTGCAAACTCCCACCAGTGAGTAGGTGGGATCCATCTGCAACATTTTGGTCAGGTGGCAATCTCCCCAACCCACCCCTGCTCCTCTGGCCCTGACTGCTGGCCCTCCCTGGACCGACCTTTGCACAGGCTACAATCCTCTCATCCTTGCACACTCCTTCTCGACAACTCCCCAACTGCCAACAACCCTCTTCAAGCCAGTTGACACCTTACCCTCGCGATGCCCAGGCCATGCCCTCAGGCCAGCCTGGCAACGTGTGCACCTGCCGATACCAACAGGGCATCATTACTATTAACCCACATTCTGGCACAGGAGTTACACACAGAAAACAAAAAAAGACAGGCACTGATATAGAAAGAACAACAGACTCAATATTAAATAAACAGCGGGTCAGAAAAACAGAAAATGCTGAGTTTAATACTGTACTCGCTGGAGCAGATCTGAACTCTTCTGTTCAGGGCACAGGCATCATGTGACTCCACCATTACTAGGGCATTTAATCTCAACACTGAGTAATTCATTCACTGAGCTGGTGATGTGATGATTAGAGTTTCTGGTCACTGTGGTGGAGTTTGGTTTTCTGTTCACAGGTTGATTTGACCACATTCTTTGGGAGATGTGTGGGTGGAGGTAAGAGATGGAATGCCGTAGAGTTGTGGGGTGGTGCTACTTTTTTATGTGACTGAGTCAGGTGGGGGAAGTAAGGACAAGTACAATGCAGCAACTGGGGCGGGGGAAGGGTTATGTTTTATAATTATGGAAAACTTCACTGAGACATGGGAGGAGGAAGAAGGTGGGTGCTATGCGGGTGGGGGAACAATGTTATCATCATGTGGTGCAAGGAGGGTGGGAGACAGTCTACAGTATACATGAGTGTGGGTGATTTTTTTTTCCATATACATTTTCTCCTCCTGTGAGCCATGGTGGCTGACTCAACCATGTCCCTACTTACCTCATCCATCTACTGTCTGTTGGTCTCACTGAGCCCCATTCCCCCATGGATTGCCCACCATGGTGGGTCTGGGAAGGGAACGACCATCCTCCCCCCCCTCCTGGTGATCTGCATCCAGATGGGGGGGGGTCCAGCAGACCAGTGGCTCAGTGGGACGAGGGCAGGCAGGCAGGCAGGGCTTCATGAAGCTTGTGACCACTATTTGCCTCTGTATTTTTACCCTGCCATGGTGGCCATACAGTACGTGCGTGCACATGGAGGTGCACATGCACTGTGTAACCACGGCCCCTATACTATGTTGCTCAACTGTGGCACTGCCACCCAGCCTCCACCAAATGACAGCCATGGACTGAGCCAGGGAATCCCCCTCAGGAGAGGAGAGCAGTCCATTGGATGCTTGATCCTCTCCCTCCCTGGCAACCCCCAGCAACCCGTGCTCATTCCCAAACATGGGCCACCAGCATGGCAGGAGGTAAAGCATTGAATGCCTCAGCCCTCCATGCCACTGGGTCATCCCGGGTTATTTTTTTTTTAAGAATTAAAAAACAATTGCCACACTATGCACAGTGCAAAGCTGATGACTTCACTGCAACTTCATTTGCAAAGTTTTACTTTGCAACATTCCTAACCAGCAGAAGCATAATGTTTTGCAGCATTGCTTAATTAAAGATGCGGGGAGAAAGTGCAACTCCATCTTCTGTATGATGGCAAGACTGGTTGTAAAAAAAAGCTGTGTTTTGGGCTATAGAATTCCATAAGGTGGTCTGTGAGGGGTATCTGTCCTGGGTGCAGTGGTGTGTGGTGCAAAATGTGTTCCTCTTCTGAGACCTTATAAGCAGGCCAATAAAGATGCCAGTGCTGAATTAGAAATTTGATTTACTTTTCTTTCTTTCTTTCTTTCTTTCTTTCTTTCTTTCTTTCTTTCTTTCTTTCTTTCTCCAGCAGCATCATGAACTTAAATCTCCCCTGGAAAACCAATGAAACAGACATTGTTGCACCTGCTCTGATTTTCGGGGTCCTCCAGTCTGTCCCAAAGCAGCCAGATGATCCTGTCCTGTTCTCTCATAGGAGCAGCCAGTAAAACCCTTGCATCCTTAGTGCTGGTGATGAGGTTTTCAACGTACTCAATCTGTACCATCAGATGAAAGTTCTTTGAGAGGAAGTTTTAAGTCAGTCATCTCCAACACAAGTGTAGCAAACATTGTCTCAATCAGTTTCAGGTCTGAGGTTAGCAAAGTTTCTGAGGACACAGGCATGAGCAGTCTAGATCTCAGCACTAGACTCTTCAGATGACATAGCACCATGAGTACACGCAACAACCCCAAAAATAATACAGCATTTATGATCACTGGAGCAGGGCAGTGGTACTGCAGAGATGATTCAAAAAAGCTGGTTTAAAGGTAAGATGCTGGAGGATTCTAAGTAGTATCTCCTGAGCTATTCTCCTAGACAGCCTTCTTCCCTGATGGCTCACTAACCTTGGGTAAATTAATTTTAAATAAAACAAAAGATTTGTCAACTGATTTGCATCATAATTAAGTCACAGGGGAGATTTCTCCCCTGTGACAATGTTGAAATTTTGTGCATGTCAGAATTTGGTGGTAGCAAAACTGGGAGCTGGTTTGTACTTGTTTTTGCGCCACACCAACTATGATTATGTATGAACCCACATTATTTTACAATGCACTGATGCAGTGGCATGACACATGCCAGTATTTTTAATTATTAACAATCCTCATAATTGATTAAATATTTATTCCTGATAGAGAAATCAATATCACAACTCTTCTGGTTGCAGTATAACAGGAAGAACTCATTTATTTCAGTCTGAAGCATTCCTTTCTGGGAGTATTCCAAACAAAGCTAGTGTGTGTGTGTGTGTGTGTGTGTGTGTGTTGTGTGTGTGTGTGTGTGTGTGTGTGTGTGTGGGACATGAGTGCAAGTAATAGCGTATTGTCAGAATTTCCAGTTCCATCATGTGTATGGTCATTGGCACCTGTATGAATTTAGAGCTTTTTCTATAATTTAAGAACTGTTGTGTGAGATGGTTGATGCCATTTTTTATGTGCAGAACTAAAATAAAAGTTGTTTGAGGACCCAAAGGAGTTAAATCTATGCCAACACTTGTAAAATATGTCAGTTAATTAATGTGAGAAATAAAGTACATGCAATGTGTAAAAAGGGTTTTATAATGAGTAATGACTGAGTCATAATATTCTCAGACTTAGGTCATTTTTTGGGGTGTGCTGAATTGAATTTATTATCTTGAAAAATATACAATCTTGTGTAAAAGCCCAAAAATCCATCTCATCAAACATCAACCATGTTTAACATGAGGATCTGGCTACAAGCTGTGCTCATTTTGTCACCACAACCAGCAATACGATCAGAAGAATAAGTTGTGCTTGTCTGTTCTATACAGTATATCCAAACACTTTAAAAGGGAAGTAAATATTGTTCTTCTATCTAACCTCATCTTTTATTTCATTCATTTCATTTTTATTTTTATACTGAATGATCTGTGGGCTAAATGCCCATTTTCACAGATGACCAGTGTAATAAAAACATACAATATACAAAACACACACATTGTACAAAATACAAAAAAACAAATACATACATACAATCATCTAAAAGTCGAGTATAGCATTTGCTCACCAAATCTGTAAGCATATAACTCCTTAGGGTTTTCTTAAAACTAGTCATTTTTGTACAACTAACAATCGTGCTAGGGAGTTTATTATAGAGAATGATAGGTGAGAAGGTTAAGGAATTCTGGGCAAACCTAGAATAATACAGAGGAACCATAAAGGAAGGTCTACTTTTCATTCTTGTATTACGTTGTAATGAGTGGTCATTTCTAGGAAAAAAGGTGAAAATACTGTTAGGAAACAGACCCAAATAAACTTTATATAGAAACAATAGAGATTGAAAGTTAAAACGATTGGTCAATGATGAACAGTTAAATGTATTATAAAGTAGACAATGATGTGTAGATTTAGAGTAACCTGTAGCAAACCTGATGATACTATTATAGGTTGACCTTAGTTTTGTTAGCATTCCCTCAGAAGTGAAGGAATATATAACTGAACAGTAATCAAACATTGATAAAAATAGACTATGTGTTAACATACTGTATGTCTAACTTCTATTGTAAGATTTTTCCATATTCTAAAGAGGTTCCCCAGTCTCCTATGCAACTCATTAATTAACTCAGTAATGTGATGCTTATATGACAAATGCGCATCCAGCAACAGGCCCAAATATTTAAAGATGGTCACTTGCTCAATCTGATTACCAAAATTCTCACATATAAGTAGTTCAGAATCTGGAGATTTCTTAACATTTGAAAAAATCATTGATTTGTTTTTTACTAAATTTAGTACTAATTTATGTGATTCAAACCATGTATGAAAAAGACTAAATTCAGATTGCAATATTGTTTGTAAAGATGATAAGTTATAACAGGAGCAAAAAAGAACTGCATCGTCTGCGTATAAGATCAACATAGAAACATAGAAATTGATGGCAGATAAGGACCGCAAGGCCCATCCAGTCAACCCATTTCTTTTTCTACCTTATGAATGTGCCATCGGCCTTTGCTTTGTCAATGGCCTATCTATTCATACTCATCTGTATTGCTCCCTTATGCCTATCCCATGCCTGTTTGAAACCTTGCACTGTATTCATATCCACTACTTCTGAGGTAGGCTCCATGTATCCACCACTCTTTCTGTGAAAAAGAATTTCCTCACATACTCCTTAATCAGCCTCCTCTAACTTCATGCTGTGTCCTCTTGTCCTGCTATTTTTCTTATATTTAAACATGTTAGACTCTTTCACCTTGTTAATGCCCTAAGGTGTTTGAATGTCTCGATCCTATCACCTCTCTCCCTCCTTTGCTCAAGGATATACATATTGAGCTCCGTTAATCTGTCCTCATATGTCTTCTGATGCAGTCACTACACCATTTTGGTTGCCCTTCTCTGGACTGCCTCAATTTGGATAATGGCCTTGTGAAGGTGTGGCCTCCAGAACTGCACGTAATACTCCAGATGGGCCCTAACCAGTGTCTTATAAAGAGGGATTATTACCTTCCTCTTCAAACTTGTGATACCCCTACTAATACACCCCAACATCCTACTAGCCTTACCTACTGCTGGTCTTAGCCGAGTTGCGATGGCTGCCAAATAGACGTGCTCTCGAGTGCTCCGCAAACTCTCCTCATTTATGCCCGTTAAAACTACCGGCTCAGTTATGTAATCACCAGGGGAAAACATGGACAGTAAACTAGTTTCTTACTCATTTGTTACTCTGCTATGTCTCTCATTGTGCGAGCACTGAAATGAAATCTACGCAGCCAAAACATACACCGCCGCCATCACCAGCGAAAAACATCCCAGCCAAAAAAAGCAAAGCTGGGGAGGAGGATGACATTATTCCACCCTTTTCACATACTTACTTACAGAGGCTACTTTTTTGAAGGGCTTACTCCCATTAAAGAGTCATTACAAGCCATAGTAGGGGACCTGCAATCACTCAAATCCTCACTGCAACAACTTACTATTTGGACCGGGGACAATGAAGCTCGGATTTCATCCCTAGATGACTGGAGGGCTTGAGTAGACCCAGAGCTGATCACCCTGAAGCAGCGGCTGTGCAAAACTGAAGACAAATTGGAGGACTTAGAAGGCCGCTCATGCAGGAACAACATGGTTACCCTGGGACTCCCCGAGGGGGAAGAAGGTGCTAATTCCATTTTTTTCATTCAAAAACTGTGCACTAAACTTGCTGGTCCATCTTCTAATGGGCCCACTTACATTATAGAGAAAGCCCATCGTTCCATCCGGCCCACTCCACCAGCAGGTTCTCCGCCAAGGCCGCTAATCTTCCACCTCCTGAACTACTTGGATAAACAAGTAATCATGGAAAAACTAAAGGATACCAAAGTAATCCATTGGGAAAATAACACCATAAGAATCGCTCAAGATCTTCCGCTTACTGTGAGGCAGAGATGTACTGAAATGCATCCATTAGTTACGAGGTTGATAGTGGCTGGGATACGCTACAGAATGAGATACCCTGCTACTCTACAAGTGTATCATGATGACAAATGGCACTTATTTGATTCCTTCGTGGATGCAAGTACAGCTCTTAAGAAAATCTTACCAGATTTGTATAAATGACTTTAACTATATGTATGGGGACTTAAGAGTATTTATCAGGGCCTAAAACAGCACCAGCGCTATAGTAAGCGGCAACTACGATGGCGTACTTAACTGTAAACTGCAAGCCTGAGCATTTTAATACTTTTCAAATCTCAACCTATTATTTGTTAAAACTTTGTAATGAGTAACAAAGTTTTGTTGCAAGACACTCGGGATGGTAAACAAGTGCAGTTAAGTAACCAGTACCATGTGTTGTTCAAATGTTGAGTTTAACCTTTGCTATGTGCTACAATTATGATGCCAATGTTACTCAAGTTATGTATTTACAATCATACATAGGCAACTTCCTCTAGTGTTTCAAACTGGCAGGGGGTGCAGATGCCATCGAGATGCATTCATCTCGATAGCAGCTTTCAGCAAGCGGATATTTGTTTTGGAAGTCAGTTGAGAGGACTGGGGATAAGTAGCTCTTTTTCTTTATTTTTTGTTCATTTTCCTAAGGTTTTGGGGAATAGAGGAGTGGGAAGAACTACCTTACTTAATATTTGCCAATATGGATAAATCTAGACACTTTGAGAAGAGGCAAGTTGTAAGGAAGCAGCATCTATACAGGTTTCAATGGCAGCAACATATAGTGCATGCACTTTATTTGGGCATAATGATTGAGCTTATAACCGCTCTGTTTTTGAGCCTGGGCCTCACAAAGACCCAATTTGGAATTGCCCTTTCTAACCAAATCCTCATTGTCCAATGTCCCACTTAACTCTTTAAACAATAAACATGGCTATGAGATTTGTGACTTGGAATGTGAAAGGGGCTAGATGTAGGGTCAAAAGATACCAGAACCTCAAACATCTGGAATCTTTATACAGTAATATAATTTTTCTACAAGAAACCCACCTACTGGAATGTGAGGTGAATTTATTTTGCAGATGACAAATTGGGCAGGTATATGTTGCCGGGTGTGCTACTGCACAAAGGGGGGAAGCGATTCTAATTACAAAAAATACATCCTTCCAAATGCAGAGCTCTCACCTAGATCCTCAGGGCAGATTTATTTTTATTAAAGGACTGCTGGACCATGAGGAAATAGTGTTGGGCTCAATATACGGGCCAAACAATGATTGTCCAGAATTTTTCTCAGCACTATCACTCCATCTGAGCTCTTTTACGAAACTCCCAATAATTCTGGCTGGAGACTGGAACATAGTTTGTTCACCAGAACTCAATAGATCCCCTGGTCATAAGGGACTGGCCCTCTCCCCAGCGCAAAAGGCTTTGCTAGAATTAATAGTTGATCATGGTCTAGTAGATCCATGGAGGCTGCTGAATCCCCACTCTAAACAATTTACCTTTTATTCCTCTGCCCATGGATATCTACCACATACTGACTACTTTTTGATTAATAATCTAGTGCTGCTGGGGCTCCAGAGTAGTGGCACGATCCACTGCACTATTTCAGACCACGCTCCAGTGTGGCTCGAGAAGACCCTTCCACATGCTTTCTGTATGGAAAGCAACTGGAAATTTAATACCCAACTGCTCCAGGATCCAAATATTGTTCAAATCCTCAAGAGAACGATTGAACAATATCTTAGTTCTAATCAAAACTCAATACAGCAGGTCGATAAGATCTGGTGTGCCCTTAAGTGTGTCCTCAGAGGGAATGCATTCGGTTAACTACCATTAGGAAAAGAAAAAGAGAAGCTCACTCAGCTCTCCTTCTGAGGCAACTTAAAGTTTTAGAGGAGGAACTAACTCCCAATCCAGACGATTCCCTTTTGACCCAGATAATGCAAGTAAGGAATCAATACCAAGAAACCCTATGGGAACAAGCACAATATGCCCTATTTAAAACCTGTGTCCATTATGTAGATCAAGGAGATAAAGCCAGTCACCTACTAGCTCTCAGACTCAAAAAGCAGAAGGAGTCGAGGCTCATTACAACCTTAAATTATCTTACTGATGATTCTCTAATTGCAAATCCAAAGGAAATGGTTCTAGACTTTCAGAATTACTATAAATCTCTATATTCCCCTCCTATTGACCCCCCACAGATCTCAGATATCCAGAAATATCTAGACTCCATCCCTCTTCCAACTCTTAGTGATGCACAAAGAAGTAATCTCCTTTCCAAAATAACTCAGGCAGAGCTGGAAATGGCAATCTGTTCCCTCCCAGAGGGTAAAGCTCCAGGTCCAGACAGCTTCCCTCCTGGCTTCTATAAATCTTTTGTAGAGCAGCTCTCCCCTCTTCTTCTACGGATGTTTAACTTCTTCTGTGAGGTAGGACTTTCCAATCCTTCTATACTAGAAGCTCTCATAATTTTCATCCCTAAACGCAATAGACCCAAAAAACAGAGTATGTAACTACCGCCCCTATATCCTTAATGAATTATGACATCAAACTTTTTGCCAAAATCTTAGCCTCAAGAATGGCTGCTGTCTGGACCCCACTGCTTAATCCAGAGCAAGTCGGTTTCATAACAGGCCGTTCCTTAACCGACCATTTACGAAAACTTTTCCATATCTTCTCCGCCTCCAGGGAGGCCCCATGCCCAATGGTTCTGAATGTGGAGAAAGCATTTGATAGGGTCAGCTGGGCTTTCTCTTCGAAGTCCTTATTAAATTTGGCTTTCCAAAACAATTTGTGCAATGGATCCAAGTACTGTACACTAACCCAACTGCCAAAATATACTGCAATGGGGTTTATTCAAACCCTTTCCAGCTATTTTCCAGAACTAGAGAGGAGGGGTCTTCACTCTCCTCGCTGCTATTTAATCTTTACCTTGAACCACTTCTACATCTTCTGCAAAATTCCCACTTATAAAAGGTATTCCAATTGGCCCCTT
The DNA here is from genome assembly GCA_016271365.2 of Neoceratodus forsteri. Classification (NCBI taxonomy): domain Eukaryota; kingdom Metazoa; phylum Chordata; order Ceratodontiformes; family Ceratodontidae; genus Neoceratodus; species Neoceratodus forsteri. Next base: position 1,001,956,322 of record CM057450.1, read on the forward strand.
TAACCTTTGTCTATCAGTTTACGTGGATGATATATTATTACATATTTCAGAATCTAATACTTCAATTCCTGCAATACTTAATATAGTTCATACTTTTGGGTCCCTCTCTAACTACAAACTTAACATAGAAAAATCATTACTTATGCCTTTAAATAAACTTATTTATCGCTCACTGTTGGAGGGGTTCCACCTAGCCTGGATGTCTCAAATTAAATATCTCAGAATAACTTTAGTTCAAGATATGTCTGAAATTAGGAAACTTAACCTAGACACTTTATTAGAAACCATACGACAAGATCTAGGAAGATGGGCCCCCCTATATATCTCCCTATAAGGGCAGATCAGTGTAATCAAAATGAACATTCTTCCAAGGGTTTTTTACCCTTTGAATATGCTGAACTTTTATCTCCCGCTTACTTGGTTCCAAAAGCTCCACAGCATTATATCCCAGTTCCTCTGGCAAAACAAACCACCAAGAAGATCGTACATTAAACTGGGGGCACCAAAGCATAACAGCGGACTTAAACTTCCCAATTTTTTCCACTATTATCTACCAGCCATTTAGTCAAGTACCTGTGATGGATACCTCCACAAAATAATTCTCCCTTCACTCCGGTATGGCTACATCTGGAACGCCATTTCATCAACCAAGGCAACATATCCTCAATCAGTTTGTTATACACTGATACCAAATCCTGTACTGAGGTTATTGACAATGATCTAATTCTAATGTCAGTAAAAGTACATGGTCAGTTATGTAGGGCACTTAAATATGATAACTGCACAGATATATCACAACCGTTATACCATAATCTTAATATTAGATTGGATGGGCATTGCTTAACTCCACAACCAAACTATAATCTAACGGAGTTCAAGATTTCCAATCTACTAGAGAATGGAAAGCTTCGGACTACACTGGATCTTTTACCTCTTTTTTAAAGGATACCAAATTCAGCACTTACTGGTCACCAAATAAGGCACAGGAATATGGCACAATGATCACTCTGAACTTATCACCTCACTTCATAATTTGGCATAGCAACCTCATGCAGTTTCAAAATTATCTCAATGTTATACCCAACTATTTGCTCTGTGGGACCTGAAGCCTTCTCATACTGGGAAGCCCAGTATCCCAACAAAGACATCCCTTGGGATAAGATTTGGCAATCCATATACTGGTACACCTCCAATGATAAGCTTCGTCTTATGCAATTTTACATCCTGCACAACTTATATTATACCCCACTGAAACTTTTCAAAATGGGAAAGATGCAGGATGCGGATTGCACCAGATGTGGTCTTATGAGGGTACTTTATTTCATGTCATGTGGGAGTGTCCCAAAATTAGACCATTGTGGAATGAGATAAAGGCCAGGGCAGATCCATTACTGGGAATTGTAGATCTCTTTATGCCTGAAATCTGTATTTTGGGTGACTTATCACAGATTTTGATAAAGGAAAGGAAGTATGCTATGACTCTTATCTCCCACACAGTTAAAAAACTGGTATTAAAACATTGGAAGGATTCTTCCATCATCTCTTACTCAGAATGGTTGAATGAATTCCTCTGCAATCTTAGGATAGAAAAAATTATAGCATTTCTTAGACACGCTCCAGCAGTCTTTGATAAGAAGTGGGGACAAATTTACACATTATATGCTTTGACCGGTAAATGAACCCTTTCACATTATAAGCAACTTATCTACTCTCATAACCCAGGATATCTTAGTGATGTTTGGTAGTACCATAGTCCTTAGCTGCCTCTAAGAAATTGACCAAAGCAAGAACTGGTCTCAAGTGTACCTATCTTATCCAATTAACTTGCTGCTGTAACTCTATCCATATATTACATTGAGGTATGTAGTAGGTAAGGTTGGGGAGGTGAGGGGTGGGAGGGGGAGGGAGGAGGATGGTAGTAGGTTATTAGTTTTAGTATCTAGTCTTTGTGTTAATTGAGCTGATGTAACCCCAAGGCTTATAACCATTTTATAATGTCAAATTATGTCTGAGTTATGCCTTGCTTACCTGTATGTAATGGTTATTTACAAATTATCAATAAAATATATTTAATTAAAAAAAAAGCCTTATCTACTGTTTTAGTGGTCTGCTTGGATGATTTCAGGTCGTCAGTGATGATGATGCCCATGTCTCTTTCTTCCATTGTGACTGCCAGCAACTCCCCTCCCAGCCTATAGGTAGCTTCAGGGTTTCTCTCCCCTATGTGCATGATCTTGCACTTCTTTGCATTAAACCCCAGTTGCTACTCTTCCAACCATTTTGCTAGTTTATCCAGATCTCTTCTCATTTTGCCCACCCCATCTGTATCGTCTACTCTGTTGCAGATCTTGGTGTCATCTGCAAACAGACAAACCTTATCCTCCAGTCCATCTGCAATGTCACTGATGAAGATATTGAAGAGGACTGGCCCCAGGACTGATCCCTGAGGTACCCCACTTGTGACTTGCATCTCTTCTGACTGTATACCATTTACCACCACTCTATTTTCTGCCCGTCAACCAGTTTGCCACCCAGTTGACCAACTTCTGACCCACCCTGAGCCTACCCAGCTTATTAATCAATCTTCTATGTGGAACAGTATCGAAAACTTTGCTGAAGTCAAGGTAGGCGACATCAACTGCTCCCCCTTGGTCCACCACTCTGGTTACCCAGTCAAAGAAATCTATGAGATTAGTTTGAGAGGACCTTCCTTTTATAAACCCATGCTGTCTTGGATCCTGTGCTCCCATGGATTCCAGGTGTTGCACTATCCTTTCCTTAAGAAGTGCCTACATAATCTTGCCCATTACTAAGGTAAGACTGACTGGTCTGTAGTTCCCTGCCTCCTCCCTGCTACCACTCTTGTGGAGTGGGATCACATGAGCCTTTCTCCAGTCTTGTGGGATGTCTCCTGTGCTCAGAAACTCACTAAACAGTTCTGATAATGGTTCTGCTACTTCCACCCTTAGCTCCTTTCGTACCCTGGGATGTATGCCATCGGGTCCCATTGCCTTATCCACCCTGAGCTTATCAAGCTCTTGTAGGACCTTTTCTTTTGTGAAGGGACTAGTGCACATCTCCCTCCCTCCCGTGTCCATGGTGCTGAGCTGTGGGCCCTGCCCTACCTTCTCCTCAGTAAATACTGAGCAGACGTATATATTTAGGATAGATGCTTTTACATGGTCCTCCTCCTCACATGCCCCCTTATCCCCTTTGATCTTAGCACTACCCCTTCTGGACTTTCTCTTTTCACTAATGTATCTATAGAAAGTCTTGTCACCTTCTTTTACTGTTTATGCTAGTGTTTTCTCGGTTTGGGCCTTTGCCTGCCTTACTGACTTCCCTACTTCCCTTGGGGAAGTTTGGTATACCTCCCTATCTTCATCCTGCTGCATTCCCTTGTATTTCCTGAAGGCCAGCCTTTTGGCTCTGACCTTTTCTGCTACTGTTTTTGAGAACCAAAGTGGTATCCTTCTTCTTTTGCACTTCCTTTTCTCTCCACTAGACTACCAGGGCATGTATTTCATTATACTTTCTGTGATTGGGGTACGGGGAGGCAGGGGGGTACCACTGGACTACCAGGGACATGATGGGTGCTTGTGGACAGTGTTCTTGCCTGGCGGGTGGCCACCCATGGCTGGCGGCTGCTGTGTTGTACCCTGTAATACAGCAGCCTGCCTCTGGGTGGCCAGCATTTGAGCCAGAATATTCTGGCTCAACTTTGTGCCCCGGTGTGCAGAGCATCTGGGGGTTGTGCCAGCAGATGTGCTGCACATCCTGGGCTGAATATTGGGATGTGCCTCAAATTCATGGACATGCCCTCTTCAGATGCGCTGCATACATTACCAATGCACCCCAGCGTATCGGGACTTGTGCTGAGCAAGTCCTCCTTTTGAATATTGCACCATGGCACATTGCAGGGTTGTGCCAGCACAACTTGGTTGTGCCAGGTGCAACCCCTTTGAATATCTAGCCCCGTATGTTTAAATAAATCAGAAAGTGAGTTAACAAATAAAGAAAAAAGCAGCGGTCCCAAAATTGACCCATGAGGGACTCTGCAACTTAGGGTCACCTCATTAGAAATGATCCCATCTACTGAGGTTCTTTGATTCCTACCAGAAAGGTAGTCTCTAAACCAGGCAACCACATCATCTGAGAACTGGACAGCATGTAACAATTTTAGTAACTCGGCATGGTCCACCAAATCGAATGCCTTGGTGAGGTCCACAAAGGCTGAGGCAACATCTTAATAGCCACCAAACAAGCAAAAGCAAATATAAAGCTCAGTGAAAAGGTGGTTGATTACCTTTGCTTTTTAAATTTAGATTCCAGCCATGTATATCCACCATACCTCTTAACCTTTTGTCCCCCAAATGTGGAACGTTGCCTGTCAAAATGTGGAACAAATGGGCAAAATGTGGAACACTTAATCAAATCTTTACCTAAGACACTCAAAATACTGTTAAAATGTTGCATTTATGTTCAGAAAGTCTGTTATTAATTGAATAATATATTTTTTGCGTCATTTACTATGGATGTTTGCTTTAAAATGTTGACTTTGAATGTGAACAAGTTCTCACAGTGTGGAACAGGAAGCTTTTGTGAAGTAAAATGAGGAACGTTAACGTAATGTGGTACAGCTGAGAGGTATGAGATCCACCATTTTTTTTGCCCGAGATGATTGACCTCTCTGGTCCATAACTGATGGTGCTGGCAGCCTTGCTGATGCTTTGTGAGGGTTTGTGCTGTCCTACACTAGTACTTGCAAGTATTTTATTCTAATTTAGATTATTTCCTGTTGCTTGATAAGTTTATTCATGCAGTTAAACACAATTGTCCTTGCAATGTGTGATCTCAAGTGGCAAAATCCAAACTGCAGAAAGAGTTTATATTGACAATATGGGCAAGATTGTGAGAAAAAGAAACAAGAGCCATTCAGGGGATTGTGCTGCTCGCCATAAAGAAAGTCTCACAAACAAAACAGGAAATCCATGCTCTCATGGAATGCCACTGAAGAATGCAGTCACCCAAACTGCCAAAACTTCAGTATAAAAAGAGTCAAAATAAAGTGACTAGAGCTTCAGCAAAACACCAACAGGGTGTGAAACATTAACTTGTTTTGGGGGGCATTTGTCATTTTGCTCAAAGCTTTGCTGCAGATTTTCTTGAACTTAAAGCAAGTCTTTTGGTGCTGCAGTTTTATCAGTTTGGATACCTGCATTCTTCGATGTCAGCACGTGAGTACACCATTTTCCTATTTTGTATAGTATGTAATACATGTGAGACTGAGTGAATCACATCCTTTTTCATTTTCTTTAGTGCCAAATCTGGAGGCAAGAGCTGAGGGGAAATTATTGGGATTTCATGGTGGCAGTGGGAAAGTTAGGGTGTCTTAGAAACATAGAAATTGATGGCAGATAAGGACCGCTAGACCCCTCCAGTCTGCCCATTTTCCCTGCATACTGTAAAAGCCACAGACCATACTGATCTCTGGCTTTACCTTCTCATTCCTATCATTAGGGTTCCCCCATGCCTGTCCCATGCATTTTTGAAATTCCCCACTGAGTTTTCCCCCACCACTTCTGCTGGGAGTCTAGTCCATGTATCCACCACCATTTCCATGAAGAAATACTTCCTCACATTACCCCTTAGTCTACCCCCTTCCAACCTCACAAAACTGAAGGTGGATAAGGGAGTGGTTCCAGAGGATTGGAGAAGGGCTGATGTAGTCCCGCTCCACAAAAGTGGGACCAGAGAGGAGGCTGGAAATTATAGACCTGTCAGCCTGACCCCGGTGGTGGGGAAACTTATGGAATCGCTGCTAAAAGAAAGGATAGTGTCACTCCTTGAATCCAGCAGAGCACAAGATCTGAGGCAGCACGGATTCATGTCAGTAAAGTCATGTCAGACAAATATGATAGACTTCTTTGACTGGGTGACTAGGGAAGGGGATTGTGGGGAGTGGTGGATGTGGCCTATCTTGACTTCAGCAAGGCATTCAACACTGTTCCACATAGGAGGCTTGTAAAAATGCTGGGCAGCCTGGAATTGGGTCACAAGGTGGTGAGCTGGGTTGGGAATTGGTTGAGGGATAGAACACAGAGGCTGGTGGCAAATGGAGCTAATTCCAAGGAAGAGAGGTTAAATGGATAGATAACTGACTGACTAACAGAAGCCAGCAAGTCAAAATACAAAGTATTTTATTGGAAGAAGGACAAGTCACAAGCGGGGTCCTTCAGGGATCCATACTTGGGCCCTCATTGTTTAATATTTTCATCTGGGACATGCAGATTAACTGTGCAAATTTCCTTTCAAAATTTGCTGATGATGCAAAGTTTGGAGGGAGGGTTGATTCATTATCAAACAGACTTTCAGTTATAAATGATTTAAACATATTGAAATTTGGGCCCAAATAAATGATATGCACTTTAACATAGACAAGTGCACCGTCTTACACTTTGGCAGAGCTAATTCCCTACAGACATACACAATTAATAATATTCCCCTGAAAGTGTCAGCATGTGAAAGGAATCTTGGAATACTAATTAATAATGAATTTACTCATAGTGATCATTGTATTCAAGCAGCTAAAACCTCTAACCAACTACTTATACGCATAAAGCGTACCTTTGTCACAAAATCCAAAGAATGTATTATTCCCCTATACAGAACATATGTAAGGCGTTATATAGACTATGGCTCTTCGCTTTGGAGTCCATATTTGGTACACGATATACAAGGTCTGGAAAGAATTCAAAGGAAAGCAACTAAAATAGTTCCCTATTTGGCCTCTAAAGATTATGCTTCAAGATTACAGATTACAGGTTTACACTCATTACAGAAAAGGAGAATTAGAGGGAATCTTCTTCTCCTTTATAAAGTTCATCAATCTTCAGAATTAATGCAGCAATTTGGATTACGCTTTAGTAATAGATGTATTGTTCACAGACTGCATAATAAGCAAATCAACGTAGCAAAGGCTAACATGAATAAAAGATTAAACTTTTTTACAGTAAGAGTACCTAGACTCTGGAACTCCTTGACCCAAGAACTTGTGGACTCTCCTTCTTTTACTACATTCAAAACAAGGCTTGACAAATGGCTCAAAGTTAACTTGACTATAGATTAATGTGCCACATGTATTGTGGGGGACAATCCCAATGGGCTTCGGCCTTCTTTTGTCCCATAGATACCAAGTAAACCAGTGGGGTGCCACAGGGATCAGTTCTTGTGCCAGTACTTTTAATGTATTCATTAGTGACATTGCAGAGGGGCTGGAGGGGAAGGTATGCGTCTTTGCAGATGACACTAAGATCTGCAATAGGGTAGACACCCCTGGAGGGGTGGAAAAAATGAGGAATGACCTAGCTAAACTGGAGGAATGGTCCAGAGTGTGGCAGCTGGAATTCAGTGTGAAGAAGTGCAAAATCATGTACTTTGGTTGCAAGAACCCAGAGGAGCATTACATGGCAGGTGGGAAGTTATTAACGGCCACCAAACAGGAAAGAGATCTGGGAGAGATCTGGGGGTGATCATATCTAATGACCTAAAGGTGGCCAAACAATGCACCAAGGTGGTAGAGAGAGTCAGTGGGATGTTGAGAAGCATAGGGAGTGGCATCACCAGCAGAAGAAAAGAGGTGGTGATGCCACAGTAAAAATCACTGGTGATACCTCATTTGGAGTACTGTGTCCAGTTCTGGAGGCCACATCTCTGAAAGGACATAGACAGGGTAGAGGGAGGTCAAAGAAGGGAAACATAAAAGGTGCAAGGCCTGCACCAAAGGTCATATGAGGAGAGACTGGAGGACCTCAACTTGTATACCCTGGAGGAGCGGAGGGATAGGGGAGACATAATATAGACCTTCAAGCACCTAAAGGGAATAAATAAAGTACAGGACGGCAACATCTTTTGGAAAAGAAGATGTCTAGAACAAGAGGGCATGACATGAGACTGGAAGGGGGTAGACTAAGAGGCAACGAGAGAAAGTACTTTTTCATGGAAAGGGTGGTGGGGGCATGGAACAGCATCCCAGCAGAGGTGGTGGGAGAAAAGTCAGTGAGGGAATTCAAAACTGCATGGGATACACATAGGGGACCCTAGCGATTCAAAATAGGACATAAAGCCAGAGATAAAGTAGGATCTTCGGCATTTTTAGTAGGTAAAGAAAAAAAGGGCAGACTGGATGTGCATATCAGTCCTTATCTGCCATCAAATTCAATGTTTCTATGCCCCCTCATTCTTGAACATTGTTACCCAGTTATAATAGCACTATAATAATAGTGTCACTCAACATAGCACTTCTGTATAGTGCTACCACATACAGTGATGGGGATTCACAGCATTATGCAGTAAGTGCTTCCCTGGTCACTGTCTGTGGTCCTAGCATAGGACAAGGTAAGAAGAACACCAGTACTAAGCTGAGCTGCTCCTGTGGTGTGGAGGGCTGAAGCATGGAGCTGCTCAACCAAGTGGCACTTAGAAACCAGGGTCCTGGTTTCCCTGGATTTTGCTTCTTGCGACTTTTTTTTTTGATAAGGGGCCCTGGAAACAGTATTCCATGGCCCCACAAATTTCCTCTTGCCCTCTGATCCACTCTGATCCACTCCCCCCCAGAGTTAGGATCTTTAAGCACAGTGTGCGGGGGCAAAGCCCCCCGCAAAAACAAAAGGGGTAGCGTTTTTGCTGCATGGTTGTTAACCTCGCTGTTCTTGCGGTGGCATTGAGACCCAGTGCCCTGAATATCTCCTTTTCTGAAAGATGCTACCTTCCAGTACCCTGTTTATGCCCTTTAGATATTTGTAGGTTTCTGTCATATGTCCTCTGTCTCTCCTCCAGGGTATATATATTGAGGTCTCCCAGTCTTTCCTCATATGACTTTTGGTGCAGGCCCTGCATCATCTTTGTTGCCCTTCTTTGAATTGCCTCCACGCTGTCTACATCCTTACAGAGATGCAGTCTCCAGAAATGGACATAGTACTCCAAATGAGGCCCCACCAGTGATCTGTACAGTGGCATTACCACTTCTTTTCTTCTGCTGGTGATACCTATCCCTATGCAACCCAGTATCTCACTGGCTTTCCCCACAGCCTTGGCACATTGTTTGGCCACCTTTAGGTTATCAGATATGATTACCCCCAAATCCCTTTCCTGTTTGGTGACCATCAGTATCTCCCCCCATCATGTAATCCTCCCCTGGGTTCTTGCACCCAAATGCATGATTTTGTACTTTTTTGCATTAAATCTCAGCTGCCACACTCTAGACCATTCCTTCAGTATACATAGGTACCGTCTCATTTTTGACACCCATCCTGGAGTGTCCACCCTGTTGCAGATCTTAGTATCATCTGCTAAGAGGCACACTTTCCCTTCCAGCCCCTCCGCAATGTCACTTATGAAGACATTAACAGGACTGGAACCAGAACTGATCCCTGAGGCACCCCACCTTCCTTTCCTCAGACTGATCTCCATTTACCAAAATCTTCTGCCTTCTATCACTCTACCAGTTCCTAACCCAGTTTGTCATGTTGTGACCCACTCCCAGGCTGCCCAACCTGTTCCCAAGTCTTCTATGTCAAACTCGGTATCAAAGGCCTTACTGAAATCCAGGTAGGCCACATCCACCGCTCCCCCGATCCACTTCCCTAGTCACCCAGTCAAAGAAATCAGTTAGATTTGTTTGACATGACCTTCCCACTGTGAACCATGCTGTCTCGGATCCTGTGTTCTGCTGGATTCAAGTTGCTCCACAATCCTTTCTTTAAGTAGTGATTCCGTAATTTTCCCCACTATTGAGGTGAGGGTGACTGGTCTATAGTTTCTAGCCTCCTCCCTACTCCCACTTTTGTGAAGAGGGACTGCATCTGCCCTACTCCAGTCCTCTGGAACCACTCCCGTATCGAGTGACTTGTTGAACAGG